>OX333079.1:5729514-6356963 GCA_946863875.1 Alloplasta piceator | reverse complement strand
ATTGAATATTCCATATGAAAATTCACGTAGTTTGTCACTTTTTTTTGGGAGGAATTGAAACGGACGAGAATTTTCCAATTCTTGTCTCAAATAAACATAGGATTCTGAAAAGAATCCGATCTGACGTTATTGTGAGAATCACTATCATGAATATTGAGAATTTTTATATTTGTTTAAACCTCTAAACCCGTTATCAGATGATGAAATTTTATTTAGAGAATCTTTTCACTGTCAAACATTTTCCATTTAATTTTTTTCTAAATGTATACTTTGAATTTCACTTTATAACACAAAATGCAAATCAATTTCATTACTTAATACTCAAACTGTTTTGTTTCCAGTTTGATAAAAAATAAGTGGGTGGAATGGAAGTGAATTTTTCTTTTTTTTCATAACCGGGGGTTGCAATAGTCGCGTGCAAACGGGAAGTGAAAAAAAGTCACATAAGTCAGAGAACCAAGGGCGCAGGGGTTTTGCTATTCTTAACGATAAGAGTTCAACTTGTATTCTTTACGATTTACACGTTTCGCGTCGTTGGCCACTGGTATTCGGACTCCTGGGTGGGTTTTAGGCTCACTGTGTGGCTCTAGCTCAGTGGCCATCCTGTTTTCTCTTTCCCTCTCTGGGCTTTCTTTCCTATTTCACCCTTTCACAGAACAGCGGGGAATCGTCCAAACGAAGATACGATCGCTGGGCTATTTACATTACAATGGTAAAGGTCTAACCCCGGTGGTGATAAAATGTGTGTTGGGTGACCCACCTTTTACAAGATCCGGGCCGAAACATTGTACCGTACAGGCGAGGTCGTCGAGGGCCCATGAAGGTTTTCCGAGAACCACCAAATCTACCGCCACTGACGCTAATGCCCAGGTCACGTTGAATTTTCAGAACAATGCCGCGAAATTTTATTTCAACGAGCTTAGGAAATATTGTATTCACCACAAGCACGCGATGGCCGGAAGTGTCAGAAGAATGAACATCAGGCGAGAAAATCGATGACAATATGACTTTGCCGGATCCGTAAACCCAAAAGAAGACGGCATATTTTCAAAATGGTGGAAATTATGATAAACTGTGGTTTTTTTCTCACAACTGGTAAAAAAATTGTAAATGCAGTTAAACATTCGAAAAATGATTGCATGAAGTTCCACATGGTTTCTCGGAGTTCTTTAATTTTTCTTTGGAATTTTACAAATAATTTTTTCATACTTGAGTTACATGATAAATGATGCAGACGAAATGAATAATTATTCGATCAAATCTAAATTTTTCAGAGTCTAGTTAACACGGAACGCACAATCCTGTGTGCATTTCATCGGCGGTGAACGAAGCTCATTCACGATATAATTGTTGAATGCTTTCTGTGATGGGGACATTTTATTTAAATACTTGAACGCTCACGGTCCAATTGATCGCGATGTTATATAATTGCCAGGCGCGTTACAATTAGCAATGTAAATGAATAAAACATATATCAGCGTCCAATTAAAAACACGCGATTCGTGAAACTTAATTGGATCGGGAATCGTGAATGTCGCTGAATTGCGTTCATTGCAGGAAAGTGGGAGATAGAGAGTGTAAAAGAGAGAGATTTTTAACGAATAACTTGCAACGATGCAATTATTGACGGTACATATATTTTTTTTTGACGGTTTCAAACCCTTTTTTTGGACATTTCTGTTTCATCGAACCGTATGTATGGATAGCACGGTGTTTATTCGCGGAATTATTTAACAAGTTGAACGTTCGAAATATACTGCCGTTCAAAAGTTTCAAAACACTCGCCCGCGAGTGATTTCATGAAAACCCAGTAGTTTTAGAGTTACGCTACATTTTATAAAAATGGTCGTTTTTTGCGAAAAATTGAATATTTTTGCGAAAAAAAATCGTGCGAAACTTTTTAAAAAACGAAATTGAAGCTAATACTCGCCGCCCCAATTTTTCCATGCGGAAAACAGTCGAAAAAAATTTGCATGGGTCGTGCGTAAAAATTACAATGGCAAAAAAAATCGAAAAACGACCAAATTTCAAAGAGCGAACCGGGTTAAAAAAAATTGCAAAAATTTTTTGGAAAAAGCGAAATGAAGCTGAATATGTCCCATTGTCCCCTTTAAAACGCCGCTTGGCGAGTCAAGATATCTTCATCTTTAAAAGAGCAGTGAAACTTTTTGTGCGAATCGGAATCGGGGCGAGTGTTTCCAAACTTTTGGACGGCACACAGGTTTTCATTCGGCATCATTCATTCGCCAAGAAGGCTGTTATAAGCCGTAAAATATGCCGTACCTACCCACGATAAATGTGACCGTATACGAAACTATAGTAAAGTATTTGCATATGCACAGCAATGAGACCAAATGATTTTCGCTGTTACTGCTAGAATCCGCAATTCTGTTAATGAAACTTGTCCTAATAATGAAGGTTGTGCGAAATTGCTTGAATTTCATATTATGATCCTCAATGCCCCGATCATTTACTCATGATGGGCAGTGATAACGATGCTACTCAAGCTGCGCTTTACATAGCGCCGAGCGAGAATATCTGCACATTTAGAAAATGAAAATATAGCAGCTCTACGGCCTTGTCAGAACCATATAATTTCAGATATTACTCTTAGAGCATCGATCAAGGTACACGAGTAATTGGACTGTAATAAAAATTGCGAGGAACATGAATATTACAAATATCCGTCTCGTCAGCGGAAAATCCTCGTACTACCCGTTTTTTCCTGCTCTAGCTGTTAAATATTGAATTGCCAGGCACATCTGTTGAACCGAACACTCACGGAACGTCCTTCGAAAACTAGGAAAAAAGGTGAGTTCCAGGATGAAGACATAAAAGTAAATGCTGGGGATCGTTCCGGAGGAGGATCTTTAGGTGGATAATAAATAGATGAAATTAAATAATAGAAGCAAAGATTGATACAAGCCAGGATTCACGGGAGAAATAAAATATCTCGTTCTCCGGACTTAACTCGAATGTTATCCTTTTTATCACTGCTATTCTTCTTTACGTCTATATATGTAATACATATATATATATATATATATATATATATATATATATATATATATATTTGCCAACGATGGTAGCTAACCCCTCAGGGTATATTACCAGAGACTGGACCATTTGGTTGGGGATTTAGTGTGGGCATAATTCGATTTGGAAAGTTGGAAGGCCTTCGCGCGAACAGAGAACATGCCCGGGATCTTCGACATTGGTGAGTTATGAAACTCCGGTACAGTTAGAAGGGAAGGCGCGATCGACGCAGTTTCATTTCCTGAAACATTAATGTATCGGGGTCGTTTCGACGGAAGCTGTACCGTCCAGAGTCATTGGTTGAGGGTTGAATATTGTATTCTTGGCCAAAAGTTATATAAGAACGCGAGCGCGCGCGCAGTGTTTCACTGATGGTTCGTCGGGGCGATGGAAGAAATTTCTCCAAGGCAAAAAAACAGGAAATGAGGAACGCGAGGAATGAGTAATAGAGTGCGAATGAGAGTGAGAGAAATTTTTTAATTTTGCTCCCAGGGAAATGGTCAAAAATGGATAAGACTCTTCGTCTCTCGCGCTCTTTTTTGTACAATCTCCTCATATTGGTATGTACTATTTTTTCTTTTTCTTAATTCTGGAGGAAAATTGAGGTCAGGTCAGGGTACGAGGGCAAACTGTGCGGAATAACATCTGCGCACACGGCAATCCTTCGGGTCCTATCCAAGAATAGAGATGAAATTACACGAGATAGTGATTGAGGTCGACCAATTTCTATCCGGATTAAACAGTTTTTTTTCAAATAAAAAATTGAGCCATTTTGATTCTACAATCCCTTATCGAGAATTCATGTAATAATTTATTCACTCAAAGTTATGTCGTTTGTAGTTTGGTGCATCATATTTTGATCGTGGTTACCGATTGTTCGATAGAAGTTGATTTTGTTTGTCCTGCCAGTTTCTGTTTTTAAATTTAATTACGGACCTCATTTTTCAAGTTTAAATAACTAGCTTATGGTAAAATTTACTTATTCAATTGGGAGTTTACCTACAAAATGTGATTTACCATATCATGCCTTTTTCGCTCTTTTATATATATATTTTTTCCGAGTAAAGTCGACAGCTCGTGAAATTTTTCACTCCCAACTTTGCTCGCACTCGTATTCGTTACAAAGTTGATGAGTTACCGTGAATTTTGCGGTTATGTAACAATTGCACGGTGGTTACATAATTACCGAGTTAGCTCCAGTTTTGCTGCGTTCAGTGAAATATAAATATTTGTAGTTAACGACGAATCTCATAGTGTGTCGCGACTTGTTCTCCAAAAAGTTTGACCTAATCGCGAGCAAACTCTCGGGTAAAGTGCTGTCGGATTTTGGGTTGTACGCCGCTCGCATTTTGTATAGCTTATCGCAAGGGATTATACCAGAGAGTTTGGAGTTTATATACATGTCTATATACAATATACCTGGACGGTATAAACTCATATTATATATATTATTTATGTATATTTAATGTGGCAGTATTTCCATGTATATATTGTGCATATAATGGATAATGCGAAAACCGCCCCTACGCTCTGGTAACGAGAACGAAAGATAGGGAGGAAAATGTTGGGGCACGAGTGAGAGAAATTCGCTGGATCTCATGCTGGAGCTATGGAATTTCTATGTAATATATATGTGAGTATGTGTGTGTGTATTTGAAAAAGGTGCTGAGCAAAATGGTGCTGTGGTGCGCAGCCGGAGCCCGATTTTGATTCCCCCTCAGTATCATAATACTCAACCGGTGTACTTGTCGAGCAGGCTTGAGTGCAATTTTCCCCGATTGACGAGGCGTGTTTGACTTTTCAATATGCATTTCGTCCATACATAGTATACATCAGGGTGTCCCATTTAATTTTAGACACCAAAATAACTCGATATTTACGTCATAAATTAGAAAAACCACCCTGAGACACGTATCAAGTTGATAACTGAAGAAACGAATGGCTTCGTTACTTTTTATTGAGGTTTTCATCGTGATAACACGGTCAAAATTTTATTTTCATACTAATAGACTAAAAGAAGTCTCTATAAAAAAATCTGGATCACCTTGAAAACTTTCACTCAATGAGAAATAAGGCATTTCACATTTGATTCTTCATTCAAATCAACTTGACATAACAAGCCCATTAGAATCGATCTCCACCGAATAATAGCTACCAAATAACATCCTTACTGAGTTTTTTTTCGAGGGTGCACTTCGTCGTCGATAAATGCCTCGTCGAATTGGAATGTATACTACTTAAGATACTTTAAGATAATTGTACCTGATTTTTTAACAATACAGAGATTATACAGAGCTATTTTCCCATTTTTAGGTGATCCGAATTGTAACAATACCTTGTCTACGTTTTACACAGTCTGCGATGTATTCACAGAACTGTAACGATTTTATGAACACACACACAGTATATTTGCACTGCGTTTGCACTCGGTCCTCCGTTCGTCACGATCGATACTTTTATTTACTTTTTTTTATTCAATTGCGATGCGACTCGCGCGATTCTCACGCCAATTAAGTTTTCATCATTACTGCATTCTTTTTAATTGGTAATTCCGAAAGTTAAGCACTGTTCCATCATTAAAAGAACGAGAGAGTCTACAGAGTACTTATGTTTGGAAAAGGAACACACGCAAGTTTCACTTAGTCGGTACTGACATTTCGAAAAATCGAGAAAAATGCAGCGAACGAACATTGCGAAATAAAATTGTGTACTTTTTTTTTGGGTAATATCGTTCTCTTCCCATGTATATTTATTATAAAATATGTAATTTATATGTACTAGGGAACGGAGACGCGCGCTCACGCGCGCGAGCGGCTGCCCGTCAGCGCTGCAGCGCTTCGACCTTGAATAGGGTCTGAAATTTATTAATTGCTTAAATATTTAAGAATTGAAATACATATTACTAAATGTTAAGCTCGGATATGTAATGTGCGACTTTAAAAATCCCCGATTGGCAACTTTCAAATTCATACCCGAGAAAAAATGCGTGCCTCGAACCCTAGCGGATTTGTCGACCGGAATTTGTACGTACTTGGAGCTAAGAACAGACGAAATTTTAAATATTTCAATGAGTTCTTCAGCGTGATCTCTTCCTCATATACAACTGACACAGTTTTTACTTGGAAACTATGAGTTTATCGATTTAAAAAAATTGTTTAGCTAAGAACAGATGAAATTTTAAATATTTCGACGGGTCCTTCAGCGTGTTTCTCTTCTTCATGTACAACTGACATAGTTTTTACCTGGAAACTATGAATTTATCGATTAAAAAAAATGCATAGTTTCCTGGCCAAAACAGTGTCAGTTGTACATGAGAAAGAGAACACGCTGGAGAACTCGTCGAAACATTTAGAATTTCGTCTGTTCGTAGCTAAACAAATTTTTTTATTCATAAATTCATAGTTTCGAGGTAAAAATAGTGTCAGTTGTTTCAAGGTTTCAAGGTTTGAAGGCTGTATTTTGAAACGGAAATTTTATTCCATTCCATTCCAGGAAAAAGTTTTTTTTCGTCGTTTCAAAATTTGAAGCCTGTGTTTTGAATCGAACATTCTATTCCATTCCCTTCCACGAAAAAGTTTTTTTTCGTCGTTTCAAGGTTTGAAGTCTGTGTTTTGAATCGAAAATTCCATTCCATTCCATTCTTTGAAAAAGTTTTTTTTCGTCGTTTCAAGGTTTGAAGCCTGTGTTTTGAATCGAAAATTCCATTCCATTCCATTCTTTGAAAAAGTTTTTTTTCGTCGTTTTAAAGTTTGAAGCCTGTGTTTTGAATCGAAAATTCCATTCCATTCCAATCCATTCCATTCCATTCCACGAAAAAGTTTTTTCTCGTCGTTTCAAGATTTGAAGTGTTTTGATTCGAGAATTCCATTACATTCCATTCCATTCGTTGAATAAGTTTTTTTTCGTCGTTTCAAGGTTTGAAGCCTGTGAATAGAAAACCATGGAGGCATCGATCTGGACATTAAAAATCTAGACGAAGTCGAGCTGAACTTCGATAACAGCAGCAGCATCGTCGACCTGGATACTAAAATTTAAAGAAATTCTTGAAAACCACGTCATCATGGACCCGTCAAGCTCCATACAAATCTATACATACAAATAAAAATATATGTATGTTTCATTATGACAGTGGCGTATAACCACTCGCGTGTACGCGCAACTGTCAAACTGACAGCGGAACTCGGATAATTCGGAATTCTCGTGTATAAGAGCCAATTTCACAGCACGAATAAAGAGGCTTCAAAGATTCGATATTTCGATATATCGATCCCATGAACTTTTTATTAGAAGATACCTCAAAAAGTATTTCTCCAAGAATATTTCATATTATATGTAAAATTCACTGAGGAAGCTCGTATCAAGATGGAACTACGATTCTGCACGCTGTGGATCCTTAAACATTTCTCACGATCGTTGAAATTTTTTTTCCCCCAAAAGTTAGGCTCCCTGGTAGCAAGGGCGGGATTGGCAGAGGGCGGAAGTGATGAAGAAAATAATACCGAGGCAGAGTGTAGAACGAGGGAGTGAAGCGCTCTTATCGGGTGCGCAGTTTGGCAAGTGGATAGGGTGAGTCTGCTAGCAGACGAAAAAGAGAAGGAGCGAGGGATGGTCTAATAAAAAAGCGCTCGAGCTTTTCGAAAGCGTTGTGAACAGAAGGGTGCAGGAGAAAGGAAGAGAGAGAGAGAGAGGGAAAGAGGGATAGAGAGAAAACGAGGAAGAGAAAAATGCGGTGAATCGATCGAATTCGATGGGAGGTCGGCAGTGAGTGCGAAGCGTGTAAACAAGTCGAGAGGGTTGCGGAGGCGCGCGGATCGAGCGAGGCAAAGGATATAAAGCGAAACGGGAGAGAAGCGGGAACTGTAATCTCGCTTGTGTGCTTTTTGGTCCTCTCCCTGTTATTTTCTCTCACTTCTCGTTCCTCTTTCATTCTGTCTTTCGCCGTCTCTGTCTTACACCTATCTTTTCGTGTGATCTCACACGATGCAAGGCCGAGACTCGCTGCTGCTTTTGCACGTACGGTTAGCAGTGTCAGCTCGATCAAAGTTCTGTGCTTTTTTCTTTCCTTCGGATTTCGCGCCCCCGAACATAACGTACGGAGTCTTGCGCGGAATGTCTGTCTACATATCAACCTAAGTCCACTGTGCTTTTCGAGAAGAGAAATAATGTTTGCCCGATGCTTTATTGGTAACGCACAACGATAAGCGTCGTTGCAGGCCCCGGATTCAGTTTTTAGGGCCCAATGCTTCTTTTTTATACATTTCATAATTTCCACTATTTTTTAAACTTTAGAGAGGGGTCTCTTGCACGTACTGTCATTTTGATTTAACGTTAGAGGTAAACTCACGATGCCAATTTCTCGTAAAAAAAAATATGATCGCGATGTTACTACTTTACACACACGTCTTTAGAGGTAAAGTCTTTGAAGCTTCGCTTGGAACTCGAGTTTCCTGGGCAAGTATACGATCCATATGTGCTCTATGTTATTGCACTATGAACTACGCCGTTGTATTCTCTCTCGCGTTCTTTCTCTCTCTTTCTGTTCGAGTCTTGCCACTCGAGCTTTCATGCCTTACGTTCGCCCCATAAGCTCACAGGTTTGCGCCGAACGTTCCATCTAAAACGGCCGTATCAAAGTGCTGATTTGTATCGCCCTTTCCCTCGCTTTCGCTTCTCCTTTACGTTCAAAGATTTTTCACGCCATTAAATTTTCATAATTCTCTGTACCGCGAGAGACGATCGTCCGCGTCGTAAAACTATTTTCCTTGACATTTACATTGAAATTCGCAAATGATTTTCACTCGCAAAATGCTGTGCGTTTTTTATCAATAGGGAAGAATAAGGGTTTGTTACTTAATTTTGTTACATAATAACAAATTAATAAAAATTCAGAAGTAAAAAAAATACGTCCACAAGTTTTAGTTTCCTAAAAATGGATAAAAACGGATTTCAAAATGTCAATTAAAATTTTGTCCAATTTTTCATCTCTCTGCGCATCGATCCATAAAATTTCAATATATAATACCTCGTTGAACATACAAAAAAGTACATGAACTGTCCATAATTTTGCGCACCAGAGTGTGCATTGTGCGTTGATTGTCCAAAGTTTGCGCAAACTTTTGCCCGCCGTTTAACGAGACTTTGGCTTTTATAACCCGAAGCTTAAGGGTGAAAAGCTCTTATGATTCTTCGCTTTAACGTGTAAATAATTTCGGCCTATAAAATTGATTATATATAGGTGCGTTCTTCGGGATCTTCAACGACGAATCAGGTGTTGAAAAGCTGTTGCAAGGTATACATTATAAATTAAGAGCGGGCCGATCGTCATTAAAACTTGGCTCTAAGTCCCCTGGTTGAGCTTTTATTCTGCGGACCGCGTTGCAACCTAGCTTCGGGCTTTCGCTGTTCTCTCACTCTCTCTATCTCCCGCTATGCGATGCGCTTCAGAGGGATGAGGTCGAGAAGTCAGCAGGGTTTATCAAAAGTTTCGAGCCTCAGCAAGAGTGAGAAAGCAGCGCTTATGTATAGAAGAGAATGGGGCATTTTAAACTCAGTGAAAGAGTTTAAATATACAAGCAAAACTTCTTGCGTGCTAAAAATTGAAAATGAAGGAATAATTATAGTACGATTAATTGAGTTAATTGGGTTAAGGCAGTATCCTGGTTTAGAATTTTGAAAAAATCAATTTTTTTTGCATATTCTTAAAGTTTAGGCCTTTAAGAATATATTCTCGAAAAGAAATTTTTTAATTCAAAAAATTTACAGAGTTATAGACTATTTTAGTGACTCAGCAACTACGCCCGTCACGTCTGACTAAATCGGACTAAAACTACTTACTTCTCTTAACACAGCTGACATGATATCTCAAGTTCTACTCAACCGATCTACTTCCAATTTTTCCCAATTTTCAATGTATAACTCTCTATCGCCCTTTTCACTTTTGTATCAAAATTTTTTTTTTTACTGTCGTAAAAAAATTAAAAACTATGAAAAAGCGAGTCGAAAAACGCCTTTTTTGGCAGCCGCCATTTTGCGAAATTTCTTTTGTTCTTTTTCTCTGAGGTAGGGGCTATACTGAAATTCTTACTAATTAACCCTTACTGAACACACTGCTGCAGAATAACGTACTTGACACACTGGGGTCGTTTGTACCCCAGCGATAAAAATTCTTATAAAAAATATACCATTTAATATTTTAACTTGCAAGTTTTTTTTGAACTTCCTAAGAAGTTACTTTCCAAAGTTCTACAGGACTTCTAGTAAAATATCAAAATTAAATCTGATACAAAAATTTAAATATCCAAAAAAATTGAAAGATTGACAACTTTTACGAAAAAATCATAACTTTTTTATTTTTCGGCAGAAATGGCTAAAAATTTAACTGAGTTTGCTTAATATATACTACTACATGAAAAAAATAGTGGTAGTAAAATAATTTATTAGAAAACACATACGGACTCGATCTTACGTGACACACTGGGTACAGGCGAGACCACTCGTCTTTGGACAGCTACTACATAAAAACTTATAGTCTCAGAGTGATGCTATAAGCTTGAAGGAATACAATGGGTTCCTTATTTCAAAAATACCTATTAGGACAATTTTTTTTCAAAAACAAGCCGAGTGATACTTCGAGTGGTTATCGTTGATTTCAATCAGCCATTGATTGGAGAAATAGAGAAATCGCATGGGTTCAATATACTGACAGATAAACAACAAAATTGGCTCAAAACGCCCCGTTCTTCCTGATATATTGAACATAGCACACTCGGAAGAAAAGGGATCGACGAGTTCAGGCTAGAGCGAAGCCATCCCAAGAAGCTTCAAGTCTCCGTTGTTATTACGCCAGATACAGAAAGAGAGAGAGAGAGAGAGAGAGAGAGAGAGAGAGAGAGAGAGAGAGAGAGAGAGAGAGAGAGAGAGAGAGAGAGAGAGAGAGAGAGAGAGAGAGAGAGAGAGAGAGAGAGAGAGAGAGGAGAGAGAGAGAGAGAGAGAGAGAGAGAGGGGGAGAGAGAGAGAGAGAGGGAGAGAGAGAGAGAGAGGGAGAGAGAGAGAGAGAGGGAGAGAGAGAGAGAGAGAGAGAGAGAAAATTGTCTTTCCTATCGATCTTCGGGAATTGAATATCGTCGTCGTCGTGGCAAAGTTAGCCTTAGTTCTTCCGTCCCGCAGGGATCTTAAGGCGAAAAGAGCGTTTCGCAGTAAAAGGAAAACTCGTTAGCGTTTTCTCGCGAAAAGGTACTAATACCTCGCATTTTACTTCGGAAATGACCATCCTTCTTCGAATCAATGGTAAAGATCGATGGAATATAGCTCGATCATTCAATAACCTCTGATAGTCATTGATTGCAAATTGTGCGGGGAATTCATTCTACTGCTGGTTCAATATATACCCATTGGGCATGATAATTATCATCATTAATATCGATGATATATCGTCGTGATAATTATCGGCGGCGGAGATACGATAATTATCGTAATCATGCCAATGAGTGTCATTATTATTTCCATGCGTTCGTTATTTCGAAATGAATCGAAAAATTTCACTACAATATTTAATCACGTGGAAAAGGATATGGCTGATCTAGAACCAAACCCATTACGCCATAGATCTTACCAGATCCTTTTATCCGTGCAATGTCTCTCAGTTTATCACCGTTTGCAATAATGTCCACCTTCAACATATCCCATCAAACGTATCGTAGTTTATGGCTGCTTGCGGTGTCCAATGAATATTCCTCCGAGCCAACATTGTTCCCTCTGTCGTTTTCATCATAAGAAGACAATTGCTAACCGAGTTTAGAGCGATATCTACGATGTAAAAGCGTCGAGGGGCAGCGAAACCAAGGAGAATAGAGAAAACAGAGGAGAAGACGCGAGATATTGCGGGTTTGAATCTCAGCAGGCGAATCGGATAAAGCGTCACACAAAGTTAGATCGTTCCTTTTATTTCCACCGTTGAACTTTCCGCCTTCGCTTCTTATGTCGCGTGTCCCGCTGGACTTTAAACCGTTCAAGTGGAAGCAGCACAAGCCCGTTGAGACACGACTCGAAACCCCTTCGAGTAGACACGCTCGTCGTGGGGGATGTATTATTTGTCACGATTTATGTTATCGATGCGGGCCCGAGATGCTTCTCTTCAGGAACCATGTGCCACCCTTCGTGGGTCCTTATTTGAACGCATTGTCGCGTATCGCAAAGTTTATAGACGTACAAATAGCGCGGCCAACGAGACTGGAAAAGCAAACATCTTTCGTGTATCACGTGTAACTGTGTATGCATAAAATGTAATACGTTTGTCCTGTATGCATGTGTATTTATATGGGTTTAGGGAGCTATAAACATCAATGTACTTTATAGCGACGTCGTTATCCGGATCCTCTTACGCAGAGCACAGTCACACATCGCGAGAGCGTTTCCTCGTATATTAGCGGCTGACGCCATCACCGCATTTCGTACACTCGGGGCTTCTGTTGATAGCGAAATCCGTTTATCGTATAAACTATGAAAAAAAGTCGAAAAACGACTTTTTTTCAGACAGCCACCATTTTGCGATTTTTTTTTCGTTTTCTTTGAGATAGGGATTGTAACGACATTCTTACTAATTAAGACTCTTTTTTTAAATTTTGTGTCGGATGACGAAACGTTATTGCAATCGTGTCAGTCAGTACACCGCATTTTTTTAACGCCAATTTTACCAGCTTAGTAATTATTTAATTTTTCTTTCTCGCACATTTTTTTGCTTATTGTCAAAAAATTATGGTCATTCCATGATAAATGGAGCAATAGTTGGAATCAACCCCTTTCAATTTCGATGAAATTTAGTCAGAAGTTTTTTTTTAATCATAAAACGAAGTTCTCCCAAAAGAAAAAAATTGAAATTTTTAACTTAAGAAAACAAACCCAACTTTTTGCTATTTCGAAGTTTTTCATGAATCCTCTTTGTTTTCGGGTTATACGGAATTTCGAAAATTCAAGATTTCATAATTTTTCAATTTTTTAAGTTTATTTTTTAGATATCTCGAAAACTATTACAGTTACGAGAAAATCGTTCTGGGTTCTCCTTAAAGAATGTAAACATAGAAACATTATTGAAATTCTTACGTCATTAGTTGAAATTTGTACTGCTCAAAATTACAAAATTACATGATTGCTCTACTTTACTTAACTTAGAGATAACATTTTTTTTTTCACCAATATTCTAAAATTCATAATCAGTACAAGGTATTATATAAAAAAAATGGAACCAAAAATTTAATGTTGATCGTGGATTATCACGATTTTAAAAAATTCAAAATTCTCTAAATTCATCATTTTCCAAAAATTTTGTTCAACATATTTTTTTTTTCGTAGCCCCAAGTATACTCTTTAAGACGAACGCAAAACGATTTTCTTGTAACTATGATAGTTTTCCAGATATTTAAAAAATAAACTTGAAAAATTGAAAAAATTGCGAAATTTTGAATTTTGTGTAACGTTCGAAAAAAATGTCTTTAATTTTTTTCCTTCATCGGAACTTCGTTTTATGATGAAAGAAAACTTTTGACCAGATTTCATCGAAATTAAAAGGGCTCGATACCAACTATGGGTCGGATTTGACATGGAATGTATTTTTTTTATTGAGTTCGGCAAAACACTCAAAATGTATGTCTCTGGACCAGAATACCGCCTTAATTCAAACATTTTGCGCGTATTTGTGGAGTTTCGTTGGCCCTAAACAACATGATTGATCACGAAGATCACGAGAGGCTGGAAATCTGTTCTTGTCATCGGAAAATTCAATACCCGGTCTCTCTTTTCCTCGTTCACTGTGGACCACGAATAAAACGGGGTGAAAGCCGATGTAGAAGCATTGTTCCACATTCGCGGGCACCGAAAAGTGCTCGGATTATCGGTGAATGGCGATTATACTCATGACGATATCGTTGCACGTGCATCGCGTCGGCGCGAATCCTGTCTGTGCTACAAAAAATCATCAGAGTTTCAGCTTGGTTCGGGAATTTTTGGTCGTTACAGCGTTGTCTGTTGGCGATTCGGTTCCTGATCGAAATTCAACGCAAGTTAGAAAAAAATCTAGCTCGGCGAAATGCTTTTATCCATTCTTGTGTGGCTTGCGCCTGATGGAAACGCATTTATTCATCGCCGTTCAATTTCACGGCGAAAACGAACAGCACACACATTGAGTATTGGGGGTGGGGAGAGGGGATAAAATGGACACCGTAAGAATATAACGCAGCAGCTACGCATAGTGTTGACTCGTTGTTTTCCATCAAACAATACCGTTTTCATCGATTAGATTGCGCTTCGAAAAAAAAAAAAATTATCGGGGCCAAAATGGACACAACCGTAGAATTCCTTTGTTTTCGAAAATTGACGTAAATCAGGAAGAAGCTTGAGAACATGATTTCTTTCGCTTCTCAGATCGCCTTAATATCAAAAGTGGTATTTTTGTAATTTAACTTTTGCCGAAATTCAGCTTTAATCGTAAGTTGCACTATTTAATTTTTTTTTTTATTACGGAGAAGGCCATTTTATTATTTATTATTTAGTAAAAGTGTAAATTCTATCAAAGTATGCTAAAGTATTTTTTTTTTAATTCGATGGGAATGACAATTTTTAAACAAATTTCCAACTCTTGCTGGCAATTGAAATGAAAATTTCAAAATCTAGATCTGCTTTTTCATGGGTGAGTCTATTTGATCAAATATGTATATGTCAATTACAATGATAATTTACACATTTTCTAATTTTGTATAGAATTGAATAATTAAGGATAATTTTTTGTGGTCTTCATTTTGCCTCTAGTGTCCATTTTGCCCCCTTCCCCCAACCCCTATATTCATATATATATCATTTCACCATGCGGACACACACCGATCCCAAAATCCATGGATTTCTCGTTAAACGTGAGCTTTTGTTCGTCGATTCGTGGGCTTGCGCCGCTGCACGGGCGTTTCGCCCCGGACGGTTCAAGCCGCGGGGCTAATAAATTTTCTACACTAAATGCCTTCGCGCCTCGCAGAGTCGCGGTAGTACGTCCCGCGCAGACATGAGCCGTCCTGGATCGCTTGGCGAACGGATGATATCGGGATTGTACGCCGAGCGGATGGTTAACCCGTGAGAAAAGAACGAGGGAGAGAGCGAGAGAAAGACAAAAGAGTGAAACAAGAACGTGGAATTCGTACCCTCTGCTTCTTTATCTTTCTCTCGGTTCTAACGCGAACGGTTAAAAAAAAGAAATGACGAGAAAAAAAAACGAGCGGTAAAGAAAACACCCTTCCATCGATACGGCGGATTATTTTTATTGCCGCGGGAGACACATGATTCGCTGATATCAGAGAGAAAAAAATGATCCCCTGAGAGAATAGAAAAAAAACGATTTTCCCTCTTCTCGGCTTATTACCAGGACAGATACGTACGCGGATTATCCGAGAAACGAGAAACGAGCGAAATTGAGAATAAAATGTCGGTTTACATAACCACATATATATGGATATGGGGCGTTCCACGCCAAATCGGACACCATTTAGCTTTTGCATCTCCGATTTTTTTGATGATGTTTAATGTTTTAGTATTGGTTGAAAGAGGCCTCCATGATTTTTTTCAATTTTTTTTTGTCAAACCGTTTTCAAGATATCGATTTTTCAAAAATTACGTTACTTTTTTTTTTAAACGTCCATAACTTTGCAAAAAAAAAAAATAGATTCCATCGTTATCCTATTATCTACTTAGGCTTAAAAGTTGCGGAATGAATGACAGTTTTTTTACAAAAAATTCTTAAGAAAATCGATCAGTACGTGTTTTTTTTTTGTAAATCAACAATATATATTTGAAACTCGAAATTCTTATAGAAATACGGTTTGAACATTTTTTTCGATATTTTTTATGAATAGTACGTTCATAAACAAAAATTTTGAAAAAAATCTGCCCATTTTGTCCATTTTTGGCAAAGTCATGGACGTTTAACTAAAAAAGTAACTTAATTTTTGAATAATCGATATCTCAAAAACTGTTCAACAAAAAAAATTGAAAAAAATCGTGGAAGCCTCTTTCAACCAATACTAAAACATTTTTAAAAAATCAAAAAAATCGGAAATGCACAAGCTAAATGGTGTTCGATTTAGCATGGAACGCCCCACATATAGGTGTGTGTGTGTGTGTGTGTGTGTGTGCATTGTATAATATACATACAATATCCGTATATAATACTACGGTATAACAACATTATGGGCAGGTTCTTATCGCGAAGGTTGGAACGATGTCTCGGCGGGGTTTATCGATATTATGCGAGCTCGTTGAATAATCTAGTGATATTCCGAGACACTGTATATAATAGCTATCTATATAATAGCTTTAACAGCCCCTTCTGATATTACTCGAGCCAAAATTACTTTTCGATAGTCTTAAAAATATGTTCATTACAATGTCAATCTAGTGCCTTGCTGAATTATTATTTAATTTATTAATTTTCAAAATTATATCTCACTTTATACTTGTACTACGTTTCATTAACTTATTTTTGTTGATTTCGCTAATTGAATTCCTTTTGCTTACCTTTTGCTGAAATAAGTTTACAATAATTTTTAAGTTCAATTTTCGATAGACGGATTGGTATAGTTAATGATGATTATCAAAGAAGAGATTAGAATGAAATGTGATGAGTCAAGTTTGCGATAGAACTCGGGTGGAGCTTACGATACATGGAAAAAGCAAATCGGTCGACGAGGAAGAAAGTTGGAGTGGCTGACTATGCAGAATGAGGGAAGTTGAAATACGGGTATTAGGAGATTTGCTCGAGATGATCGTCCGCTTCGGCAATGAGGCGAAACGTGGAAGGGGCTGAAGGGGGGATGATAAAAGATTAACGTCGAGTAACTCGGGAATTATTGGGTAGGTAATGAACATTTGGCAGCGGTATAAAAGCTCGAGTCGAGAGAATGAGCGAGCTTGGATTGCCTGCCTGGGTCACGGAGGCACGACCTCCTTCAGTAGTATAAGCCGAAATGGTCAGACATATACGTACGTGCACACACTCTCGATCATGAAAACGATAACCCTTAGGGAGTAAAAATCATCGGTGATGCACTCAAATAACACACGGAGCCAAGTTTCACGCGAATTAAAAATTGTGCTGTTTTTCTTCAAATGACTTAAAGGGCTAGGCCACTCTACAGACCAAAAGTCTAGCGAAGAGATTTTGGAAATTCTCTTCGCTATCAACTTTCCTTCAATATCAAAACATTGCAAATCGGTGGAATAATACGATTTCCGTAAACTTTTTGAGCCAAGCCAACGTTAGCAGAGATTTACTTTCGCTCGTGATAAGTGCTAACTATTTTTCACATCGGAAAATTGATAAAATTTCTACGAGATGGATCATTTCTCATTCGAATTCGTTCCATAATCTTTAATCGATCGTTGTCGATGTTCAGTTTAGAGAGGGAATAATTGAAATGTTTGGAATAAATAAAATTAATTCTGACATAAGGCTTAGAAAGTGGTTACCAGAAAAATGGCATTTTAAGTACTCAATTTTCCGATTAATGGTAAAAAAAAACAATGCTACTCATTATACAGTATTATTGCTCGTTCACTGTGTTTCCTTTCCAAGTCTTGGATAATTATTCCATCACTATTATTCCGTTCCAACAATATTGTTACGGTATTCAAAGCGATGATGAGATAGACCCTCGCTTTGTAGTACGTCTGAACATACACATAGCCCTGATGACGTCTGTTTTCACTGGCCCGTGGATTGCGATTGTTTAATTCTGTTCTATCAGCATGGACAGAACTACTGGCTGCTCAAAAAAATTCTCGATGCCGTTGCTCTTGTCAGAAATAATTAAAACGTCAATTGCAGGAGTAGAATTTCCACCCGTTAACTCAGAAAGGATGATAAATCCTGGAAAATGTTTTGGGACTCGAGAATAATTTCACTATTTCAATCATGACTTTTGGATCTTGATAGGAAACGGTTAAATTCAGCGAGGGCAAGCCTGAGAGTTTTTGAAATTCACGATGACCCTTTGAATATGAAAATCTCGTAACGAGACATACACATCCAAGACGCCTGATGATGAAGCTAACGTGAGGTGTTGTCTTCTCGACGATATGCCACGATAAAACGAAGCGATTGGACATTATGATGCGCGTTCGTGGTACGATTAATCACGAAATTCTCGCGGGACTGATCGTTAAGTCCGAAGTTTATCGCTCAACTCAATTAGCTCTGCAATATAGAATCCCCGTAGTCCATGCTGAAGCCTCCAACAAAATACGAAACGAGCTATCCGTTTCGAGACGTATGAGTAGCCTTAACATCCCGACCCGTTTCCCGCTAGTTTTCCGTCACGGTTACGCTGTAGATTAAGTTATACAAGGATAGTTTCCGCCAGTACGCGGAACACACGCAACCCATTTGTACGATGGACGCGCCGTAAAACTATTGGAAAACTTATTACGCGTGGAATATACATTTTAGGCCAGCCTGACATTTGAGAGTACAACGCAGGAGAAAACTCAACGCTGATGATTTGATGACTCTCATGTCGGGGAGCCCCTACCTCAGAGCAAACAGAAAAGGAAATTTTTGCCAAAAGGTGGCTATCTGAACAAAAAAACGCGTTTTTGACTCTTTTTGACATAGTTTTTAATTTTTTTACAGTAGCAAAAAAAATAATATTGATACGAAAGTAGTAGAGACGATAGAGAGTTATACATTGAATATTGGTAAAAACTTTGAAGTAGGTCGGTTGAGTAGAACTTGAGATATCATGTCAGCTGTGTTGAGAGAAGTAAGTATGTAGTTTTAGTCCAATTTGGTCAGGCGTGACGGGCGTAGTCATTGCGTCACTAAAGTATAGCTATAACTCTGTAAATTATTGGAATTAAACAAATTCCTTTCGAGGATATATTCTTAAAGGTCTAAACCTTAAGAATATGCAAAAAAAAAATTTTTTTCAAAATTCTAGACCAGAATACTTAAATTGCTCTCCAGAGGTCACAAGACCGTGACCGCGTGAATCTCGTAATTACATGAGAAGCTCCGGGATACGCAAAGAACAAAGCTGACCACACGGCAAGAAAATGAAAACTCCACGCGACAAGGTAAGGTCCACATTGTGAACCTAATGAGATAGCGGTGTGTATAGTTGAAAGCTGGAAGTGTTAGTTTGGGAGATTACGACTTTGCGGCGCGAAGAGAGTGAAGAGAGCGCTGGGCGCGAGGGTTGGACGCTCGTGAAAGGTACGTTGAGAGTTGAGCGTCTCGTTTGGCACGTCCACGACCAACTTTGGTGCACGGGGCTAAGTCGGTACACCTATCCAACTGTTCCTATATATGTATAAATATACAGAAGCTTTGTTTAGTATATGTATACCCACGTATAGTTATACCGCGAAAGGGGTTAGTACATGGAGGTAACGCAGTGGCCAACCCTCTTATACGAGCAAACCCCTCTCGACTGCTGCTCGATGTATACAAAGAGGCGAAATCCACTTTCGCTACGCGGCTTGCATACCGGTCTTGATTGCTCCCCCGCACGAGACAGTTTGCATCTACATATATACAACGCATTATATACTGCTGCAGAATTATATATATATATGAAAATTCATGTTTCCGAGATCTCAGCTGAAAGATATTTCGAACGATATTCACTGAAGCCTCTTGAAGAGGCGGACCAGTCCGGGTCATTCAAATATATGTATGTTCATATATGTATATGTTCAAAATTTAACCACGTGTCTATGCAGGTCACTGGATTTGTTGCAATGCTGGCCAATTGATTTGACGTTTATACAATGTGGGAGCAATATATCATTTCGGTATGTACTGGCCAAATCTAAACTACGGAATTGGAATTTTGTTCATCACCTTGGATTTGACTGGTTGGGTGGCAATCCCAATCGCCATATTCGTTGAGCATGGAGACTTGGCACATACACGGCTGTACCATTTATTTCTCTACCAGAAGAACATATCAATAAAGGGGTAAGATAAGGGGTAATACGGGGTTAAAGACTCGTAGGCCCGTAATTTGGTGGGCTTATCAAATGGGAGAGCTGTCAAGTGGCAGAGCTGTCAAGTGGCAAAGAGATTTTTTGGGAAAGATGTTCCAGAAAGCTTTTTACTGAGAGACTTGTTTTATGGTAGAGATATTACAATAGTGTTTTAGCATGGTAGAGGTATATATTTTTTGTAGAATAGAAAAATAAGTGGTAGAGCTGTAAATGTGTTATTAAATATTCACTACCGTCCAAAAGTTTGGAAACACTCGCCCCGATTTCGCGCCGCACAAAAAGTTTCACAAGCGGCGTTTCAAAGGGGACATATTCAGCTTCATTTCGCTTTTTTCAAAAATATTTCAATTCACAAGCGACGTTTCAAAGGGGACATATTCAGCTTCATTTCGCTTTTTTTCGAAAAAATTTTCAATTTTTTTTTAATCCGGTACGTTCTTTGAAACATGGTCGTTTTTTGGCTTTTTTTTGGCGTTGAAATTTTGGCGGACAACCCATGATAATTTTTTAAAACTTTTTTTTGCATGAAAAACTTTTAGGGGGGAGTATAAGCTTCAATTTCGTTTTTTAAAAAGTCTCCTGTGATTTTTTTTCGCAAATTATTCAGTTTTTCGCAAAAAAAAGACAATATTTATAAACGCCTTTTGAAACGCCACTTGTTGAATTCAAATATCTTCATTTTTAAAAGAGCAGTGAACCTTTTTGTGCGAAGCGGAATCGTAGCGGATATTTCCAAACTTTTGGATCGTAGTGTACATTGGATAGTTACAGCGAAAAGAATTTAGATAGTGCTGTGAGAATGAACCCAGATTAAATTACATTTTCGCAACATCATTCAAATGTATGCATTTAATGTATTGTTTGGGATCTCAAAAAAACCCTCTTCAAGTATTAGCCCTTCATATTTTAATTAAGAGGTCCCTCATCGCAAATTTTTATTTCCCATTTAAATAACGTAGGAATTTTTTTTTTAACTTTGGAATTCAACCGTTGAGGTAAGGAGAGTTTTTTAGCACACTTTTGTAGAACATTTGATGCTCTACAAAAAAGCTCTCTTGTGTCTAATCGATAAAACTAACCGTTCAAAAAATAATCGGTGATAATAATCACTAATTATCACCGATTATTATTTTTTTCTTGTGTCTAATCGATAAAACTAACCGTTCAAACACAAGAGACCTTTTTTGTAGAGCATCAAATGTTCTACAAAAATGTGCTAAAAAAAGTCTCCTAACCCCAACGGTTGAAGTCTAATAAAATTCGAAAGTTAAGAAAAAAAAATCCTATGTTATTTTAATGGGAAATAAGAATTTGCGATGAGGGACCTCTTAATTTAAATAAGATAGGCTAATACTTCCAGAGAGTTTTTTTGAGATGCCAAACAATATATTTTTCATTATATCGAGGAAAAAAGAAATTAGTCATTTTATTTGACCCACCCTAGAGTATATATTGATCAAAGTATTGTATTAAAATCCGTCGGATGTTTTGTGTGAACGAGTTACGTCGAGTTGGTTCGTTTCGAGCGTATTGACCGTTTTGCGCTCCGCTTATTCTCTCTTTGTGTAACACACGAATGGAAATCCATGAAGAAAGGATCCGAGATATGAAAGAACGGTTACAGACAAATGTTGAATTAGGATTGGTCGGATAAAACTGAAATTCAATTTCCTCCAACCCCCACTGAACTACAGGCCATTTCTCTCTTTCATCGTATCCGCTTCTCACAAATCTCTCTCATTTTCCTCTCTATGTTAATCCTTTGGAGGACAAAGGAATCATCCGAGGTCCGAATGGCACTATGGTACAGTATCATCGGATATTCAGTGTGGTACCAGCGACGAATACATATCTATGTTCCCTATATCCCCGTATGGACAGTGAATTAATCCTCGCGACAATGAATACCGGCGTTGCATCCTACGTTTTCTACCAGTGTGCAGCCTCTTGTCTACGGATCTTTCAATTTTTTAAAATTTTTTTTCGAACCGTTAACGCTAGGCAGATAGTTTTTTTTCAATACGCGTATCATTCATGCGCGAGTGCAACAGGACATGCGAATGGCATCGTTCGCAGGATAACGCGATTCTCGTCACAAAAGGACGTATACACATCGTGGAAAAACAACAGATCCCTTCGAGTGCAGGGCAGCTCTATAAATATTGATGAATTGGAAGTACATGAACGCGATAGTGTTTAATTCAATATATTGGGCGCTGATGTGTGAATGGGAGGATGGGTCCCTCGACGCTGACCCAAAGATAACAGTTTATATATCTGTTTTATGTGCGCTCCGTAGACTTTTGATATTCGTTACGGTTTTCCATGAAACATCCGGAACAGGGCGCATCATTCCTCTCGGGGGCAACGAAAGGCCTCCTATATATAAACTCGGGTTCGTGTCATCGCCGTTACGTGGCATTCCTATTTCGCGAGGGGAACTTTTATCTCCTAGAGTCCCAGAGAGAGTGATAAATATATATATAACTACGTCGACGAAGGGAGCAAATCTGAAACGTAGAATTCCTAAAGCCACATCTCCAGCGTTTCTCACGTCCTGTCGTTTTCTTTCTCTCTCTCTTCTCTCGCAAAGCAACAAAACGCACAAACACTTTGCAGGAAACAAAGAGTGCGAGGTCCCAAGGGAATGAAAATCTAACATCCTGGCGAAATTACCTTCGACCCTTCGCACGCGTCACAGATTTACGTCCTAATCCACCATCTCCTCGTCCAATTCTCCGCACTAAAGACAAATGGAACACTCACCGAGACATGCGCTGTTTTGTTTTGTTAATGCACAACCGATCCGCGGAGGGCGAGGGGGGGGGGATAATGCAATAAGGGAATCACGCTCTACGCAAGAAACTTTTGTGTCTCGTGTCGCGCTCGTACGTTTTATTTCCCGCAGTGCTTTCGCTCCTTTCCTCCCTCGTCCCGGCTGTTTCTGATTCTGGCATCTCTTGATGCCCTGCCAGACGGAAACCGTGCCTGGAACTTTACGTGACATTTGCCAAGGCTTCTCTCGCAACCTATGAAATGCCTCGTTTCCGCCCTCCCTAGTGAATTTGGACTACGCCTTTTGTCCAAATATACACAGACTCCCGCGAGAAACCCACTCGCTGTTTCGTTCACTCTTTTGTGTATATATAACGAGGTTACCACCGAGGATTTTCTACCTCGACTCTTCACGCGCATCCTCCCTTAACTCTTCCTCCTCAGTCACCCTCTTGTTGCGAGTTCCATTCAAACTTTTGTTCCCTCTCTTGGCTTTGGTTTCCAATAAACTACGTAATCAACGATATTCCACCAATGTGTAACTCCGACTTGCTGCAGCCAATGTTCAAAAAGGATAATTAGGGCCCGATGTTGCTCATAGTACAAGTGATTACGCGAATCATGGGTGTTGGATGAAGAAAAAGGTTACCGTTTGTCATGTATATTCTCAGAGATGGAGAAACACGATGAAACAAGGGAATATGCTTAATTTCAACGAGACCTTTGCTGTCTCAAGAATTTTAATGCTCCGGATTTGCAAGAACGTGTGCGATGCCGAGGACGATAATTTATCCGTGGCTTCATTACGAACTTTGAGAACGGGGACGAGGGTGAAGAATAAAAAACGGCAGTGGAAAATTACCGCGCAGCATACGGATAGCGGATTTTTTTGTGCCAACGAAGAGAAAGATGAAGCGAAAGAGAAAATGGCACGAGAATGAGATACAAGGGAATTTAAAAAAAAATGGCAAAGAGTCGAGGATTCTGTGCCCCGTATGACGACAGTGAGTCAACGCAGCGAGAGGACGATAGCAAAGACGTGGAAAGCTTGCAATTAGAATTTCTCCGTTCTCTCACTCTCTCACTTTTCTCTCTTTCTCACTTCCTTCTGCAAGGCGCAGAGGATATGCCCTTGGGGAGCCTGTATCCTGGGCACGAAATAAACCCTCCTCATCAACCTCGCCTTTCTCTTTTTCGCTTACTGACTGTGAAAGATGCTCGGAGAAGGTTCTGGAAACGAGAAGGAAGAGTCGTAAAAGCTGAACGGAATGGTGACTCAGGTGAGGGTCAAAAGAATGAAGAACAACGTTACAGAGGGACAAATAAAGGACAAATGCAGTGAGAGGATAAGTGCAAAGACTGCTGTCTCCGTCGAAAAACCTGAAAGGCAACGAATGTTTTGTAATTTCTATGCGATTACGAGAAAACGATTAGAGCGAAGGGACAATCTACGACGATTGCGACTTGGAATATTTCATAATGTTTTAATATAATCTGTATATATTCACATTATAAGACTGGAAATGAGAGGATTCTCTTGTGCCTTCCTTTCCATCGATAAATTAATGTCGCTCAGGGCTGTTACAGAGACAATGATGGCTCTTAGCTATGGATATTGCGTCGCAATTAATATTTTCCCGCGAAGGAGAAACCTGACATATATCTCCCATATTCAATGGCGATTTTAAGGATACCATAAAAAAAAAATACGCCCATCTATCTGATACGAGACGAGTGAATTGTACATTCACCAACGACGGTATACAAGAGCGATCGGAGTTATTCCGCGATGAATGATAGCTCCATCGTAGGGTCATTAATTCTCCAATCCGATCCGAGCGAACTTCTTGAGCACCGTCATATTTTACGAGCATGAGAATGACGCTCGCTGGATTTAATGTGTGCTTGTAAACGACAAAAGGAAGAGACCGTGCGAGAGAGAGAGGGGGGAAGGGAGGGAGAGCAGAAAAAAATCAATAATCTCCCGATCGGGTTAAGTCGTGAACCTTACAGACAGAGAGCTCGCGATCAATCGGATGTCAGAGCCAGACGTGCTTGATGCTAGCTATACATGTACGTATACGTAGACGGGAACACGAGTCGCAAGCTTCCGGTTTCTCACAGACGAAACGAATCGAGCGAAATGAAAAACCATGTATTCGACTTTCGTCGTGTTCCAATATCAGAAAACAGGAGAGTCACCGACCTCGCTTTGTATCAGTCTTTCTGGTATAATATATCGAGTGCTGGCAAGCAAATCAGCGTAAATCCCTGTTCCTTCCCCTTCGCTCGACATGGTCAATCAGTGCCAATAAGTTTTCATCATGATTACTCGGGTTCGTAACCGTTTTCATACACAAATTCGCACAACTTACCCAATCGACCGAATTTCTAAAACGTATCTTATTTCCAAATTGTTCTAGTTTCTTCATAGACAATAAAGCTTCTGAAGATAATCCTGATCAGGATCGGGACGTCAAATACAAACTGAATTTATTTGATCCCTCATCAATAATCTTTTGGCCAATTTTCAGGGAATTCTCCAGGTATTAATCATGTGGATTGATTCTTTTCACTTACATTGTTAGTCAATGAAGTAATTGGTCAATTACGGATACGACATTAATTCAACGAAAATTAATAAATTTCTAAATTTTGAACAAACTTTGGCACATCGTCACTTTTTTCATATTCCCGCCTGTTAAAACTTTTTTACGTCCACAAACTTGCTGGATATGTATTTAGGAGAAGGGAGGGCAAAACGGCCAATGGAGGCAAAATAGGCACCCCCAAAATTATCCACCCAAAATCAGATCTAGGTTTTGATATGTTCATGACAATTTTCTATGAAGACTTGGCATTTTTTTTTTAAATTGTCATTCTCATCGCATTAAAAAAAATACCTCAACATACTTTAATAGTATTAGTAAGCAACTTTTACTAAAATACTTGGATGATCCGAGAGCCAGAGCAAAATGAAGTACCAGTGAGACGGTTACCTCTAAGTCGTAAAAAAGATATATAAGATAACGCAATTACGCTTAAAATTTGATTTCCCCAAATATTTAAGTGCAAAAGTACACTATTCACCTTGGTTCAGGTATCTTTCATGTTAAGGTGATGCGAGAAGCGAAGGAAATGGTTTTTTCAACGTTTATTTGAATTTTCGAAAAAAACAAAATTTTGAGGAGGTGTCCATTTTGCGCCCTTGATTTTTTTTTTCTGCCGAGGTGCAATTTTATCGATGCAAACGGAATTTTTAGATAAAAAGTACCGAATTCATTCTTCGCGTAGTAGGGATGTTTGATTCTTTGGAAAGAATCGATTTTCTAATGGATTCTGAATCAAATCAAGAAGATCGATTTTCATGAAAAATCGAATCCAAAGAATCGATTTTTAAAAATCGTAAAAAAAATGCATTGCTAATTAAAGCTTACGTAAGTGTTTATTAAGTTTTCGCTATAGAAAATCATTAAATTGGATTAATTTATTTTTAATACAACATGATGAATACAAAGTAACAAATATAAAAGCAGTTTTCATTCTGGCTAAGCATAGTTTGATTCTTTTACACATTTGCACGTTTTAATACATTCTTAAAAATATTATGAATATATTTAACAAATCAGACTTTTTTTTCTATTACATAAGGTCCTATTGTTTTGAGGTATTTTGTATTTTTTCACTTTGGATTATTTTTATCGTTGGCTCATGTTTTCAATATTTTAACTTTTCATTTTTTTTTACTCCTTTTCTCACGTTTTCACATTTTCACATACTTTTTGTTTAACCTTGACCTTGATGTTTCATAGACTTTTGTCAATTTTTACTTAATTGCCAATCGAATTTTCGATTTTTAAGGTCAAGAATTGATTCACCTAAAGGTCGAAAAGTAAAGAATCGAATCAAAATCGAACATCCCTACTAGGGATTCCCTAGTAAGCGCGTAGTAACTGCGTTATCTTCTTACAGTGTCCATTTTGCCCCTTCCCCTCTGCTACATAGGAGCACTCATTTGTTTCAGTCCCAAAAGGCCGACCCGATGATCCGAGCCAGCAACGAGCTAGAGAGGCTTGCACTTACTTGATACAAAATTCATTGTATGTACGACGAAGTGTGCATTGCGAGAGGGAGAGAGAGAGAGAGAGAGAGAACCGCTACATGTCATGAATATTTCGAATTACAACTCTCGCCAACCTCAATTTCGACGCTTCTATATACCTGCAGATATCACGCTACATACATGACTCCATCGCAAATGCTACATCGTATGTATATCTTCCCTACAATACAGCATACATGCAGCATGTCCTCCAGTTCCAAAAACTATATGATGTTAATTTATGTTTCCCCAATGAAGCTCTGAAATCCTCCGATTAAACCAAAGGCTCTACGCGTTTCGAGAAATTAAATGTGACCTCTCTTTTAGGCATTTGCGGACACTTCCATCAAACATTAATCGCTCGCCACGTTCGAATCGTAACTCGTAATCGATATTTCGACCATTCTCTCGCGTCCCACCAATTCGACAGAATTTTTTGCCAATTAGCTGAAAAGAATAAACTCTGTCCTCTCGAATCTCGATTCAAGAGCCATCTATTCTATTCCCGAGGGAGAATTCGTGCATTGTCCTCGCGGAACGTAACTTTTCTTGGTTTCCACGTGTCCAGCGTTGTGGCGAGCGGTCAGTGGCTTCGGGGTCTTCTTGTCCTCCATTAATTCTCCTCGTTGGACAGCGGTACTTAATTGTTCCGTGACTGAATCGTCTTAAGCGATGTATCTCTCCGGTTTGCCATTCTGGTCTTATCCCCCTCTCTCGCTCTCTCTTCGACCCTGTCTCTCTTGTCTCTTTCTATTCGTGTACGTAGTTACATGTTCGCGCACACATTCAAACATAGACATACTATTCCCATAAGTGTTGGACGTTGAGCGGATTTGCCGAATTGACCTTCGTGTTGAACGTCAAATCCAATCAGGGCATCCGGATTCACCTGGCCGTTAGGATTGTTCAATCAATTACAATGTACTCCGCAGTTACATAATAAGATTTGTATCACTGTGTCAGGCCACGAATTTACAAACCACATTCGCCAAATATGCAAACACAATACGATGTCCCAGCAAAACGTGCGCATTTCGAGCTTTAATGAAACGTCAAAATGAACAAGAACGCTTTATTTTACGAGGGACAATATTTTTTATCTCCCTCGGTGAAACTTCACCGCTGTCCGATGTGATAATCTCACGTGTCCGGATAAATGACGAGGGTATTTCATTTAAACGTGACATAGAACGAGACCTTGGTTGAAAGTACCCTCGGAAGTGCCATAATCACGTGTCCGAGATACAAATAACGACGTCGAGTTATCAAGCTGAATGATAAGAGTACGAGAGGGTTTTAGTACCTGCATAATGCACATTAAGGTTGTCATTGCGGTACAGTCGAGTCAATGAAGTATTGAAGTGAAAAAAAAATCTGTGCCACTCGTTTTGAAGAAGGATGTACTGACTTGAGAGACAAATTTGTAATTTAAGTTCGAATTGGATGAGTGTGAGTGCATTCTTTTACCGATAGATACTCTATAAATTCCATGAAATATATTTTTGAAAACATGATTCGCTTAAAAATTAGAGATATTTTTTGGTAATGGAAGAACAAAGTAGTTAATTAGACTTTTCTTTAGATTGAGAATCTGAGCAGAAAAAAAGACTGTAAATTCGTAAAATAAACGTACAAAATAAGCTTTTACGTGTCAAGATAAAACGAAGTTGGCAAATTTAACTTGAGAACAACTGCGTTTTAAAACGTCAATTTATTGGCGCAGACTGCAGAGGAATCAATGAATGATCTTTCTGTGAAATGATTGCTGGACATTTTTTTAAATATCAGATAGGTAAACTCTGTAAATGAGATCCATACGTGGTCACAATAGTTTCTCCTTTAAAACGCGTGGGAACAATTTTTGAAATTCTGTCCACACTCGATTGGCTCGACTGTACCGCAAGGACTACTTTAAGCACAAAGATATGCACTTTGCAAAGCAACTGTGTTTAACATACATAGTCATATAGTTACGTATTATTCGAGTGAGGGAGGTACCGGTCGCGAATAGTCGGATGGCTTCGCTCGCCGGATGCACCTACCAACGGGGAGCCGCTATAACGATAATCGATATTTCCCACGGGTGGTTTTCCGATAAGCCGTGGAGTAACACCTAATACTCAGTGTGAACCTGAGCTTCTATACGAGCTCCCCGTCCTTCCCTTCCCGCCCCATGAGTTTTGTACGATATTCCCACAACATTGTAAGAACGTTGCTCTCACTGGTTCAAACTCGGTTTATCGACGACGATAATATATAATATATTTTAGCCGATAACTTTGCGCGCAGTTAGCAAAACTATTGAATTCATAAACCCGTTCTCAATTGATAGGGTCATTTAAATTCATCGGAACACTCCGTTCTTGGGCTTAATACCGCGTCAAATCCAACAAGGAATTAATTCTCACCGTCCAAAGTTTCTCCGATAGTTCCTAACAAATTTTGCACAATTTGATTGATCAATGATTTTCATCCAAATACCAAATTTCGAAAGATCCGTATTCCGAGGCGAAAATTTATCATTCAGGGCGCGAATAAAATTTCTCAAGTGATTTCATTCGAATCTTTAATTATGAGAAGAAGGAGACAACCGAAGGGTCACGATTTTTGCAACGTTAATTGCATGAAAATATGTATCGCCATTCGTGAGAGTCGCGCGAAAGGTGGAGAGTCACATGCTCTATAGAATTTTTCAACGTGATTGGGGACAAAAAAGATGCTTAAAAAAAAACCTCAGCGTGAGGTAAAAGAAAACACGGAAACCCATCGAAAAGTGTGTCGAGTATCGGTGATATGTATGTATATTTATATCGCCGGTTCGATATTACCAGCAGCGGTGAAAAATCGTTCAGGAACGTGAATGAGAAAGACGAAGAGATCGATCGTACCGTTTTGAAGCGTAACTGCATCCTATTTTGCGTGAAAGCCCGTTACGAGGGAAAGGTAACTTTTATTTTTATCTCGTACATTTTCCTCCGTATTATCGTACTCAGCTGTGACACTCTACACCGAGAAAAGTCAATTTGATTATGGCGGTGCGAAAAATATCATCCCTCTGCGCTTTCTTTTCGCAAAATGAGAGTGAAAATTTTTTCAATCGAGCAGTCATTTTTTTTATTTAATAAATTGTTGTTTTATTTCGAGAGGTTGATGTTTCAGAAGAGAAAAATACGTTAGAATGTGATTATTCAATGATTTTTCAATATTTCACAATATCTAAACCCAATCAATCAATCAAAATTGCAAAAGTTACATCGATCCTTATAAAAAATATAGCAAAGAGTTCATGTGGGTTTATTTTAAGCTTATATTCATCAAGTGCCAGGAACTTTGATTATTCGATTGGTTACAGTCGAACAATGATGATTTTTGTAAGAAATTACTTCGAATATTGAAGTGGTTTTATGTTATTCCGCCATCGCTAATTTTATCTTCCCGCGAGCAGTAATTCTTGAATTTAATTTAATAAATTGATGTTTGGGTTGAGAGATTGATGTTTCAGAAGAGAATAATACGTCAGAATTTGATTATTCAATTATTTTTCAAAATCTCATAATATCTGAAACCGTTCAATCAATCAAATTTGGAATATATCGATGCTTAGAAAAAATATAGCAAAGAGTTTGCGTAGGTTTATTTTAAGCTTATATTCATCAAGTCCCAGGAACTTCGATTCTTAGATTGGTTACAGTCAAACGATGATCTTTTGTGTAAGGATTTACTTCGAATTTCGAACTAGTCTTAGTTATTCCGCCATTGCTAACTTTCTCTTCGCTCAATCTGCGCATCTTTACCCCAAATTCTAAGACTAAACTTGTGCAACTGGAGAAGCTTAATTTTAAGTTAACCAGAGGTCATCAGCTATTCCCATTGATTGGCTTGATGCACGTCAGATACGGATAATCTTATAATATATGTCTTGCACAACCATTCCCATTGCAAACACGAAACATGTCAGTTGCAGATGCAGCCGAGTCTCTTCATGTTGCGCATATACGCTGTTGCAATGCAATATACGTGGTGTACGTCGGTATATACTCGGATTACAAGTAATTCAGGTGCCCGGTTGACTGGTTCAATTTCTCGGGTGATTTGAAACTCGAGGAAACTGTTGGATACCTCGCTCTTACCTCGACCTCTCCAATGCCATTCTCGCATTTCAACATCCACTGCAAAGAACCACATTGTGCTCGGGTATTACTGAATCCCAACGAAGTATACGGAGTATGGAAACCCTGATTTTGCGGTGTACACGAATCTTACTTGCTCGCATATATATTCATATATGGGGTATTCCCGCTGAAATTTTCACGGCCGAACCCGGGACCCCTTGAAAAATTATGAAAAAAAAATTCCGAAAAGTATTCTGAAAAAGAAAAGACACGTATTTTTTTGTTAAGGCCGACAATTGATATTTTTCGTCGTATGATTTTAGTAAAAAAATCCGAATTTTTCACTAACTCTCTACTCTGAACACGTAGTATCTTGATAATTCGAGATCCTATCGAAAAATGCTTCAGACGAAACTTGTTCGTTATAAAACGAGTGAAACAATTGATATAAAAAAAAAAAAAATTGTGGGCACACGAAAGTTTGTTTTTACTTCATAAAACATAAAAAACGTTTTTTCAGCAAGTACGCCACCTCGAATTATAAAATAAAAAAATTGTCAAAATTCTATAGATCACGAAATTTTTAAGACCAGAATGAGAATGGCAAGATCAAAATCCTCAAAGCTACATCTAATCGAAGTTTCGTCTTGGCCTTATTTTTGAGTCAGATCATGCAGAACTATATGTTCTCGAAAAATTATATACAGAAATACATTTGAATATTTATTTAATCATACATACGTATATTATTAATACTATTAATATTATTAAATTATATACAGAAATACATTTGAATATTTATTTAATTACAGAAACGTATATTATTTCACACAAGTATGAAAGAATATACGTATGTATAATTAAATAAATATTCAAATGTATTTCTGTATATAATTTCTCGAGAACATGATCTGACTTAGAAATAAGGTCAAGACGAAACTTCGATTGGCTGTAGCTTTGCGGATTTTGATCTTGCCATTCTCATTCTGGTCTTAAAAATTTCGTGATTTCCTATAGAATTTTTACGATTTTTTTATTTTATAATTCAAGGTGGCGAACTTGCTGAAAAAACGTTTTTTTTTGTGTTTTATGAAGTAAAAACAAACTTTCGTGTGCCCACAATTTTTTTAAAAAATATGAATTGTCTTACTCGTTTTATGATGAACAAGGTTTGTCTGAAGCGTTTTTCGATAGGATCTCGAATTATCAAGATACTACGTGTTTAGAGTAGAGAGTTCGTGAAAAATTCGGATCTTTTACTAAAATCGTACGACGAAAAATATCAATTGTCGGCCTTAACAAAAAAATACGTGTCTTTTTTTTCAGAATACTTTACGGACAAAATTTTCATAATTATTCAAGAAGGTCCCGGTTCGGACGTAAAAATTTCAGCGGGAATACCCCATATGTACATATATCTATATGTATATTTTCATGCGGGGCTTTCCTAGACCACGCGACCGCAAGAACCTGGCCTGGCTAGACGCCGAGTTTATCGCCATTCCTCCTCGCACTTCTCTCCTCCACCTCCTTCTTCTTCGCCCTCCTATCTTGTCAAAATTAATTTACAAATCATCCGTAGCCTGTCGTACAAACGTGCGCAACGCGTCTCGTCTATAATTTTATTCCGCAATTATACATGAGACATTCCACGTCGAATCGACTACTTTTGACCCCAACCCCTTTCGATTTGGTTGAAACTTTTTTATCCTTTTCTACGTCATCAAAAACATTTTTCAGAATCTTTTCAATTTTTTTACCCAACCGATAAAAAGTTGTGAATTTTTCAAAAAAATTGGCTTTTTATTTTGCAAATATCTATAATTTTTTCAGAAATTGACTTATAGGGACGATTTTTTTCAAAATTTTTGTTTTTAAATATATTTTTCAGAAAAAAATTATTCAGACCGATCTTGAAGGTGCTTTTTTATAGAAACTTTGACATTTTCTGCAAATTCACTGAAATTTCCAGAGTGGGCATTTTTTGTTTTCTATTTTTTAACTCAGCTTGTTTCTGATAATGCCACTCTGGGGATTTTTCAGAATGTTCAGAGAAACTCAAAATTAAAAAAAACAATAATAATAAGTGAAATTGAAAGTGCTAATCATCGAAAAAATTTCAATGTCTTTAGAAAAAGTAAGAAAAAAAATACAAGATAGTTCTGAATCAGTTTTTTTTTAAATATTTCGTTCGGAAAACTACATTTAAAAATAAAGAAAGTAAATAAAAAATTGTTATTCCGTTCATTTTTGGATAAACAACAATTTTTTTTCATTTTTTTTGTTGGCGTGGAATGCCCCATATACTTGGTCCTCCGTGAGACTTTGAATTTTGCGGTAAAAGCTGGCGCTATCCGCAACCCCGCTTCAGAACAGAGAACTTGATATACTCATTCGGCAGAATGTAATTTATCGCTCAGGCGTGAAATTTCGTATCACCGATCGTCTCTAATGTGCACCGAGCATGCGTATTTCCTTACAAATAATAATACGGTGGAATCATCGATTATTCAATCTTTCGTAGTTAAGTCAACCGTGATTGCATACCATTGAGTCTGTTATTCGATACTTCCCGAGGAAAATTGGAGTGACTTTTTGACCACCCAAAGAAAGACTGGAAAAAGCTCTGATAGAAAAAAAATAAAAATTAAAAAAAAACAATAAGTAGACGAAATTTCTTATTTGCGGACAAATGAATTATTCGAATGCTTTTCTGTGTTTAATGACGTGAATCCTGAGAATTTTATCAACGCCCATGAATTATAAATGCGAATTTTATCTGATTCATTACGAGAACGGGGATGCAGTTTTATCTTCATAGTCGTTGCTGATCAGTACGGAAGGACGAAAGAAAAAGTGAATTGTCACGAACAAAGAGTCATCGTTACTCATTCCTATTTTTTTTTTCTTTCCCTCTCTCACCGTCCCTTCCTTTTTTGCCCCTTTTCTCTCCGCCCGACGTCGATTATTCCGGGTTTGCGAATTTTCTTAATTAAACTCGTTGGAAAGTCCTCCACCCCCTATATTCACCCTCTCTCTCTCTCTTTCTCTCCCGTTGCTCCCCGGGAGAGAGCTTCATTCTCCTGTTCCCGAAAATTGTCTCGACGCTCGGGTTCCACCGGCGAATGAGTCGAATCCCTCCGGCACTGGGCTCTTCGTAGAGCTCTCGACCTATTATGCCAACGATCAATGACATAATTTCTTTTTCACCTTTAGGAATTAAAGTTGCGGAAAGCGACGGGCGCGAGAAAAAGCGCGAGACAGAGAGTGAGAGAGAGACAGAGAGGGCGAAAACGGCTTTTTTTTCACCGAGAAAAAAGGAAGTTTTTTTCTGCGTCGTTTGGCGACCTGATATCAGCAGAGGGTCTCATATTACATTTATACATGGTTCATGCATATCTATACAAGGAAAAGGGTGAAAAAAGTATTTTTCGCCGGAAGAGGTTACAACGTTGGGAAAGAAATATAAAAATGGAGAGTTTCACATTTCATGGTTATCTCATAGTGGGTAATTACGCGTAGGGGGACAAAAACCGAATGAAAAAAATAGCGGGCAAGAGAAAAAGAAAATTTAAATCTCCGCGAAAGCTCTTCGCCCGTTCAACAGACAGTGGGGTAGTTTTTTGGATGAAGGTCGGTACGGTATTAATTGTATTAAACGAGAGAACGATTTAACTTGCTCCATTTCTGTTGCTATTTTTTTATTGCAAAAAATATTAAGCGTTATGGCCTTCTGTTGATAACATTTTTCTTTCTACTCAGTGAATAGGAAAATTGATAAATTTCTGTGTTTTTTCGACTGATTGAGATCTGAATATTGAAGGGTATTTCAATGAATAGAGCTTTTTTCGAAGCACTCTGGTATATAGGATTATATATATTTTGTCTCGTCTATGAGGGTTGAGATGCTGAGAACGTATGCGAGACAGTATCACCCTATATTTCGGTCGTCGGCACCTCGGGCCAAGGGTGTTTTCATTGAGTGGAGGTCTCAGAAGCTCCCTTTAAGGAGGAAAACAGAAAAGCTCTACACTTTGTAAATATTGCTGCTGTATACATATATACTTTTATATATATTATGTATGTATGATATTTATTTTGGAAATTTTCATATTTAAAAAGATTTATTTTTTATCAATTTTCGCATTGTAAGCAATACTGATACTTAGTTTTACAAGAAAAAAGATGGAAGAAATACAAAAACATTTTAGAAGACGAAAATCAATATTTAATGATATAATGAATTGAAAAGTCGCGAAAATATTGATTTTCAGAGATTTTTTTTCGAATATATGAACCATTTCTTAATGTTCATTGAATGAGGGTTTGAACACCTTGTATAAAAAATTCAGAATTTGTTGAATGATTTGTTTCCGTTTGTCAGTGATATAGTAAATTTAACACTAAAAATGGCTTTTTTGAACGTCCCGCGCGCCCTCTAAAAAATTCAAAAAATCGAACCATTGCACAGAGACCTTTATTTCAACGATATCTTTGATTTTTTAGGATAGCCGAAATTTTTTAATTTTTTCGATTCACCCTAATGTATATGCATACATGAGCTCTTCTCTCTTTGCTATCAGAAGCTTCACGAGAAAGCGCGTAGCGTCGAAATCGAAACTTCAATGCACACACTCAACGAACTGTGTCATCTCTTTTTCTTCACGTTCTTCCTGGTGTTACGTTTTTGCTCCACCGGGCTCACATCCGTCCGCTAAATATACATGCACAAAACCCACCCTCGAAAGATATAAATAAAAAAAGCCCTGTCCCTTTTCCATGATAGGAGCCCGAACAAAATGAATCCTTCGAAAAAAAGGATACTCTCTTCTCACGTGATAAAATTAGTAAAATCTATCGTGTCGAAGGAAATACGTTCAATAAATTAAAACGAACCGGACATGATGTGAGAGATCGAAAATTTTTGAGAAGCTTGATTGTATACCGCTGAAAACGAGATTTCGAAAGAAAATGCGCCCAACGACGAACGGGGAATGTCGATGAGGTTGAAAAATCTCGAGAGCTTTGCCGGGCAGCGGAAAATCGTTCGACGAAGAGACAGAGAGGAAGCGGTGAGACCAGAAAATTGATTTAAATTATCAGACGCTCGCCTGCCGGCAATCAGCGGTCGAATAGTGATTTAAAATCACCGGGGAGATTTTTTTTCTGTTATTGATTGACGTGCGGAATTATTCCGATCACGAAAACTCCTCTGCGAATGCCAGTTTTCTCGCTCTCCGACCGAAAACCCCATATTCTGATTTATATATCTATAGAATTATTATGCGTATACAATATACATATATACATATGTATTAGACTGATTCACAAAAGGGCCTATTTTTTGTTTTTTGCAGTAACATATTAAATACTTTTGGGAAGGTTAAAAAAGATGCCTGTTAAACTTAGAGCTCTTAATAAAAATATTTAGCGGTGGCACATCGCGGATTTTGATTTCCCATTTAAAAAACACAGGAAAAAAAAATTTCAAACTTTGCAATTTTATATCTCGGCTTCAAGTCAATGTACCAAAATGAAAGACACATATTCTTGGAGAGAATTGAACGCTCTACAAAAAAGATCTCCTGTGATTTTTCGATAAACTCACTCCTTCAAAAGTTATTCAAGATTAAATTTAAATTTTGAGTAAGTTTCACTTTTTTTTTTTAGTTTCCGGCAAAATGTTGAAGCTTATTACTAAATATCGTAAACACTTTCCTGAAACAAAAGTTTAAATTTCATTAACATAAATTATTTAATTTTTCAAGAAATTACCAACATAAGTTCACCCATATTCACAGTCATATAAATATTGGAACGTGACGTCTTAACAATTATTTTTTTCAATCTTATTTCCAATTTTCATGGAATCTTTTTTTCCAATAATTTCTTTTTTACTCCTAGCTCGAAATGGAAAGACAGAAGTGAAACTAGTGTGACCACAATAAAACTTTACCCATGTAATACTTTACCCCATCCTACTTTTTTAAATAAATTTATAACATTTATATAAATAACCGAAAGCACCGTAACAGCAATTATAATGACACGGACATAAAGAACAATGTTTCTCGTGAAAACTAAATAATAAAAAAATATATTATTTCAGGTTCCGGTGTAATACACGTTTCGTTTTCAGTGTAGAAATATACGACACGGATTATATCGTGGTGGAATGTATTCCACGTATCTCCAGCGATAAAATTTGACCGTAAAGAGTGCACCACAAACGCACAGAGGTGAATCAAAGCTACATTGTCTTTTTGGTACTATTACAGAGCGATCGTGGTAATCGCTTTGGGCAATATCTTTACATACATTCAGAATCGTTTTATATAAATCGTACGTTCAAAGGTTCAGCACACATCTAGTATTAGCTGAAATATTAAGATGCAGGACCATTTTCCGTGACATTAGAAATGATTAACAACGGCATATCAAAAAATTAAGGATTGGTGATCACATTCCAAAAATAAAAATTGTTATTTAGTCCCACCCTCAGTCCCATCGCTTAGGAATTTGGAAAGAATTGGTTGTGGGTTTCTAAATTGATGAAATCTTGCAGTTTCCAAAAAGTGATTAAAAAATCATGGAAATTAAAATGACAATGAATAGCTTCCTGATCAACTTCCATCTATCCCATCGTCCATTAAGCTTTCTATGTACGCAAGTCATGATTAAACTCCTCGTCTTTATCAAGCTCAAGGAATAATCCATAAAAAAGTGTTGGCGTGGGAAATTTCTGATTGACCCGATTTTATAAATTATTTATTTCGTAAATTCATTCATGATTAATCTGGGATAAAGTGCTATATTGTATCATAATTAATTTATTCTGCTTCTCAAACATTAAGTCATGTAACGGAACACATTGACGGTATAAAAATGGTTCCGGCGCATTTCCACGAGAACGTGCTTTTCCTGTAATACTTTGACACATGAAACAGAAAAAATTCATGCGTTTTTAAAATGGTTCCGTCTCTCGCAGTCGTTCGTCTTCCGGTGGTAGTCAGCCATCCAATAAAGCAAAGGGGTTGGAGCATCCCCTGGACCATATACATATATATATATATGTATATATATATATATATATCTATGATTGCTTATGTATTGCTTGTCGTATACCGTGCCCGAGAACCTCGAAGAGCGAAAGCTCGCTCTTATTTCTGTGGAACGAGTCTTATTGCTCTTTCGGTGAGCTGGCTAACATTTCTAACAGTCGTATCACCAGCACGAGAGATGGCCTCTTCTTTCTGCTATATATATATCTTTCTCCCTTTATAACCCATTTCCTTCTCTCGCTTCATCTCTCGTGCGAAAGGAGTCCGATGATTTCGCATCCGGATTGTACGTTCGTATAGCGAAAGTAATCTTGCCACGCCAACTGACACCGTAATGGAGTGTATTCTTGAACGATAAAAAAAATCTCATATCCTTTGTGAACGATTCGACATTCGTCATTCAAATAAATCCACCCTCTGTCAGACCAGAACCATCGATTAAGGCGGTATTCTGGTCTAGATGCATACATTTTAAGCGTTTTGTTGAGCTCGATGAAGAAAAACAAAAAATATTTTGACCATTCTTTTTTTACAACATATTTATTAATATTTCGACAATAAACGAAAAAATATTCCAGAAACAAAATAAAAATGAAAAATGTTATAACTTATTTCATTTTTATGAAATTACCAGCTTATAAGCTGGTAAAGTTGGGCCTAAAAAAAGGAAGTGTGCTGGTTGACACGATTGTAACCTTTCTAGTCATTCGATACAAAATTTGAAAAAAAGATTCTTAATTAGTAAGAAATTCGTTATACCTACTTCAAAGAAAAGGGAAAAAATAAATTTTGCAAAATGGCAGCTATCTGAACAAATAAGGGCTTTTTCGACTCTTTTCTCATAGTTTTTGATTTTTTTACAATAGTAAAAAAAAATAATTTCTATACAAAAGTGGTAGGAGTGATAGAGAGTTATACATTGAAGATTGGTAAAAAAATTAAAGTGAATAGGTTGAGTAGAACTTGAGATAACTCCGTAAATTATCGGAATTTTAAAATTTTCATTCGAGGATATATATTCTTAAGGGTCTAAACTTTGAAAATGTGCAAAAAAATGATTTTTTTCAAAATTCTAAACCGGAATACACCCTTAAACACCATTGTTTATCAATTTAAAATGTCCACATAAACACTAATAACATTAATAATAGTTGTTGTTATTATTATTTAAGCGGTGTTGAATATTTTTCAATGTTTATTATCGATTTTATTTCGACTTTGAGCGATTAATAGTACAAACGTATCGGATTTTCAATTGCCAAACTGATAATCAGCGCGGATTTCAACGTTGACAAGATTTTTCACGATAATTATCAAATAACTCGTCATCTATCTCATCTTCTATAAAAGCTGCTGAATCATTATATTCATCGTCCCCTACTAAATTCTGCTGCGATTGCGTATTATAAACGTCCTCATTTCAGTGGCCGGTTTTCCACATTTCTAGATATGCTTGATAGGGTGATTCGAAAAGGCACGTTTTCATTCGTTTTCTTTCCTCATCGGGTTTTTCGTACTATATTTTTAGAAATGGAAATCTGCACGAACAGACAATTTTTTTTTCACTGCCACAATAAGGTTGAAATGGTAAAAACGGCATTTTTGGATCTTTCAAAATTCAGACGTGCCAAAATTTTTTGGTGTTTCCATCGCTCCTCGCTAGAGAAACAGTTTTTTCAATTATCGATGATGGATTTTCTTGATAGTTTTCATCTGGTATTTCGTTTTCTTTAGTAATCAATAAATTACACGGGGAACAAGAACTGTGCTTTTGTAAGTTCAAAATTAAAGTCCAAAATTTTGTTTTTATAAAACTTGTGCTGAATATTGTCACAAATTCCTCAGGTATAGAACAAGTGATCGTTTAACAAAGAGAAACGAAGTGACGGAAGAAAAATTGGCAAAATTGGGTTCAGATTTGGAAAAAACTTTATTTTAGTCACAAACAATTTACACATTAATTTATCGTGTGAAATAAATCTAAATTTGATGTAAATTTCGAAATTCCTAAAAACGCCATTTATGGCAAATTTCAATGTGGCTGTGGCACTGGTAAAAAAAATCATAAAGGTCTAAAGCCTGTTAGAGATCGATTTTTCAGGGGAAAGCTAAGAAAATTCGAAAGAGGAACCCAATGCGAAGGAGAAACATGCTCTTTTGAGCCGCCCTAATGCTAATGAGCGCTATGCATACTCGGTCGTATTAACACATCGCCAGCACTTTATCGCGTCTAAAATAAATCGTCGAGGATTTCATCGTGCGTATGTATATGTACAAGTACCGAGCTACCGCGGGAAGTTGTATAGAATTTTACTTTGTATGCACGCGTATGTACAAAGTCAGTTATACGGAAGTTGTCGAGCGGTACGTAAAGAGAAAGAGAGAAACAGTGAGAGAGAAAGAGAAGCCCGGACCGATTAGCGGTGGCCCAGTCACGTACTCGTACATCAGAAGTTTCCCAACACCGCGAATGAGCTTCGTGGAGCTTGCAAACGGTGAAGGTTCCACGAAATAACGCGGCTCGCCCGCGACGCGATTCACACACCGCACCTTATATATAACGGGAGTGTGCAAATTTCGGTCAGGTATATCCCACGTTTTCGTTCCCTGGGGAAATTAGGACATTCGGACAATTTCACGCGGAGTGATCAGACCGCTCTCGCGGTCGATTTACGCGCGACGATGCCATCCGTCTCGTTTCATTTCTCCGCTTCGTTCACACTGCGATGTGCTTCGCATACATCTTGCACAGTGTTAAAGCGAAGAAAAATGGTCATTTCCCCCGAAAATTATGAAAAAAAACAAAAAATAATAATAATCAAAGACAACAAGAGGTTTTGATGATAATGGGCGTAAAAATACATTATCGACGCTTCAGACGCTAAATCTGATCAGGATTCGGTGTTCGCACACAATTTTTTTTTCTGTCTGAACTTGGCGTCATTTATAATCAGTGATGATTTTTCTAGGAAAATTAATTTTTAAAGGAATTTAAAAGAAGAAAAATTTCATTGTTGACGCTTTTTTTAATCAATTTTTAGGAATCTCAAAATGTCGGGATTTAAAGTGTGCATAAATCCTCTTTGATTTTGTGGATAATGATTTTTTTCTTTTTCAAGCAAACGTTGTCACTAAACTTAGAGAATGCCGTTTAGTTAATCCTGATAACTAAATTTTTGTAAAATGGGAGGACTCGCCGAAAAAAATAGAACGGCCTTCAAAATGTCTTCAAAATTTTTAAAAAATCGATGGTCGAACTTTACTAAAAATGGAAAAAGCAACATTTTGAAGCTTTAACGATCAAGCAGAGAATATGCTATTAGCAAAGTCGAAATTCTATTCGAAAATAAATTACAGTCATTTTAGCAAACGAATTCGATTTTGGCGAAAATGCAACAAAACAATTTTTTTTATTTTTTTTTTCAAATCATATATCGATGTATTCTGCCCCCCTGAATACGAATATACCAATAGTTTTCTCAAAAAATCAAAAATTTTATGAATTTTCATCAAAAACATTTTTTATCAATTTTGGCTCCATTTTCAACGACCTCAAAAAAGCGAAATTTCAAGTGCTCATAACTTTACTTTGGTTTGACCGATTCCAAAATTAAAGGCTGTCACTAAACTCAGAGAATGGCGTTTGGTTCATTCTGATAACTTAATTTTTGTAGAAATGAGAGCACTTTGAAAATTGCCGAAAAAAATGAAAAGGGGTATGTATGCAAAAATTTGCAAAAATTGATGGTCGAACTTTAAAAATCTGTCAAAAATTGAAAAATGGTCGAATGAACCAAGCGGCATTTTGAAGCTTCAACGATTACCAAAGGTATGAGCTATTAGCAAAGACGAAATTATATCTAGAAAATAAATTACAGTCATTCTAGTAAACCGATTCAATTTTGGCCAAAATGCAAAAAAAAACAAATTTTTTTCACCGCTAGAAAGAAAAAAAATTCTCACATTCTTCTTTTACAATTGATCTCGATTTAAAAATAGTATTTTTAATTTTGGTTAAGAAACATATTCAAACAGTGGCGGTTCAGTGCGCTTTCAATATCTCCCGATCGATCACTTTCATTCTCACTAACATAAGTGCATTTAGCTGTACACATTTAAAAATATCTTCTACTACTAATGGCAAGCCACGATATTTTTCGAGTGAAGAATATTAAATCACTTTTAACGCAAATCCCGCATTTTTCAGTATATGAAGAATCGTTACATATCGTTGGGTCGTTAAAAAGGATTGTCGTAGTGCGATAACTCTGCGAAATTCTGTATTACAATTCGGCATTAAAAGTAAAGATCGTGACCCCGATATTGCGTCACCGTAGTTTTACTGCTTCTGTCTTCAATGCGTTTTTCCTGCGGTTTGGAGCTTTCGATGTTATATATAGGTAGGGGCCATACCCGCTGCGAGAATCATCCGCTAAAAGCGGTCAAACGGAAATTCGCAGAACGACCCGAAAGCGTTGACGTGGAATCCATTCGTGGCTGGGACCAAGTGATCCCAGTGTGGGGTAATGGTAGAAAGACAGAAAGAGAGAAAGCGAGAAAGAAAGAGAGCAAAGCTCCACTAGAACCAGGAGTGTGCTATATTATCCATGGCGGTAATAAGAGTGATCCATTGCAATATCCCAAAGTGTGGAATATATAAGGCATTCCACGCCGTTTCGACCTGGGTCTGACCCTTCACCTCTCTGATTTTGTTCGCAATTTGTTATGCTTTTATAGTACCTCTAAAAAGCACTCAGGATTTTTTTCAGATTTTTTTGGCGCGATTTGACTTAATTATAGCTTTATAAACAGCTCAATTTTTGGCCCAAATTTAAAAACATGTTTTTTAAACACCTTCAATTCATAAGTACATTTTTTGAATAACAACTCAATCAATTCAGGTGTCTCCTTCTATTTTTTTCATTTTTTTTTCGAAAAAGCCTGTTATCATCAGAAGGAAACTCCTGCACACTTTGGCTCAATGCTCGAAATTTTTTATACAAAAAACAGGATTTTTGTTTTTTTTGCAGATTTATAAATTGGGCCAAAAATTGGGCTGTTTATAAAATTATAATTAAGTCAAATTGCGCTAAAAAAATCTGAAAAAAATCCCGAGTGCTTTTCAGAGGTACTACAAAAGCCTAAAAAATTGCGGACAAAATTGGAGAGGTGAAGGGTCAGACCCAGGTCGAAACGGCGTGAAATGCCTCATATACATACATACCTCCAACCTGAAGTGTCGGATAAGAAAAATTATTTGAACCTGTGCCACCGCTTGCCTCGCTTTCTGGACTCTCAGTTCCATTCCAATGGTTCGCGAGACGTTTTTTGCCAACAACGCATTGTTTCCCAACAGAATTTCACAAATCACTGAATTACTCACGATGACTGGAAATTCTTCAAAAATCCAAATTATTATCATCCATTCGTTGGATATACGGCGTTCTCTCGCACGAACGAGCACATTCACCATTCCACAGGAATAAAAATATCGGAATATTCGATTTATCATGGCCGAATTTTTTCCAACGATCTCCATAACGCGTGTCAAGTCGCGTATGATCGTGCGAGCCCCTATCTCGAATCGAATGATTCGTTCGACCACGTGGAATGCGTGGGAGAAAAAAAACAGCAACGATAACCAAATTCATCACAACAGTCCGTTCGATCGTTTGTTCGAGTTGCAAAGGACTCGCCACCACGATCAGCGAATAATCGATACGATTTTGTTTCCACAGTCGTACGTTGACCCGACCAATGAGCCACGATGGAGGAACATTAAAATTCTATTTTTGCGGGTGAACGATACGGGCTTGTACGTTCCCTCTCCATGTATCGTTCGACCTAGAGAAACCTATCGGGGAAACGCATTGGTTGGGCATTTCGATAGATCGATTTAGGGAAGCAACGCAATGATCCTGGTACGTATACAACGAGAGAGCAATGTCGAGGACCATGGAGAAGGTGAAGCTATATTGGAGCTGTACGTAAACCATCGCCGAGGGCATTAGTGCCAGGATAGTTTCCAGTTGAACGCGAGAGACCTATGATTCCATCACTTCCTCTATCTCCCTCCCTTCCTCCCTCTCTCCTCCTCGCTATTACTTGCTTCCCTCCGACTCTATATCGTCCGTCAGACCGTTTTCTAGCCAAGTCGGAAGACCAGATAAGGTACCGGGGATAGTCGATTAACGTTGCGAGTAACGAATCCGTTAATTTGCTTTGCACCACCCATCGCTTTCTATCGGCGCCTCATCCAATTCTCTCTATGTTTCCACTCTGTTCCATTTAAGTTCTCCGATCATGGCTTAAAACCCTTTAAAGCACACTATAGGGACTTCCTCTCTCTCAACATTGAGAGATAGAGCGTGAGCTCATGTGTGTAATCTCTACTGCCGATATGTTGGCCGATGAATTGATGCGTTACCACTGGAGTTTCTGTGGCAATCTGGCAACCGAGCAGCGGTGTGCGGTGCGGTTATGTCCGTGGCAGATGTCAGCAACAAATACGTTATCACAATCCCAACTCCGGGAGTTCAATACTTGGCACTTTGAAATTTACAGAAACTGAATATCACCAGGAATTACTTGCGTCGTATTCATCTTCTCCTCTCATCTGTAATGGACCTTGTACATTTAAGTTTGAATAGGGAAAAGGCTTCAATCACCTGGACGCATTAACCCTTAAAGGGTTAACTAGTTGAGAGCAGATTTACAGCGGCAGGGAAGTCGATAAGCTTTGTTCTAGGACGTACGAAAACAGCAACATTGAAAGCAAGTTCGCTAATGCACTGACCAAAAAAGCTTGGGGTTTCTCTGGGAAGTTCAGCTCGAATATTGTGGGCTAAAATTATTTGTGAAACTGAAAACCATAATGCATCCGAAAGTTTCTATTATTCAGGATAATCTCCGATGTGGTATTGGCTATCGACGATTCAATGTTACTCACGAATTCGGGAAGCAGAACTTTCGAATTTGGTAATGGTTGAAAGGTTTAGTAGAGTTCTTTAGTTCATGCTTTCAATTGCCCTTGTGGTGAAACTCTGCAACCATCAGCCAATCTTATCATGGTAAATATTCTCAAATGTTACTTCGCACAGCCTTGCCTCCGCTAACAAGACTTCTCTTTTTATTCGCGAAAGTACTTGAGCTTTTGTTACATTTTTCTCGAGTTAATGGCAGAGCGAAAGAGGTGAAATAATTTTATAACTTCGGAAAAGTTTGGGCTCCTGAACATTTCTACGTCGAAGGAGAGTACGGGCATTACGATTCGGATAGGTGGAAACGACGATGATCGTTTATACGAAATTACTCTATGTGCGCGTGACACTATCTTCTTTCCTCTCTCTCTCTCTCTCTCTCTTTATCTCTCTCTCTCTCTCTCTCTCTTGCTTCCTCGCCGATAAGAATCAAGTAACGAAATTACTTGAGAACCAGAGGGAGAGAACGAGCGCATAAAAAGAGAAGGGATAGGGCGCCAGTGTATTAAAAGTTCGCGCATGTGGCAAAAACCTCGTAAGCTTATATTGCATCCAGTTTCAAGTTCCGCGTCACAAGCTCAGCACAATCTTCCCATTTTCCTTCTTGCCCTTGTGGAGATTGAGACTTCAACACTGTACCTCTTCACGTTTACTCGAGATTGAATTTCGAGTCTACTCTGAGCTTTGTTTCTACTAAGCATGACTTTTGGATTATGACCGGGAATTTTAAAATTCTCTAGCGCCACCGAAATTCTAAGTTATCGGGCAATCCTTGCACCAGTTCTCTCGACAACGCCGAGACACTTTTTACGAAAAATTTTGACTGCAAAAATTGGCGGAGCATTAGTTACGCTTTTGATTAATGGTCTTTCAAGTCTACCGGTAAAATATGTTTTAGTCAACATATATATATCTCCTACGTCAACGTAAGGGCTGAACGAATTATTATCTTCGTAAACTAGTCTACTAGTACCTTATGTACTACCTTCTTGAAAGCTACGAACTCGCAAGTGCGCGTGTCTTAACGACATAAATAGCTGCTTCAAGCTTAGTTCTGCACTCGCTCTGCTGCACTTGCCCCTTACCCATTTTCGCGTGTCCTTTATGATAATCCGTTCAGCTACTCGGTGATTTACCGTGCGCGTAAAATCTGGAGAATCCCTCTTCAATCTCGACTCGCCCGTAGCAATTCCCTAACCCGTTTACTATGCACGCGAATATGAGCTTTTCCTCATCAAGTGGGTTCCTCTTTTCAACGACCTTCTTCGATATCATTCTTCGGTTCTTACGCAGTCAGGAGCCCAAAAAAGCAATTTTTCAAGAATTTTTTCTGAGGTTTAGATTATAAAAAAAAAGATTTTTTGAAAATCCTGACTGCGTATGACCTCTTAAGCTTCGTGACAATTATAGAATTACGATGTTCCGTAAAACTATTGATAGCTGCGACGTGTGATTTCTAATCTGTATCTTGATTGTGTAGATCAGAAATTGTGATAGATTATTCATTATTTTTATACGCGATAAAATGCCATCTATCGTGATAATGCTGGAAATAAAATTCTTTGAACTTCTCTGTAATGACACTTTCGTGCATAATTCAGAAATTTCTTGAAAAATACACCGAATGCATCGAATTATTCCTCATGGAAAATACGTCGCTGTATCGTGGAATGAAATTGTTGCACGAAATTCTCAAGATCTTTCCTTCTTTTCGTTGGAATTTAACATTTATCGGTATTTCGGAACGTGTGAGAGATATTTCATGGAAATATAATAGCAGTATGTCCTTGCATTCTCATATTCGAACTGAATGAAAATCCCATATTTGAACCGTTGTGAAAAAATATAAATTTAAAAAAGTAAAAATATAAATATAAAAATATTAAATATTAAATATTAAAAATAAAAGTAGAATAAAAAACTTAGAAATACAAATTTAAATTTTATCAGCAGCAATGGTTTGCGCGTAAAATGTGGATTCCTTGACTGATTACAGCAAAAATAATTTTATAAATCTTTGTACGTTCTTAATTTTCAGGTGAATTTCAATGAGACAACAAGCTCGAGTATGTAAAAAAGTACCAACAATTCTAAAAGACAGAAAATGACCCTTTTGATTGAAAATTCAATTTTCACAGAATGAGTGACAATTTTTTGGAACAAAAGAATCTCATCATCAAGCGCATTCTCCACGTGAAAGAGAAAAGCAAATTGGATTCCATAGTCTCGTGAAACATGACAGATTTCGGGAGAATTTCTGTAGGCCGAAAAATGTTCAGTAACAAAATTTGTGGCCATTGAACTCAAAAAGCTGGAAGCGAAGGTTGAGATGGGATCTTTGATGGGTAGAAAAAAATGGAGGTTGACAGAATGAAAGAAGGCCTTGATAAGTCGAACGAAAAGTGACAAAATAGGGTTCGATGAGGACGACAGTGCTTAGATAATAACGTAGTCAAAAATGAAGGAGAGGGAGAGTGACGGGTTTGAATTTTTTTGTCCTGTCAATCGGATGGACGAGAAAAGGGTGTCAACAGTTTGAGGTAGGTCAGCTGCGACCTCGGCACATACAGTCGAATCGATGTGGTGCATCACTGAAAAGCACGAGAGAGAAAGAGAGAAAGGGAGAGAGCGAGTGAGAGAGAGAGAGAGAGAGAGAGAGAGAGAGAGGGTGGAAGCTCTGATCGATACGACACTTCAGACCCAGGTGTGGCGTTTACATCAGCCATTCCCGACGTTCCGCCGGATAAATTGGTTTCGGTATTCCCCTCACACGCAGGAAAACGTAAATAGAGGGTTTTCTTCACCTCGAACGAAACAAAAACCAGCCATTTGAGCATGAAAACGTTTCTTCGTATTCTGTGTTTGTCCGTGTAGTTTTTTTCAAACCCTTTTTTTTCAATCCACGTTCTTTCTCGTTGTATCTATATTTCGTTCGAGCTTTCACTTTGTCACTGTATTCACCATTCAATCGTCCGGTCTTTTCAGCGTGACGTGCAATTATCACGAAGAATAATAACACATCGAGAAGAAAAATATCACCAAAATGATCTCATTCACGAGGATATGAGAGAAGGGCAGCTTCTACATCAAGAGGGACATGCCCTTTGCAATGACCGATGTAACGAGGCTATTTCATAGATAAATATAGTTTTATTATATAAATCGTGCAGAGAGAATTCAACCGAGAACGGGAGTCGCGAAATGAATCATCTTTGAAGTTCATTTCAACCGTTGTTAAAATGGATGCTCCCCTCGCGAAAGATAAATAGTTTTTGATAAAGTTTCTCCGTGACTATGACGGACACGTCCACTTTCGTATATTTTTTTTTTGCCTCGGCGGATGTTTTTTGGTTTCTTTTTGACGTTTTGTTTATTTTCAGCTCGGCTTCTCTCTCGGTTCAAGCCTTTACCCGGCAATTTTTTGTCCCACAGCGCCACGCTGGTAATTAACTTCGTCGCGACCTTTTCTAGAGCCGGGGAGTTTCGTTTTACTTTTATTTTATACACGAACGGGTCTCCGACGAGCGATATAGAGAAAGATTCTGCAGCGCTGGGTTGAGGTGAAATGTGCACCGCCAAAACACGAAGAACCCACTCAGAGAGCAAGCTACGCCATCGTCATGTTGTATACACACAAACAAAAATATATACACACAAATTCGCCACTCGAATGAGGTCAATATAACACCCCGGCATGACATGATTCCGCATTAATGTTCGCTAACACTCTCGAGCTCTCGCTGTATCAGAATTACATCGGTATTTTCACTCGTAGTGCGCTCTTTCTCTACGATTTTATTTATCACTTTTTAGCAAATGTTACCAATTGCTTCAAATATATCGAAAACGAAAATGTGGCAGGATTAACTTTCTGTCGACAGATTTAACTTTCCATAGTCACACTGAATCAAATTAACCTGATATTTTAAAGTTTTCTCGAGTCACAAATTCTGGTAATTCATAATTCATTATTGGTATAAAGAATGAAGATTCCAAACATTACGATTTAAGTATAATATGAAATGATTTTATTCAATATGAATAATTGATAAGAATTTTTGGTAAATATTCGGAAGTGTAACTCCCCCTAAAAAGAGGCTGTAAATTTTTGTATCAACTCCTTATATTAAGTTATATCTTAATGGCGCATATATTTTCACCCAACTTTTTTAATTAAATTTTTTTTTTTTAATAAAATAAAATGGAGGAATTTAGCTACTAGAATAAATATCCCTGTTACAGAGTTTCTGTTGTTTTTTTGGGTTTGATAGAAAAAAATTTAATTATAAAAACATGGTTTTTTATCAAACTCAAAAAAACAACAGAAACTCTGAAACGGGGATATCTATTCTAGTAGCTAAATTTATAAAATATATATATATATATATATATATATATATATATATATATATATATATATAAAATAAAAAAAGTTCGGTAAAAACATTATACACCGGCATAATAATATTAAATATGATGACTTTTGTTGAGCAATATTAATATGATAATGTAATTTATAAAATTAGAAATTTTGTTTTTATTATATTACTGAATAATTATCCCCAATAGTATGGGGAAATAATATAAGATTTCTTATATATTTTGAAATGAAAAAAAATATTTTACAAGTTAATAGTAAATAATATTCGAAGAAAATGTGAAAAAAATCGATTTTTTTTAGTATGGTGCACCAAATGGATCGAGATAAAATTTTTACTGTGTAAAGAAGAGCAGAATCAAGTTTTCTATGAAAAATTTGTGAGTGACACCCGAAAGGAACATATTTAAATACACTGAGAACAAAAAATGGTTGAAAATGCAAAATCGTTTAGTTGAATAAGTGCAACTAAATATTTAGTTGTACAATCCAAATTTTTGTTGCCTGAACAATATTTTGGTCAACCGAAGCGCGGAATTATTCAAGAAACTAATTATTTAGTTAGACCAAATAAATATTTAGTTGCCCGTATTCAACTAACGATTTTGCATATTCAACCATTTTTTTTCTCAGTGTATAGCGACAGCAACTTTTTCATTTTATTTTTTTTAATGTGATAATTAAAAACTTATAAAAAAATTACTGATCAACGTCTCTTATCGATCATTATTATCAAAAAAAATTTCGTAAAAAAATATTCAGTAGAATAGTTATAATAAAATAAATACTGAAAAACACGTTTTTTTAAATTAAATCGTCACATTTTGGATTTAAAAGTTGAAATATTTTTTCAATCAGAAATCTATCAGCCATGTGGGTTTTCAAAAATCGCTGTGGGCAGATTTTACAAGCTTATCCGCCTATACCCTTTAATAAATATTTTTGATAAATATTTGAGACAATTTTCAGTAAATATTAAATATAAAAAAAGATAATTTGATGTTTTTTTTCGTCAAAATTGCACTGACATCTTCAATCTGAGTTTCAAAAGTGTTTTCCAATCGATTTTACTCAATGTGGCTTTCAGCCAATTCTACAAAATTGGAACTAACGGATACGAAGGGTAAAACAAAAAAAAATTGCACGCATTAGCTGGGATTTAAATGATTAACTATTGACATATCATTAAACGTCACTAGAGGGTGAGCAAAAAAAAAACAATTCTGGGAATACCTGCGTGTAAATTGTTCATACTCGTTGTAATTGATGAACAAAGGAAAACTGACAATTATGTTTCTGCTTTAAACGGACGTTTGTGAGACTTCGTGACTCTTGGCTTCGTATCAATAGCGCTGAAAAAACTTTTATTCGCGGAATGAAAAAGGAAGCGGTAAATAATGAAAATCTTTTTTTTTTCCTTTAACGAGGAATTTTCCTTTGGTTTACTCTCTTTTAAGCGAGGCTTTTCCCGACCCGTTGGCCATGTTAAAAGTTTCATTGTATTTCATTTGTAACCGTTGAGACATGCGCCTGTATATATATGTATATATGTAGACGGATAATACAGTAAAACCGGTGCTCACCGTATGACTGTGCAGCGAAACTTTACCTGCCTTTATATTCACATTTTTATAGTTAAAAGTTGACTCATTAGGCGGGCATTTGTCATTCTCTTCATCTCTCGTTGCTGCTAAAAAGAAAGAGAGAGAGAGAGAGACCAAGAATGATTAAGAGAGAAGAGACAGGGACAAAAGGGAGGTATGCATTCTTTTCTTCCATATCTATATCCGTCAAAACAATATAAAACAGTGGCTAATTGTGATAGCAAAAGAAATAATCGGGCAATGCTTTGTTCCGTCGTTTATCTCTCGACGACGCAAAAGTCTCGTCACAGCACTAAAGCTCACAATCGTTCGGGGGGGGGGGGGGGGGGGGGTCAAGTAAAAAATGTCGAAAAAATTCGGGGAAAGAAAAATTTGTCGGTGAGTAAGCCGGATTTTCCGCTTTTGTCACAATCAAATGGCCTTTATGTGAATTTCCGTACAGACACAAATACAAAAAAAAAACAAAAAAACCACAAACTTTTTACCATTAAAGTGAAAGTTCAGGCTCACTCCGCTTGTTTGGGCAAGTATAATTGGAGAACTTTTGGAATAAATAACGCCATATATTTCAGGAGAGAAGGATGAATTGCTTATCGGTGGAGAAGTCGGCTGATGAGAGTCCTGATTTTGACCTAAGAAAATTTTAAGCAGGGAGCAAGATCCCTGCAGATGTTGTGTATGAAAGTGCTCATGTGTTTAACGCTCTCGGGACATTTGTTGCCGGAAGTAGATGGCGTAATCGTGTGTGGTAGCTCGCCGGTAGGCGGCTTGTTCTAGTAGTCTAGGCAGATATACGGTCAGACCGTTTAAAGTGCAACGGGCCAAAATAAAATTTGCCGTTCTACGACTGGATTAACCCAGAAACCACACACATACACAGGGACACCCACATCTCAGTCGATTTTCTATATATGTACGTATATGTATGAGTGTACCCCCCCCCCCCCCCCCCCCATAAACTTGGGTCCTTTTCGGTACCTTCATATGCCTCCTCGTACACGTATATCCTTCCCCATTTTCTCCGGAAATAATAGGAACATGAAAACCGTCGTATAAAATTGCGAAACTCACGAGTAAGTTCGGGACTGCGGAGACCGTGCTGGGTGTAGTCAACCGAAAGATAGACCGAGAGCAGGGGAATACTTCATGTTTAATACTATAATAGTATGCATTAGAATGTGGAGCTAATATCGTAAATTTCTGTTATAGGGTTGCAAACAATCAAAAGCTTATTTCATCGTCCAGGAAATGTTCACATATTGCATTAGTTTTCACAGTGTATCGCCAGAATTGTAGATAATATTGTTCCAATTGAGATCCTTGAAAAGTGGAATGGGTTACTTGACTCGGGTAAGGAAGAATGGGGTTAGTTGACACGGGAATTCCTGACACGCTTGCCATTCTTTTTCTTACCATTTATTTATCAATATTTTGGCAATAAACAAAAAAATTGTCAAGAAAAAAAAATGTAAATTAAATAAGTTATAAGCTGGTAAAGTTGGGGGTAAAAAAAGGGTGTGTTGGCTGACACGATTGCAACCCTTCTAGACATCCGATACAAAATTTAAAAAAAGATTCTTAGTTAGTAAGAATGTCGTTATATCCTCTACCTCAGACAAAACGGAAAAAAATCGCAAAATGGCTGCTGGCTGCACACAAAATTAAGCGTTTTCCGACTTTTTTTTGCATAGCTTTTAATTTTTTTACAATGTCAAAAAATAATAATTTTCACTCAAAAGTGATAGGGGTGATAGAGTTACATACATTGAAGATTGGCAAAAAATTTGAAGTAAATCGGTCAAGTAGAACTTGATATATCATATCTGCCGTTTTGAGAAAAGAAGTTTTGAAAAAAACGTCTATTGTCCGATTTACTCTGATGTGATGGGTGTAGTTGCTGCGTCACTAAAATAACTGTAACTGCGTTAATTATTGGAATTTAAAAATGTTCCTTCGAAGATATATTCTGAACGGTCTAAACTTTAAGAAGAATAACTTTAAGAAGAATATGCAAAGAGAGAATTAAATGTTTCAAAATTCCAGACCAGATTACTCCTTTAATGGTAATAAAATTCTACAGGGCTTCAAGTAGTGTAAATTGTACCAAAATTGTATTATTTTGCATACAACTTTGCCAAAAATTCGGATTTCAATTTTTTTAAATCCGTTGTTCAATCACGAGATAAACTTATTTATTAACAGATGAAATTGGTTTTTTTAATTTTAGATAAAGCCATCATGAGTTATTCTGACCACTACGAGGACACTTTTTTTAGGGGTCCAAATTTTTCAATGAATAATTCATAAAATATTCTTGAAATAAAGTATGCTTGAAATTTCGAATAAAATAATTTATTGATTATATTTAAAAAAAATGGAAATATAAGCTTTTTTTAAAGCTCTAAAACCCATGTAATTCCTTTAGCGGAGATCCTGAATTAAAATGATAAAAAACTAAAAATTATGCGATTTTTTTCCCCAGCTCAGACGGAGTGCATCTTTCCACAATTCTCGGAGTGTTTTGATACATACTTCGATAATAAAAAACAATTTTTTAAATTCAAAATAATGGCGCAGAAGAAGGGTTGGCGAACGTTGGAAAAATGAAGGACCTCCGAGGAAATATCTAATTGGCACGAATTTTTAAAAACGTTTTTCACGTTAAAAAACGTAATATAAGTATAAACGTAAAATTAGCCTTAACTAATGCGAATTTTTCGAATTATAAATAAATAGCGATAAACATTGTGAAATTCCTCAACAATATTTTTTATATACTGGACTTGAAGAAAACTTGAATTTACCGTGGATTTATTACTCTCTCGAGGACAGTGAAAAAGAGCGCGTCATCTTTTCTCCAGCGATCGCTATTTCTTCGTTTATTTTACCTCGTGGAACGAAATAGCCACCGTTTTTAACCTGGTCCCATCAAAGGCGCACCGAGAACGTGAGTTTGTGCTTTCTCGAATTCTCTCGCTCTCTGTGTTATGTCATAACGTGCACACGCAGCTTGCTCGTTAACTCGTAACTCCGAAAACCGCACGTGTTTTTTTTTCCTTCAACCGGGTGGACTTTACGTTAAAACGGCGTATAACACATTATACTTGAGGACATTAAGGTACGCGGCAGCGTCTCGACTCCATGTAATTAAATAAAAGCAGAAAAATGCACCAGAGAATTACCACGTGAATGCTTTCCGCACTCTCGTCCACTCCAATATGGTCCATTTCTATATATATCTATACACGTAAACATTAAGCTTTTTATAAAGCCAACGCGATTATGGCGAATAAACAATGTGACGCAGTTTCCCCGACTAATAGAGCTATATATTACAAGGCTCTTTTTTTTTCCTCTTCATAAATGTATAAGAGCCAACCCATATACGAAGTTCGATATTTCACGACTTTCTCAAGATCGTGAAAAACTTTAGACCTCTTAAATATCTATTAAAAGTCTAATGCTCCGCATCCTATAAAGAAATTACGATTTTCAGCCTCGTGCATTAAACTGCGGTCACGAGCAAAAGTCGAAATCATTCGAAATTTCATTGAATTCATTAAAAAGTTTTTAAAGATATTTAACGACTGAGCAGCAGGAAACGTTAATGTCAGAGTTTCGTGATCGTAAACGAAATTAGTGGCGAAAAAAAAAAAAATTTAAGGGTGGAATTCACGACTGATTTATCGCTCGAGGATTAATTCTTTGCAGCATAATTTGGGGATTGACGAATATGACGATGAAGAATACCGAATTATGATATGACGAATTATGAAAATTCAACATTGGCACAGCATTTTATCAACCAATTAATCCGTGGATTAATCGCTAAAGCGATAAATCTATGGATTTGGAGATTCTGTGATATCGAATAGATACGGTTTTGATAATGCGCAGAGGTTCAGGTTGCTCGATGCAGTAATGACTGAGTCCCAAAGCTCACAAGACGTTTACCTTTGCTGTCTGCGAATCACAGTATTGCTGGATTAGTAAAGGGAAAGGAGAAGCAAGAGAGAGAGAAGGAGAGACTTGAAGTGCAGAAGATTATTAGCAGTTTCAGGATGCTCGATTGTACGAATCCACATGTGTGCGTTGATGTTACGAGGCAATGGCCAGCCATTGACACGGGCTATTGCATTCCTCTCTCCCGCACATTGATTCCAACACGTAGCTTTTGGTATACGATGAAGGGGAGATCGATAACGTGATGAGCCAGAGAGAGAGAAAGAGAGAGAGAGAGAGGGAGAGAGAGAGAGAGAGAGAATGTGTGTCTGTGAAGTTGTGTGAGAGTAAGCTGAATAGATAGTAGTGGCCTATTCAAAACATCCAATTGACGATCATACATATATACACGTATAGAAAGAGAAAGAGACATGACATAGGCTGAGACGGATTGCAAACCTCGAAACCAAATCGTTTCCAGAGGGACGCTCCCACCGTCGAGTAATTAGCTTTCGTAATTAACGTTCGAACACTTTACCCACGTGCGTATCGTTACCGGTCATAGCTTTGACTCCGTCATGGGTTCATCAAACCGTTCTCCTATTTGATTTAATGCAAGGCCGAGTTACGAGGAACCACGATTTCATGACCCCTGCATGATGATAAAAAAAATTGCCCAATTAATCGGATGACAAAATCAATTTAATTTCACAATCGACTCCGTCAATTAATTTTGAGTTCACAGTATTTTGCTGCTTTTATTTCATTGCGGAAATAAAACTTGGGACGTTGGCTTGTCATACCACGACGATATGTTCAATTTCAGTGAACTTTATCCAGTGGATTGACGTGTTCGCTGATTTGCGATTGTATCAATGACTTGGCAAAGTGTGATGCGAAAAAGTCGATGTCTCTTTGCACTTATTTAATTAATGCATTCGATTTGTTTAAGAAAAAAAATAACTTACTGAAAAATTGTTGAATAATTATTTGCTTAAACTATTTATTAATAGCTTTCGATAGTTAATAGTTCTTTCGAGGATACATTCTTTAAACTCTAAGAATATGTAAAAAAATTGATTTTTCAAAATTCTAGACCACAACACTCCCTTAATGCCGGTATTTAGCCACAATGAGGAGTAGTAACGTTTTTTAGTGGATCGACACTTGCATGAGCTGAGGTACCGCCCATCCGCGTCGATGAGAGAGAGATAGAGACGGAGAAAGAGGAAGTGTATTTCCTCGGTCGTTCGGTAGTTACTCCAAGAGTTATTTAGGGGTTGTATTTCGCCATGTAGCCCAAGGCACTTTTGAGGATCAGCTAGTTCATCCCCGTAACACGTGAGCAAAGTGTTCAAGGGATGTATACAGATATAGCGTACATTCGTATAACGGGGTCCACTTGCTCCACTCGAATGCTACATTGAATAGTTCGTACACGCGGTCTGGTCAAAAGCCCCTTTCTCCATTTGACACACACTTATATATATATATATATATATATATATATATATATATATATATATATAGTTGCAAGCACCCGATCGAACTCTCTAATTGTAGTGAACGACCATCGTCGTCAAACTACGAGCCATAGCTTGGGTCTACCGTGTGCACCGATTTCCCACAGTTTCCACTGTTCACTAACGTAAAGTGAAGCTGTACTGTGGTCTTCCATTCAACGTACAGGGGACAAGTAGAGAAAACGATTCAATTTCAACGCACATTGTCGAGCAAACGAGAAAACGATGTGACAGTAGGTCTATAACTTATAATGACAGTTAATAGGTGTCGCGTCTTGTCCCATTTTGATGCGTTGTTTATGAAAAGATGTACATTGTTGCTTGACTCAAAATTTTCATCGCATATTATCGCATATTATCGCATAGCTCCTGAAATTACATTGACAGCTGTCAGTTCTCGCTTCCAGCAGAATAATAAGAAAACTTGTTCTGTTGTTCTGTTGTGAAACTTTTTGGATCACAGAAGAATTTTCGCACGTAGTATAAAGACCATGTGATTCTCGAGACTTTTTTGAATATCAAGGAAAGCAAGAATATTTTTTAACCAGCAGAAGTCAGCCATAAGAAAGATAGAATTAAAGTCTTTGTTTCGATGCTTTTCAGAAGAAGACTATTTTCTCGCACATGGAATGTGATATACTCTGCCCCGATTCCACGCCGCACGAAAAGTTTCACTGCTCTTTTAAAAATGAAGATATTTTGATTCGCCAAGCAGCATTTTGAACGGGACGTATTTAGCTTCATTTGGCTTTTTCCAAAAAATTATTGCGATTTTTTTTGAAACCGGTACGTTCTTTGAAACATGGTCGTTTTTCGGCTTTTTTTGGCATTGTAATTTTGGCGCACGAGCCATGATCATTTTTTTCGACTGTTTTTCGCATGAAAAACTTGTAGCACTGAGTATTAGTTTCAATTTCGTTTTTTAAAAAGTTTAGTACGATTTTTTCGCAAAAATATTCAATTTTTTGCAAAAAACGACCATATTTATAAGATGTAGCGTAACTCTAAAAGTACTGGGTTTTCGTGAAATCACTAAGAGAGTAAAAAGTTGCATTCAATCATTTTGGATTCAATACAAATTTTTCAAATTTTTTTTCAAAATTTTTTTTTCTAATTTTTCTGTAAACGAGAAATTTTTTTTATCTTTAACAATCGGGTCACCTGATCTACACGGTTTTATCATCGAAAAACCTCATCTACATAGCTTTTTCATCGAAAATCCCGTGTAGATGAGGTGAGAGCCCGATTGTTTAAGATTTAAAAAAATCTCGTTTACAGGAAAAATTAGAAAAAAAAATGTTGAACATAAACCTGGAAAAATTTCATGGAATCCAGAATGATCGTATGCAACTTTTTGCCCTCTTAGTGATTTTACGAAAACCCAGTAGTTTTAGAGTTACGCTACATTTTATTAATATGGTCGTTTTTTGCGAAAAATTGAATATTTTTGCGAAAAAAATCGTACAAAACTTTTCAAAAAACAAAATTGAAGCTAATACTCTCCGCCATAAATTTTGCATGCGAAAAACAGTCGAAACAAATTTTCATGGATCATGCGAAAATATTACAATGCGAAAAAAGCCGAAAGACGATCATGTTTCAAAGAGCGTACGGGGTTGAAAAAAAATCGTAAAAATTTTTTGGAAAAAGCGAAATGAAGTTGAATATGTCCCCTTTTAAACGCCGCTTGGCGAATCGAAATATCTTCATTTTTACAAGAGCAGTGAAACTTTTTGTACGGCGTGGAATCGAGGCGAGTGTTTCCAAACTTTTGGCCGGCAGTGTATATATATTAATATTGATATTATTAATATAATACTATAGTTATTATAATTATTTAATTATAATTATAATCATAAATTAATTGATATTGTAATTTAATAATGTTAATATATAAGCTCATTCTTGAATTAGAATTGTAATATGAAAAGTTATAATACGATTACTATATTTGCGAGTTTTTTAAGTACATCGTACGTTTAATCTTTTCAATGGAATTATGTCGAGAGACTCGAGTATGCGTTGCGAATAAAATATGACTATCGTGGTGAAAGAGTTTGTTCAAAGGCGGTTTAACGAAATTGGAAGTTGATCCCCGTATGTGTTGTCATGAAGGAAAACATTTTAGCGCCGGTGGAAAATTCACAGTAGAAGCGCAGGACTCTCCGGTCCACGACAGTGCATTCGTTTGGCCCAAGATACATATATCGGGGCTTACAGAGGAATGGGCTTGCAGAGATTGTGGGTAACGTGTTGGGAAGGGAGAGAGATAAAGAGATGAGAGAGAGAGAGAGAGAGAACGAGGGTGGTTATAGCTTAACGTCGCATTTGAGAATGCTGCTGTTGGTTAGAGGACACCCCTCCCGCAGTGAGGAAAGTCTGGATGTACGCGAGCTCGCGAAGTGGTTTCGCAAACTTCTCTACTCGCCAATGAGAAAGGGTTGTCACGGGTAACCGTACAATGTGGGTCGTCGAGTCGAAGGCAAGAGCTTACACACATATACACATATATGTAATGTGTATACATATTTACTGTAAAGGATTCTCGCGTTAAACCAGCAAGCGCACAAACCGGGGATTACACTCGGGCAACCAGGCCAAAAGAGAAGGACAGAGAGAGAGACTGAGAGAGATCAGCAGCAGCAGAAATTCTAGGAGGTTCGAGGAGGTAAGAAATAAGGGATGAAGAAGAGGCTAAAAAAGAGGGAATGGGAGTTTGGTCCGATGGAAACGGCGACGTCAACCCTGCTCCGCGCCCTGTCCCATCTCTTTGCCACCAACTTTATCCTATTCCAATGTTTAGATAACCCTCTTTCGCAAGGGGAACCACACGCGCGACCCAACGTATATAGCACGGTGAAACGTGATTTTTTACTCTCCTCCACGTCCTCTTTCACAGGTTCTTTCTTACTTTTTATCTTCCTCGCTTCCTCTCGCTCTGCAGCCTCATCCCTCTCGACTGCCAGTGGTCCTCTTGTGCCCATTCTCGTTCCATTCGAAAAAGTGCCACTGCTACGTCCGTTCGTTTGCTCTCTCGCTCCTCTCTCTTCTTCGATCGCTCCCTCGTTTTCCTCGATGGTTCCCGCATGTTTCGCTGACTCGCTCACTCGCTACTTTGCATGGACGTTGCACGACACCCCAATCCTCGAGGAATCGCGAACGTCCGGATCCCTTCTCGTCTCAGGATTTTCCTCCTCCCTTCTGGTGGATACGTAACCACCTTCCATCTTCCAGGAGCATGCACTTGGTCACGGACTTTTCTCGCTATTTCGAGGGACGTGCGCCCAGACGAAGCTTCCTTCCCCGTGGACTGCAGCACAGTCTTCCATTCCACGGTCTCCATCACCAAAACCCTCGTCGCAACACACTAACTCACTCCGACACTCTTTCAGTCCTGATCCAGTCAACGTTTCAGGTAAATCAGCGATTTATTCCATCACCTCATCCATTTCTCGTCGTTGTGCAGAAAAAAAGACGCTGATTCGCGTGTCGTCAAACGAATCTCAGCTTAATTATACCTTTCACCAAATGGACGTGACATTTTCAGAAATTTTCTCAGGTATTCCTAACGTGTCCTTCGGCAGAATCTACTATTAATTACCATTTTCAAAAATTCCACTGATTACTATTGACGGTGGAGGTCAGGTTGTCGCGTTACGCTGTGATTTGCACGGTCAGCGCTGAAACGCAAGCGCCAAAGTCGGAGTAAACGATAAACAGCCACGGTAAATACGATGGTAAATGAAGAGAAAACGAGGGAGAAAGCAGAAGGAGGATGAGAGAGAGGCAAATTCGAGGTTACAAAATGTCGAACGAAAAGAGTGTGACGTTCAGCGAAGCGAAGAAAAGGGTGATGTGTAAATAGCTGGTCAAATGTTAACCCTACGAGAGCAACATAAATGAAGGGAGGAAAAAAAATGCTCAGTCGCTTCATGTAAATATGCTTAGTGTCGAGATGTTAATGTGTCCTTAAATTCACACATCCAGCATATACATGTATATCTGTGCATCTGTACACAGAGGGATTTCAACAGCGGTCACTTGAATAAGAAAAAGGTCACGATGATGATTCACGACTGACGTTGCCTCGGATGTCAAGATATTACCGACTCTTTGGTCACTGTAGCAACAGGATAATACGACCACCACATCGCTTTTCTCATAGACGAAGCAGAGGGCAGTTACAGAGATGAAACTGCTTGATGACATTTTCAGTAAATTTCCAAATATTGAGTGTCAAAAAGACCGGTTTGTCACCGCGTTTCGCTCCAGTCAGCGTGGGCGGATGCCCTTTTGATCCTCATGATGACTCATATTTATTTATGTATATTTGTGCGACACATATTTACGAATCTGCGAAATTTTGTTCGAGGGGTAAAAAGCTTAGTGAACCGTGATGCACGTGCACGTGTGCGTCAGGGATGAGAAAGCCACCGCATTTGGGATTAAACGACTTTGCGATTCCTCCCACACTGGTCGTTTACACGTATACATATACTCTGTAACCTTGGCTAAACCAGTGGCACAGGGTGTATATTGACGAGCGTGAATTCTCTTGAGACCAAAGCACTGAGAGTGCCTGCTTTCCATATCACCAGCAGCAGCCTCTCTGCGGTCAGAATCATCGGATCCATATAGCAGGGGAAACACAGTCAAAGCGTTTCAGAGGGCACATTTATAGCTCTACCAGTCTACTACAGTAAAACACTATCGTAATATCACTACCGATTGATAAGTCTATCGTTTATCATCTCTGCCAAACCTAAGAGTTTCAATAACTCGACCAAATGACAAGTCCATCAGAATAAATCTCCGTGCACTGTATCAATATGCAAATGAGAAAAAAGTTCAACTATCGGTTGAAATGAAAATTGCGATGACCAGAAATAGTATTGAAAACGATAAAAACAGGAGACCATGAAAAAGGTTGTGAAAACGTCGCGGATACGTTTTTGCTTCGCAAATCGCAGCTTTGAAGCTTATTGAGCAGCTTTATCCGGAATATCCTCTCAATGACTCGCTGTTCATCCTTTCCTCGGTCGATCTCTCATTCTCATGCTCACAATCCTGGGGCATATGATATATATATGAGGCAATCCACGCCATTTCGCTTGGCCCTGACCCTGACTATTTTTAATTTTTTCTATTTTTTTAAATAAAATAGTATACCATGCAAGGAGTATTTTGACCAATTTTTAAATTTTTATCGCATGTATTTCAGAAGTTACAATTTTTCAAAAAATCTGGATTTCATAAATTTCAGAACCGTTTTAACGCCGATATCTTGTAAATTAATCGATATATCGAAAAATATTTAGAGATCGATTTTTTTCATATTAGTTCACACTTTCATAAAAAAAAAGGGAAACAAATTTTAAATCATCGTTGTCAACAATTTTTCAGCGTGTAAAGTGAAAATTATTTTTTTTAAAGATGATTGAAAAAAGTTTTTCATTTACGTGTATTTTAGATGGACAAACTTATCACGCGAAAGGAAAGCACTTAATATTAATATTAAGGGCTGTAACTTTCAGGGAATTTTCTTTCACACATATACAACAAAATTTCGGGTGGGGAGTGGGAGAAATTTAAAAAGTCAAAAAAAATCGCCCTAATATATATATGCGACGCTATTACAACGAGCGTGACATCTTGGGAGTAGAAAAGCAAACCCTAGGACAATAATCCTCTCACTATTTATCACGTCGCGGGAATCCTCGAGCGATGTTACACACAGATTGATCCGCACATAAATACAAACGCGCGTTATTGCGCATGACGTGGGAAAAATAAAAAATCGTGAGACACCTTTAAGACTCTGTGAAATTTTTCATTTCGATTAAAGCCCTCGACGTTATTAAAGCCACCGTCGCTCGCTTGATACCGGTATACATTGTATCCGCGCCCTGAATCCTCGCTCGTTTTTACCTGTAGCTATGTCTTACCCTTAACGGCGAAAAGTAGGCTATGAAACAAAAAAAAACAACAAATAAAAAGAGGAAAAGAAGCTGCAGCAGCGACGAAAGAAGGATAGCGCGGACGGGAGAGTCGTTGAGTTCCGATTAATAAAAAAGTTTTAGCACACTTAAGTGCCAATATAAAAGACTTCGCTTCGTTTCACTGGAGCGAAATGTGTTTGCTTGGAGATACATATGGGATATTCCGTCTCAAATTGAAGGGGTCCTCTGGTCTAGGATTCTGAAAAAATCAATTTTTTTTTGCATATTCTTAAAGTTTAGACCATGAAGAATATATCTTCGAAAGAAAAGTTCAAAATTCCAATACGGAAAAGTTCAAATTCAAATTCCAATTACGGAGTTATAGCTATTTTAGTGACGCAGTAACTACGTCCAGTTTTTATCAAACCTCCGATTTACTTTAAATTTGTCACCAATCTTCAATGTATAACTCTCGATTACCACTTTCATATCCAATTTTTGTTTACTATTACAAAAAAAATTGAAACTAAGAAGAAAAAGAATCGAAAAATGCCCTTTTCTGTTGAGACAGCCGCCATTTTGCGAATTTTTTTTCCGTTTTCTCTGAGGTAAGGGCTGCTGTAACGACATTTTCACTAATAAAGGATCTTTTCAAAAATTTTGTATCGGGTGACTAGAAAGGTTGCAATCGTGTCAACCAGCACACCCCTCTTTTTACCCCCAACTTTACCAGCATGTAACTTATTCAATTTTAATTTTTTTTGCTGGCAAATTTTTTGGTTTATTGTCAAAGTATTAAGAAATATGTTGTAAACAAAAAGAATGGTAAAAGAATTTTTTTTTGTTGGGTTCGACAAAGCACTCAAAATGTATATCTCTAGACCAGAATACTGCCTTAAACAAAATTGCTTCCTGACTTTCTCATGATTGATTCATGATCATTTTTACAATGATAATAAGACTATTATTATTATTATTATTATTATTATTATTATTATTATTATTATTATTATTATTATTATTATTATTATTATTATTATTATTATTATTATTATTATTACTATTCATTTTTTTCTATAAATACATATTTAAAGAAAAATCAACGAACAAAAACGCCTGAATTTATGAATGTAAAGAAAGATATTGCAGTGAAATGTTTTACATCAATGTAGTGATAAAGTTTATTGATTATTGAATTTAGAAAAAATCGAGCAGAGTTAAGATTTCATGACATTTTGTATTTAAAAAAAAATCCAACGTTCCGTAACTTTATCAGTATTGAAGATATCGCTCAGAAAATTTTCAGACAGTTGATGGATTTATCAAGGTTTTTTGTACGTGAAATAGCGGATCTCTGAGAAGTATCTTGAGCCATTTTCATTCAGATGTTTTTGCGCGTTAAAAAAAAGAGCTGATAAACTTTTAAGAACAATGTTTTTCGTATTCATAGCTTGTTCCCCCGCAATCACAATTTCGAAAGAAAAATTTATCACCGTCGGGTTTTCACACAGAAAAAAAATGATTGTTTTCAGAAGTAAAATGAGCTTTTTTTGTCTATATGAAAGCGCCAAAGCGACGTTAACCGCGTGCGGACGTTCGAAATTGGGTCTTCAAGTTTATCTCAAAGAGCTCCCTTTCGTATATTTGTCCCGATGGTACAACAATTCCCATCGGTGAAATTTCTCCCGGACATTACACGAAAGTTAAGAAATACCTTCGTTTCTACCGCGGCCAAGGCCGAGAGCGCGTTCCAGAGCTGAACGCCATTAAACTTCCCCTGACAAAAAGTAAATCGGTTGTTTTTTTCCTGCTCCCTTATTCTCCATCGACCGCGCGTGGGCGTGTGAAACCGCAATTCTCGGGCTTCGTCTTTCACAATGATATTTCAAAAACGATTCGAAAACGTCTTCCAGTCTGCGCTGAAATAACAGCTCGGTGAAAAAACATTTTAGAAAATTGCGATTTTGCTGGACAAGTAGGGTGAAACCCCCAGTGAATGACCGGCTTAAGAAATACCACCATGCAGTGAATGACCAACCGAGTTAAAATCGCTATGTATAGATATAATTTTTATGTCGACGGTCATTCACTGGGGGGGCGGTCATTCACTGGTGGAGTTACCCTACATGTGAAATAATAAAACTAAACGACTTTAGCTGATACCCTGAAAAAACGAATCAACATTTTTCTCTTTTTCTCTAAACGTTCCGTGAATATAGCCTATCCTACTAAAATAGAGATTTGAGAGCCACAATAAAGTGCACGTGGTCGTCGACGGCGATAAGACCTTTTTTTTCGCGCATGCACGATTTTCGTGTTTTTCGCCACATGTGTCGATGGCCAAAAAGTAGCTCTTTTCTGACAGCTAATAATAAAAACAGACGAAATCAGTTCTTTTTTTTCCGGCGGGGAAAAAAGAGCTAAGCTCCCCGGCGGAGAAAAAAGAGAACCGACTTCGTCTGTTTTCACCATTAGCTGTAAAAAAAGGCCACTTCTTAACCATCAACACACATAGCGAAAAACACTCAAATCGTGCATGCGGGAAAAAAATATCGTGTGCACCACGGGCCATGAGATACGTCTTTTGTCTCGCGTGATTGCTGCACGAGCGAGGCGAGGGCAGTTGGGGCGAGGGTCTCGCGTGGTTGCGACATTTATGTAATACTCCTATATTGCTAGTGGCCCATGCTTCCCTATAAGTGGTGGGGACACCGATGAAGCGAGACAGAGCGGAACAGATTTGATCATTCTGCGCACGCGCGACCCACTAAGTAGACATAATATATAAATGTTATTGGCTGGTGCACTCCCGCTTTCCTTCGCGCTTGCGCATTACAAGCCATTCTGGTGAGCCACGAGCGAGAGAACGATATTGTCTGCACCGTACTGTTTTCGACACGTATCGGCCAGCGCTAGCAATATAGGAGTATTACATATATGGGTTGCGGCAAACTTCGCTCGTTGCGGCAAACTTCACGCTCGACAAAAAGACATCTCTGGCCCTAGATGCACAAAATACTAATTTTTTGCACAACAAAAAAAGTCAACCGCGTTCGTCGTGGTCTTGAATTACCTCGACAAACACATATTTCAATAATATCGAGCGAGCGTGGAAATATAACAAGAATCACGAAATCTACTCACCAAGTTTTTCGAAAAACATTCTTGTGATATCATGTGCTAGACAATGGGATGAAGTACTTTTCGAAATTAAGAGAGAGAATGCACGTTTCCTTGACTATGGAAAACAAGCCCTTATTCGGGCTACTAATGTGTAAGAGCCATCGGAGTAAAGAAAAGAATATAAGCAGAAGCAGAGCTAAGAGACGATTAACGAGGTATTCTGGTCTAAAATTTTCGAAAAAAATATTTTTTTTTTACATATTCTTGAAGTTAAGACCTTTAAGAATGTATCCTCGAAAGAAAATTTTTAAATTCCAATAATTTACGGAGTTATAGGTATATCAGTAACGCAGCGACTACGCTCGTCAGAATGGAGCAAACGGGTCTATGGTTTTTTTTTCTCAAAACTACTTTTCTCAACACGCCTGAAATGACACCTATCTCAGGTTCTACTCAACCGATTAACTTCAAATTTTTCACCAATCTTCAATGTATAACTCTCTATTGCCCCTACCACTTTTGTATCCAAATTTTTTTTTACTATAGTAAAAAAATTAAAAACTATTTTTTAAAAAGTCGAAAAACGCCTTCTTTTGTTCAGACAGCCGCCATTTTGCGAACATTTTTTTCCGTTTTCACTGAGGTAGGGGCTATAACGACACTCTTACTAAATTGAGCATCTTTTTTGAAATTTTATGTCGGATGACTAGAAAGGTTGCAATCGTGTCAGCCAGCACACCTCTTGTTTTACCCCCACCTTTACCAGCTTATAATTTCTTTAATTTTTTGTTAAATCGAAAATTTTTTGTTCCTTGGCAAAATATGTTGTAAAAAAAGAATGGTAAAAATATTTTGGTTTTTGTTAGCCTTAAATCTCGTGATTATTTTGCTGGAAAAGGCTATTGTGCCTGCTGCGAAATGTCGAGGGGAATCGACTGGGGAGAGGGGAGAATGACTTCGTTTGATGAAATTCTGAATATTTTCCGATAAAAAAGCTCTAAAACGACGAAACATGTTTTTCTTATATTTAGATACATTTGCGTGCAGATTCGAAGACGAAGCAGCGCTGGAGGTCGAAGCGGGTGTCGGCGAAAGAAATGTAGGCGAGTCTTCGGTAGAAACTTCTTATATTGTTTATAACAGATGTGTTCCTCTTAGTAGTCAGAGACGAAGGGGGGCAAAATGGAGTATTAACAACTAGTAATTGCGGAAACTTTCGACTTCACAAGCTTGAGCGATCCTCAATTTTCAACGAGGATGTCTAATTTTACATGATAATAAGATCTTACTTCGGAAACCAGTTCGTCAATGACCGGACACAATACAATTTTCAAATGAATTCATTTCGGTCGCACTCAATGTCACCACAATCGTTAAGGTTCTGCAAACCTTTAATCTTGCTCTCATCAATATTCGGTGGTCCAAATAAATATCTCGGTTTAGGAACTAGCAATTTGTTCATTGCCTCTGTCGTGAGTAACCAAGAATTTAAGGAAACGTGATTGATATTAACTTTTTTCGCTACTGTACCAGTAATGTGTACATCGTCGATCCAAAAGTACGGTTCCTTCTGAGCCGCGTGATAAAGGATAGGAATACTGTCGACCGAGTAAAGAATCATCCAACCGGCGCAATACGTCGGATACATCTTTTCCGGATACTCGTCCCACGATACGTACCACTTCGATGTCTTCGATCTGTAAGGATTGGCCGCAATGAACTGGTGGCACATGATTGATTTACTGGGGCCCCACGGTGATGAGCCAGGCTTTAAAAATCTCATCATCCCCCGGATGTTAACAAACACGTCATCGTCTACCTTCAATACATTCTTCGCATCTATGAAAACAGACGAAAATCATTGATTACCGTTTCGATCTTGATCTATTTCGAGAATGAAGAAAACAAAGGGCTCACTTGTGCATCGATATGTAACCCACTTTAGCAACATCACGTGTTTGTAAGTCAAATTTCTGTAAGTATCCATGAAATTGCCTTGGATAATGTCCATGTATCTGTTATTTTCGTCGATTATAGCATCTTGATCACGATCGGACCGGCCGAGCACGAACAGGACAATTATGTCGGATCTTGGACGTCCCCATGTTTCTCTTATGACATTGCGCTTTCGGAAATTATACGTTGCCGAGTGCACCAGAATAAGCAACAACGGCGAAGTCTCGTTGCAAGGATCGTGATTGATTGTGAAACGAAAATTGTCCAGGTCGATTAGCGTTGTTTCGTCGTTGGGAGACAATTTTTCGGTCGTGTTCTTGAGGAGTTTTGAGATGGAAAGCAAGACCGATGTGTCTCCCGCAACCGCAATACATACTACAGAGCATGTGCTTAACAGAAGGAAGAGAGTGCATGGTGACGATCTGGGCACATGCTGCCAATTTTTTTCGAACATGCTAGCGAAAGCTGAAAGATGAATCGTGTTAAGGGCAGGCTAAACACCCCCCCCCCCCGCCTTTCCGCTCTTGCGAGTGCGAGAGAGAGCGCCTATAGGGGTCGTGTGAGAGCGAGAGAGAGGGTCTTTAGCCTGCCCTTAAAAAGGCACTCGAATCGAAAATCGATTCGAGTGCCTATTTTCTGGTGCCTCAGTCGAAAAGGTAACCACGTCAGCATTGATGCGTTCATCCTGATCAACCTTTGCTTCCGCTCTTAAGATGTTAATATTTATCCCCATTCTTGCAAGTTTTGGTGTACAGCAAAAGCAACGAATCAAGAATCTAGGATATTTTTGCTTGAAAAATCCCTGCTTTGAATGCCAGTATGTGGCGCAGTTGATGATGACTCATTTTTCGAGCAACTTCGTTCTCTCATAACGTTTTTTTTTATGACGTGTCATAATTCTTATCAACGACATTTTCGAATTGATATGTCGCACAATCTATATACACGGAGAGATTTTTAGACGGAAAATTGCTATGTATGCTTAGTAGAGTGGTACCATATTGTCATTGGTAGGTAAAATTAGTATGTACGTACATAATAATTTTACTTACTAATGACAATATGGTACCACACTACTACGCATACATAGCAATTTTCCGTATAAAAATTTCTCCGTGTACGTACAAAATAACATGAACCTCTTTTTAAGAGAATAAACGAATTTTTTTTACTCGTATTATGTGACTGTTAACCAAAATTGAAAGTGCAAGATGATTTTTACGAAAACACGAAAATTCACACTCTTAATAATGCGAAAAAGATGTATTATTGTTTTTCAACGTTTTATCGATAGCGCAGATTTTTTAATTTTTTGTACAATTACGGGTTACGAGCTAATAAACATTGCACAGTTGCGTGCAACGTTTCTCGCGAATCGTTGTCCCCAAAAAAAGGCGAAATTCGTGCCAATAATAATTTTTTTTTTTTAATTATAATTTTTGCTGAATAATTGAAGAAAATTCGAATACTCAACTCACCGAATAAATTCCGCAAGGAAAACTGTGGTTTTGCAGACGTTCAGTTGTGGCGTCTCGACGACAAATACTAGTTTCTTCCGTATTCCCTCTATATTTTACCTCTTATAAAGCGACTATTTTTTGCTGTACTCACTTCATTGGTGGAACAGTCTTGACGTTTACAACATTTAACTTCGTCTATCGCCGGTACGAACTATTATTATACAGTCGCGAAATACGTACATTTACAATTTCTGACTGAAAACATGACACGAAAACTTTGGAAAGTCTGACAAAATTAGCCCCAACCTGAAAACATCGAGTTTTCACAGCGCACATGCGGTATAACCGTTGGTCTCGTGATAAGTAGAGAAAACAAGTACATTTTTCGAAATGCGTGGCGATTTTCTTCGAGATATTGTCCCATGATGCACAGAAAACAGAGAGATCGATCACGAGACGAAACGTCATGTGTGAAACCAAAAGTTACAACCCGAAGAACGCCTCCTCCCTTTCCCCGTCAGATATATGGGGCATTCCTTGTCGAATCAACAACTTTTGACCCCGACCCCTTTCCATTTGGCGATTTTTTTAAAATTCTTTACTCAACCGATAAAAAGTTATAATTTTTCAAACAAATTGGCTTTTCATTTTTCAAATATGTATAAATTTTTCAGAAATTGACTTATCGGAACATTTTTTTTTTAATTTTTGTTTTTAAATGTAATTTTGAGAAAAAAAGTAAAAAAAATATTTAGACCGATCTGTAACGTTTTTTTTTTAATTTTCAGAAAAAAACGAAAATCGCCATTAATTTTTTTTTTTCTTTATTTTATAGAATCTTTGACATTTTCTGCAAATTCTCTGAAATTTTCAGAGTAGGGACTTTCCGTTTTCAATTTTTTTTTCAATTGAAAAAAAATATTTTTTTCTTAACTCAGCTTATTTCTCATAATACCACTCTGGGGATTTTTGAAGATCTTGAGAGAACTTCAAAGTTAAAAAAAAAAATAATAAATGAAATTCAAAGGGGGAATCATCGAAAAAATGTGAAAGTTTTTCGAAAAAGTAAGAAATAAAATAGAAGATAGCTCTGCATAATTTTTTTATATATATTTTTTTTGAAAACTACATTTAAAAACAAAGAAAATGAAAAGCAAAATTGCTATTTCGTTCATTTTTAGACAAACAACAGGCTTCTAAAAATTTTTAAGTCATTAATTTGTGATGAAATTATAACTATTGTATATAAAATTATTTAATAAACAAAAAAAGCGAGGTGTTGAAAAAAATAACATGAAACGAATTTGGCTTTGTTTTTAAATGTAGTTAAAAAAAAAAAAATATAGAAAAATTGTTCAGAACTATCTTTTATTTTTTTATTACTTTTTTTGATGAAATTCTGAATATTTTCCGGTAAAAAAGCTCTTGAACGACAAAATATATTTTACTTATATTTAAATACATTTGCGTGCAGATTCGATGACGAAGTAGCGCTGGAGGTCGAAGCGGGTGTCGGCGAAAGAAATGTAGGCGGGTCTTCGGTAATAACTTCATATATTATTTATAACAGGTGTGTTTTTCTTAGTAGTCAGAGACGAGGGGGGGGGGGGGGTGGAGTATTACTAACTGCGGAACTTTCGACTTCAAAAGCTTGAGCGATCCTCAATTTTCAACGAAGATGTCTAATTTTACATGATAATAAGATCTTACTTCGAAAACCAGTTCGTCAATGACCGGACAAAACACAATTTTTAAATAAATTTATTTCGGTCTCACTTCATGTCACCACAATCGTTAAGGTTGTGCAAACCTCTAATCTCGCTCTCGTCACTATCCGGTGGTCCAAATAAATATCTCGGTTGAGGAGCTAGCAATTCGTTCATTTCCGGTCTCGAGAGCATCAAAAGATTTAAGGAATAGTGAGTGATATGAACTTTTTTCGCTACTGTACCGGTAATGTGTACATCGTCGATCCAAAAGTACGGTTCCTTCTGAGCCGCGTGATAAAGAATAGGAATACTGTCGACCGAGTAAAGAATCACCCACCCCGGACAATACGGTGGATACTTCGTTTCCGCATACTCGTCCAGTGTTACGTACCACTTTGATTCCTTCGATCTTTCCGGATTGGCCGCCGTTTGCAGGCTGCACATGATACTTTTACTGGGAAGCCGCAGTGGCAAGTCAAACTTTAAAAATCTTATCATTTCCGGGATGTTAACAAACACGTCATCGTCTACCTTCAATACATTCTTCGCATCTATGAAAACAGAGGAAAATCATTGATTACCATTTCGATCTCGATCTATTTCCAGGATGAAGAAAACAGAGGGCTTACTTGTGCATCGATATGTGGCCCACTTTAGCAACATCACGTGTTTGTAGGTCAAATTTCTGTAAGTATCCATGAAATTGCCTTGGATAATGTCCATGTACGTGTTATTTTCGTCGATTATAGCATCCCGATCACGATCGGACCAGCCGAGCAAGAACAGGACAATTATGTCGTATCTTGAACGTCCCCATGTTTCTCTTATGACATTGCGCTTTTGGAAATTATACGTTGCCGAGTGCACCAGGATAAGCAACAACGGCGAAGTGTCGCTGCAAGGATCGTGATTGATTGTGAAACGAAAATTGTCCAGGTCGATTAGCGTTGTTTCGTCGGTGGGAAACAATTTTTCGGTCATGTTCTCGGGGAATGTTGAGATGGAAAGCGAGACCGATATGTTTGCCGCACACGCAACATATACCACAGAGCATGTGCTTAGCAGTAGGAAGAGAGTGCATGGTGACGATCTGGGCACATGCTGCCAATTTTTGTCAAACATGCTAGCGAAAGCTGAAAGATAAATCGGGTTAATTATTCTCGGACAGACGGCTCTCGCTTCGAACAGAGAATTTAATATTCTACATTTAACACATAAAAGCCATTATTTTTTTAATCTGAAGTAGGAAAGACATTCCATTTAATATTTCAAGACAATTCACATTCTATTGTTATTCTGCCAAAAGCCAGATTTAGATTAGAATTTGCCTACAATGGATTTGAAACAATATGAGACAAAGTTTTCGTTATTTTAGGTTAACAAATTGCAGCTTATGATCATGAATTTATTCTCGAGTGAAATACGAATCGAAAATCGATTCGAGTGCCTACTTTCTGGTGCCTAGTGGATAGTCAAAAAGGTAACCACGTCAGCATTGACGCGTTCATCCTGATCAACCTTTGCTTCCTCTCTTAAGATGTTAATATTTATCCCCATTCTTGCAAGTTTTGGTGTACAGCAAAAGCAACGAATCAAGAATCTAGGATATTTTTGCTTGAAAAATCCCTGCTTTGAATGCCAGTATGTGGCGCAGTTGATGATGACTCATTTTTCGAGCAACTTCGTTCTCTCATAACGTTTTTTTTTATGACGTGTCATAATTCTTATCAACGACATTTTCGAATTGATATGTCGCACAATCTATATACACGGAGAGATTTTTATACGGAAAATTGCTATGTATGCTTAGTAGAGCGGTACCATATTGTCATTAGTACCATACCATATTGTCATTGGTAGGTAAAATTAGTATGTACGTACATAATAATTTTACTTACTAATGACAATATGGTACCACACTACTACGCATACATAGCAATTTTCCGTATAAAAATTTCTCCGTGTACGTACAAAATAACATGAACCTCTTTTTAAGAGAATAAACGAATTTTTTTTACTCGTATTATGTGACTGTTAACCAAAATTGAAAGTGCAAGATGATTTTTACGAAAACACGAAAATTCACACTCTTAATAATGCGAAAAAGATGTATTATTGTTTTTCAACGTTTTATCGATAGCGCAGATTTTTTAATTTTTTATACAATTACGGATTACGAGCTAATAAACATTGCACAGTTGCGTGCAACGTTTCTCGCGAATCGTTGTCCCCAAAAAAAGGCGAAATTCGTGCCAATAATAATTTTTTTTTTTAATTATAATTTTTGCTGAATAATTGAAGAAAATTCGAATACACAACTCACCGAATAAATTCCGCAAGGAAAACTGTGGTTTTGCAGACGTTCAGTTGTGGCGTCTCGACGACAAATACTAGTTTCTTCCGTATTCCCTCTATATTTTACCTCTTATAAAGCGACTATTTTTTGCTGTACTCACTTCATTGGTGGAACAGTCTTGACATTTACAACATTTAACTTCGTCTATCGCCGGTACGAACTATTATTATACAGTCGCGAAATACGTACATTTACAATTTCTGACTGAAAACATGACACGAAAACTTTGGAAAGTCTGACAAAATTAGCCCCAACCTGAAAACATCGAGTTTTCACAGCGCACATGCGGTATAACCGTTGGTCTCGTGATAAGTAGAGAAAACAAGTACATTTTTCGAAATGCGTGGCGATTTTCTTCGAGATATTGTCCCATAGTGCACAGAAAACACAGAGAGATCGATCACGAGACGAAACGTCATGTGTGAAACCAAAAGTTACAACCCGAAGAACGCCTCCTCCCTTTCCCCGTCGGATATATGGGGCATTCCTTGCCGAATCAACAACTTTTGACCCCGACCTCTCTCCATTTGGCGATTTTTTCAAAATTCTTTACTCAACCGATAAAAAGTTATAATTTTTCAAACAAATTGGCTATTCATTTTTCAAATATGTATAAATTTTTCAGAAATTGACTTATCGGGACATTTTTTTAAAATTTTTGTTTTTAAATGTAATTTTGAGAAAAAAAAGTAAAAAAAATATTTAGACTGATCTGTAACGTTTTTTTTTTAATTTTCAGAAAAAAACGAAAATCGCCATTAATTTTTTTTTCTTTATTTTATAGAATCTTTGACATTTTCTGCAAATTCTCTGAAATTTTCAGAGTGGGGACTTTCCGTTTTCAATTTTTTTTTCAATTGAAAAAAAATATTTTTTTCTTAACTCAGCTTATTTCTCATAATACCACTCTGGGGATTTTTGAAGATCTTGAGAGAACTTCAAAGTTAAAAAAAATAATAATAAATGAAATTCAAAGGTGGAATCATCGAAAAAATGTGGAAGTTTTTCGAAAAGTAAGAAATAAAATAGAAGATAGCTCTGTATAATTTTTTTATATATTTTTTTTTTGAAAACTACATTTAAAAACAAAGAAAATGAAAAGCAAAATTGCTATTTCGTTCATTTTTAGACAAACAACAGGCTTCTAAAAATTTTTAAGTCATTAATTTTTGATGGAATTATAACTATTGTGTATAAAATTATTTAATAAACAAAAAAAGCGAAGTGTTGAAAAAAAAACATGAAACAAATTTGGCTTTGTTTTTAAATGTAGTTTAAAAAAAAAATATAGAAAAATTGTTCAGAACTATCTTTTTTATTACTCATGCGGGAAAAGCGGTATCTTTACGGCCGCTGTTACGGTTGAAAAGTAGCTTTTTGCCCATTTTATAATTTGAGTGCGCAAAGTAAGAAAAATAATAATAACTTGCGTGCGCAAAGTTTACTTTCCGCACGCAAGTTATTATTATTTTTCTTTGCGCATGCAAATTCAGTGCCGAATTTAAATAAAAGAATAACGTTGGTGAAATTCAACGGAAACAAAAACGCAACCGAAATATTAAAGCTGAATTGAGGTTGACGTGACAGATCGTATACTATTTTATTACTCATGCGGTTCTTGTTCTTGTTCAAAATAAATTATTTTCATTGTTCCTTAACTAAGTTTCCTGTATATTTCTTAACTTTTTAGTTATTATTTTTGGTCTGTGGGGGGGCTCCGCCCCCCCCCCCCAACCCCCCACCGCGGCTTCGCCCCTGGACCTCACCGCGGCTCCGCCACCGGCCCCCCCCCCCACAGGGGCAATTTTATATTGGGATTTATTCCGCATTCGCAATAAAAAATAGTATGGGCAACTCGTGCGGCGTTGTCGATGGCCCCCTCAAGCGACAACTTACCGCACTAGTTGCACAATATACTATTATTTTTTTATTACTTTTTTTGATGAAATTCTGAATATTTTCCGGTAAAAAAGCTCTTAAACGACAAAATATATTTTACTTATATTTAAATACATTTGCGTGCAGATTCGATGACAAAGCAGCGCTGGAGGTCGAAGCGGGTGTCGGCGAAAGAAATGTAGGCGGGTCTTCGGTAATAACTTCATATATTATTTATAACAGGTGTGTTCTTCTTAGTAGTCAGAGACGAGGGGGGGGGGGGGGGTATTACTAACTGCGGAACTTTCGACTTCAAAAGCTTGAGCGATCCTCAATTTTCAACGAGGATGTCTAATTTTACATGATAATAAGATCTTACTTCGAAAACCAGTTCGTCAATGACCGGACAAAACACAATTTTTAAATAAATTTATTTCGGTCTCACTTCATGTCACCACAATCGTTAAGGTTGTGCAAACCTCTAATCTCGCTCTCGTCACTATCCGGTGGTCCAAATAAATATCTTGGTTTAGGAGCTAGCAATTCGTTCATTTTCGGTCTCGAGAGCTTCACATGATTTAAGGAATAGTGAGTGATATTAACTTTTTTCGCTACTGTACCGGTAATGTGTACATCGTCGATCCAAAAGTACGGTTCCTTCTGAGCCGCGTGATAAAGAATAGGAATACTGTCGACCGAGTAAAGAATCACCCACCCCGGACAATACGGTGGATACTTCGTTTCCGCATACTCGTCCAGTGTTACGTACCACTTTGATTCCTTCGATCTTTCCGGATTGGCCGCCGTTTGCAGGCTGCACATGATCCTTTTACTGGGAAACCGCAGTGGCAAATCAAACTTTAAAAATCTTATCATTTCCGGGATGTTAACAAACACGTCATCGTCTACCTTCAATACATTCTTCGCATCTATGAAAACAGAGGAAAATCATTGATTACCATTTCGATCTCGATCTATTTCCAGGATGAAGAAAACAGAGGGCTTACTTGTGCATCGATATGTAGCCCACTTTAGCAACATCACGTGTTTGTAGGTCAAATTTCTGTAAGTATCCATGAAATTGCCTTGGATAATGTCCATGTACGTGTTATTTTCGTCGATTATAGCATCCCGATCACGATCGGACCAGCCGAGCAAGAACAGGACAATTATGTCGTATCTTGAACGTCCCCATGTTTCTCTTATGACATTGCGCTTTTGGAAATTATACGTTGCCGAGTGCACCAGGATAAGCAACAACGGCGAAGTGTCGCTGCAAGGATCGTGATTGATTGTGAAACGAAAATTGTCCAGGTCGATTAGCGTAGTTTCGTCGGTGGGAAACAATTTTTCGGTCATGTTCTCGGGGAATGTTGAGATGGAAAGCGAGACCGATATGTTTGCCGCACACGCAACATATACCACAGAGCATGTGCTTAGCAGTAGGAAGAGAGTGCATGGTGACGATCTGGGCACATGCTGCCAATTTTTGTCAAACATGCTAGCGAAAGCTGAAAGATAAATCGGGTTAATTATTCTCGGACAGTCGGCTCTCGCTTCGAACAGAGAATTTAATATTCTACATTTAACACATAAAAGCCATTATTTTTTTAATCTGAAGTAGGAAAGACATTCCATTTAATATTTCAAGACAATTCACATTCTATTGTTATTCTGCCAAAAGCCAGATTTAGATTAGAATTTGCCTACAATGGATTTGAAACAATATGAGACAAAGTTTTCGTTATTTTAGGTTAACAAATTGCAGCTTATGATCATGAATTTATTCTCGAGTGAAATACGAATCGAAAATCGATTCGAGTGCCTACTTTCTGGTGCCTAGTGGATAGTCAAAAAGGTAACCACGTCAGCATTAATGCGTTCATCTTGATGAACCTTTGCTTCCTCTCTTAAGATGTTAATATTTATCCCCATTCTTGCAAGTTTGGGTGCACAGCAGAAGCAACGAATCAAGACTCATTTTTCGAGCAACTTCGTTCTCTCATGATGTGTATTTTTTTCCTATGACGTGTCATAATTCTTATCAACAAAATTTTCGAATTGATATGTCGCACAATCTATATACGTAAAAAATACCATGAACCTCTTTTTAAGAGAATGAACGAATTTTTTTATTCGTATTTTGTGACTGTTAACCAAAAATAAAAGTACAATTTGACTTTTACGAAAACACGAAAATTCACACTCTTAACAATGCGAAAAAGATGTATTATTGTTTTTCAACGTTTTATCGATAGCGCAGATTTTTTTATTTTTTATACAATTACGTGTCACGAGGTAAGAAACATTGCAAAGCTGCTTGCAACGTTTCTCGCGAATCGTTGTTTCCAAAAAAAGGCGCAAATCATGCCGATAATTTTTTTTTTATTATAATTTGTGCCGATGAATTGAAGAAAATTCGAATACACAACTCACCGAATAATTGTCGTATTCAGCAGAGAAAACTGAGGTTCTGCAGACGTTTAGTTGTAGCGTCTCGACGACAAATACCAGTTTCTCCATACTTCCCCTTTTATAAAGCGACCACTTATCTTTTGCTTGTCTCACTTCATTGGTGGGAGATCAGCCTTGACGTTTACACGTTCAATTTTGTTTATCGTTGGTACGATGGATTATTATATAGTCGCATTCCAGTCAGTGCCACGGATTAACGCGTGTTTTTTTATATTTTTCGTTCTGTTTTTTCAGCAGGTTTAAAGCGGAGCCTCGTTTAATTGGAATTCGAATAATCGAGGTGTCCCTCTGGTACATAAAAACGATTAAATTATCTGAAACTAAAATGGATACCAAAGTTACGTACATTTACAATTTCTGACTGAAGACATGACACGAAAACTCTAGAAAGTCTGACAAAATAAGCCCCAACCTGAAAACGCTGTGAAACCGCACATGCGCTTTCACAGCGCACATGTGGTATAACCGTTGTTCTCGTGATAAGTAGAGAAAACAAATACATTTTTCGAAATGTCTGGCGATTTTCTTCGAGATATTGTTCCATAGTACACAGAAAACATCGAGAGATCGATCACGAGACGAAACGTCATGTGCGAAACGAAATGTTACAACCCGAAGAACGCCTCCTCCCTTTCCCCGTCGTATATATGGGGCATTCCATGTCAAATCAACCACTTTTGACCCCGACCCCGTTCGATTTGGCTGAAACTTTTTTATCTTTTTCTACTCTATCAAAAATATTTTTCAGAATTTTTTCAAATTTGTTTACTCAACCGATAAAAAATTATAATTTTTCAAACAAATTGGCTTTTTATTTTTTAAATAGGTATAAATTTTTCAAAAATTGACATATCGGGACGATTTTTTTAAATTTTTGTTTTTAAATGTAATTTTCAGAAAAAAATAGAAAAAAAATATTCAGACCGATTTTTTAACGTTTTTTTTTAAATTTTCGGAAAAAACGAAAATCGTCATTAAAAATTTTTGTTTCTTTTTTTTATAGCAACTTTGACATTTTTTACAAATTCTCTGAAATTTTCAGAGTGGGGACTTTTCGTTTTCTATTTTTTTTTTTTTCAATTGAAAAAAAAAATATTTTTTTCTTAACTCAGCTTATTTCTCATGATACCACTCTGAAGAATTTTTGAAGATCTTGAGAGAACGTCAAAGTTTAAAAAAAAAATAATAATAAATGAAATTCAAAGTGGTAATCATCGAAAAAATTGGAAAGTTTTTCGAAAAAGTAAGAAATAAAATAGAAGATAGTTCTGTATAATTTTTTTATATTTTTTTTTTTGAAAACTACATTCAAAGACAAAGAAAGTGAAAAGCAACATTGTTATTTGATTTATTTTTAGACAAACAACAGGCTTTCAAAAAATTTTAAGTCGTTAATTTGGGATGGAATTAAAGACATTGTATATAAAATTATTTAATAAACTATGGTTTTTGGGTAATCAAACAAAAAAAAGCGAAGGGTTGAAAAAAAACTTGAAACGAACTCCATCACAAATTAACCACCATTTAAAATTTTTTAAAAGCCTGTTGTTTGTCCAAAAATGATCCAAATGACACACTTTTTTCCTTGTCTTTGTTTTTAAATGTAGTTTTCAAAAAAAAAATATAGAAAAATTATTCAGAACTATCTTCTGTTCTTTTTCTTATTTTTTTTTAAATAATTGAAATTTTTTCGATGATTACCACTTTCAATTTTATTTATTATTTTTTGTTTTTTCCAACTTTGAGGTTCTTTCAACATCCTCAAAAACCCCCAGAGTGGTATTATGAGAAAAAAGCTGAGTTAAAAAAAAATATCTTTTTTCAATTGCAAATAAAAAATAGAAAAGGGAAAGTCCCCACTCTGAAAATTTCAGAGAATTTGCAGAAAATGTTGAAGTTTGTATTAAAAAAAAAAAAATGGCGATCATCGACAAATTTTGTTTTTTTCCGAAAATTTAATAATAGGTTCTAACATTTTGCCGGAAACTAAAATAAAAAAAGTCAAATTTACTCTAAATTTAACTTTGAATAACTTTTGAAAGAGTAAGTTTATCAAAAAATCACAATATAACTTTTTTGTACAGCGTTCAATTCCCTACAAGAATATGTATAGTTCATTTTGGTACATTGACTTGAAGCCAAGGTATAAAATTTTAAAGTTTGAAATTTTTTTCCTATGTTATTTAAATGGGAAATAGAAATATGCGATGAGAATATACTAAATATTAATATCAGAAGCTCTGCTTTTAACAGGCGTCTTTTTTTCACCTCGCCGAAAGTATTTAATAAGGGATTTCGAAAAAAAAATAGTTGCTTTTTTGTATTAGTCTAATATATATATATATATTTAGGAAAAGATCGGGGGTGAGTAAGCTCGGCATCGTCCAACTTTTTCAAAAATCCTCCATATACCAGGTGTGTAAGTATGAAACCGGAATTTTTGTACAGAAAAAACACGTTTATTGTAATGATATGATACAATGTAACTTATTCAAAGTATTGTCCGTCGCTATCTATACATTTTTCCCATCTTTCTGGCAATTTGTGGATTCCGCGCGAAAGAACTGTTGCTCTTTTGAGGCAAACCAGTCATCGAGCCATTTTCGTACATCTTCGTAAGAAGTAAAGCGCTGCTCAGCAAGTACGTGTCCCATCGATGCAAACAAGTAGTAATCGGATGGGGCAAGGTCTGGTGAGTAAGGCGCGTGCTGAAGAATCTCCCAACGGAACGACTCTATCTTTTTCTGGACCTGTTTTGCTTTGTGTGCTGGTGCATTGTCATGCAGCAAAATCACCTTGTGTTGTCTTTGTTGGTATTCTGGTCGTTTTTCACGCAAAACTCGATCCAAATCGGTCATTTGTTGTCGGTAGCGTTGAGTATTGACAGTTTCCCCACGTTTCAGCAGCTCGTAGTAGATTACGCCCTTCTGATCCCACCAAACACGTTCTTCGTTCCTCACGTCGAAATCGCCACTTTTGAACCGTTTAAACCACTCGAAACACTGTGTTTTACCGAGAGCATGCTCACCAAACGCCTCCAGAAGCATTCGATGCGATTCGGCTGCGGTTTTCTTCAGATGAGAACAGAAAAGTAGGGCTGTCCGCAAATCGTAATTTGTTGGCACAAAACTCGACATGTTTATCTCTAATAAACTAATACTACTGAATGAAACTCGTGTTATTGTGAGTTGGAAATCTTTGTCGGATATCAATACAATAACAAGTCACCGCTGACGTGATGTGTCGGTAACTGCATCGACATCTAGCGCCACCTATGGGCAAATTCCGGTTTCATACTTACACACCTGGTAGACGTGCTATTTTCCGGCTCGGTGCCCCCATGGAAATTTATGTATGTGAAATATAAGCAGAAAATATATTTTACTTGCATTACATTAATAAGAGTCATGTATGCAGCGTATATGCAATACATTCAAAATATATGCAAAATATAAGTCTCATATTCAAGAATTTGGCGTTTGTTTGTATATGAGTTGTATACATTGAATGTATTCATAATATATGCGGCATATAAACTGTATAAATGTGAAAATGTATTTCGAATATACGTTACATATAAGGACAATGTATTTCGAATTTATGTCACATATATGGAAAATGTATCTGGAATATATGTCACATATAACGAAAATGTATTTCGAATATATGTCACATATATGGACAATGTATTTCAAATATATGTCACATATATAGAAAATGTATCTCGAATATATGTCACATATATGGAAAATGTATTTCGCATATATGTCACATATATGGAAAATGTATTTCGAATAGATGTGAAATATATTTAAAATATATCGAGATTATATGTAATGGTCATGTGTAAAATATAAAAAAAGTTGTTTGGAATTGTTATTTTTATTATTTGTTACACTTTTAAGCCTTAATTAATTTTAAGATTCGTATTTCAGAGGCTCAAATTATTGAATTGAAAAAATTACAGACTGAAAAAACCATATCTAATTTTTTTCCCCGAGACGGATTCGAACCCAGTACCTCTCGATTTGCAGACTGCGATTATATGCACTCGGCTATCCGGAACTTGTATACCTTTTTTCGGAAACTTGTATAAAATGAGCCGAAAATAACTTTAATAGAGTACTTACAAATTGTAACTGAGAAGTCGGTATGAATTTTCAACAAATATCGATCGGTCAACATTTTTTAAGAATGAAAATAATTTGTTCAAATTTCTAAATACGTATAAGTTTTTAAGGCCTTTATGCAATTTTCGAACTTTGCATTTTTTAAATGTTCAACGCATTTGTGAATTATATTTATATTAATAATTAAATATTACTATTATAATAATAGTTTTTTTTTAAAATATTTTTTATTTTTTTCAATTATTTTTTTTTTATTTCAAAAGTGTTTAAAAAATCAAAAGATTTCAAACTAATAATTTTTTAATAGTTTCATAAATAACTAATCAAAAATTTCAAAACATGTTATACCTATTTTTTTCAATCTATCAATTAATACTTATTGTTTAATATTATGGAATATTTATTATTATGATCTATCATCAGATTATTATATTATTATACCAGAATATATGTTTAACTTTCCTATATTCTTTAGGGTAGTATCCAAATGTCATGTTCGCTCGAACATAGCATTTCGGACACTTATTAACCTGCCAATGTCACCCTTATAACCCACCCTCCGTTGACCTTCATCATCCCCCTCTTCAAACCGACATACACCCTCCCCCTCCTGAGACTGCCATACCCCCCTCCTCAGATCTCCATAGATCTCCTCTCTGGTTTGAGTTAGTGGTTTCAGTTTGTGGTTTGAGTTCGTGGTTTGAGTTAGTAGTTTGAGTTAGTGGTTTGAGTTAGTGGTTTGAGTTTGTGGTTTAAGTTAGTAGTTTGAGTTAGTGGTTTGAGTTTGTGTTTTAAGTTAGTGGTTTGAGTTAGTGGTTTGAGTATCATATGATTATATTGTAATTATAGTCGACATATATTAACGGTCCAAATGTCCATATGTTATTAATATACCGTCAAGATATTCGTTGTGTATTTTCATGTGTAAGAAAAATATAATTAAAATAGATTCTTCCTACAAAAAGTATGTTAGAGATACATAAAAAACAAAAATATAGCATGTATGTTGCATTTCGAAAGTAAGTATTTCATTTAAAATGAAATTATATGAAATTTGAATTTCGCATATATTTACAGTCCGGAATTTATATGGAATATATACGCGACATCTATGCAGCGCGTATATGGCGCGTATATATGGATTATAGTACTTTTTGGCGCTATATATGTGACGGTTATAAATATACGCCGCATATAATTTTCGCGTATATTTCACTTATATAAATTTCCATGTGGGTGATGCCCTTATCCTAGCTTCCTGGTCGCATGACCTGGATCCAAGAAACGACATTCACCGGAACCCAGACAGTTTTCTCAACTATGAGATATCCGACATACACACACACACACACATATGTTCATACACAAACTACCGTCATTGCATCGACGACAAATCGAGAGAATCACAGACCATCTACTTGGTTGGCCAAGTTACTTCACACAGCCTCTCTCCCTCTGTACTTTACCACAGTTTCTCGACTGACATTTCAATATAACTATAAATATAGCATCTCATAAACTTCAAAGTCAAAGTTCCTATTAGTAGACGTTCAAGAGCGTCCCATATCTACATATAAATCATTACGACTTAAAGGTTACACGATTCTGCAAAGCGGCGAAGATGTAAAGTTTTTTGACGACGAGAGCAAAAGTTTATCGACCGCAACAGTACAAATCGATGTATTCAATGAGATGAAAAATTTATTCCAAAAAATTCGTTATATCTGACTCACCAAAACGCGTTTCACCTCGGTTGACATCTTATCCAGTTCAGTGATCATTAGAGGCATCGTCTGCGTGACGAGAATTGATCGGAGTTATAAACTGAGAAAAGAAAATGAATAAAAATCGTCTTATTATGCAAGAAAATTTGGTGCATCAGTGTATTCTGCATTTCCAACTTTTTTGTTTTGTGAAAAATTAAAATTCGCCTAATGGCGAAGTATAAAACGCGAAAGCTTTTTCTTTGTCAGGGCGCGCGCGGGCTCGAAGTCTCCGAGCCATTAAGGCGGGATAAATTTCTCTCGAAAGGCTCGGGGATAAGGGATGTGCAGCATCTGGCAACGCTCCCTCTCGGTAGTTGATGAACCGCTGGCGCGAGATACCGAGGAAAATGGTTCATAGGGCAAAAGTAAGATTCGCGAACTATAACGCGCTTCCCACGAGCCAAACTTTACATTACCTAATTTACGATTAACGAGAAATGAGCCCATCAATGGGGGCAGATAAAAAAAAGGATAGAAGAGTGGATAAGGGTTTGTATGCAAGCAGCCAAGGCTTTTCGTGGGCGCTGGAAACTCGATGCGATACCACGAGGAAAAGCCAGTTTTTGAAGTTTATGAATATTATGAGGTCGGAACTTTTTTTTCTCCAAATTTCATACCTAACATTTATTTTCAACAAATGTAATTGGGCAAAAAGTTGCATCTCGATAGCTGCAGTGTTCCGAAAATCAGGGCCTTCGCAAAAGTTTTTTGAAAACAAATATTTTAGAATATTGGTTGAATTCGTTAAAGGGAGGATGAAAATCAACCTCACAACTTTTTTACACTGTTTTATGAAAGATGAGGTAAATAAAATTTCATTCAATTATCGACCTATTATTGATATTATTATTATTTATGAAACCTATATTAAAATAAAGCGTAAAAGTTTATTTGGATCGAATAAATCTTTTTCCGGATGCAAGATGCAAAGTCTGAGTTAATGATGCAAGCAGCGTTAGAAGCTATTGCATAATTTGAAACTAAAGATATGAGTAGCTCCGATTCCCCGAAATAAAATAATCATTGAGCAAACATTTTTAGTCTGCCAGAAATATCCAGAGCGACGGAAAGAGAATGGAAGAAAAAACATGAAATCCAACCCCTGTCTGATAATGTTATTCGAAGACCCAGAAGAGTTCTCACGACGTACCAATTATCTGAAAGGTTTTCCCCAAGAAAAGCCTAAAATCCGGGTCACCTTTCCACCTCTTGGTCCGTCTATTTCCGTCACATCGACTACGTCTTTGCCAGCCTCATTCCTGATACTCTTAGCTTTGTCGAAATCCATTCCGCTCATCGGCAACGTAATCGATGAACATATGTATATCAGGTGAGATTATCCATTCGAATCTGTCGTTGCCTTTAGTTTGCAAGTGAGTGCAATGAAACAAAAGTTATTACGCGCAAAGTTGCACCCCGGAAGATGAACGTGGAAAACAGAGAATGGCAGGGCATCAAGGGGTGCGAGTTACATCCCTGCACAGACGACTTCCCACTGGGGATACTTAAGTCCCGGAGTCATGCGAAGTGGAACCCAGGGGACAAGCACTTTGGTTTCTCGGTCGCAAAGGTTTTGTATGCGAACGGGGGAGAAGTAGTCACAAGTCGGTTCATAAACCCTCGTTGCATTGTTACGGTTTTACCACCAGTGAAGGAAGAGCCAGTTTTAAACTTCGCAGTTTCGCGGGGTGTTTAAGGCACAAAATGTTTTTTACCCTTTAAATCTGGGAAGGTAAAGGTGAAACTATGAGATAGTGGCCTTGTTCGCACACGCACCCCCATCAACGTCGTCCTTCACCGACAACCATTCACTTCTTGCTTCTAACCCCCGTCTCGTCCCTCTTCCGTTCTCTCTGTATACTGCTTTGCCTCCATTTAGTCATTTACTATTTATGCAAAGCGGTGAGTGGTTGCGGAATGTAAGGAAAGACGCAGCAGCCATCTTTCGACAGGCTGCACCTTCAGTGTACTCTCGAGGCAAAGGAGAGTGGGTGATTCTCTGGGTAACCGCTTTTCTTCTCCTCGGGAGCATCATCTTTCTCAAACATCTGCAGTACATCTTCTCCATCTTAACCCTTTCTATAACCGTCCTCTCTCTTACGCTTTCTCCTTTCAGTTTTCCTTCGTCTCGTCGGCGTCTTTGTTGTCGTCGTCGAGTACACTTGGGCCATGTTCATCCATTATCTCAGCACCGTGTAGCCTCCACCCTCCCGCATCCCTCCATTTCGCCATCACGCTCGTGCGCTTTTCTCCCTTTCTCCATTCCCAAAAGAGTGACACGAACACATACGCAAGCATACACAGACAGACGCAGAGAAGTTCGCGCACTCACGACGAAATCTCGAGCTTTTTTTCCATGTCTGAAAGTATTCCCTCCTTGCGTCGTTTTCAACCAACGGGGTACCTTGTCAGGAGGTTTTTACGAAGAATGGAGCTTGAACTGGCAAAATAGACAAAAAGAGCGAGAGAGAGAGGTGAATCGGATGCAGATTTCCGTATGGTCCCGCGGGACGAGGAAGAGATTTCAGGATTCTTCGGTGAAATAGAAAGCTCCGGTATCACCTGCGCGTTCTGTCTTTGTATGTGTCTGTGTGCTTCGATGAAAACGAGAAATGAAAGGGAACGAAGAGAAGATATCGTGCACATCAGGTGTGAGAACACGAGAAAGAGAATGAGGATGGAAAGAGAGAGAGAGAAGGAGAAAGAGTGAAAAAAAAAGAGATTGGTGAAGGGAGAATAAGACGGGAATGGGAGGGAGTGAAAGGGTTGAAAGTTGGGTGAAAAAAGAGTGGAGAGAAAATCCGCGCCTTGAGAGGAGCCAAGGAGGAACGAAGGCAATCTGCATTTTGTCAAACTATCGCGCGACAAACTTGGAGTTCGGGGGCACGGGGATGAGGGTGAAACTATCGGGTGCAGGATCGAAATTGAGGGTAAGAGCGCCATGGGCGGGGAGGGATGTTGGCATTTCGAGCTGGTAGATGAGAGTACGTGGGAGAGAGCGCGGAGAAGTTGAAGTGGCTCCCCAGCGTACTGTCGGCTGAATCCTTCACCGTTGCTTCTTGATATATATCTGTATATATAGGGCGTTCCATCCCAAATCGGACAGTTTCAAAAACTTTGTTTTTATTTTTTTATTTATTATTTTTTTTATTTTTTTTACTCTTCCTGTTAAATTTTGAGATTTTTTCGATTACCCGTTCACAAGATATTAAATTTTAAAAAAATGCTCTTTTTCAGTTTTTTGGTCATAACTTCTTTAATAATGGTCCCAATTGAGTGATTTTTTTTCAAAATTTGTTTTTTATGGCCTTTTCAAAAAAAAAAAAAATACAAAAAAAATATTCGACGTGTTTTTGGATAAGTTTTTTGAGTTGCAAACTTTGAATCGTATTTTCAAAAGTTTGTGCATATTTCGATTTAAAAAAAAATTTTTTTTTTAACTTCTATTTATTCAGAAACTTTTAAGACCAGTCCGATCGTGGGCCTTCCAAAAATACTATTTTTTTCGATTTTAAAAAATTAAAAAAATTTCGATTTTAAAATTGAAAAATAATAATTCTGTAAATTATTATGAATATCAATTTTTGTTACTGTATAGTATTTTTAAAATCGTTTTGAATTGATTCTGACACTTTTTTTTGTTGTTAACAGATTTTTGAAATCAATCATTAATAATTAATCGATGAGCAACTAACAAAAGTTCAAGAGTTGTATGACTGGGCATCTAACCCAAATAGTCTACCAAATATTGCTGACAAATGTTCACCTGAGAAACACTATTTAAATGCAAAAGAAAAATTTTATTTGCGATACAATACTGTCACACAGGGACACAAAAATTTCATTCAATTATTCCAATGAGCAACGGAAACGTATTGGCAAAGGAATATTCTAATTTAGGAAATAATCGTATATATAAGGTCCTTAAAAGAATACGTGAATAAATAAAAACTGTCATAATTATTGTTCAGAACCAGACTTAACGATTAATTATTAATTTTAAGAACCTGTTAAGAATAAAAAAGTATCAAAATAAATTGTAAATAATGAAAAAAGACTATACACTGTATACAGTAACAAAAATTGATATTCATAATAATTTACAGAATTTTTTATTTATTTTCAAAAATCGAAAAAAATAGCAATTATAGAAGGTCCATGACCGGACTAGTCTCAAATATTGTTGAATAAATAGAAGTTTAAAATAAAAAAAATTCAAAAAAATCACAATATGCACTCACTTTTGAAAACACGATTCAAAGTTTAAAACTCAAAAAATTTATTCAAAAACACGTCAAATATTTTTTTTGTTTTTTTTCTGAAAAGGCTATAAAAAACAAAAATTTTGAAAAAAAAACACTTAATTTACCATTTACCATTATTAGAGAAGTTATGGCCAAAGCACCGAAAAAAAGCGGTTTAAAAAAAAATTTAATATCTTGTGAACGGGTAATCGAAAAAATTTCAAAATTTAACAGGAAGGGTCTTTTGCTGGCTACTAAAAAATATAAAAAAATTGAGGAAATAAAAAAAAAAGTTAAATTGTCCGATTTGGGATGGAACGCCCCATATATTGCAATACCGAGAAAACACTGAAAATACCCTAAAAGAAATGTAACCTATACCTTTGTTCGGTGTAAGAGCTGGTTGCTACGATCCCCCTTATAAATTTACCATCGTCATATTAGATCTAATGTTATAGTTGTAAACGAGAAGAACGATTTATACATCCCCTTCCTCGTCACGACAACTTGCCAGCAAGTTGATCGTTCGATGCTTTTATCCATCGCCGAGGATTTTAATTAAATAACGAAGAAGCATGAGCTATTTTCCGTGAGCTTTTGTCTTCGATCGTCGGAGCCAACTAAAGAGTTTTTTTTATACACGCACCTGACGATTAACGATGCCCGATAATGCTCGTACGGGGTGTTATCAAGAAAATAGAAGTTTGACCGCAAAGTTTTTTTATCGCAGCATTAAAACCACGTTTTACGTCGCTCTACAAAAAAAAAGAAAATTCCGAGGAGAATAACATTTTCTCGGCGAGAGCTTAGTTCAATTTCGTCCAAAGTAAAAATCCATCGTCGCACACTGAGAAAATTTTATTGTTGAAAATGCAAAAATTTGTTTGACTCAACCAAATTTTTGTGTCCGGACGTTCAACGAGATCGTTTTGGTAATTCAACAAAGATACAGGGAAAGTTTTAGTTAAATCGGTTAAATCGCTGGGCAAAGTTTCAGTTCAATCAAATAAATATCTTTGTACCAAATAAATTGTGTGATTGAAAATACGAATTGTTTTTTTGTTACAGATAAATTTATTTAGTTAAAATAAACTAGAAATCAATGAAATATTTCTGTACAGCAACTCAGTAACGTGTAAATTTGACTAAACTGTATCTGGAAATTGACCAAATAATTTCGTTCACCTCATATCTTATGGTTAACCAAATCCATTTGTTGAATTAATTATAGTTTCATTATTTCAAACAAATTAATATTGAATCAACTACATTTTTTTCAACCAAATGGATTTAGTTGTTTTAACTGAACTTTTTTCTCAGTGCAGAGTGGTTGCAAATTTCACTTGTATTTCGGGAGGGAGATAGAAAGAGATTTTACTGTTCTGAAATATTAAAGACGAGGTGGTTAATTACTTAAGGCCGCGTGGAATAATAACCCGGATCAATACGCGGAGGATTTTGTAAATTTAATGAAAAGCGAACCGCAATGTCGACGGAGAATCGCAGGATTATACGGTCCGAACGCATAATATACACGGATACTCTCCAACTCTCATCCGTGACCTCCTGGTTTTCCACGGAGCGAGACAATTATAACATCTCCCTGAGACCGAGAGTGCGCGATTCTCGCTCGCTCGCTTTTGAAAATCGTCGTCGTGGGTCGATAGCTGTTCATAACGTGTCTCCGCTTGGTTGAAAACGATATGAGGAGAACGAGGAACATTCAGAAGCCAGCAGAGAGGATCTAATCATGCGCGTCTCTCTGCAGAGGAATATCTGAGAGGGTCGAGGATTATGTATGCATATATAATAGGGAGATTCGAAAAAAACACTTTTTCTCAGGGATTGCGCTCCTGATGAAGATTCCTCCAGTCTTTTCCTACAGAATGGATCTAGTACAAATAGTAGTCCGAGAGTCTTTTTCTACTGCTGCCGCATCGACGTTGAAATCCCACAAAAACAACATTTTTGGTTATTCCAGGACTCAGATATCGCAAAATTCTTCGATGTGTGCATTTTTTTGCAGAGAAAGGAGGATTCCTGGCAAATGAAAACGTTTTTTTTCCCCTAACCATCCTAATATATAATACAAATGCAATGTACGAAGGTGGAACTCAAATGTTCGCGAAATCACGAAATTTGGTTGGATCATTCCAGCGAAATATAATTTAACGTAACCCCGCTGCTTTTGTTTCCATTCGTGGCGTTTTCCCCCTTCGCTGCTCTATTCTCACTCGTTTCGCTCCGATTTTATCCTCACCTGATCAGACATATAATACACATGTATATGTATGAGCGCGAAATTGCGCCGAAACCGATCGAAATTCGATGCGATATTGAAGCGCGAGGCAATAGAGAATGAAAGAGAGAGAGGGAGACAGAGGAAGGGCAGAGAGAAAATTACATCTATATGGACGTACATATCAAACAGTACGAAATTAAATTGAAACCAAATTCGATCTAGAGATACACCGCAGAGAACAAACTAATACACTTCGCAATTAGAATCTCGATTTCAAGAGGGGCGGGGGCGAGAGGAGAAATAGGCAGTATGAAGAAAGAGAGGGAAAATTGATGAGGGTTGGTGCGCGGGTTGAAAATTCAGCTACAGATCGATACTTCCCTCGGTTTGTTTCTCTCTGCTCGATACGTATAATATAGACGTATATCATACATGTATAACAGCCAATTTATAGAAACCAACCAGTATATTAGTCACCGAGGCAGAGTTAATTGCGACATCGAATTCCAATTGCGGTTGCAACGCGGTAGGTTATGAGAGAGTTGGTTATGAACACTTCCGATCCGTTCTCTTTTATTCCGAAGAATATTGGCATAGAAGAAAGGTGTGAGTCAAGATTAATTTGCATTATGTAACATTCTTTTGTTCATTGGCCGCCGTTACGTGCGAATGGAATGGGCAAAGAGCATTGAGAGAGAGGGAGGCACTTTCAAAGCACTACCACTTATTTCTCTACCAGAAATTCATCTCTACAACAATAAAACACTACTGTAATATCACTACACATTAACAAGTGTATCGTATAACATCTCTGCCAAACAGAAGCGTTTCGATAATCCTAGGAAATAGCAAGCCTAATAGAATGAATCTTCACGAAATAATAACTCTATCAAATAATATCTCTACCACAAAATATGTCTCCCAGTAATATCTCCTCCACAAAAACTCTGACACTTGACCGCTCTTCCAGATGACAGGCCTGCCAGATTACATGTCTCAGACTTGTCAATTCGGTCGGTAACTTACCGACGTTAGAGCCCCAACGAGAAAACACAGTCGCCCTGCAGTCGGTAAGTAAGGGACCGGCTTTGAGACCCGGAGACTCGTAATCTGGTGGGTTTGTCAAATGGGAGAGCTGTCAAGTAGTAGAGCCACTATTTAAGAGAGGTTTTACTTGGTGAAGATTTATTCTGGTAGGCTTGTTTTTTGGTAGGGTTTTTAAAACGCTTTTGTTTGACGGGGAAATTATTATAAGGTAGACTAAATAATTGATAGTGATTTTATGATAGTGTTTCATTGTAGTGCAGACGTATCTCTGGTAAAAACATAAATGGTAGAGTCCCCCAGGTTAAAGGTTGAAGCGCAGTTAGTCATTCTTGCCCTCGAGGATATATAAGCGCTGGGAGATCCTCGAAGATGCAGTCGGAAGTCACATAATCTACCGAGTTCACATGTGTAAAGTATATGGCGAAGAATATGCAAAGTATATTATGTAATGGTGGTGTGTTCGGTATATTATCCGCCAACGGTTACTTCACCGTATACAGTGTCTAATAACTATGTATTTTAGAGGCGTAGTTCATGAGACGACGTTTTGCTCGCTCTACAGCTTACACGTAAGATTCTGAGCTTGCACTTGCGAGCCTACTTTATACGTTCGCTGCAACAACACGACGATATCGGTGGAAACATCAAAATACGAAGGCCTTGCACGCGAGACCTCGTACCACGCAGAAGGCTTCTCAATCTGTTTTACAAGTATTGCAAATTTTCAGCACGGCTTGAAAAATTTGTAACCCCATTTTGATTTTTTTTATTTTAGGGTCGATTTTATATGAGAAATAATAATAACGTTGCGAAACCTCTAGAGAACGCTTTGAGTAATCAAATTTAAATTTAGTGCACGAGTGAATTATCCTTCGCGCAGTAAAAATGCAGTTAAAATTGATGAACAACTTTGGATTTAACGTGATTTTTGACGTGATTAATTCGAACTCCAATTTCGTGTGCTTTAATTTGTGCTGTACTTTCCCACGATAAATCTGAACATTTATCATTTTATCGGTTATTAATATTAATATTATATCAATATTCTATAGTTATTGATATTTTTTTTGAATGGTTTATGCATCATTCAGATCAATAAAAAAAAGGAAAAAATAAAAACTCTTGGGTATCCTTTAAGTATATGAAGTTCTAATTTGTTTCTGGAATCATTAGAAAAAAATAGGAAATTTTGCTCGAATAAAAATGCTATTTCAGTACAATCATATTTATTTCATATGAAACGAGCTGGATTTAAATGCAAAGATTTGACGAAATGAGATAAGATTTGTTCGCGTGTTGAATAAATCTCGAGAGTATGCTATAAATAATGTCCTCTTGATTCGAATAAATCTTTGACTTCACGGTATATCATCAGTCTCGATTATACACATCCTGATGGTTTAATTAGAGCGAACAGGTATATAAAGTTAAATGACCCGACGTAACGTCGTATAATTATGCGGTTCGTGCATTATATCTCGCTCGAAGAATTTTCCCTCTCGTGATTTTGCAAGTAGCCTCCTTTTTCATCGTATGACGCACGGAACGAATCAAAGGGGAGTCTCAAATGGTATTGTACAGCCCTCCTGCAGAGTCCAACCGTGAACGCCACAGTGAGAATTTCATCGTTTGAAAATTAACGTCTGGCACACGTTACATAAACGCATGAGCGATAAAGCCCCCCCTTCCTCCTCGGTCTTTTATCAAAAATCTAACGTCAACTCGACACGCAAAGTATTTTTGCATTCGCGAAAGGGCTGTATTTTCATGTTATATACTGGAGTACCATCTGGAACAATCGATGGGGCAAATAGTATCGTTTTCTTCAATCTCGTAGCCTCAATCCTCTTTTTTTTTTTAAACCGGAGATTTTTGAAATAAGAATTTTTTTTCTCAATCCCCAATAGAGTCGAGTGAGGACAAAATTATTTCATTAAAAAGAAGTCTCAAATGAAATGCAGAAAAACCTTAAAAATAGGAAATCTACTGCAGCGAAGTTCACTGGAAATTTTGCATTGTCCGCGAAGTTCCTCTTTTTTCAATGAAGAGAGGATTCTGGTAGAGGATATTGAAAAAAATCAATTTGTTTGCATATTCTTATACACTGAGAGAAAAAATTACTGAATTTGAGAATTTTCCTAACTCCTAACTTTTTTCGAGTGCATAGTAGTAGTCGATAGCGTAATAGCTAGCGTGTTAGGTAGTTAGGTAGGATAGGTATGATGGTAAGTGCTTCCTGTATTAAAAGACATGCATGTTTTGAATGATAAAATGTGTTCTTGATTCAAACAACATATTACATATAATTGATAACATATTGTTAGATTCCAGTAAATTCGTTTATTGAAACATAAATTTATGGAATTGACTGAAAAAAATGAACCAAGTAAATATATAAGCAAACCAATCTAATATGTTTTGGCAAATAATGAAAAAAAAGATGTTTTGCCTTCAAAACTTTATTTCATTGGTTTTAGTAATTTTTTCTCTCAGTGTAGTTTAGTCCCTTAATAATTTATCCTTGAAAGGAAATTTTTTAATTCCAATAATTCACGGAGTTATACAATAAATTCCAGAAATAAAGGCGTCATCCCGTAGTAAAAAACTCCATTCGTCGCCATTGAAAAATCTCCATTCATTCCCCATTGCCAAAATAACCAACGGAGATGAATGCCGAATTGCCTAAGGGGATTTTCGCCATTGAATTCCCCATTTGAAATCGAATGAGGATTTTCCAATGAGGATTGACTTCCCCATTTGAAACGGAATGGGGATTATCCTATGGGGATTCAATGAAGAAAATCCTCATAGGCAATTCGGTATTTATCTCCATTGGTTTTTGTAGGCAAGGGGAATGAATGGCGATAATCAATGGAGATTCTTTCATATAGTAAAAAACTCCATTCGTCACCATTTAAAAATCGCCATTTATTCCCCATTGCCAAAATAACCAATGGAGATGAATTCCCAATTGCCCAAGGACATTTTTGCCATTGAATTCCCCATTTGAAATCGAATAGGAATTTTCCAATGAGGATTGACTTCCCCATTCCAAACGGAATAGGGATTATCCCCATGGGCATCAGTCGGCAAGAACTCCTTGCATGAATTTTCTGGACACCGACTTCTGCTAATATTCCGTGCTCACACTCGTCTAGATAAGCATACTCTTCGCATAATCCGTATGGGAGTCCAGCGGGTTGCCGTCCTGCGACATCTCGCGCCAAGTCTCGGAACTAACGCGACGCGGTTTCCAATGGACATCTTTGGGTAATGCTGATCATTGAGTGCATCCGCATTGACTTCCCAATGGACATCATTGGGTAAAGCTGATCATTTCGTTCATCAGCATTTGCCTTCCAATGGACACCATTGGGCAATGCTGATGGCTCGGTCCATCAGCATTTGCTTTCCAATGGGCATCATTGAGTAATGGTGATCATTCGGTTCATCCGCATTTGCTGTCAAATGGACATCATTGGGCAATGGTGACTTTTCAATGGATATCCATTCACTGATCAATGGTCGTTCCTATACGCCATTGACAAATGCGGAAATCTCAATGGGTCCCCATTCATTGTCCAATGGAGTCGTATGAGGACCATTGGTTGCCATTGGCGATTCAATGGAGTTTTTTACTACGGGATCCGAAAAACGGTGCACAGTCGCAATTTTGACATGTATTGCCATGAAAAAAAAATGTTGTATTGCCAATTAGATGTATAATAAAACACTTTTTTTTAAAATTCGATTATTGTATGCTTTCGCTGCATAAAAATCCCAACATATGCTCCTTTTTGGTCCTGTAGAGTGGCCTAAGGCCTTGAATTACGCCACAGTCTGATTTTTTTCGAGCAAATAAAAAGTAATAAAGATCGACGAGAAAGGGATTGCGCCAGATTTTGTTTCCCAAGTTTCGACCCGTGTGACTGTTGTACAATTGACCGATTGTCATGATAAAAATTAATGATCATCTTCCGAGGTAGTCAACAAAGGGCGGATCGAGAAATCGCCTTTGGGAAATGGAATTGCGGAACTTACTTGCGGATGAGTTTGAGCGGGGCAACTTGGCAAATATACATAGAAGGGAGTGAATGGCGAAATGCTTCGAGAATCGGCTTCTATCGAACGGAGATTACAGAGACAGAACACGTACAGACCAAACCACGAGAATATCCACGTCGAAAGGTACTATCGTGTCGATGGACTAAAATTTTGCTCCTCAGGCACAGAAAGCCGAGGAGAAGTACGCCGGCAAACACACAGAAACACACATACAGTGAAAAACATTCTGAGGGAAGCGGATGAAACCCCACGGGGAATTTCTAGCGCTTAAAGATACAGAACGGATATTTACGCTCGCCACTTTTGCGAGCGACCCTTTGATTCACGTTTCTCCTGGAGGCTCCCCCAAGCTTTTCTTCTTCTGCCGTGAATTTTCCGGTTTCAAGCAACAAACACACGATGTTCATATATATTCGTGTTCGTTGCAACGTTCGATTTTTACCACAATCGAGACTCCTCTGCATATAACAATCCATATGTCTACTTCAAAGGGCAGCGATAGCCGATAACAAAAAAATTGAAATTCTTTTTCAAGGAAATTCGCAGAGTTTTTCCAACAAATTTTTCGGCACTGGAAAAAGCTGCAGGATTTTTTTTCCACATATTCACAAATGCCGCAGATAAAAAAATTTCATTTTATGAGATGAAAAAGTAAAATGTAGTTTTCCTATGGAATTATTCAGTCTATTCGAGATCAAGTCTAAAATTACTTACAAGGAAAATCTTTTCGGTGACGTCCTCCGATTTTGACGAAATTTAAATATTTTATTCTACATCAAAAATATGAGACACGTATTTTTTTTTTTATCGGCGGGGGACTTTAACCACGTGCAAATATTCTCTACTGTGTCGGTTTATACAAGTGTTAATTTTGATCGGTTCTACAATAATACGTCAATAAAATTTATGGAAGAGTAACTATTGACTGATATGAGAGTAAAGTAACGTATTTTTTTTTTCCTCTTACAGTGTAGCAGGAAAAACGTACGATTGTCATAGTTTTTCTCATTCAAAGTTTCCTCATACGAAGAAAAAAATATTTTTTTCAGGGTGAATTGTTTTGCAAAATAATATAATACAATAGCACAGATGGGAACATTAAAATTCTTTCTAAAATCACTGTTCGATTATTTCATCGATGTCTTACGTAATAATGGTTTCTTTGTGCTTATAATTTCTGGAATTCATACACGATTCCATATTTTTACACACTCTGCCAAAATGACGCCTTAACTCAAAAAAATATTGAAAAATCCCACGAATTAAAGTAATTGCGTAGAATAATTACCTAATTATTGTTTTAATGACCATTTTTTATTATTTTCTCCACATTTTTCAAATGAACTATCACTATTTTGGCCATTAGTAAGAGAAAGAGGTGCGGGCAATATGAAGTAAAAAAATTATAAGGACACCTAAAACATAATTAAGAAAGATATGGATCAAAAGTTTCCCAAATGATTTTTCTGATTGTCTGATTTTTCTGATGATTTCAAAACAGGCCTGCAACTTTGAATTAAAGGGCGAAAGAAAATGTGCCACGTTGATCCTATGGAGAAAAGTGTCACGAAAAAAACGAGACGTCGTAGAGTAAAATCCGTCGAGCGGTTTATTCTGAATCACGCACAGTGTAAAAATGCAAAACTAGGTTTTTCAGGAAACCAGTGCACCTTAAGGGTTCTAACTAGTTCCAAAAAATTGTTCATTTGGTATTTCAAATGGTGGGCGATAAATCATATTTGAAGGCATTCTACAAAAATTATAAATTATTCTTAAGAATCGCCGTTTCGACGCTGACGCGACTGCCTTAAAGTTTGTGAAGTCAAATAAAACGACAATTCAATCAAGGGAATGTATCATCGAAATATTTTTTTTGATTGCCCCAATAAACGATCGAGCTACGTTACATACACTCTTTTCTCTCAATGATAAACGGTTTTTTTCCCATCAAATGCTTCTTGTATTTGAACTTTTTACTTCCTGTAACCTCTTTTTTCTTTACGAGATTCAAGGAAGGTTCCTCGCGTCACGTTTCTACGTTGTACGAGATTCTACGACCGCAGAACGCCCCGGGGTTGGTTTCGACGAGGGTCTAAAAGGACTCGGGCGATGACCCTTGCGGCATTGAAGCGCGGTATAAAAATCACCGGGCAAAAATACACGCTCGCCATTTTGGCTCAGTCCCTAGTCGGCCTTTTTTCCTTCGGATCTTGGATCTCCGAGGAAAACAATAAAAGGCGTGAAAGATGAGAAAAAGAGCGGAAGACGAAAGAAAGTTCGTCGGGAGACGATTGAAATCACATTTCCCGGCCCCGGAAGGACACGTGGAAATATTTTAGATGGGCAGCCTAAACAAAAAGGCTCTCTTCCACGAATACGCGGCAGATTTTCTCATCTAATGAATTTGCACGTCGCAAAAAAATCGGCGATCGTCTCCAATTTGGATCGAAGATTGGCAGTATTAAAGTGCAGGGGAGAGTGTGTGTATGGGGTAGAATTTTTTTCCTGAGAATTATCGTGAAACCGCATGAAAAGGCATGGTTTTCACTTCCGGTCTGGTTCGAAAAATAATTGCCCCGTCTATTCCCGGGCTCGTTTACGGTCGATCGGTTCGCTTGTAGCCTGGGTTCACTCTCTTTCCTCTTTCTCTCTCACCCAGTTTTCCTTCGGATCGTCCATCCGGCGTAATTACGCAGACCTCCTGGATATAGACCGCGAACTCTCGCTCTTCTTCTCTCTTACTTGCAAAACCCTCCCCCAATCCTCTCGGTTCACCTCTCTTTTCATCCCTTATTACGTTGCAGGAGCTCGCTTCACTCTTTCCCTCGCTCCTATCCTTCCCCTTGCCTCTATCGGCCACTTTTTCTTCCTCGATTTTGTGCACCTCTTTCCGCTTTTTTTCACGAAAAACAGCGAAGAAATTGCCCTCTCACACGGCACAAACACACACACACACACACACACACACACGGACACGTACATCGCTTTTTTCTTCAACCCTCATACCTTTTTCTACTCTTTTTCAGCCTAGCACACGTAGTTTTTACCTCCCTCCTTTATTGCCCTGGCAATAAGTATGCGCGGCGTGGAACTCACATGCACTTTTTTGTCTCACTGTCCCCTTTTTCCCGGAGGACGTTTTTCAATTCGTTTGGGTTTGATACAAAAATTCGAATAACTAAATCCCCAACAGTTCATATTTTCCTGTAGTCAGGGTTGCCACCATTTCAGAGGGTCAAAAAATAGTAGAATAGTGACTTATCTTTCACAGAAATAGTGACTTGATAGTGACTTTTTCGTTTGAATAGTCTTTTTCGTCTAAAATTGAGAAAAAAAGTTTTTGATGATAAAAATTTCGATTTTTCGAGAAACCTATTGGTAGATTCGTGTTCAGGGGGACAAAATACATCGATATAAGGTTTGAAAACAAAAAAATTGAAAATAATTTTTTTTTGCATTTTGGCAAAAATTCAATCTGTCCACTAAAAAAGGTGTAGTTTTTGGCTGTTGGCTCTGGACTGCGCTCATTCTCTTCGTAATCGTTGAAGTTTCAAAACGCCGCTTTGTTCATCCGATTCTGATGATTTTTCGATTTTTGGCAGATTTTTAAAGTTCGACCATCGATTTTGCAAATTTTTTAAGGCATACCCCTTTCCTTTTTTTTCAGCCATTTTCAAACTGCTGTAATTTCTACAAAAATTTATATATCACAATGAACCAAACGGCATTGTCTAAGTTTAGTGACAAGGTTTACGCACGAACAAAAAATTTCCGAATCGGTCAAACCAATCGAAAGTTATGAGCGCTTGAAATTTCGCGATTTCGAGGTTTCTCAGAATGGGGCTAAAAATGAGCAAAAATTTGTTTGATGAAAATTCTTAAAAACTTTGATTCTTTGAGAAAACTATTGGTAGATTCGTGTTCAGGGGGGCAAAATATATCAATATAAGGTTTGAAAAAAAAAATTAAATTTTTTTTTGCATTTTGGCAAAAATTGAATCTGTTCACTAAAATAGGTGTAATTTTTTTTCTATTCCAAATTTTTGCTCTAGACTGCCCTCATTCTCTTCGTGAGCGTTGAAGGTTCAAAAGTCCGCTTTGTTCATCCGATTGTGATGATTTTTCGAAATTTGTCCCCTATTCTAACCGGCACCTCTATTCTAACCATTTCTGAGCTCTGGAATAGTGACAATAGTGACAATAGTGACTCACTGGCGACCCTGAATTGATCCGTGAGGAATTTAGCTATCGCAAATTGCATATTCGTTTTTCTCAGACAATTTCGGATTCCAGAAACACTCGATGAAAGGCAAATAATAGCGAGATCGATTGTTGGTTATGTTTTCAGACGTTGTATTTCGTTTCGGGGATCCATGAAACAAGACGCGTGTGTTTTGTAGCAGCGAGAGAACAAGCTGAACAAGCAAATTATATGCATGTCGCGGAGGGCTTGGTTGAACAAGGCGAGGCTTCGAGTGTGTGTGTATGTTTGTGTTTGTGTGCGAGACAAAGACAAAACACATTATAACGCGAGTCGCAGAGCTGTGCTACGAGCTCCACCTGAAACAGGAAGGATGTAGCAAGGCCCACGAGAGTATGAATTGCAAATTGTCGCAATATTACATGGCGGAGAGTCAGAGGTTTGTAACCCAGAGGGTATCCAACTTTTACCCCCTTGCACGGACAGTTCAAGCACGATTCAAGGCGCAGTTGGAAAACAAACACGTTCGGGATTCCACAATAACGTTTCATTCGCGAAATGCACATGGAAAACAATGTCCAAGGGTCGTGTTGACTCCCCCGACGAAAAGTTACAGGCGTCATTTTGACACCTGTGCCGTCGTGCAAATAATGAGCCGGAAAATAATCTTTCAAAATCCTATGTTCAGGTAAAAAAAATTCAAATTTCTCCCTTAATTTTTCAGAATAAATATATTTTTTAAAAGCCCGCCAGGTCACTATTCTTTTTCCTTGTAGTGCTATGTATTAAGCAAACTCGGTGAAATTTTTAGCCATTTTTGCCGAAAAATAAAAAAGTTATGATTTTTTTCGTAAAAGTTGTCATTCTTTCAATTTTTTAGGATAGTTAATTTTTTTTATCATATTTAACCTTGATATTTTACTATAAATCCTGTATAATGTTGGAAAGACCTCTAAAGATGTTCTAAAAAAATTTGCAAGTTGAAATATTAAATAATATATTTTTTATAAAAATTTTTGTCACTGGGGTACAAACGACCCTAGTGTGTCAAGTACGTTATTCTGCCGAAGAGTGTCAAGTAAGGGTTAATGTAACGTCATATATCGCCGAAAAGTACAAAATTTTGGCTGTTTAAACGAACGACGCATGGTAAAAAAATTTCAAATTCTCGCAAACGATCCAAATCTCAAGAATTTCGACAATTCTTTAGGATCGATCGAGCGGCAAATAACAGTCTGATGAATACTTTCAGGGCCAAAAAAAAAACATCTCGCAGTAGTCCCGTTTCACGTTTTTCAGGTCGAAAACCACACCCACATCCTCACTTCTATTCACGCATCGATATAGGTGAAATTTTCCATATCCCGAATTGGGAGTGCTAAATCAGACCGGAGAGGGAAGAATTTTTTATATTTTTCAACCCTCGGGACTTTGTCCAGTTTGTATACGTAACTATACATGCTAGTCATACGACCGTTGATCGCGCTACGCTGAAACGTAAAATTCGCCCTCGCACAATCTACGTAACGTTTATCCGTCAGATTTTTATCAATGACGTCGACGCCCGTCCGAACTCTCGCACTAGTTCTCCTTTTTTTCCCATCATGCTCGATATGAATGGAAAAGCGATTGCCATTTCGCAAAATGAAGAGAGTACCGATGTAGAATTTCAAAAAAAGAGCTCCAGCTTCCATTTTACGGAATTTCCTCGGAGTTGAAATCTCTGGTGAAAACGTATTCCGAATGTGGTAAATATTCCTTTGCCCTTTCTATAAATTGAAAGGTGAGCTTATTGAAAAATTGTGAAAAGTTAAGCCTCAGTATTATTGAATGGCTCGTATGAAAAAAGTTCTCTGGAATTGTAATTGAGAGGGCATTTGTAAGCGACTTATCTATAAATTATTATCAGCGTCGAGAAACAGAGAGCACAGATATTCGCGTGCTTTGTTCACCGAATAACGAATATTTTACGTCCTGGCTCTGTTCCACAAATCTCCGCGGACCAACCTTTCAAAAACCATTTTATTCAACCCCACAATTATACAAACAATGTACAGTACAAAGAGACACGAATGTGATCGTGCTTGGTATCGACAGTTGCTTCAGTAGTCGCCACAAAAGCCAATCTCGTCATTCGTAGCCGCTAACCTATAATTTCCACACAAAAAAAATAGGTGACCGTCCTTTTCGACGATTCTACAAAACTTTTTTTTACAAAAAAATCACACGTTCACGAAAATTTTACGTTTCAACCTCTCGCCAACTCGTTCGGATCATACAATAGGATAAAATGTATATTTTCGAATCAACTCTGGCAGATACGTGATCCCGGGGGATAGCTTTTTTTTCCTCTTTTTCAAAAACGCCACCCTCCAATTGGGATCATTCCAACCTTTCACCAGCTTGTTCGGATCATAAAGTCGTACGAGAGTGAATCGATTTTGCTGATTAGCAATCCGGGACGATAACAAATTACTGTTTAATTAAATGGTTAATAACATCTTTGCTTCACCAATTAAAAAAATCTTACCCAAAACTGTTTGCTTATGGCTATGGGTAATGAAATTGTTTTTAGAATAAATGATACTTCCGCCTCTTACATCCAACGAATTAGAAATAAAATAAAATAAACGACAACAATAAATTATCGAATTGCGAGAGAGTTAATTATTTAATTAATTGATTTAATTTATTTATATTTATCATTTTTACACCTAAGATTGGCATTACTTTCTCATTAAAAATTTCGCAACTCTGTCTCGGAGACAAAAAAATGGGTGATAAAATAGAGCTCCAACATACAGGAGCTGCGAAAGTTTTGGGTATATGAGTTACGTATTTTTCTGGACGATATCAGCGAAATATCCAATTTCTAACCACGATTATATTCACGGCCATTTGGTTTTATATTCGTATAATATGTGCGCTGGGTTTTAAAAACGAACTCGCTTGTCCAAAAATACGATGACGTTTAAAACATGAAAACCTTCGCAGACCATTACATACATATTTATTAGAATGATTAAGAAAAAGCGTCTATTTTTTGTTTTTCAACATAACATATTAAATACTTTGGGGGAGGTGAAAAAAGATGCCTGTTGAAAGCAGAGCTCTTAGTATAAATATTTAGACATGTCTCATCGCAAATTTCTATTTCCCATTTAAATAACACAGGCAAATTTTTTTCGAACTTTGAAATTGAAATCTCGGCTTCAAGTCAATGTACCAAAATGAACGACACATATTCTTGTAGAAAATTGAACGCTCTACAAAAAATATCTTTTATTATTTTTCGATAAACTCTCTCCTTCAAAAGTTTTAAAGTTAAATTTAGAGTAAATATGTTAGTTTCCGGCAAAATGTTGAAACTTATTACTAAATATCGTAAAATCTTTCTTGACACAAAAGTCGAAATTGCATCAACATAAATTACCTAATTTTTAATAAATTTTAATAAATTACCTATATCCACAGTTTAATATAAATATATATTAAACCGTGAATAACTTTTGAAGGAGTGAGTTTATCGAAAAATCATAAGAGACCTTTTTTGTAGAGCGTTCAATTTCCTACAAGAATACGTATTGTTCGATTCGTTACATTGATTTTGATTGGAAATTGGATTTTGAATTTAAATGGGAAATAGAAATTATATTAAAGGCTCTGCTTTTAACAGACATCTTTTTTCACCTCCCCGAAAGTATTTAATAGGTTATTTCGGAAAACAAAAAATATTTGCTTTTTTTGAGTCAGTCTAATATTTATACACAAGCTCATATTGCCGAAACCGATCAATCCTTCCGATTTTATCGCCGATTTTTCGTACGACTGGATCATATCTCGGAGGCAATTTGAATTTCCTCCCTATTGTTTATCATGAAAAATTTGTTGATATTTAATCGAAGAATACAGAGGTTCGAGACGATCTTTAAAAAATTCCGATTGTCCTCGAGCAATAGCGGAAATAAAAAAAAATCAGCGATCCAGCCGAAGGATATCAGGATTTATCGTTGGCCGGTTCGGTCAGGAAAGCCTCTTATACGCTTTATACAGGATTTCAGAGCAAAAAGGAAAAGGGTGAAGAACGTGACGAGAAAGGAGTGCACACAGCCAAGGACAGCGAAAGCTCGAATATGGAAGATATGGTGAACAAAACAAGAAATGACAGAGATGAAGGGTTGGTGAGAGACGAAGAGTATTCTTCTCTGCGTTACTCACGAGGACAGAGTAAAGGGTAGTGCAATTGTGAGAAAAAGAAGACTCGGTTAAATGGATAGAGGCGGCGCAATCGGGAGGGAGCTTTGCGGGAGAAAGAGACGAAAAGAACTGCAGCAACGGGATGATGGTAGTGGTGAACTAGAAGGAAAGGAGACTAGCAGAAAGGAGTAAAGTGGGCTCGGAGGGGCGAAAGGATAGTTGCAGATATTAGTATTCCGTCGGTGTATTCGCTCTTGCTCGCTCTCACTCCTCCCCAAACCAAATGCACTCCTTACTTTCGTTATTTCTTTCAACTTTCTCTTTTCACATACATGCGCGAAAAAAGAACGGGTATGTGCATGTGTGTGCTCAAAAAAAAAAAAAAGACGACGGGGTGCGACGGAGAATGGATACGCGAATTCGTGGGCGAGGGAAGATGGGTGGAAAAGGGGTATTCCGACATAACCGCTCTCTCTATCTCACCAGTCGAGAGCCCGAACCCTGGCTTTTAATTTATTTGACAAAGTTTGAGCTTTTGCGCGTTAGTGCGAAGAGATGCCGCGGAGAAGCGACGTTCGGACGATTCTGTGGGAACCGCATATCGGGGGAAAGAAAGAGAGAGAGAGAGAGAAAAGGGGAGAGTGGAGAAAAGAAAGGGTTGAACAGCGGAGAGATAGAGAAGAGGAATAAGAGCGAGGGGCGCGGAGGAATCAGAGATATAAAGGGGAGTCCGAGAGGGATGGAAAAGGGCAAAGAAAGAGGGGTGTACCTCGTAAATCTTTGTCTCACGGAAGTACGAGAACTTCGGGATTCTCTTTCCACCCACATCATTCCCCGTGCTCCTTTTACCATCGCCGTCACTTTCTCACTCTCGGATTTTCCTGCATTTTCCTCTTATTCCTCTTCCTCTTCTTCTCCCATGTATCTCCGGCACTCTTTTTTTCTTGTGACCTGACGTTTTTCTTTTTCCGTGTGTGTCTAGCTCGTGTTAGGAAAGAAGGAGGCGAGGGCCAGACAGGCTTTCTCTTCTTTTATTTCACATTTGTGTGGTAAATCGAAAGGCTGCTTGTGCGAGGCACAGATACATATTCTCAGAGCGAAAATATACCGAAATCACACTGATAGATCGGAAATATAAGCAACGGAATATTTTGAAAGCTTACGAAAAATTATACAAATGGAAGATGTTATCCTGACCACTACGAGGACACTTTTTTTGAAGAGCATTTGGAAATCAGGTCCCACCGGTAGAATTCTCCAAATATTTCAATGAAAATTTTATACACCATTGTTCAAATGTTGCTTTTTTATACGCTTTACATTTCAAATAAAATAATTCCTTTATGAAATTAAAAAGAAAAAATAGAGAAAATATGATTTAGCTCAACTTTAGAAACCCTTAAAGCGGTATTCTGGTCTAGAATTTTGAAAAAAATCATTTTTTTGCATATTCTTTCCTTTTAGGATATACCTTGAAAGGAAATTCTTTAATTCCAATAATTTACGGAGTTATAGCTATTTTAGTGATACAGCAACTACATTGACATGATATCTCAACTTCTACTCAACCGATTTACTTCAAATTTTTTACCAATCTTCAATGTATAGCTCTCTATCGCCCCTAGCACTTTCGTATCAAAATTATTTTTTCAACCATTGTAAACAAAGTAAAAAGTATGAACAAAAGGCCCGAAAAACCCTTTTTCGTTCAGACAGTCGCCATTTTCATTAAGCACACCCCTATTTTAGCCCCAAATTTACCAGCTTATAACTTATATAATTTTCATTTTGTTTCTCGAAATTTTGTTTGTTTATTGTCAAAATATTAATAAATATGTTGTAAAAAAGGAATGCCAAAGATATTTTTTTTTATCGAACTCGACAAAAAGCTCAAAATGTATATCTCTATACCAGAATATCGCCTCAAGGTTTTCGTGTGTCGAAAATTATCAAAATTTGAAATGTGCGGATAATATAGATGAAGAAAACTTTTGTGGCAAAAGACAAAGTTTGATCTTTCGTTTGGAAGAATGTCGTGAAAGTTGCAGGTAAAAGGGACGTAGAGTTATATAAGGGCTCGTGATACTCTGAAAAAGAATATGTAGATGGAGATATATGCATATATATATAGCAAAGGACTCATAAATTTTCCCTCATCCATTCTTAGGAACGTATATCCCAATGGGACGTATCGATTGGCAAATATCCCAGAAGCGTACGAGTTTGACTTACAATCTCCCCTTTTTTCCACAGCTATACCACACAAACACATATATATATATAGGCGGGCTGGTCGCCTGATTTCGCGCGCTGAAACCTTATCCATATATACCCAGGATCGTATCTCGGGTATCGAAAAGTTTTTTGCAAAAACTTTGTCCAACAATCGCAGAGGCTTCTCCGTTCTCAGCTAGTCTCTTTCTCTCCCTCGTCCTTTTTCCCTCGCTGCCTCCCCATTCTCAACCCAACTCTCTTCTCTTCGATTCAACCAACGTCTCGTCTGGACTCTTAATTCCTTTGATATAACTTATCTCATTTACCAGCGAAATTCGATAATAATTGATCCCGCACCCTCTTCGATCTAGTTCAATTATCAGGACGACCGAGACAGCGAGATCGGCCGTTCGCTTTCTCGCTGCTTTTTCTCCATTATCAATATCCCGAATCTTTGGGGGCGGCCATTGTTCCATTAAATTTTCTTCAATGTCATTATCGATATCGTAATCGTCTCTGTGACTTATCTGCCCGTTGAATGTTTTCGTTGGAGTCAAAATTCCGTCTATATTCTTTTTCAACCGGGCCACTTTTTTCCCCCCTCCCCAATTTTATTCAAAATCTGCCAGTTTGAAATATTAGTCAAAAGGAACGTCTGTGATTTTTTTAAAGATTTTTATAGACGTCCGTTCAGGATTTTCAATTTTTCATTACGAACACTGTTTCTCAAAAAAGATTCATCAAACAAAAAAAAAACATAGGAATAAAAACTTGTTCATTTTTTCCACCTTATCGAAAAAAATTAAAATCATAATTTTTCTACATTGAGAAAATAAAAATTTAGCAAAAAAATGAAAATAATTTTTTTTTTAACCTAATAACACATTTTCGATTTCGGTGCAAATTTTACAGGATGTCTGTCATTGGGTAAAGAGTCTGCGAAAAAAATTTCAGAATTGCACCTACAATGGTTACGATGAAAAAAAAATAAAAACCCTGCGAAATCTCATAACCGCATATAGATTTCGCAGGGTTTTTATTTTTTTTTCATGTCTGTCATCGGGTAAAAAATCTGCAAAAAAATTTTCAGAATGGCACCTGTAATGGTTGCGATGAAAAAAAATTAAAACCCTGCGAAATTTCATAACCGCGTATAAATTTCGCTGGGTTTTTATTTTTTTTTCATCGTAACCATTGTAGGTGCAATTCTGAAAATTTTTTCGCAGACTCTTTACCCAATGACGGACATCCTGTAAAATTTGCACCGAAATCGACGGTATGTAATTAGGTAAAAAAAAATATTTTCATTTTTTTGCTAAATTTTTATTTTCTCAATGTAGAAAAATTATGATTTTAATTTTTTTCGATAAGGTGGAAAAAATAAACAAGTTTTTATTCTTATGTTTTTTTTTGTTTGATGAATATTTTTTGAGAAACAGTGTTCGTAATGAAAAATTGAAAATCCTGAACGGACGTCTATAAAAATCTAAAAAAAATCACAGACGTTCCTTTTGACTAATATTTCAAACTGGCAGATTTTGAACAAAATTTGAGAGGGGGAAAAAAGTGGCCCGGTTGAAAATGAACTCCTCCTATAATGCGAATGAGAGATATGGGCCAAAAAATTCGCCATTAAGTTTCACAACGGCCCAATTTACAGCGTCGGGGTTCTTTAGAGGCTGTAACCATCATTCCTGTATTAACACAGCCGTGTGGTATATCTTTGTATTCATAAATAATATCGTGTTTACGCCATCTCGTACACGCTCCTTTTGTCCCTGTGTACGTGTGAATGATGTTTATTCGAAATCCAAATGCCCGCGGGGAAGTTAGTACCCCCCCCCCCCCCCCCACCTCTCTGTTCTCGTATATGACGCTGCATATAACGTATTCGGTCATTATCACTGTTAGCTTTTCTTCGTGCCAGCGGCGCGAATCGTTAACGACTGCGCCACGGTCGTTCGGGTCCGTGCTCGCGAATTCTGCGTATAGCTCACCAAAACCGACACGTATATGCATGACCGATATCCAGGATTTTACACGTATATTCACTCGCGTTACACAGTCTAGAGGTACATCTGCGTATTTGTAGACTTCCGTTTCAACACGCGATGAGCTACCGCTCGTATTATTTCTCGCCCGTTACGAGACACACATCTATGGACCTATCTGTAGATGTAGATATATATATATATATACCGGGTGTCCCATTTTAATCTTACAGTTGATTTATTTCAAAAAATATTGCTCCGATCAAAAATTGAGTAGGATAAAACTTTTAGGATTCAGAAGGGAAGTTCAAAAAAAATTGTTGTTCTGGTCCAAAATTCAAAATGGCGGCGTTAAGATGGCTGACATGTTTTTTTAAAATGGAAACATGATTTTTTTTTCACCAAAATTTTTTTCAGATTAAATCTAACATCTTTTGTAGGAACATTTTTTCGATACAGCCCATAATAGAGGGTGTTCCATTTTAATCTTACAGCTGAATTATCTTGAAAAATACTGCTCCGATAAAAAATTGAGTGGGATGAAACTTTTAGGGTTCAGAGGGGGATTTTTTTTTTACCAAAAAATTTTTCAGATCAAATCTAACATAGTGAAGGAAGAATCGGCTGCGATTCGGCCAGTGGGTCCCACTGGCCGAATCGCAGCCTTCCTTCACTATTGTCTCTCTACGGCCGCATACCTAAATCACCACTCAAATCTAACATCTTTTGTAGGAATATTTTTAGTAGGTAAGTTGTTAGTTTTGACTTGACACATTTTTTGGTGAAAAAAAACATGTTTTCATTGTTTAAAAAACCTTTCGGCCATCTTAACACCGCCCCTTTAAATTTTGGACCAAAAACTTTTTTTTAACGGCTTTCTTTGAACCCTAAAAGTTTTATTCCACTCGATTTTTTATCGGAGCAGTATTTTTCAAGATAATTCAGCTGTAAGATTAAAATGGGACACCCTCTATTATGGGCTGTATCGAAAAAATGTTCCTACAAAAGATGTTAGATTTAATCTGAAAAAAATTTTGGTGAAAAAAAAAATCATGTTTCCATTTTTAAAAAACATGTCAGCCATCTTAACGCCGCCATTTTGAATTTTGGACCAGAACAAAAAATTTTTTTGAACGTCCCCCTCTGAACCCTAAAAGTTTTATCTAACTCAATTTTTGATCGGAGCAATATTTTTCGAAATAAATCAACTGTAAGATTAAAATGGGACACCCGGTATATGCGTACGCGCCTTTGCGATCAATATATTAATTTATAAGAATGGTATATCGCCTGTAATGCCTTGGTTGTGTAATGCATCGTGTCATTGACGAAATTTCCACGCGATCGGGAACAAGCCCGGATAGAACATTCTATTGAGGGGTTATACACAGTCAGAATTTTCGAATAAAATCGATTTTTTTAATTTCATTGTACATATATTGTAATGTACATATATTTGAGTATATGGGGCATTTCACACCCATACGACCTGTATCTGACCCTTCACCGTGCCGATTTTGTCCGCGATTTTTTATGGTATTGTAGTATCTCCGAAGAGCACTCAGAATTTTTTTCAAATTTTTTTGGAGCCATTTGACTTTATAATTTTATAAACAAATTATTTTTAGCCCAAATTAAAAAATCTGTAAAAAATCAAATAAATCCCGTTTCTTATATGACAAATTTCATGCATTGAGCCAAAGTGGGGAGGGGTTTCCTTTTGTTTATAATAAGCTTAAAAAACTGAATTTTTGTGATTTTTCTCAGATTTTTTCAAATGAAAATAAAATAAAAAATTTTTAATAGAAAGAGCAATCTGAATTGAGTGAGTAGACCCTTATCAGAACATTTTTTTTATCACCTTCAATTCATACAAAAGAATTTGGATAACGACCCACTGCGGAGAACGGAGCGGGTCCATATGTGTGTACATGCGCAACATTAGTGTGTTTGTGTGTTATATCGGAGCGCTAGGCCTACGCTTGTCTATATATTTGTGAGTAGAGCAGTAGAAATGCTCTGGTTTCGGTGACACTGGTATGCGCACCCATTTGATGATTTTACGACTTTTCTCCATATGCTGAGATATTTGAGCAGCTTGGGGTCTGATATGCAGGTGTTTCCGTGAGATATTTTGGATATTCTGAGTTAATCGCACTACGTGTGGGAAACCGACTAGAATTGTTAGCTATTTTGCCTTTCCGAAATGCGTCATCATAAACTGGTTTTTCCCTAACTATATTAAGACCGTGGTGGAGGGTCTGAATTTAAATAAAACAAAAAAAAATTGAAAATACGTCATACGTGACACGACAAATATTTTCAATTTTATAAGCATGTAAAGTAAACTCGTAACTACTATGTGCAAAGTGATCAGTCTCAAATTTCAATAGAAGCTTTATAAATATATTTTGTAGTAATTAATCGAAGGTATTTTCTTACCGACAGATATTTTACATTTTATAATCAATTTAAGGCAAACATTTTCATCAAAAATTGATTTTTTTTTTAAAGGCCGCCATTTCGTTGAAAATAGATATTTTGTTTATTCCTTCGATAAAATACCTCACATTAACGAAATATTTTTTATTTTGTTGATTTTGGATGATCCGATCCAAAGATATCGCGTTCACGCTTTTTTTTTAGAGGACCTCCCGTAGTTCGGCTACAGTGGCTTCAAAAATCATTGTTTTTTAAAAAGAAACATTTTTAAATAAATTTAACAGTTACAAAAATATGTATAAAAGTTTTTACGTTAATAAATTAAAATGTCTTGGCAGAAAATTTTTTGAAAAATCATTTTTTTTTACCTCCGGACTGCGTATAACTCGTTAACCCTCTCCTGTTCATCCTTGGTTTCATCCCTCTCATTTTTCCTCTCTGTTCCTATTGTGATGTGCTAGAGGGCTCAATCAATGATTCGTGGCAAATAACACTCCTCTCCACCTCACTCTCTTTCTCTCCCTCTGTTTTTCTCTCGATTATTCGGCCCGGAATAACGTTGGTATGTACATGGCTATTGTAAACAATCGCAATAATTCACAATACCCACATAATAATATATATGGGGCATTCCATCCCAAATCGGACACTTTGAAAACTTTTTTTTTTATTTTCTCGATTTTTTTATATTTTTGAGTACCCATCAGAAGATCCTTCCTGTTAAATTTTGAGATTTTTTTGATTGTCCGTTCAAAAGATATAAAATTAACAGAAAAACCGCTCTTTTTTTAGGTAATTTGGTCATAACTTCTTTAATAATGGTCCAAATTGAACGTTTTTTTTCAATTTTTTTTCCATGGCCTTTTCAGAAAAAATACAACAAAAATATTCGACTTGTTTTTGAATGAGTTTTTTGAGTTTTAAACGTTAAATCGCGTTTTTGAAAGTGAATGTCGTTTTTGATTTTTTTTTTAATTTTTTGTTTCAAACATCTATCTATTCAACAATTTTTAAGACTAGTCCAATCGTGGGATCTCAATGACTACTATTTTTTCTCAATTTTTGAAAATAAAATTTATGAAAAGGCATTGTACAGATATGAGAAAGGATTTTGAGTGGTGATGGATATTTTTAATGAATAAGCCGATGTTCAATTGGCAGGACAAAAAAAAATAGGAATTGAGCAACAATGGAATTGGATAGTTTTCATCGTCAATCAGTGTTATAAATTTTAGGCATTGAGCTTTGAAATTAATTTTCGTAAAATTTGATATTAAATTGAAATTTGAAATTAATTTTCTTGTACATTGAGAATCTGAGTAAATGACGTTTCTAGAATCGCGATTGGATTGAGAGCAAAATTTTCAAAAAAATTGTTGAATTGTGAAAATTTGAAATTCTTCAAATCATTTTTGAAATCAGTACTACGTTGACTCTAACGGTGAATAACGTTAACTCTAGGCGATACGAAATTAAGATTCTGAAATTTTTATTTTCAAGAGGAAAAAAAAATATCGAGTTTCCTCGCAACCGCATTTTTGAAATACTAATTTCAACCGCGACCGAACATTTTAATCGACTAACGTAATTCCCGAGGAAGAGCAAAGAATGAAGGAAACGATTTCTTTTCGAAAATCTAGCTTCGAGCGATTTCATTTGCGCCCATTTGTTCGTCGATACAAAGACAAGCCATTTCGAATAAGTCGCTCGACACAAAGAAATCGTTCCGAAACGGTCCTATCTTATTTCTCAATTGTTTCTTCGTGCCGCATACAATCTTCCGTCGCGGAAATTCGCTTCTTTTTTCTCTGCTCATTCTCCCACTCTTATTTTTCTTCACTTCGTTCCTCATCCATCGTGGAAAATCCCCGTCAGTTCAATCCTCATTCGCGCCATCCATTTTCCTTTTATTTTACACCCTCTCGTTTTACTCGCTCATAGTCTCGTCTCGGCGTTGCTCACCGCCTTAGAGAATCCCCGATGAAAGCATCAGCCGAGTCCCGAACGGCGATTCACCATCCGCTCGAGTTGGTTTTCCACTTGTTCATTTCTTTTCAGTTTTTTTTTCGTTTCCGCTACTCGCGGTCCGTCCGTAAGACTCTTCGCGGTTTAAATCCCCCTTCTGCAACCTCCATCGTCGTTCCAGAGATCATCGTCTTTTAAAGAGACCCCACATAGCCTGGATTCCCTACCCCTATTCCCATCAATCACCCCAAACGTCTTTATACCGATTTAATTGCCGCCGGACTAAATCGCGAGTTCCTCAGCGAGCCGAATATTTATCGAGCTTTGCGGATGTTTTTATCCGGGAAAATGATGGCGGAGAAAATCTCTCGTGTTTCTGCAGCTTTTCGGTCAGACAAAAAATAGGGGTGCAAAAAAGTGCATGGCGGTATATTAGGGTGGATTAAATAAAATGACTAATTTTTTTTCCCTTGACATAATGAAAAATGTATTGTTCGGCAATTAAAAAAAAACCCTCTGCAAGTATTAGCCCTTTATATTTAAATTAAGAGGTCCCTCATCGCAAATTTTTATTTCCCATTTAAATAACATAGGATTTTTTTTTCACAGAGTTTTTTTAGCACATTTTTGTAGAACATTTTATGCTCTAGAAAAAAGCTCTCTTGTGTCCAATCGATAAAACTAACCGTTCAAAAAATAATCGGTGATAATTAATTATCACTAATTATTTTTGAACGGTTACTTCAAAAATAATCGGTATTATCACTAATTATTTTTTGAACGGTTAGTTTTATCGATTAGACACAAGAGAGCTTTTTTATAGAGCATCAAATGTTCTACAAAAATGTGCTAAAAAAACTCTTCTAACCTCAACGGTTAAAGCCTAATAAAATTCCAAAGTTAACAAAAATTTCCTATGTTATTTAAATGGGAAATCAAAATTTGCGATGAGGGTCCTCTTAATTAAAATATGAAGGGCTAATACTTGCAGAGGGTTTTTTTGAGACGCCAAACAATACATTTTTCATTATATCGAGGAAAAAAAATCAGTCATCTTATTTCACCCACCCTAAGGTATATACACTGCCTCCCAAAAGTTTGGAAACATGCGCCTCGATTCCACTTCGCACAAAAAGTTTCACTGCTCTTTCAAAAATAAAGATATCTCAATTCAACGAGCGGCGTTTCGAAGAGGATATATTCAGCTTCATTTTGTTCTTCCCAAATTCGATTATTTTTTAACCCGGCATGCCCTTTGAAACATGATCATTTTTCGGCCTTTTTTTGGCGTTGAAATTTTGGCGCACGAACCATGAAAATTTTTGACAACTATTTTCCGCATGAAAATCTTATGGGGGGAGTGTAAGCTTCGATTTCGTTTTTTAAAAAGTTTCGTACTATTTTTTTTCGCAAAAATATTCAATTTTTCGCGAAAAACGACCATATTTATAAAATGAAGCGTAACTCCAAAAACAACTGGGTTTTAGTGAAATCACTAAGAGGATCAAAAGTTGCATACAATGATTCTGGATTCAGTGACATTTTTGCAGTATTTTTTTTCCAATTTTTTTTTTCGAAATTTTTTTCTGTAAAGGAGATTTTCTTAATTTTAAACAACAGAATCTCTCATCTACCCAGATTTTTCGATGAAGAAGCCGTGTAGATCAGGTTTTTTGATGAAAAAACCGTGTAGATGAGGTAAGAGACCCGATTGTTTAAGATAAAGAAATATTTTGTTGAAAAAATATTCCAATTTTTCAAGTGTTGTTTATCAGCTGCAATCCCGGTGGGTTGGGACCCCACCTTAAATAATGGAATCCCAAAGACCTCATTGCGATGAGTGGGCGGTTAATTGTACGGTTTCGATGAGACCTGCCGACGCGGTTCTTATCGCTCGGATGGTGGTTCACATAACTGTGCAAGCGACTAGCTCACTGGATCGTAATGGAGGAGGTAACTACCTAACCGACCGACGATAGTCGTGCTAGAGCGTGCTCGCATTGCTACCGACGGGCGCTTAGGTAGAGTTTACCGTCTGTATCAGTGAAGGTTTTTCTGCAGTTTTCCTTTCACTCTCGGCAGAATTGCGATACAGAATGGAAAAAGTGTAGGGTGCGGGCTGCAGCCCCGGCCTTACTAAGAAAGGGGGGAGGGGGATTAGTATAAAGCAATGCTGTACACTGGTAATAAACATTCTGAATATTTCGTTGACAGGAAAAATTTTCGAAAAAGAAAATTTTGAAAAAAATTCTAAAAAAATTTCATTGAATCGAGAATAATTGTATACAACTTTTTACCCTCTTAGTGATTTTACAAAAATCCAGTAGTTTTAGAGTTACGCTACATTTCATAAATATGGTCGTTTTTTACGAAAAATTAAATATTATTCCGAAAAAAAATTGTACGAAACTTTAAAAAAAAAACGAAATTAAAGATTATACTCCCTTCCACAAGTTTTTCACACGAAATGTAGTTTTTGAAAAAATTCATGGATCGTGCACAAAAATTTCAACGCCAAAAAAAAGTTTAGAAACGACCATGTTTCAAGAAGCGTACTGGGTTCAAAAAAATCTTTAAAAAAATTTGGAAAAAGCTAAATATGTCCCCTTTGAAACGCCACTCGTTGAATTGAAATATCTTCATTTTTGAAAGAGCAGTGAAACTTTTTGTTCGGCTCTGAATCGGGGCGAGCGTTTCCAAACTTTTGTACGGTACTGTATATATGTATATATTATCTGTGCACGGACAAGAATGAAATATATTCCGACACTCGAGACAGCTGGTTGACAGGATTTTGTCAACCTCTCTCCTCTCATGTCTTCCTTTTCCACCCTCTTTCGTCCCTCGCACTCTCGCAAACGATACACGCACGTGCCGTTGCACAAGTTTCGTTGAATTCGTCGTGACTGATCCATTTATTTGTGTCGTTTCTGGATCGTCCGATCTATATAGATATATTTTCTTTTTTTTCGTCCAAAAACCCGATTTTTCCATGTTCTTCTTTTGTATTTGTTGTTTTTTTTTTTTCACCACCCCAAACTCGTATCTTGTCGCGCCAAACCGCGCGGATGAGAGAAAAGCCACTCGCACACTTTTCACTCAATGTCCGCGTGTGACATATCGCTCGACGGAATTTCCGTCACGCGTCAGCCGACGATCGGTTGATACGCGAGAAAAAGAGAGCGCGTGAGTGACGAGGTTAATTATCGACTGCTAGATTAGCAATGACACGTTTTGCAAAAAAATCGTGCTTATTCGAGCCCTGCGCCATTGATTCCGCACAATTTTTACGCATTCATGAACTTGCCTGAAGAAATTTGAAATTTGCATTTTTTAACCATATACTGCTTAAATTTTAGATTGAATTAATTTAAAGTTGATGAAGGGAATTTGGTTCTTTCAAAGAAATGAAAATGTTTGTCATTCCGGCATTGAAATTACCGTAGAAAAACGAAAATTCTCAAAAATAAAGCTCCATCCACAAAGTGGAGCTTTAAAGTTAAAATCTAGGAAAAACGAAGATTCAATTTTTCAAATCCACATTATTGAGCATAATTGGATGGTATACTGAGATGGCAACTTGGAAGGCTTAATGAAAAATTTAATTGGCTTTTTTTATCGATATTTTTCTAGACAACAATTCCCAAAAAAAAGCTCCATCTACAAAATAGAACTTTACAGTTAAAATGGAGAAAAAACGGCAATTCAATTTTTAAAATCCACATTGTTGAGCATAATTGGATATTATTATCTTTGACATACTGCGATGGCAATTTAGAAGGCTTAATGAAAAATGTAATTGGCTTGTTATATCGATATTTTTCTAGACCTCCAGGAATCCGTTTTCAACGAGGGAATTGAATCATATATAGATAGACACGGGGAGCTTATTAGTTCCACGGCATAGATAAAAAAGTCGGATGTATAGTCTATCAATGAGAAATCCGGTGAAAAGACCTATTCGACATTGCCTCATTCCCATTATCCGTCATTCCCTACTTCGCGATACTTCCTATTTACCAAGTATACGTTACGTCGTTCCGTATTTTAACAACCGAATATACTATGTATGTGAGTGTGTGTGTGCCGATATGAAACTTTTCACGATTGCCAGGCCAAGTATTTCGAATTTTGATTATTTTAAATTTTTATTAATTTTAATTTGATAAAAAAAATTAGGCCATCAATGGCATCAAACTTTCTAATTCATAGTACTTTTGGTTCCCAAGATAATGCAGCAATGAATTTGAAAAAGACATTTGGGCAAAGGTAAATCAGATTTTTATTTTTACAATTTTAAAACATCTAATAAAACGGTTCAGCGTCCAAAAAATTTAAAATTTAAAAGTGCAGGTTTGAATTTCCATTTGAATCCTTCAATTAAGAAACATCGTTAGTGTCGTCCTTTAAAAAAAAATTGTATCGATCGGATTGTCTCGGAAATTGGAATACTTGGGTCAAGAAATGTCCTGTCATATAATTACTGATTGAACAAATTATAAGAATGAGTCAATCAGATTTTTATTTTTCCAACCTTGTAACGTTTGATTCAAAGTTTCATATTGCAAACGATTTTGAATATTAAAATGCAAGATTCAATACCGATTTCAATTCTTTAATTTTGAAACCTCGTTGGTAACGTTCTTCAAATAAAGAAAGAATTGACTAGGTTGTTTGCGAAATTGGAGCACTTGGGTCAGGAGATTACCTCCTATATAATTGCAGATAAAATAAATTAAAAGAATGAAAAAAATAAACAATCTTCGACACCAACTAGTATCTCGATTGGGGTGATTAACAGAATTTGAAAAAATGGGTTTACCCAACTAACCTGAAACGATTCATATAATAGTACCACGGCACGATCGTGAACGATATATTATATATATATGAGGCATTCCACGAAATTCCGATCAAAATCTTGCCTTGATGATTTCGATTTTCCTCTAAATTTTTTATATAAAAAAGCACATTTAAAAAAATTACCCAATTTTTTTCAGAATTGTTGGGTCACCCATTTTTTGGATTTTTTTTTTTAAGGGACCACTTTGTAGAATCTGAAAAAATTCAGAATAATCTAATAAAATATAACAAAATTCTTGGGTTTTGTTCAAAAATGAAGATTTTAATACTGTATGAGTAAAATGCAAAAAATTGAAAAAGAAATTTACTCATAGGGTATTGAAATCTCCATTTGGAACAAAGCCCAATTTTTTTAAAATATTTTATTAGATTATTCTGATTTTTTTAGATTTTACAAAGTTGGCATTTAAAAAAAAAAAAATCCAAAAAACGCGTGACCAAAATATTCTGAAAAAATTTGAAAAATTATTTTTCAATGTGTTTTTTTATATAAAAAATTTCGAGGAAAATGGAAATCATCGAGGCAAGATTTTGATCGGATTATCGTGGAATGCCTCATATATATATATACGTGTATGGGCTGATAAAGAGGGGTAAGAGCAAGATGGATGAGACGAGATAAGCACGGATATGGCAGAGAAGACCAACTCGTCATAGAGGGATGATTTCATCCTTCCGCTACTGATGCCGTGCTGCCTGACCACACAGCCAAACACAAACACACACACACACACAATGTTACACGCCACGAGCAAAGCTCCTTTTCATACTTTTTCAAGCAACAACCCTTTCCCCTCGGCCAGTTCCACCTTGCCACTCCGCTCGCAATACTCATCGTTCTTCTTCACTCCTTCTGCCTCATTCTTTTTCGACTACGTTGCACATTTGCTATCTCACTGTTTATTGCTCGTCCTCTCGACTTTATCACAGAGCCTCCTTTTCCAACCCCTTCGCGCTCTCTCCGTCCATAATATTTTGCCCTCGAGTTCCGCAAAATGCTCTCTCATTGCTCCTCGAGCCCGATTTTTTTCTCCAACCCCAACCCTTCGGCAATACGTCGTACCGATCGTCATTCGAATCGTGCACAATGATCCTTTATTCGCCCTCGTATCCTTACAACCCTCTTCCCTCATTTCGTCCAACCAATAAGCCGCTCGCGACACGAGGAGATTGGATTCTGATGCCGAAGTTTCGATCGTATCTGGCTTCGTCGAAATGCGAAATTAAATTCGCTTCAATATTCTTGTCAAATTGGCAACATGGAAATCAATGGGGATGAGGAGAGCACGATGGGGATGGTCGAAATATAGGGAGAGAGAGAGAGAGAGGAAGGTATATGTACAGAGCTGCAGTTAGGAAGGTTGATCGATCCATGGGCAAAAGGGGTTGCACAGCCCCCGGCACAAATGCACGGCATATAGATGACAAGGACGTCGACGACGACAAGGCAGAGACGTGGTTCCCCCAAGGATGAGGGTGGAGAGAGCTCAGTCACCAGACTGTCGCAGCTAAACCGGGTGTTTGGTCTCGGAAGGGATGAAAAACCTCGCCCAGATGAGAGTAAAGAAGTGAGGATGGGTGGAAAATGCTAACCGACCAAGGGAAAAAACTCCCACCCTTCAACGCGAGTCTCGAGGATATAAGCTTGGCCGAACGGTCTGTTGGGAAGATTGACGCCTCAAGGGTTAACTTTGGTATACCACGAACATCGGGCTCTCTCTCTCTCCGGCATACTTTTTCCTCCCTCGGAAACGCTTTTCGTCAAATAAAAAAAAATGCTGGAGAGCAGAGGAAGACTTCACAGACGTTAGCCCGATGTTTCGAGAGGAAACGGCGACGGTTTTTTTCGTATTTACTTTTTTTCACGGGACATCGAGCGTCTACGACCACAGGGGATGTATTCAATATCCATGCACGATGGATTGGGAAAATATGTTGAAATACATGAGGCAGCCTCAAACGCGTGAGATACTGTTGTGCAACTTTGATATATAGATATTTGTATTTGTATGTATATTTGTATATTTGTATGTATATTTGTATGCAAAAGATGGGTATTTTATGGTAACTAATATTTGCATCGGTATTTTTTGTCGAATTTTTAGTTATCCCTTATTGTGAGGATAGTGAAAATTTCAACGAATGGAGAACGCCTAAGCTATAAATCTTTAGGGAAATCTAGAAAACTTTAAATATTAGTGCCTCTTTTTTTTAATAGTGAAGGAAGAATCGGCTGCGATTCGGCCAGTGGGTCCAAATGACAGTGGACAATTTTTTTGGTATAACGTTTCGATCCTAATTCGGATCCTCTTCAGTTTTATTATTTCTAAAATTACATTTTTTTTTGTCTTATTTTGTATGATATGTTTTACATTATAGGCTTAAATGTTATGTGTCCTGACTGACCTGAATTTGTACGGGTAATTTTTTTATTTTGTAGATTTTTCTAATCATCCCTTATTGTGAGAATAAAACAAATTTGAACGAAAGATAAACGCCAAAAAAAAAAAGTAATAAATCTTTATGGAGTTTTCGAAATTTTATATATAAATTTATAATTTATTATTTGATACTGTCACGCTGAAAAAGTCGTGGGAAATTGGAGGATAATATGAGTTTTTCAGTGATTAATTCGGAGTGTCATGGATTTTGAAAATTTTCGATGGAACTTACCATTCTAGTAGTTACACCGAGTGAGCCGGAAATATTATATATTTTTTTTAACGAGACCATATATTTCTTTAAAAAAAAATAAAAACCACCCCTTACTCGAACTTTTATTTGAAATTATAGAATTTATGAATTTTTTTTTTCAAGTTTCTAAGCCAATAAAGCGCTTTTTTCCATCGAATATAAAATAAGATCTGAAAAGGGAGATAAAAAAAAAGCTTTATTACCATCAGAAGTATTTTGTGGTTAGGCTAAAAATGATGTTGAGCATATACTTTTTCCCTGAGCTTTTTTTCTCAATGCTTCTCGTGTCGTTATTATTTTCCGAAATCCTCCACTCCACGATAAAAAAAATGCAGATAAATTAAGTAATCCGTGAAAAGTGAGTATTGCAAAAAAATATGTCGATTATAAAAGACGAAAATATTTTGTCGAAAATCCAATTGTTTCCGTTCAATGTGAGTTCGTTGACGTGGAAGAGGATCGCGCCGGATGTTAACCAGAAATGACAGAAAGAAGGAAACGAGATGAATAGATATGGAGTGGAGAGGGCGAGAGAGAGAGAGAGGGAAAAAGCTCGAAGCTCGATGGCGGAGACTGCGTACACGTACTTCAAAGTTCAAAGTCGAGTGATTCGCGAGTGAGGGATGCCGAGGATGACGATGTCGGTATGGAGGATTTTATATAGAGAAACGGTGGCGTCAATTCGCGCGAGCGGCCTCGATTCGTTCGAGCGTACAGAGTCAATAGTTAGGCAACGAGATATGGGAGGAATTGCGGCAAACACACGCACACACACACAGAGGGGGAGAGAAAGAGGAAGAGAGAGAGGGAGAGGGAGAGGGAGATGGAGCGGGAGAGGGAGAGGGAGAGGGAGAGGGAGAGGGAGAGGGAGAGGAAGAGGGAGAGGGAGAGGGAGAGGGAGAGGGAGAGGGAGAGGGAGAGGGAGAGGGAGAGGGAGAGGGAGAGGGAGAGGGAGAGGGAGAGGGAGAGGGAGAGGGAGAGGGAGAGGGAGAGGGAGAGGGAGAGGGAGAGGGAGAGGGAGAGGGAGAGGGAGAGGGAGAGGGAGAGGGAGAGGGAGAGGGAGAGGGAGAGGGAGAGGGAGAGGGAGAGGGAGAGGGAGAGGGAGAGGGAGAGGGAGAGGGAGAGGGAGAGGGAGAGGGAGAGGGAGAGGGAGAGGGAGAGGGAGAGGGAGAGGGAGAGGGAGAGGGAGAGGGAGAGGGAGAGGGAGAGGGAGAGGGAGAGGGAGAGGGAGAGGGAGAGGGAGAGGAGATTACAACATAACAATGTTCAACAGTAGCTATGCAGAGAGCAAAAAAAAAGTTTATCTGTATGATAAACCTGTGCTGAATCGAGAGATTTGAAGATGCGACGAAGGAGAAATATCGAGCTCGGGGATGATAGCCTAATCCAAACTTTCGCATTGAGTGAGAAAACGAGGGGGAGGGAAAAAAAGCTGAAAAACTAGGTTGAGAGAAGTCGCGAGATACGAGCATTATAATGACGTCGAATCTCGTTTCTCCTCTCGATGGCGCGTCGCTGCAACCAAATCGATGTGTACACGAACTGGCTTCATATTTCTCCTACCGATGTGACATTCGACATGAGCAAATATCTGTGTACGTTCGTCTGTCTAAGTGAAAAACATGCCGTGTGCACGAGGATGATGGCAGGCGCTCGAGTTGAAAACGAGGATACCGAGATAAGGGTGATAAGAAGGGAGGAACTGCCGAGCAACGCGGAGGGGTCGCGCGATGCATTACGCTTCGCTTCATCCCTCGGGTCATGTAATAATGGTATCATCATATTTATGTTATCCCCGAGACTTTGCAACGTCTACTCGCTATTAAACGTGGCAATTACAATTGCGGCTGAGCATAATAATCATGAGAAATCGTTCGACAAGCTGACGAATGAGAATGGATAAAATGGGAGGATAATAGGGGAGGAATCGAAGAGGATCTGGAAGTTATGCCAAGATTAGTAGGTTTTTCTTGACGTTGGATCATGTATCGAGCTTTGAGTCAAGTTTCCAGCAACTCGCGACCGATTTTGGAATTCCATAATTGACGTTCATTGAAGCAGCAGTTTCCTTTTGCTTTCCAGAGTCGACACATAATAAGCTTCTTTGTTAGTGCAATAAAAAACAAAGTTGGCTGGTGATAAGATTTCTTTGATGTTCCAAAGAAATTTGAGGAATTGTTCAATAAAATGAGTTTGAGTATAAGCAGAAATTTCATCTAGAAAAAAATACAGCCATTTCAATGACCGAATTTGATTTTGGCATAAATGCGAATAAACACGTCATACAAAACGCCTATTTTTATTTAAGAATGAAATTTCCGTACTTTGTGGTACAATAAAAATCTGAAAAAATTTAGCAACATTTGGCATGCCATAAACAACAATTATCAATAATAATATTGCCCAAAAGTTATTAATAAATTGTTGAAACAAATAATTTTTCAACAATTTATCGTTAAGTTCTTTATTTTCTTAGATAAATCGAACGCTTTAATTTTTCTAAACGCATATAATTTTTTTCAGAATTTTCCCTCTATTTTGAAATATTATAAAAATATTCTGAAATACAAACAAAAAATTGCCCATTTCGTATATGTTTTTTAATTCGGGTTTATCGTCAGCTTTGAAAAGTTTCAAAGACACTAGGCCAAAAAATACATAAATACAACCTTTCTAAAAATTTCAGAATAGAGAGAAAATTCTGAAAAAATTCGTATGCGTTCAGAAAAATTATTGCATTCGATTTGTTTAAGAAAAAAAAGAACTTACCGAAAAATTATTGAATAATTAATTGTTTGAACAATTTATTAATAACTTTTCGACAATATTATTATTGGTAACTGTCGTTTATGGCATGTCAAATATTGCTGAATTTTTTCATATTTTCATTGTATCACGAAGTACGGAAATTTCAATCAGACACAATTTTCGATTGGATATTTTAAGGTTGTCTATGTAACCTTAAAATATTTTTTTTTCAGCAACTAATGCACTATCAAAAAAACCTATGATTTTTCGGTAATCCGCGACTTAATATCTACTAACCCTATGAAAATCCACATTGTAGCTCTAGAAAAGTAGATCAGAGAAAAACAATCATTTTCAGCAAACTTTAAACTATATTAATAAGACCAAAAATAAAAATAAAATATATATTCTTAGAATTCTCAGAGGTAACCCTTTCAAATGACACAATGTTGATACAAAATATTGATTTTTTTTACCAGATTATTTTACAATATTAAACAATATTGATTTTTTTGGCCAGATTATTTTAATCCAAAATAATTTTTTTTTCTGATCCTCAAATTTCAAATTCCTAGATTGAATAGTTTCCATGAAAAACTGTTTTTTTACCCGATTATTTCCCTATTTTAACCTAAAATAATTTTTCTTCTGATAGTCAAATTTCAAATTTCTAGTTTGAATAGTTTTCACGAAAAACTGTTTCAGTCTTGTTCCTTTTGAGGTAGGAAACTTTAAAAATGGACAAATTTTAGGGGAGGGTGGTTAAGTTAATATTTTTGTTTGCCTGATTTATTTTGTCAGTATTTTTTTGTCAGTTCCTCGTTGAATCAGCCCAAAAAGTATTATACAGATGTCGCAATCTACGAACGTCGTATTGAACGATAAATAGATTTCACTCATCGTGTTTTTCTACCCTCATACTCGTTATCCTCGTTCTACCTTCAATATCAACATCAACGAATTTCGCAAATCACGTGAATCAATATACAGGTCATATAAGGGTTCGGGGTTGAGGGCAACGGTTGTAAAGTGCGTACCTCGTATTCCGGATAAACCGGAAATTGAGTGAGCCAAACGCGATTACGATCGTATAATGAGCGCAGCTAAATGTTCCGGTCTATTATTTGTCAAGTGCGTTCAATAATACAAGTACTTCGTTGCATCAGAGTGACATTCGACCTGTTTTGTTTTGTAATATATTTCCGCGCGAACATTATTTATGCTTGTGAAAATTGATGTCCACGTAAATGACTAAAATCGAAATTTCCGAGAATCAATAAATACTCATTTAATTTACTAATATCTTCGTCGATGACTGCGCATAATGAATGATAACACAGCCACACAAAAAGAAAAAAAAATCGACCTGTGGACACACTGTATGTTTTTGGGGTCGCTGAATCCGAATACGAGGTTGGTTTAAGGTTGTTTAGAATCAAATCACGTTTAATGAGAAAATTCTGAAAATTTGGTATGTTTTTCAATGAACTATTTAAGAGGTCGTGTAAAAATTTCACGACGATTTGGAAGCTCGTTATCGAATAATTGAGATTAACAAATTAAATAAAATAAAATGTAGTCTTATGGAAACTGATATAACTTTGCGATAAGTTTTTTTTACCTTTCAATTTTTTAATATCCACAATGTATTGAAAGCAACGGAAAGAATACGAAGTTTATTGATATAAATATTTTTTTTATTTGTTTAAAAAGTTGTTTTTAACAAAACGTTAATTTCTTAATAACGACCTTCCTAATCGTCGTGAAATTTGTACACGACCTCTTAAATACCTCATACAAAAAAATACCAAATTTTCAGAATTTTCTCACTGTTTTTTATTTTAACCCTTAAGGAGGTTGAAGTAATGATGATGGAATTCTGAAAATTTGATATGTTCTTACATGAAGTATTCAGTAGGTCGTGTAAAAATTTCACTACGATTAAGAAGCTATTTATTGAACAATTAACATTCAAAGGTTTCACAGCTTCTAAACAACCTTAACCCTAGCACGTCAGGGTTTAGCTAGAACCTGAAAAACACTCAAAAATTAAGTTTTTTTTTAATTATCTCGAAAACTATTATAGTTACGAAAAAATCGTTCTGGGTTTGTCTTGATGTGTATACTTGTGGCTACTAAAAAAAAAAAACATTCCGAAAAAAATTTTTGAAAAATGACAAATGTGGAGAATTTTGAATTTTTATAAATCTTTTTTTTATATATATTATCTTGTACTGATCTTAAAAAATCCTGAAGTTTTCAGAAAGGTGTTTTTTGTTTTTTCAAAACCATTAATTTTTTATTTAAAAAAATCGTGTAAATCCACGATCAACATTAAATTTTTGCTTAAATTTTTATTATATAACACTTTGGACTCATCTTCAAAGATCCTGCAATGTTCAGGATGGTGTTCTTTCGTTTCAAAAATTAAAAGATCCTGAAGATTCCAGAATCTTTAAAGATCACTGCAAGGTATTATATACAAAAAATTTAACAAAACATTTAATGTTGATCGTGGATTTACACGATTTTTAAAAATTCAAAAATTCATATTTTTGAAAAAACAAAAACGCCTTTCTGAAAATTTCAGGATCTTTTAAAATCAGTACAAGATATTATATACAAAAAAAGTGAACAAAAAATTTAATGTTGATCGTAGATCTGCACGATTGTTAAAAATTCAAAATTCTCCAAATTCATGATTTCTCAAAAACAAATTCGGAATATTTTTTTTTGCAGCCACAAATATACTCTTCAAGACGAGCCCAGAACGATTTTTTCTTAGCCATAGTAGTTTTCGAAATATTAAAAAAATAATCTTGATTTTGGAGTGTTATTTTTTGTGGTTATAGTCAAACCCTGACGTACTGGGGCTAAACCAACCGTGGATTCGGATTCAGCGACCCCAAAAACATACAGCCTACATGGTCAAACCCCCAGGCCGAAATTTTTTTAAAATTTTGTGTGGCTGTGTAATCACTTTGAATTGTTATCAAAACAATGCTTTTTCCGAGAATTTAATATCAATAATAATGTTTCGTCGAAAGATCGACGAGCTTTGACAGCAAATAATGATGTAAAAGTGCACGTATTCGATATTCAGAGCTTCGATTTTGAATGCGAACATTCCACGAATATTCCACAAATAGGAAGTAATAAGCTTGATGGATTCGTCTGTATAATGGATCGTGAGTGATTGCTCCGCAGACAAGGCGATTCACTTTTGTCGTGTGAACGACGAATCGATGATGCGTCAATGTATATTTTATGCATGAGGATAGCGGATAAAAAGCATCACTCGATAGGGAAAAAGGGGTGAAAAGTTTATACACGCGCACCAGGGCGAAAATTGCACTCTCCTTTGCTATTCCTAGACTAAAACGCGTGGTGTTCGCATCGAAAAAAGTCTGCGAAATTCTGCGGGAACAACGAATCATAAGAGGACGAAGAGAATGAAGAAGAGGAGGAAAACGATAAGGTAACAAAAAAGGAGGCGAAAAATGGGTTTCTTCGTTGTCGCCGTGTTTCTACTCGGGATTGAGGTGACTCTGCAATTTCGTAACGTCCCTCGGGACTACGAAACCTTCACGAAGGACCAAGAGGACGAATATCTTCGATGTACCGACAGGACAATCGAGAAATTACGAGGGGCCCACCACAACGTGTCTGAGACTTTGGAGGAGCGATGACTCGGCCAACGAAGCATTTCCGATAGTTTGTGGTCTGTTCGATATGAGAGAACCGATAACCGTGATTATATCGAAACCTTATGACTTGAATTCAGGAAGAATAGTTCACGAGAAAATGTGCGCAGCGGTGGTGATTCTTCACCAAATACTTGAGATGCTCCACCGTCACATTCATCATCGAGAATGCGTGATTTTCGTTAAATTCCTGCTTGACAATGGAAATTGTCTTCACACATCATTAGTTTTCCGCACTCTAATTACACACACTACCGCACAAAAGTTTGGAAACACTCGCCAGGATTTCACGCCGCACAAAAAGTTTCGCTGGTCTTTCAAAAATGAAGATATTTCAATTCAATAAGCGGCGTTTCAAAGAGGACATATTCAGCTTCATTTTGCATCTTCCACAAAAAAATTTCAATTTTTTTTTAACCTGGTACGTCCCGTGAAACATGGTCGTTTTTCAATTTTTTTTTTGGCGTTGAAATATTGCTGCACGATCTATGGAATTTTTTTAAAACTGTTTTTCCTATAAAAAAAACTTGCAGGGGAGAGTACAACCTTTAATTTCGTTTTTTTTTTTAAGTTTCGAACGATTTTTTTTCGCAATAATATTTAATTATTCGTAAAAAACGACCATTTTCATAAAATGTAGCGTAACTCTAAAACTACTTGGTTTTCGTGAAATTACTAAGATGGTAAAAAGTTGCATACAATCATTTCGCATTGAATGAAATTTTTGCGGAATTTTTTTCAAATTTTTTTTTTCAAAATTTTTCCCGCTAACGAGATATTTTTTTTTATCTTAGACAATCGGGTCTCTTGCCTCATCTACACGGCTTCTTTATCGGAAAACCTTATTTAGATGGCTTTTTAATCGAAAAATCCGTGTAGATGAGGCAAGAGACCCGATTGTTTGAGATAAAAAATATCTTGGTGACAGGAAAAATTTTCAGAAAAAAAATTTTGGAAAAAAATTCTGAAAAAATTTCATCGAATCCGGAATGATTGTATGCAACTTGATACCCTCTTATTGATTTCACGAGAATCCAGAAGTTTTAGAGTTACGTGACATTATATAAACATAGTCGTTTTTTGCAAAAAATTGAATATTGTCACGAAAAAAAATCGTACGAAACTTTTTAAAAAACGAAATCGAAGCTTACACTCTCCCCCCACAAGTTTCCCATGCAAAAAATAGTTTTAAAAAAATTGTTTTGGGTCATGCGCCAAAATTTCAACGCCAAAAGCAAGACAAAAAACGACCATGTTCCAAAAGGCGTAACGGGTTAAAATTATTTTGGAAAAAGCGAAATGAGGCTGAATATGTCCCCTTTGACACGCTGCTTGTTGAATTGAAATATCATCATTTTTAAAAGAGCAGTGAAATTTTTTGTGCGACGCGGAATCAGGGTGAGTGCTTCCAAACTTTTGAGCGGAAGTGTATGTGATACATATATGTAAAAATGAATTTCCACGGATGTTTTTGGGCGATCATTAGAATCATGTTTTTTCTATCAAGAGTCGCTTTTGTGCCAAAATGAATTATTTCTTAAGTATCTACATCAGTATTATCAATCGTCGACATTTACTAGACAGGAACCCTATCGAAAACCTTTTTGCCCTGAAAATTTATGCCCCCGATGTAAGCTTCAAAATCGATTCAATATTCACAAACTGTAACTTTGGCAAAGTGATAAGTAATATTATACCGCTGTAAAGTAGTTTGCGGTTTCGATATCCTTCCCCGCTCAAAACTCTTCCCTGTACAGGGACAAGCATCATCGGGAGTTTACGGAAAACTTCGACGTTGTCCACAGGTGGGTCAGTATCGAAATGGCAAGTTTAACGTGAAACGAGGCTGGTCTTTATCCCCGCTTGAACGATCTCGGTGGTTGCGAGTTGTCGATGATGGTGCAGCAGCCACCGATGTTACCGTACATCGAGGGAATGAACAATTCGCCGGGTGATGTGATAGAGGCGATTTGATGGTAATGATCGGTGAAACGATGAACTTTACAACGATTTACATATGGTCGGTCAGACACGACGGCACGATGAATCCATCTTTACTCGTGAGACCTTAATCTCATGGTCGACATGACGCCACCTGCGACATTGCCGATCACGGATTATCGATTCTTCTTTGGTGTTTTCAGCGTATCTTTCTGTTGGACCACGTAGAAGCGTTCCAAAGATATGGACCGATTTCTTGGCGCCGTTCGATCGACCTGGCTGACAATCACCGTTATACCGGTCATCATCGGTATTCTGTCAACGGAGAGAAGCTGGAAGGTCATTGTCAATTTGTTACCAAAGACGTTGGTTGGACCCACCAACTGATTACCAGTTGGGTATATTATTGTAACCATCTGTTTTCGTTACAATAACCACCTTGCATTAGTTTCAACTACTATTCATAGTTAGTTGACGCGATTAGTAAACACAACTGACTTGATTAGTCAGTCTAAAGTCATTGTCAATTTGTTACCAAAATCGTTGGTTGGAACAACCAGCTGATTATTAGTTGGGTACATGTTGGTTACCGTAATCATCTGTTTCTATACCATAACTACCTAGCATTAGTTTCATCTACTATTCATAGTTAGTTGACGCGACTAGTCAACACAACTGACTCGATTAGTCAGTCTCACCAACAAAATAGTATTCAAGAGGGTAAATGATGGACAACCAATTTTATAGGCACTGTACCTAACTATGCGATCATATCTGCACATTTGTCAGTACCCCAAAAATCCGCCAGGTGACTTCCTCTCTCACAAACTTTCCCCTCGACGCTTATAACCTTTCCAAGTTCGTCTGTGATTGATATCGTTAATTTTTTGGTATGGATATTTAATACTTTGCTGCAAAATGCAAGATGGTCAAATCCGAAATGGATTCCCATAAGAACAGGGTCTTTTTTCAGCTTGAAGAACGTACTTCATCATCGCAGTGAAACTGCCAAAGACTTCAGCCAAAGTCTTCGATTGACGAAATTGACGATAGATAGACAACAGAGTCAAGACTTGATTCACCGAGGTCTCTCGTCAACGGATAAGGATCTTTGCAACTGTGATTTCACGAGATGTGAATATAAATCCGCGATGCTTCGCGTAAATTCAACGGCAAACTCGGGTCTATCATGTACAAAATCTCGTTGACGATCTCGTGGCACGAGATCCACGATCCACGCGATGTTACCGAGAAGTAATCAAAGTTAATCACCGATGGGATAACCGACCAGGGAATCTCTCTCTCTTCTCTCTCGGCTTCGGTTAATGCCACTCGGTTAACGAGTTGCCGAAGGCTTATTAGTGAACTGCGCGATCGCATACTTATTTGCCTAATTAATAACGTTGTGCCCGCGCGTGGAGCCCGCAAAGGTGAAGGAGCGAGAAGTTCGGTAACTGGGTCAAGCCATGGCGGCTCGAAACGACCCTTTACTATGTTGTACGGTTCCCATTTTCATCCTCCAATCTCCACTTTGGCTCTCATTGAATTATCGAACGCATGCCTGCACCGTTATGACATTCCCGATCCTCATGAGACACGCCGTCTATATGGAGTTCCTTCATTGCTCAATCTTTGCTATACCTTTTCTAGCTCCAATATCAGACGTTTTCAGCGTCTCTCCCAACTTCAGAAAAATTATTTTCATTCTCAGTCCCTTCGCTCTCTTCCTCTAACGTTGGGTAAACTATTTCGTCGAGGATATCTGATAATTAATTGTTAATAGTTGCGAAATTATTGGGAAACTTGGGTACCAAGTATCGGTAGATCTATTAATTTTTCTTTAAAAATTAGACTTGTAATTTTTTCCCTCAGCCGAACGTTCGAAATTTCTAGCCTATATTCATTTAGCGTTGTGTTCTTCAACTATTTTAACCAGAATGACAAGGACTCTTGCAAATATCCTGACTTCAAAATAGATTGATATTGAAACAAACGAATTAAGAAAATAAAATTTTTCATTTTTGAATCAAATGTTTCGGGTTTTAACATTCTTTGATATTTTTCATCGTCAATTCCCATCAAAGTTTAGAATTTGTTACTGATATAAATTAATTAAGTTTTGTCATTCGTATTTTGTCCATTTAATGTAAACTCCTTCACTGTTCCACGGAACAACCCTTGGATTACGTTTGATGAATGTTCCGTCGTCGATAGTCGAGTTGGTGAAGTCGAATCAAGTCTAATCAGTGCAAGTAAATCGGATTTGAAGGGACGAATCCTTTTCGCGATACGTCGAATAACGCGAGTACCTTGTTGCAAACGCTTTGATGCAAATTTCAAGAGCCATTCATCATTCGACGGAAGGAATATTATCCTAACTCTGTAAATTTCCAACAGACGTTGACCAAGTATAGCGGCTATACTCTCCATTATCGTGGCGTATACAAATACAACGGATGATATATTCCGCCAACTCCGTAGCCGTATATCCTTATCCTTCACTTGAATATAATCAAGCTGCCGAAACCATTCTAGTTTCTCCGGTGGCTCAGACATGCCTGATTGAAATGCGGGGAAAGCCACAAGTGGACTTCAATCGAGGTAATATATAATCGAGGAGCTACAAAGCTCGCTTTCTCCCCCTCTCATCTCTCTGGACATGGAATTGAAATTCAGTAGGAGACATCTAATTACTGCAGATCATGCTTACTAAAGCCTTCTGGTATTAGCATCAGGAATCTCCACTGCCTTTGTCGTTGACATCCGGTATCGTGAGGTCTTTTTAGCATGGAAAATTGAGTTAAAATTCATCGGTGTAAATACAATGCAAAAAAAAAAATGAATCTAAGGGACTGATCGATTAAGGCGGTATTCTGGTTTACATTTTGAAAAAATCCATTTTTTTCATATCCTTTGAGCTTAGACCTTGAAGAATATATCCTCGAAAGGAAATGTTTAAATTCCAATAATTTACGGAGTTTTAACTATTTTAGTGACGCAATAACTGTGCTCGTCACGTCGAAGCGTAACTTTAAGGGGGTATTCTGGTGCAGAATTTTGAAAGAATCAATTTTTGTTGCATGTTTTTAAAGTTTAGACCTTTGAGAATATATACTAGATAGAAAATTTTTCAATTCCAATAATTTATGGTGTTATAGCTATTTTAGTGACGCGGCAACTACGGCCGTCACGTTGGAGCAAGTCGAACTATAGACGTTTTTAATATTTTCTTATTTTTTATCGAGTTTGACAAAACGCTCAAAATATCTCTAGTCTAGTCTAGTCTGGTATCCACACCAGAAATTTAACTATTTTGAAATGTTATTTCAGAAGGTCTCATTGCTACTAAAGTATAAATCGTTGATATAATTTCAAGTACTAATTTGATCGTTTTTTCTTTCATACTTTCAGAAACGTAAAATGTTCACTCTACTGTCCAGAAAGTAGGACATCCCCCACTATTGCTACGTTAACCTGCTTACTTCTTTTACTGCTATGTACACTATTTAACGAAAAGGGAAAGTTCGGAGGTGGGAGTAGATAAACTCAAGAGTGATGAGGGTGAATCTTTTAAGCTCCACCAAATTGAGTAAGAGCTAGAAAGAAATAGGGATATAGAAAAAGAGAGTGTGAGAGACCAGAATTGCTATTCCCCAGTGAACTCTTTTTCTCGACCCGTATTCTATCTCTATCGTTTTTTTTTTTCGTATTCCAGTTGTGTCTCTAATTGTACACGAGCTCGGATTATGCAAAGTCCACTACATCGAACTCGTTAACACACCAGTGGCGAATGCTAAAGTTAATCGAAGCTTATTCAACTATATATATATATATTTATATATACACAGTGATAGAGAGAAAGCTGGTATCGGCGATACGATTTCGATAAGTCGAATTAGTAATTCGTACATTTATAACGAATCCATTACACACCATCCAATTCAATTTCAAGGTGAAGTCTGTGAAATAATGATAACAATTATTCGAGGGATTCATCGTTGAATCGAAATCGGATAGATCACTCTGTAACCCCCTGTGCAATCCCGATGAAAAATGTATATATATATATATATATATATGGCTACACAGACGCATCAGTTTGGCAATGGTTTTGCCCGTTTGGTACCAAGTGAATTCCGGATTTCATCTACCATACCTTCGTCCTCCTCTCTCCGCCAAACGAATCCCGGTGCCACAGTCGGTTATCAGCTTTTGTGAATTCGTAATCGAGTCAGTCGTTAATCTTACGGGGATTAAAATGGACGTAATCGGCTTTCATGAAGCCAACCACGGAAAATTGGCGAATGAACGTTAATTCTATATATCTTAGGGCGATTTTTTTTTTACTTTTTTTATTTCTTCCACTCCCCACCCGAAATTTTGTTGTATATGTTTGAAAGAAAATTCCCTGAAAGTTACAGCCTTTAATATTAATATTGAGTACTTTCCCTTCGCGTGATAAGTTTTTCCATCTAAAATACAAATACGATAATCCATAAAAATTTTCATATCACAAATAAGTCAAGGTTCAATATCTCAAGAAATATTAATTTTAGCAATAAGGTCTAAAGGACCTTTTTTGTAGGAAATTAAATTTTCAACCAAATTTTCCTTTATGATTTTTCGGTTAAGTTAATCATTTCGGAAATAACAGCAAAAAATCAAGAATTTTGGGTAAATATCAACTTTAGAGACCCGTACCATCGCACCAGTGTAAGTTACACTTACGTTGTCCTGGACACTTTTAAAGATCGTTCAATTCTACGTAAACTGCGACCAAAATCAATGCGATAGCATAAAAAACCGCCGAGTGGTAAAATTTTGAAGAAAAAAGTTTTTCATTTACGTGTATTTTAGATGGAAAAACTTACCACGCGAAGGGAAAGTACTTAACATTAATATTGAGGGCTGTAACTTTCAGGAAATTTTCTTTCAGACATATGCAACAAAATTTCGGGTGGGGAGTGAAAGAAATAAAAAAAAGTTGAAAAAAATCGCCCTAATATATATATTTATTGTATATATGAAATTCTATGGCAATGGAGGATGTGAAAATCGTTGGAGTGGAGATCCTGGCATTGTGCGATTCAAGGCTTTTATTTTTCGATTCGATGCTCTTTTTTCTCATTCCCTATCGCGCATCAATTTTTATATATCTCGTACGAATCGAATGATGTATGAAATTGCACGGATCAAGGTGTCTCTGTGTATCTTTGACATATTCGTGAATCTTCACGTAGATGACAAATAAGTCACAGAGAAATTTCTAACTACTTTGGGCCATTTTGGTAAATGCGTTAAAGGCCTTTATTTCCTCATTTCTCGTCAGCCTTCCGCTCCAGGAAGGATGTGAAAAAACGATACGTTTTTCGTGAAGAATTTCTTTCACTAGGGAGTTTTTATTCTCGTTGCTCAAGGACACACTTTCGTCGTTCAAACGGATGATAGAAGCAGAGACTCCTCATTCGTTACAACGAGAATACGAGGGGCAAACATCATTTATACGGATGATTCCACGGCAATAGTGGAAAAAAAAAGCTTGAATGAAAAATTGGAATCCAAAAATGAAAGGAAAAATTCAATGTTGATCGTGGATTTTCACGATTTTTGAAAATTCAAAATTCTCCAAATTCATCATTTTCCAATAAATTTTTTCGGTATATTTTTTTTCGTAGCCCCAAGTATACTCTTCAAGCCGAACCCAGAACGATTTTTCCGTAACTATACACTGAGAAAAAAAATGGTTGAATATGTAAAATCGTTAGTTGAATACGGGCAACTAAATATTTATTTGGTCTAACTAAATGATTAGTTTCTGGAATAATTCCGCGATTCGGTTGACCAAAATATTGTTCAGGCAACAAAAATTTGGATTGTACAACTAAATATTTAGTTGCACGTATTCAACTAAACGATTTTGCATATTCAACTATTTTTTTTCTCAGTGTAATAGTTTTCGAGATATTTAAAAAATAAACTTGGAAAATTAAAAAAATGGTGAAATTTCGAATTTTGCATAACTTTCGAAAAAAATATTTCAATTTTTTTCCTTTGGTAGAACTTTGTTTTATGATAAAATAAAACTTTCGGCCAAATTTCATCGAAATTAAAAGGGGTCGATTTGACATTGAATGACCCATATATTTTTCAGAGAATTCATATACCTTTCGACAAATAAAATAGGCGACGACTAATCATTGTTCGATGAATCTCATTCGTATTAAATGTCATTCCAGCATTTATTTATATTGGAAATGGTTTCAAGCTGTCACAAATATAGTATGATTGTAAAAAGCTTCGGTTCTCCGTGGAATCATCCGTATACAAGATGGAATGGAGTAAGAAAAGCGAATGGGAAAAAAAGCTTCGGAGATTCTTGGTTTTACTGTATATATGACATATATGTATGTATATAAATCACCCTAAATCGCACACGGATGAATCAATCGAGTGTGTACACACATACACGCCTAATCCAGTTTCTCAGACTAATGGCAGCGACTAAACGCTTTTGGGGTTGCGAATTCTCTCCCATCGAGGGTCCTCGATATCACGTATCGAAACTTTCATCGATCCGGCACAAAACGACTATTAGTTTCATCCCCTTCTTGTTCTCAGTCATCCATTTCCGCACTTCTGCCACAAAATGTAGTTAAAATGTTTGCCGAGAAAGTATTTAACGATATCTCGTACATATTGTTTACGTTCGCCTCCCATCACTCATTTTCGTTACCGAGCTTTTTGGGTCTCTCCTATTTTCAGCGTTTTTTTTGTAGGGCCGTTTGTTCAGCCTATGCATAATCCGCGTGCTATTCCGAGGTACTAAATCCCTTTAAGTATGAAGGAGTAGAAATTTTGCACCTTATACGCCGGCTCATGATAAATTTCAAGGGGTGCCCTCCCTTCTGCACGGTTGAACATTGGATGGGAATGCTTTTCAAGAGCGAGAGGCTCTGCGACGCGAAACCTCTTGAAATATTAATGGCTCACATTTTCAAAAATACTTATTTTGAGTAGGGGTGTGCGAATAGCATTCGAATCGAATCGAATATTCGAACCATTCGAATAATTCGAATGATTGTTTTTTGCTCTTAAACTGATCGATTTCGATGAATAAGTTATGTTGTTCTATCATATATTTAACTTGACCAAAAAAATTTTTTCATAGCTCACTACTGAAGTAATGAAAATTTTAATAAAACATAACTTTTGAAAGAAAGTTTCATTACCAACCTTTTAATGAAATGTAAAATTTAAAATATTTTTTTAGATATTATGAAAATAAATCGTTAGAAAAATTAACAAATAAATTCAATACCCTGATTATTATTCAAGTGTAATTAAGTTTTTCGAAAGTTATATTTATTTAAAAATTAAATATAGTTTATTTAGATTATATTTATCTGCAATATATTTCTCCGAAATTTTGAAAAAATTTTAACAATAAAAAAAAGTCAATCGTTATCTTTAGTTTCGCTTTCTCATTTTTAGCAATTATTGAATGGTAATTATTATGGTTATGTAATGTAATGGTTATTGTTATGATCGATGACTGCTTTTCTTCCTCGTTCTGAAATCTGGCTTCATTTTCAGCTACTGACATTAATTCATTCAATAATTTCGACAATGCAAATATTTATTTAGGTTTTCATCGTAAACAGCCATCGCAATAACATAGTTTCTTATTGTTTATTAGTATTCAATAATTCTAATGGCTTGTAATAATTATATTTTAAAAAGTTATGTAACAGTACGATTGAGAAGAAATAATTAGATAATACTTAACATGAAAAATGCCTGGAAAAATAATTTAAAAACGTTCTTACTTTCTTTCAACAATCGATTAATATTTCCAAAATTCGTATAAAATAAATATTGCACACCAATATAAGAGTATAATTTAAAAACTTCCATGTACTGAAAAATACTGAAGAAAAAGATATTAGTAAATGGAAAAACTAAAAAAAGGAATAAAATTCCACGTTCGACTACAATTCGATTGATAATTTTATTTTAGGGGTGTGCAAAGCTTTAGAAGACAAAAGGAAGGAAGCAAGCTCACTTGGAAGAAGAATTCACTCGATTCAAATTAATTTTTACGATTCAATTGAAATAGGTCTAATCCATAGACAATTAGGCAGATATCTGTCCAAAGACGAAGAATTTATCTGTCAACTATGATTTGTATTGTAAAATTAATTGGGATCGAATAATTGAAGTTTGTTCCATCGAAAGTGCTATTTGAAGTTTCTCGTAAAATTGAAGATGAAGAGGAATCAAGGAGATATGAAAATAAAAAAATCATGGTTTGACGAATAGTTTGAAATTTTGTTTTTTTTTTCCCTCGCTTGTCTGAAAGCTCAGGTCCGAGGAGAGGGTTTTGTTGGCTGTTTATCCTTTGGGCAGAAAGAAAGGGGGAATAAAAGGGATAGAAGTCTCACGAAAAGTCGTATATTCTGTCTGCCACTGAAAAAAAGAGAGAGAGAGAGGCCACACACGTACATCCTTACTTGCCATGGAGAAAGGAAAAGCTTAAGCATGAAAAATACGCGGTTCGGGAAATCGAAGCCCAATACCTTCGATAACGTGAGGACGATTTATCACAATAGAGGAGACGTTATATATCCGATGTTCAGCTGCATCGTGTAGCATTTATAAATCGTACTTTCTTTTCTCGCAAGTTTCGAGAATGCGGAGGTCGCTCGACGCAGCCGAGAAAGCTCTGTAGCGTAACCCATTCCCTCAATTTTCCTCCTTATCTCAACCACCGAAAAGAAGCATATCGTTGAGTATCGTCGACGGTTGAATCGTAAAATATGTGAGATTCGTGACATTGCAAATCGAGCTTTTTTTTTACAAATAAATATATATATATATTCGACGTAAACAACATTATTTACGAGCGTGCTTTCGTGGAGTGGTGCAAAAAATTGAAGCTTAAGCAAAGAATAAATATCAGAGGAATATCACAAGCCTACGAGGAGAGAAAGAGAAAAGCGACACCTCATGTGCTTGCGACGAAGAGGTCCGTATCATCAACAACGTTTTACGAGCGTCAGAGCATTTCGCAAGCTACAAAAGCTCCCGAAACGACTTTGTTTTTTTCTTTCGCGATACCCTTCGTTGGTATAACATGGAAATTGGCAACCATTTTGACGGACCTCAGCCTTCGCGAAGATCATTTTCAACGAAACGCTTAACGAAAGTTCCCTCAAGCTGCAAAAGGATCTTTGCCAAGTCAAAAACTTCTTTTTCCAATCCTTTCGCCCAGGATTTCGATCCAAGATATCTAAAGCGTGTTCCTACATTAAATATTTGCCAGTCGATTCTCTTTTCAATTGCAAAACTCTCTGATTGTTAGCTTAGTATTCTGGTCTAGAATTTTGGAAAAATCATTTTTTTTGCATATTCTTAAAGTTTAGATCTTTAAGAATATATCCTCGAATGAAAATTTTTTTGATTCCAATAATTTACACAGCTATAGCTATTTTATTAATGCAGCAACTACGCCCGTCACTTCGAAGCGTAACTTTAAGGGGGTATTCTGGTCTAGAATTTTGAAAAAATATATTTTTTTTGCATATTCTTAAAGTTTAGATCTTTAAGAATATATCCTCGAAAAAAAAATTCGGATTCCAATAATTTACGCAGTTATAGCTATTCTAGTAACGCAGCAACTACGCCCGTCACGTCGAAGCGTAACTTTAAGAGGGTATTCTGGTCTAGAATTTTGAAAAAATATATTTTTTTTGCATATTCTTAAAGTTTAGATCTTTAAAAATATATCCTCGAAAGGAAATTTTTGTGATTAAAATAATTTACGGAGTTATAGCTCTTTTATTAATGCAGCAACTACGTCCGTTACTTCGAAGCGTAACTTTAAGGGGGCATTCTGGTCTAGAATTTTGAAAAAATATTTTTTTTTTGCATATTCTTAAAGTTTAGATCTTTAAGAATATATCCTCGAAAAAAAATTTTTTGATTCCAATAATTTACGCAGTTATAGCTATTTTAGTAATGCAGCAACTACGCCCGACACGTCGAAGCGTAACTTTAAGGGGGTATTCTGGTCTAGAATTTCGAAAAAATATTTTCTTTTGCATATTCTTAAAGTTTAGATCTTTAAGAATGCTTTCTCGAAAGGAAATTTTTTGATTAAAATAATTTACGGAGTTATAGCTATTTTAGTGACCCAGCAACTATGTCGAAGCAAATCGGACTAGAGAAAAGTAGTTTTTTAAAAAACTACTTTTCTCAGCACGGCTGACATATCTCAAGTTCTACTCACCCGATTAACTTCAAATTTTTTACCAATCTTCAATACACAACTCTCCATTGCCTCTACCACGTTCGTATCAAAATTATTTTGTCCACTATTGTAGAAAAATTTAAAACCATGAAAAAAAGTCGAAAAACGTTTTTTTTTTGTTCAGACAGCCGCCATTTTTCGATTTTTTTCCCGTTTTCTCTGAGGTAGGGGCCATAACGACATTCTTACTGATGAAGAATCTTTTTTTTTTTAATTTTGTATCGGATGACTTTTTTAACCCCAACTTTACCAGCTTATAACTCTTACCTAATTTTCATTTTTTTGTTGATTGTCAAAATATTAATAAATATGCTGTAAAAAGCACATCTTGTGAGGTAAAAACAGAGAGAGAGAGAGAGAGAGAGAGAGAGAGAGAGAGAGAGAGAGAGAGAGAGAGAGAGAGAGAGAGAGAGAGAGAGAGAGAGAGAGAGAGAGAGAGAGAGAGAGAGAGAGAGAGAGAGGGAGAGTAAAAACAATATCATATTTTGGGGCATCAATGATTTCGTTATCTGCGTCAATGAACAAAGTTCGTTTAGGTAAATTTTGAAAATAAACGACACGGAATATCGGCGATGGAAAACCAGAGAACTCTGGAATAATGAATGCTTTTGAAAACGGAGAGACACGCGAGAGAATAGACGACGTGGCTTATTAGCGCAGTTGGAGGGAAAGGGGGGAAATAGAAGAGGAAACACGAGGCTTTTCAGCGAGTATATGTAGAAACGGTTGTCCTCATCAACGGGGGAGGGGATACAGTAGTATCAAAGATAAACTTGAGCCGAACGCTCGTCGGGAATTCGTTTATCTTTGTCAGCCCGCCATCCCTCATGAAAGTTGCACGTTCTTCTGCCACGGTAGGAATGACGATATTAGCTCTTCACCTGGGCTCACTTTCTCCCCGTATCTCTCTTCCTCCTCTTTTCTCTTTTTCAAATTACTCTATCGCTCTGTTTCAATGGGAGGGAGGGAGGGAGGGAGGGGCTCCCGTTTTCGCGAAACGTTAAAGTCACTCGCTAAAGCGCGAGTGAGCTCGGTGAACAAACACGCCAGAGTCGCAAAGCGTTAATAACAAGGGGATGAAAAAAGGGGAGGTGGAATAGGCGGAAGCGTGAAAACCGAGGGGGCTTTCAGATACACACACACACACATACCAAAATGTTCTTCCGCATACGTCAGCGTTGCCTCGTCGTTCGCTCCACAAATCACAGCATAAATTTTTTCCTCTCATTTTTATACGGTCTAATTTGCATAAAGATCGTCAACATTGAACGTAATTTTCTCCGACGAATTTTTCCTTGCCGAGAAATAGTTAATTGAATAATGCGACATAATTGCTTAATCCTGTCGGCAAATACATTTCACAGCTGGGTTATTCGCATTCTGTATGATAGAATTGTATAAATCAAAATCTGCATTGAACGTTGCGGATCACTGTGGCGCGGATTAATTATCTCTTCAAACAAAATTAAGCGAATACATTTTTTTTGTTCCAACCCAATATAAATTTTACTTCGATACAATGCGCTTGATATATATCACGAGTTGTAAATTTAAATGTATGTATGACACCGAACAAACGAGGAGGATGGGCCGAGGGGCCGATTGAAAATTCAAATTCTTCGAATTTTCCATAACCTAGAATTGGGAAACTCGTATGGGAATTTTTGGAATTAAAATTTTAAACGAATCAATTAATCAACCGAAAGCACAGCTGGAATAATATTCATGATGATTGCGCGTGAAAATCGCGTCACGATGGAAAAGGCAATGAAATATAATCCTGTCGGAAAAATAATAGCTTTGAAAATGCATAAAATTTTTCATACATACAGGGTGTCACAAAAGTAACGGGACGGTTGAATATTTTCTCAGCTAAGACATTTTTCAAAAAGTTCAAGGTCATTCTTGTAGTAACTTTTTACGAGAAATTCAATGGTGACCTTAATTTCGACCTTGACGATAACCGTCAAGGTTATTTCAAAGTCCACTGTGTTTTTTTTCAAATGGGAATCCCTTTTTTGACATCGGCGATCGATGGAGCGGAAAATTTCACGTTCAAATATGTCCTGAGGTCATAGGTCATCGTCAAGGTCACTACTAAACGCGCCTTGTTAAAATTCATAACTTTGGTCATTACGAAGGAATTTGAAGAGTTCCTATTCTCACCTTGTTTAAGTTTAATTGACTTTAGAAAACCTCCAAAGTCAAATGTACTTATGACCTAAGTACGTATTTCAACGTGAAGTTTTCGCTTTACCGATGTCAAAAAAGGAGGATTTCATTTAAAAAAACAAAGTTGACCTTCGAATAACCATGAAGGTTATCGTCAAGGTCGAAATTAAGGTCACTATTGAATTCCTCGTAAGAAGTTACTACAGAAATGATGTTGACCTTTTTGAATAAAATCGTAGATGAGGAAATATTCAGCCGTTCCATTACTTTTGTGACACTGTATACATACGTATTAATAAATATTTGTGATTCGTGCCAAAAAGCACAATAAGCGAATGAGGTACATGAAATATTCGATATTGCGATACCTTTCATCTGCCGATTGCTTTCATTGCATTTCACAAACGTTCCGGTATAGTGAGAAAGAGAGAGAGAGTGGAGGATGGTGCGAGAAAGTCGACGAAAAAATAAGTAATAAAAAAAACACAAGTATACGACGAGAATGGAAAAAGAAAAGTTTCTGGACGATATTAAACGGCATAAATTCACCGTCGTGTATATTTCATAGGCTATATATTTCATGGCTCGAGACTCTAATGGAGATACGTACACATCGTCCCTATATTATACAAATATTTCACGAAGGGCGTCGGGACGACCCTCCCTCCCTTAACCCTGTAAATGGAATACGCCGCGTTATTTAAAGATCGTTTGTTCATACACGAAATGTCGAAACTTTCCAAAAATCCCGTTAATAGAGTAGAAAAGAAAATGAGAAATTTCACAAGCCTCCGCTTTTGCGAGATCCAAAAAAAATGTTGAAAAATTTCGATGAGAAACGCCATGGGATATATTGAGAGTATCGTGTAGAAATTTTTCCAAAATTCTTTAAAATAGAAAGAGTTATAATTTTTTAAACAAAAAACCCGATTTTTGAAAGTCTTTTTTTTATGATTTTTTTAATGTAAATATTTAAACAAAAACAATTGTTTCATATACTGAAATGTTCACAAATAATTCCTATATTTTTTTTTTAAGTCAATCGGATATGTAATTTTTTTTGACAACCTTCCAAAAAGTCAGTCGGGTCAAATTGACCCAGTGTGAACAACTTGGAATTATTTTGAGGTGTAACCAACGAGGGTTAGCATTTTGACAATAAAAAAAAAATGTTCGAGAAAAAGAATGAAAATTAAATAAGTTTCGAGCTGATAAAGTTGGGGCTAAAAAAGGGGGTGTGCTGGCTGACACGATTGCAGCCCTTCTAGTCATCCGATACAAAATTTCAAAAGAGGGTCTTAATTAGTAAGAATGTCGTTATAGCCTCTACCTGAGAGAAAATGGAAAAAAAAAAATTCGCAAAATGGCGGCAGTCCAAACAAAAAAGGCATTTTTCGATTCTTTTTTTCATAGTTTTTAGTTTTGTTAAAATAGTAAAAACAAAATTTTGATTTTGATAGAGATTTATACATTGAAGATTGGTGAAAAATTTGAAGTAAAGAATTTGAGTTTTGAGTCACAAGTAAAAAGTTTTAAGAAAAGTAGTTTAGTTTTGCGTCACTAAAATCGCTACAACTCCGTAAATTATTGGAATTAAAAAATTTCTTGTCGAGGACATATTCCAAAAGGTCTAAACATTAAGAATATGCAAAAAATCGATTTTTCAAAATTCTAGATCAGAATACCGCCTTAAACGCCGCTTTTTTCCATCCTATCAATTCTATTACCCACGTAGAAATATATTCCACATTTTCACATACTTTCGACCATATTCCCTGAATACGGTGGACATATCATTAGTTTTTCATGAACGTTAGTTATTCGTGGTTTCAGCTGCACATTGTCAAATTTGCAAAGAACACTTCATACCACACGGATAAAATACAAACGGGACAGCATTTTCTCGGAAAATGTTTCACGAGCTTGCACAAAAAATGGGGAATATTTTGTAGAATAAATGTGGGGCGGAAAGGAACGGCTCACACTTGCACATGAAAAAAAATTTCTCGCGCAATTTAGTCGCAAGCTTCTTTTTTGGGTATCTTTGACGGAGCGTTTTCTAATGGCACGCGGAATTACGTATGTATTTACCGTAAGGTGAAAAATTTTGCGGTTTGAGCTTCTCTATATCCTTCCTTTTCAGCCCGCATCTGCTGCGGTCGTCCCGCATAGACACTTGCACGCGCGCGCACACACAAACACACACGCGCGCGTGCACACACGCACACACAAATGCGCCCGCGCATTAAATTTCCTGCGACATCGTCCAACAGGATCGTTTGCTAGAGCCATTCGTCCACCAAAATTCTCTCGCTCTCTCTCTCTCTCTCTCGGTCGTTTCGCTTCACACCATTCGCCCGAATTTCACCCTTTCATTACACATACGAAGTAAAGCATATATGTCGGCCAATACATATGTATATATTGGTATTATATGCGACGCAAAGGAGATAAATACTATATATAGACATACAGGTGGGTCATTCCATGTCAAATCGACCAAGAATTGGAATCGACCCCTCTTAATTTCGATGAAATTTGGTCAGAAGTTTTCGTTTCCTATAAAACGGATCTCTACCGAAGGAAAAAAATTAATTTTTTTTTTCGAAAGTTATTCAAAATTAAAAATTTCACATTTTTTCAAATCTTTCAAGTTTATTTTTCAAATATCTCGAAAACTATTATAGTTACGAAAAATCGTTCTGAATTCGTTTTGAAGAGTATACTTGGGGCTACGAAAAAAAAAGATTCCGAAAAAAAAATTTGAAAAATGATGAATTTGGAGAATTTTGAATTTTCAAAAATCGTGAAAAACCAAGTTCCATATTTTATTTCTGGTTCAATTTTTTTTATATAATACCTTGTACTGATCATAAAAGATCCTGAAATTTTCAAAGAGGTGTTTTTTGTTTTAAAAATAAAGGTTTTTGAATTTTTGTAAAAAATTTTTTTGTTTTTCCTCTAAGTTAAGTAAAGTTGAGCAATCATATAATTCTGTAATTTTGAGCAGTAATTAAATATTGTCTATTAATGACAATAAAACAATTTTTTTTTTACCGAAATTCAAAAATTTATATTTTTCAAACAAAAACACACCATCCTGAAATTTTCACGATCTTTACGATCAGTACAAGGTATTATATGAAAAAAATGTAACCAAAAATTTAATGTTGATCGTGGATTTTCACGATTTTAAAAAATTCAAAAATTTCTATTGAAAAAAGAACACCTCTAAAAATGTCAGGGTCTTTTAAGATGACTACAAATGTGGAACTTGGATTTTCACGATTTTTGAAAATTCAAAATTCTCCAAATGTATCATTTTTCAAATTTTTTTTTCGAAATATTTTTTTTTCGTAGCCCCAAGTATACTCTTTAAGTCGAATTCAGAACGATTTTTCGTAACTATAATAGTTTTCGAGATATTTAAAAAATAAACTTGGAAGATTTGAGAAATTGTGAAATTTTGCATAATTTGCGAAGAAATTTTTTTAAATTTTTTTCCTTTGGTAGAACTCCGATTTATTGAAGACGAAAACTTCTGACCAAATTTCATCGAAATTGAAACAGGTCGATGACAACTCTTGGTCGATTTGACATGGAATGACCCAGATATATTATATGCATATTTCGATAGGGCGCAACGCCCCTTTGACTATTTACTACAAATTCACCCCCCGTATGCAAATATATATATCTATGGGCATTGCACTCGAGCATGCGGCACGAATACTCGTCGTAAACAAACGTCCGGCAGGATTCCCCCCCTCCCCGCCTCTTGCACGTAGATTTACGAGTTTTCAAAATGCCAAAGCTCGGTTCCCCCGCATGTATATTCCATGATATTTGCCACGAGAAAGTTAAAATTTCAATATGTTTATCGAGATAAAGTATTGAACGGTGAAATATCGACGCTCATGGAACAACGGTGTAAACCATCTTGTATCATAAGCTTCGGAAGTGATTTTGTACACGATTTCTCAGAGTGGTGATGTATCGCCATTCTCCCGGGTCCTCTATAAGTTCTGCACTCGCAGCAGATCTATGATGCCCCTAAGAATATTTGGGCAAACCACCGTAATATATTTATATATTGAAACGTTTCGATATTCCAATAAATTCCACCATAGAGCACAGAACGATGGTAATGTTACAACAATTGTATGTTTATCGTGGATCCTGATACCCGAGAAACGCCGAACCTTATAGGTAGGGCCTCGCCTTCTCGCTAGCGCGAGAGATCGCGCCGACCGAAGCCACCTAGCGGATTTCGGACGAAGCACCAAAATCGCGGCAAGCGTCTGATCTTCCCGTTACAATATACTATACAGATGCTTCATCGATATTGGAAGAATCTCATCGTCACAAAGAGGCCAAGAGACGCGCGAGTTTGGTTTGTTTGTTTCGCGTAGCCTCGTGTCGTGAAATGAGGTTTTTCAAATGTCGGCTGAGAGTCGAGCAACTGGGAGAATAGAGAAAAAAAAATAAACAAAACATACACTTTATTCCAAACAACTATCGGGGGAAGGGGAGCAGATGAAAATAAACACGCCGAAAGGCGATAAAAAGGGGAGGAAACCCTCCATCGAGAGCTTGCACTTACGACAGTCAGGAACAAAATACACGAACGTTCACATTTATATATATGGGGCATTCCACACCGATTCAACCTGGATCTGACCCTTCACCTTTCCGATTTTGTTCGCAATTTTTTACGGTTTTGTAGTGCCTCTGAAAAGTACTCAGGATTTTTTTCAGATTTTTTTGGAGCGTTTTGGCTTAGCTATAATTTTATAAACTAATTTTTTTCAGCGCAAATTTAAAAATCTGAAACAATCACAAAAACTTCTTTTTTTATATGAAAAATTTCAAGCATTGAGCCAAAGTGGGCAGGGGTTCCCTTCTGTTTATAACAAGCCTTTAAAAAGAAAAATTCTTAAATAGAAAGAGAAACCTGAATTGAGTGGGCCTTTAGCCGAAATTTTGTTTAAGCACATTTAATTCATCATACACAAATGTTTGGATAACGGCCCACTCAATTCAGGGCCCTCCTTCTATTAAAAAAAAAAAAAAATTCGAAAAAGCTTATCAAAAACAGAAGGAATGCTCTGCCCACTTTGACTCAACGCTCGAAATATTTCATATAAGAAACGGGATTTCTTTCAGATTTTCTAATCTGGACTAATTTGTTCATAAAATTATAATCAAGTGAAATCGCTCCGAAAAAATCTGAAAAAAATTCTGAGTGCTCTTCAGAGGTACTACAAAACCATAAAAAATTGGGGACAAAATCGGTGAGGAGAAATGTCAGACCCAGGTCGAGTCGATATGGAATGCCTCGTATATATCACTCTGTGACAAAGAAAACTTCGAAATATTATCGTTTGGCGATGAAAAAACCGATCGATTTTTCACTAGAGAATCTACGGTCTACTAATGGCAGCTTTGTATCATGACAAAGAGAAAAATATTGAACCCGGAAATTGAAGGAAGTTAGAGCGCCTCTTATGACTTCAAAGATGAAACAGTAAAACATTATTGGTAATAATTCAAGATTCGCAATTAATAATTCCAATTAATTATTATAATTATTATAACAAAAATGTTATAAAAACTTTCTTATCGAAGAATATTCCATTGTCAGAATCGTGGAAGCATTTGGAAAAGGAACAAGCACTCATTCGGCACTTTGAAATTGTTTTTTTTTCTTTCCTCATAGGTATACAAAAATGGTTGAGAGGCGAATTAATGGATGGAATTTGAGAGACGAACGGAGAGTGAAACATTATATGGATAGAAGCATTTGAAGAAAAGAGATCATTGAAAGGTTAGCCCGAGCAAAAGCTTTTTGTTAGCTGTTTTTTCGCCGTTTTTTCTCTTCTTTTCCTATTTTTCTTTTTTGGTAACGTTACAAGGAGCCATTGATCAGAGGGAGGTTTTCGAGATATCTGGGTCGTTTGGTAACGCGCTCCCGTCAGTCGTGAAAGAGCCAGACACAGAGACAGAGAGAGAGAGAAAAGGATGCGGATGAGAAGAGAAGCTTTCTAAGAGAGATTGAAGAAAAAAAATACAACGAGAGCTCTCCTTTTCTCCAGAACGAAAGCTCGGTTCTGCTACTACCGCGTAAAGTGTGTATATAGTATCGTGAGAGGGACTTTTCTGAGGGAGCAACTCAACTCGATACTTGAGAGACGTGATCGAACCAATCGCGGATCGACGCTATCATCCACGAACGAGTCTCTGACCGGTTCGAACTGACCAAACGCGATTCCCCCTACAGATTCTTTCCTTTCAAACCTTTTGCAAAGATTCCACGAGCTCGAAGCGCGATATGTGTGGAACGAAAAGTCTTCGGCCGATCGCCAGACAGAGAGAAAGAGAGCACCAGATGAGATCGGTTTTGTTTTACTTTTCTCTGTCTTGTTGTTGTTTTTTTCTTTTATTTATTTTTTTACATTCGATACGATGTTCCCAGCAGCATGGCGGACGCACGGGCTTCACCCTCACTTGCGCCCTATCACGTTTTCTGAAGCGAATTTGTTGCCCACGAACGGAAGGGGAGTCTGGCGGCGAACCAGCAAAACAAATCCATCCCCAACGATACATTTATGACTCACTCTCGAAACTTTTGTCTTCCAATCTCTCACAGACAGTTGGGCAATACTTTGCCGCATATATTTCGCTCTGTAACTTTACATCCACGGTCAATTTTAATTTCGTTGAATTTCCCTTCCATGATTCAATTTTGTTTTTTCGTAGAAGAGGCTTTGGTTGCGGGTAATTGTTTTGTTTTTTTCGAAATTTTCATGCCAATGAGTTTGAACTGTTCTCCAAAGTCACGAAATTATAATCATGAAATAAGTATGTGAGCGAAATATTTGTGGGTAAGCTTGTGAAGTTCTTTGAGTGAACCTTTTTCGCGCTATATGGTCGTTTTTTCCGAAAAATTGAATATTTATGTGGAAAAAAATCGCACGATACTTTTTAAAAAACAAAATTGAAGCTTATACTCCCCCCACCCCACAAGTATTTCAGGCGAAAAATGGATCAAAAAAATTGTCATAGGCCGTGCGTCAAAATTTCAATTCAAAAAAAAAAGCCAAAAAACGACCATGTTTCAAAGAACGTACCGGGTTAAAAAAATCGAATTTTTTTTTTTTGAAAAAGCTAAATGAAGCTGAATATGTCCCCTTTGAAACGCCGCTTGTTGAATTGAAATATCTTCATTTTTGAAAGAGCAGTGAAACTTTTTGTGCGGCGCGGAATTGAGGCGAGTGTTTCCAAACTTTTGGAGGGCAGTGTATATTGAGTGTATTTTATGAAGGACACTTAATTAATTCATCTCCAAGCGATTTACGTGGCCATAAAAAAAATTGAAGCGATTGTGAAATGCAAAGTGTTTTTTTGAAATGTTTGTAATCTAATCTAAATTGAAGCCAAATTTAATCTGAATTAAAGCCAAAAAAAACCTTTCGTCTTTAGAGTAGAATTCCGCTTATCTTTTCATTCGTGCATTTTATGAGACGCCATACTTTTTTTAATGACATTTCATCGATTCCATGAAATATTTCATGACACTCACACCTAGTTTTGTTCCAGTGATGAATTTACAGCGCGAACAATTCATGTGGTTAAGGGGTTCGAGTCAGCGTCAAAACATTGATTTTTTTAACATAAATATAGATGTTCGTTGAATACGTGTAAACCCTACCAATGGTTCATCATTTGACGTATCAAATGAATAAATTTTTGACGCTAGTTAGAACCCTTATTAAGGTGCAGCGGTTCTCTCATCAATCAATTTTTGAGTTTTACTACGTTCTGCACGATCCTGACCAAACCGCTTGACGTATCTTATCATATACGACGTCTCATTTTCTTCGTAACACTTTTCCAGACTGCTTAAGTGCGGCACATTTTTTTATTAGACCCTTATTATGGAGTTTCAGGCGACTTTTTGAAATTTTGACCCATTTTTTGTTTCAAAAATTCGAAAAGTGGCCTGTAACTCTATGACAGGAAAAAAAAATGTGCCGCACTTAAGCACACCGGAAAAGCGTTACGAGGAAAATGAGACGTCGTAGGATAAGATCCGTCAAGCGGTTTGGTCAGGATCGTGCACGGCGCAGTAAAACTCAAAAACTGATTTATGAGAGAATCAAGCGCACCTTAACCTTCCAAATAGCGTCAGAAATTGCATCATTTGATACGTCAAACGATGGACCATTGGTCAGGTCTCCACGTATTCAACGAAAATCTATATTTATGTTCAAAAATCGGCGTTTTGACGCTGACTCGATCCCCTTAATCTAAATTCTGCGTTACAAAGGCTTATCGTAGGATTATCTATCCGGACTTGGTTATCATCGCATTCAATGACAGATTCGATTTCCGTTAGCCGTAGTAACAAGCAAACAGGTATAAAGAGCAGAGAATTGCGTGTCGTTTGCCTCGTGGAATAATCGTGATCCTTGGGTAAATATGGTTTCGAACTTTGGCCCTCGCAAAATGTTAGTAACTCCGGATATTGGCTGACAAGGACAAACAGCGTTTGTAATGGAGATCGTTCGGGGAAGAGGCTGTGTACGTCGTATATGGGTTTTGATCCTTTGGTTTCTCTCTCGTATCCTCTCTCTCTCTCTCTCTCTCTCGCCACTAGTTACTTGTGTACCCAAACGTCACTTCCAGATAGAGAGAGAGAGAGAGAGAGAGAGAGAGAGAGAGAGAGAAAGAGAGAGTCTGAGAGAGAGATCCTAGCTAATCTTTGTACAGACGCTTTCGTCCTTGTGTGCCAACATCCTCGACTTCCTCTTGCGCATATTACAAACGATGGGAAGCCAGTTTCGATCTAACTATCACTGGGTCCACTGCCATGCTACTCCGGACACCTTAATTATTCGCTATGTGCACGGCTGTAACGTGGCGTCACGAGTGGCAACTGCACAAGTTCGTTATGCCAATCAAGCGTGGCTCAATTAATTACCGAACCATCAAATTGGTTGAAGAGGGTGCTGAGTTGAGTCATACCTGCTCCTGAGAGTAGAAAAATCCCTTTGCCATGAAACGATAGTTTATTTTACGGTATATAATGTTTGATATTTGATATTATTATTATTATTTGATTAATTAGTGTTGCCTAAAAAATTCAAGGTCATTTGATCGAAATTCGCATAATAGATCTGAGATCATGTTGACTCCACGTAGAGACTTGTCGAGAATCTGCTGATTATTTCCCAAAAAACTAAAAAATTTTAGGAATTTTCATCAAACAAATTTTTCAGTCTTTTTTTTTAGCTTTTTCTCGTGAATACTTTTTTTCCCGACAATAATTCTGTGTGATTTGAAATCAGCGGTCAATTTCCCATCAATATATGCTTCTAAATGGTTAAAAAAAAATAATTTAGAAATCGGCCCACTTTTGGTTGACTTTTCAGAAATCTCGAAATCGCGAAATTTCAAGTGCTCGTAACGTTCGATCGGTTTGACCGATTCCAAAATTTCTTTTTCCTACTTAAAGGCTGTTACTGAGCTTATAGAATGGCGTTTGGTTCATTCCTATAACTTAATTTTTGTAGAAATGAGAGCACTTTGAAAATCGCTGAAAAAAATGGAAAGGGGTACGTATGCAAAAATATGAAAAAATCGATGGTCGAACTTTAAAAATCTGCCAAAAATCGAAAAATGATCGGAATCGGATGAACCAAGCGTGGTTTTGAAGGTTGAACGATTAGGAAGAGAATGAGCTTATATTCAAGCCGCACTCCTATCTAGAAAATAAATTACAGCCATTTTAGTGAACCGATTGAATGTTGGCCAAAATGCCAAAAAATAATTTTTTTTAAATTTTTTTTTCGGGTCTCATATCAATGTATTTTTCCCCCCTGAACACGAATCTACCAATAGTTTCTTCAAAAAATCAAACTTTGCATGAATTTTTATTAAAAACCGTTTTGCTCAATATTGGCCCCATTTTCAAAAACCTCAAAATAGCGAAATTTCAAGTGCTCATGACTTTACTTCGGTTTGACCGATTTTAAAATATCTTCTTCATCCTTAAAGGCTGTCACTAAACTTAGAGATTGGCGTTTGGTTCATCCCGATAACGTAATTTTTGTAGAAATGAGAGCACTTTAAAAATCGCCGAAAAAATGGAAAGGGGTAAATGCAAAAATTTGCAAAAATCGATGATTCAACTTTAAAAATCTGCCAAAAATCAAAGAATTTTCCAAATTGGATGAACCAAGCGGTATTTCAAAGCTTTAACGATTACGAAGAGCATAAAGTATGGACAACGTCGAAATTATGTCTAGAAAATAAATAACAGTAATTTTAGTGAACGGATTCAATTTTGGCGAAAATACAAAAAAATAATTTTTTTAATGTATTTTTTTTTAACCTTATATCGATGTATTCTTCCTTCCTGATCACGAAACTACCAATAGTTTTCTCAAAAAATCAAAACGTTCAGGAATTTTCATCAAAAAAAATTTTGCTGAATTTTGTCCCTATTTTCAAAAACCTCAATGCAGCGAAATAGCGATGAACAAAGCGGCATTTTGGAGCTTCAACCATCACGAAAAGAACAAGCTCAAACGAAATCCGAAATTTCACGTACAAAAAAAAATGCAGCTATTTTGGTGAAGGAAATGAATCCTGGGCAAAATGATGAAAAAAAATGTCTTCAATCCATTTATTTAAATCCATATCTTGATGAATTTTTTTCAGTTCAACGGTTTTTCAAAAAACTCAAATTTGTCAACAAAAACACTTTTTTGTGTTTTTGGATATTGTGGGAGTCATTCACGCCCGTGATGCAGAATCGTTCGCCGGATACAAATATGAAATCTAAGAAAAATGTACTTACCCTCAGTTACAGCGAGTCACTCGTAGATTCACTTAATTTCAAAGTATCCAAGTTGAAAGGACATGGAGACTACGGGAACAGGGTTGATAGTTGCAAGGATCACGTCTCGAAGGAAAACGAAGGACTCTATTTGCATTGTCAATAGCATCGCGAAAGTTCAATCTACACAGGGGGAAGAAAAAAAAAGAAGCATGAATACAAAGTTCGTTGAGAATGAATAAAATCAGACGCGGGGAGTTCTTGATTCAATTAGTAAAGTAGTTCTCGAATAAAGTAATTTTTGCCAAGTGATACAATAAAATCAGCGTTAGCAGCGTTTATTCGACACAGATCCTTTAAATCACCTCAATTTTCTCCATATCAAAAATTTGCAATGATCAAGGTTTTTTTTTTTTAATAAAAAAAAAAAAGAATTTCATTCCGCTGCGTTTCAACGATGCAAACTTCAACATGAAGATCTCTCACCACATCATGTTTATATATATCACACAGAATTTTACAAAAACCATAATTGAAATTATGAGCATCAAGAAAAATAAATGTATCTGGATTACTGGTATTAAAAAAAATGAAAGATAGAAAAAAAGGAATAATAGTTGCAAAAACATCGTTAATGATCTCATATGCGAATAGTAAGGAATTGTGAGATCATCCAGTGAATTAAATATTTCTCAATGCTCCAGAATCTCGCTCTTCATTTATCCACTTAATTCGCCGCTGTCGATTAAAAAAAAAATTGGTAATTACAATCATGGCATTCAAAATATCTTCATATTTCACAAAATCATTTCGCTGTTTCAACAGCAATGCACGTTAGAAAATTTATCGTTATTTATCTAATTAATGTATCTTTAATATTTAAAAAAGAAGGAAAAAAATATATAATTATTTTCACATTTGTCTTTTCACACGACTAGTTTTTCTGTTTTTTTATTTCACATTTTTCACGAGCCATCGTGACAATTGGACTTTCGACGTTTGATTTTTTCCTCGGATTCTTGTGACACGTACAGTTCAGAATCTGAGATTCTTCGTCGTACATTGCCAATTATTTCGTCGATCTTTCTGGCATTGTTTTTCGCAAGCAAACTATTCAACGTAACGTTATTTACAGCGGGTCTCTCGACTCTTTTCATTCCCGACGAAGTCGTGATTTCGATGTCATTTCTTCGAGAATTTTCGTCAATCAGATTTTCGTCAATCGAATTTTCGTCAATCGTTATCATAACGGGCTCGAAATCGAATCTCGATGGTGACTTTTCGACCATCCTCGAGTCTTTTGATTTTTCCGTGAGTATCGGCAATTTATCGACCAACCTATTCAATTCTTTGATCGAATTTGGGTTCGAGATTCTTTCATTCCTATTTTCGACAGCGTCGAGGTCCGATATTTGCGCGTTCGTTGGCAAAGTAAAGTGAACCTTTGCATTGTGATCTCTCAGTAGACCAACATTGGAAAATTTTTGATCGCAGAGAGAACACTTGAAATTAACGAGATTGGCGCTTTCTGGGCTTATCGCCGATGAAGAAGCCTGAACGATCGTTATTGAGACTTTTTTTGGTGGTTGTGATTTCGATTGTTGGGCCGACAACAGCGATGCAATCGTACGCTGAACGCCCGCCGGCAAAACACTATTTTTGCCCAATTGTTGGGTCTGGTTATTGAGCACTACCTTCATCATGTTCTTGCCCATCGTTGACGTTATCGGTTCCTCACGAGTCTCGTTGTTTATTCCCGGATATTTCGGCATCACACCGTGAATCCTCATTTTGTGAGCTTTCAAAGAATCCTCGCTATCCATTGGACAGTCGCAAATATTGCATTTGAACGTCTCCGTTGTCTTAACTTTGTCAATCCCTTCTAAATTCTTCGGTGTGTCAATTTTCAAACTCCTTGGCGTCATCGGCACCACGTGTTGACCGTTATAAATACGATAACGTTTCAAGCCCGAAGCATTTTCTTTCATGATCGCTTCAAAATTTTCCATCTCGTTGAGTTTTCTCTTCGCAGCGATCCTCACAAATTCTGTACTGTTAATGGGCGAGTCATCGACGGCTTTGTCAGTCTTCTCATTCTCCTTTCTCACAGAATCCTCCGCTTCTGCGTTATTTGGACCAAAACGCGACGACGTGTGAAAGGTCTTATGATGAATCCACAATTTCTCGAGACTCTTCTCTTTCTGGGGACAATCGGGACACTTGTACGTGTAAAATCGTTTTGGCCGACCAACTTTTCCGCGAGGTTTGCCCTCATCGGCCATTTTGTCGTAAACAATATCGAGGGAATCGTCGCGCGAGGATGACGACGACAATTTTGCATTCTGTTGAAGTTTTTTCTGCAAATATTCTTGTATCGTTTTGCCATTGGCATTCTCGAGTCTGAGTTGATGACCGATCGATGGATGTTTCCTTCTGTGATGCTCGCGAAGCAGTTTGAGGCATGAGAATATCTCCAAACATTTGAGACACTGATAGGAGTAAGTTATCGGTTTGGCGATTGCTTTGCCGAGCGACAAATCGGGTATATTTTCGTAAACAATGTCGACGGTATCGTCGGACGTTGTCTCGATCTCGGGAACAATTTCCAACGGATCGGAAGCCGACGATTCGATATTATCAGAGATCGTAGATTGAGCCGTCGATTCGATGATCTCCGTGGATGGCGCACCAGGAACGTCGACCGTCGTTGTCCTAAGATTCAAGAGTCTCATTAATCGTCGAGCGTCGTTCTCCTTTCCAGTGTGCAAATGCGCCATGTGGATTTTCATGAAGTACGACGATTCAAATGCCTCCCTACATACAGCGCAATAATTACCCTCAGGAGGATCACGACGAGAATGCTTTATCCTGTGCTCTTGATAAAATCTGCTGTTCGTGAATCTTCGTCCGCATACTTCGCACAAGTGGGGACCCTCGTCCGCCCACAGCATAATGTGTCCTGCCAGTTCCATGTTATCGTGACATTTCGCGTCGCAAACTCGACAAACAAAATCGTGACGATTCTTGTTCTGTACTTTGTCGCGAGTACGACAACGATCCGTGATAGTTACAACCTCGGATGTGGAGTTGGACACGGACTCGGGTTTAACGTCAACGATTTCAATCTCGTCAGTCTCATCGATCTGTCTCACCTCGTCCATTTCACTCGTGACGAGACTCTCGCGCAGCGCCGAGTCACGTTTTTCCGTCAGTATCTCATCGAGTTTGTCTCTGACTAGCGTGTAAGTCGTACCGTTCGCAATATCAGGATTTGCCGGTACAAGATTGTAATTTCCATCGCCGAATTGTTTGCTCGAGGTCACATTGGTCTCGAGATAAAATTCCGATGGTTCTCGTGAATCAGTCGCGTGCATGTGCTTCACGTGCGAGATCCATGCAGATGGGGTCAAGAAAATTTCGTCACAACGACGACACTGAACGCTGTCGTGTCCCGTGCTCGAGTGATTCAACGAGAGATGATCGAGAAGGTCTATCGCGGTGCGACATTTTTTCGAGCAACGGGCACACACGAATTTCCCATCGTTCTGCTGATCCATTTGATGGGCGAGAAGCTGCTCGACACTCCCGAAAGACGTTTCGCAGATTATGCAGAAGCCAGGATCGTCGCGTATCGTCCGACGCGCCTCAACGCCGTTGCTCTCGCACTCGGCGAGTAATATCTCGTCGGCCGTTTTATCGTGAACGTGTGAAAAATGCGCTTTCAAGTGTCGCCTGTAGACGAATCCCTCTTTGCACATGTAACAACGATGCGGATAGGCGTTGGTCATCTCATCGTTGTAATGCACGAGCTTGTTGTGACGATGGGCCGCGTGCTGACCCTCAAAGTCGATCTTGCACAATGGGCAACTTATGATCTCGTCGTTTTTGTAGTAAATCACATGATCGATGAAACGCTTGCGACTGGTGAATACGAGCTCGCATATCGGACACTGTCCACCAGGAAGATCGTCGACCTTGTCGCGTTCCCAAGCATCGCAATACGCCGAATTGCCCGGAATCGAAGGAACATCCTGGAAGGTCATTTGGTCGTTCGATGACTCGATTTGCCTGTTGGACGTTGCGATTTCTTGATATTTCTCGCCGTGTATGTGAGTCATGTGTATGTGTCGATGGATCCTCTTCGAGAAACCCTGATTGCAAATGGCACAGTGGAAGAGATAATTCGTCTCGACGCCCGCCGTATGCGTGGCTTTTACGTGAGCTTTCAGCAGGCTATTTCTGCAAAATATCGTCCCGCAATAGCCGCAGGATAGATGCTCGTCACGGGCATAAGTGACCTCGTGCTTCAAGAGACCGATGGACGAGACGAATTCCGTGTGACATATTCTACAGACCCGCTCGTTCGGGTCGATTATCGGTCCTTGACCGAATTTACGGCCTATGACTTCTTTTCTCATTGGCACGAGTCTCGGTAATTCCGGACGCGGACACGTTCTCACGACGGTTCTCTTGCAATCGAGACGATGAATATCGAGGCAGGATTTGAGCCAAAAATCACGGTCGCACGTTGGACAGGCGTTTAGTTTGGGCAATGGCGAGCAATCGTCGTGTCTCATTGGTGGTAATTTCTCGACTGTTCTCGTCACTTTACAATTTTCGTAAAAATGATTGTCCAGCGTTTCACGCGAATGCATGTGCTTTCCGCATATGCATGTCTCGTTCTCGTCGCAACCGACCTCGTGACGCTCACGACAGTGACGACGCATCGAGCTCATCGTCGTGAATATCTTGTTGCATATCCTCGACGATATCATCGTGTGACGATCGTCCATGTGACACTGACGTTTCTCCTTCGATGAGAATGCCACGCAACAGTATATGCACCAGAACGCCGGTGATGGTATATCCGATTTGTCAGAGATTTTTTCGTACTCGTCGATACTCGAGTTCCATCGATCGTTCTTCAGACGCGTTATCGATACGTAACAATGCTTGCAGTCGTAATATTTACGGAGATCATCGTCACACTCGAATGCACCCCTTTTGCCGAGGTATTTGTCAATCTGGTACGTCTCGTATGAAGATGCGTCACTCACGTCCGAGTCATCGCTTTTTTCGGCATTGATGAAAAGCTGCAATTTTTCATAAAGTTTTTCGAAAATTTTTGGTTTTCTCGTTTTTACTGAAGGATGGTCGTTGATTATATTGTTCGGATTTTTTGCGTTTTCGTATTTCGAAGGTTTTTGAGAAATATCGACACCACCTTTATCGATGATTTCCGCGGTATCGCGATTTTTGACAATCGTATATGATGACTTATTGTGATGATTATTGTACGCGACGCTTTTAATTGGTTGATCGAAGATTGATAATTTCTCATTTTTTTTAGAAATTTTGGCTTCGTTGATTATCCTCGTTTGATGTAATTCAGCGCTGTGAGTGTCGTTGATCACTTTCGAATTCGAAATTTCCGAAACGATACACGTTTTTTCGATAATTTGATCTTCACTGAGATTATAAATGTTTGTATTTTTAAAAATTGTCGACTCACACTCTTTCAAGCTTTCCTCAGAAATTTTTCGGTTCGTTGGATCGACGAATTTGGAATTATCAATTTTTTTACAGTTTTGCGGAATTTCTGATCGATGATTTTCCGAGTTTTCTTCATGCACACCAACGTTCGTTTCGTTGATAATTTTGGGATCACTAAGTCTTTTAGGATAATCGATAAGTTCGCCATTTTTTGATATCTTTGACTCTTCCTTTTCGGAGCTTTCTTCATGCAATTTCGTTATTGTTTCGCAGATAACTTTGGTGTTATCAATATTTTCATTTTCTGCTGATATGTAATTGGTCGAATTTTCTTCGAGAACTTGGACACTTGTTTTACAATTATGCAGAATTTTTGATTCATTGTTTTTCGAATTTTCTTCTGATCCATTGACGTTCGTTTCGTTTGTAACTCGAGTGTTATCGGAATTAGTAGTTTCTTTGCATCGTTTCGAAATTTCCGAATTTTTTTCACGCCTTTTCCTATCCATTTCCTTGATAATTTGAGTGTTATCAAACTCACGGATACTTTCACGAATGGACGAAATTTTTGATTCAAACTGTTTTACTTTTTCTTTATAACCAGTGATCTTCGTTTCATTATTGTTATTAATTTTTACGCAATTTTCCGGAATCTCCGATGTTTTTTCCGACTCAGAATTTTCCTTGAGCACATTCTCGTTGTTGAGTTGACGAATTCCAGTCTCGGTATTCGTCTCAACGTTTTCCGGTGTTTCGTTACAATTTTCATCGTCCTCTGCAAATATATTGATATTCTCATCGGATAAGAGAGCTTCGACCTCGTCAAGTACATTATCAATCGTCTCCATGGAATTTTCGTTAACGTCGTTAACGCGATTGTCCAAATCAACATCCGGCGTTTCGGCCATTTCCAGATTCGCGGATATCGTTTCGTTGACAATGAGCTTTTCCGGCTGATTGTTGCAATTTTCCTGGGAAATATTATCAGGCTCGTCGCAAATTTCACTCAAGTAACATTTATTTGTGCGAGGATCGAAATTTTCTTCATTATCATTGATAACGCTCTTGTTGAGTTTTTCCAATTTATAATCGGCTACAATATTGTTGGAAACTCCTTCAATTTTTTTTACTTCCGGCAACTTCATCAAGTCATAATTCTCCTCCGGTAATTCATTCATGGTGGAAAAAATCGCTGCAACTTCGGCGAGCACGGCGTGCAATTTCGAAGCGGATTGTTTATCTGTGTTTTTGAAAATTTTGTTTTTTTTTAAACGATTCACCTTGACCATTATTGGCATCGAACGATTTATATTTTTATTCGTCGATTGTCTCCGTGAACGTCTTTTGGGACGCCCTCTGAGTTTCTTAGAAATATCGGTCGTCTCGTTAATCGTAAATAGATTTGAATTGATGGGACTCTTCGAATAATCTTCTTCATCTTCCTTGATAGTGGAAATGCTGGCAATTTTGTCGATGCTTTCACCATCTTCCTCGATAGTGGAAATGCTGGCAATTTTGTCGATGCTTTCACCATCTCCCATGATCCCTAATGATTTTTCTATAATTATATTTTCAGGCGCTCCAATTTGGCTCTTTGTGGGAACTTGACAAATTCCGAGCATTTCTTCACTCTCGTGGTTTTCCTCAGGCTCATTCAAACTCGTCTCATTCGTAGATCGATCTTCAGCAGTCTCATCAATGGCTTCACCATTTTCTACTCCGTCGAGTGATTTATTCTCGACTTGGGTATCGTCAAGCTTGACGCTTTCATCGCCATTTTGTGAACATTCAAATGATTTTTCTGTGGCGAAATTTTCCTCAGGAGCATTTAAAAGCACGCAATGAGTGACTCGATCATTGTCAGTCTCATCGCTCACTTCACCATTTTGTAAAACTTTTCGTGATTCCGTATTCTCGTACTTTTTCGTTGTCGCATTAAAATTCGCATCATCGTTGACGAGAAGATTATCAGACGTATCACATTTTCCGCGATTTTCCGCAATTTCGATAAATTTCTGATTCTCGGAAATTTCCTCCGGAAAATTTAAAATCGTCGAATCGATGACTCGATCACTTTCGGACTCCTCATTTTCTTCGCCATTTTGAAGGACTCGTGGCGATTGCGCAGTTTCGTCATTTTCACCGCAATTATTAAATCTCGTAGAAGCTAAGCTCTGACCATTTTGAAGCTCAGTCTTTTCTGCGACATTTTCCAAAACTTCCAACGATTTCTTCGTCTCGTAGTTTTTCCCAGAAGCATCAGAAATCGTAGAAGCGACGCTTTGATCATGATCAAGATTCTCGAGTTGTTCGGCATCTTTAAAAATTTCCATTGATTTTTCCTTCTCGTCGTCAATAACGTCACTTTTTTCATCGTTTTTTAAAATTCTTCGAGACTCATCCTTCTCGTCCTTGTTGTCGACAAGGGATCCTTCAATATCCTTTTTCATACATCTGCTGTACAATGAAACTTCATCTTGATCGAGTTCGGCGTGAGTCACAAAATCGTTGCTATTGTTCTCAACGCGATTAATCGATTTTCCAAATTGATCGACAGCATTTTCCTGCTCGGTATTTTCTACGAGGGTTTCTTTCGTTCCTAGGTCGTTTCTCGATATCTCGGCATTGTTATCCTCGATCAAATTTCCCGTTTCCGTTTCTTCTTGAACAAATTTTTCTGGCATATTCTGCAACGTGTCCTCCAAAGAAATCTCACGTCTGACCTCAATCTCGGAAACACTCAATTTGCACACTTTTGGCTGAGAATGATCATCGATATCGTCATCGATGGCAGCGCGATTATCGATCCTCGCGACAGTCTCGTGATTTTCCTGAATTTCGCAAGATCCTTCGATCTTTATTTCGCCTTCTTGATCCTCCGCAGCGGATTGTTCCGCGAATGAATGCTCGTGTTTGTCGCTTTTTTCATCGTTTTTTAAATTTCTTTGCGACTCATCCTTCTCGTCCTTGTTGTCGACAAAGGATCCTTCAATATCCTTTTTCATACATCTGCTGTACAATGAAACTTCATCTTGATCAAGTTCGGCGTGATTCACAAAATCGTTGCTATTGTTCTCAACGCGATTAATCGATTTCTCAAATTGATCGACAGCATTCTTCTGCTCGGTATTTTCCACGAAGATTTTTTTCGTTTCTTGGTCGATTCTCGATATTTCGGCATTGTTATCCTCGATCAAATTTTCCGTTTCCGTTTCTTCTTGAACAAATTTTTCTGGCGTATTCTGCAACGTGTCCTCCAAAGAAATTTCACGTCTGACCTCAAGCTCGGAAACACTCAATTTGCACACTTTTGGCTGAGAATGATCATCGATATCGTCATCGATGACAGCGCGACTATCGATCCTCGCGACAGTCTCGTGATTTTCCTGAATTTCGCAAGATCCTTCGATCTTTATTTCTTCTTCTTGATCCTCCACAGCGGATTGTTCCGCGAATGAATGCTCGTGTTTGTCGCTTTTTTCATCGTTTTTTAAAATTCTTTGCGACTCATCCTTCTCGTCCTTGTTGTCGACAAAGGATCCTTCAATATCCTTTTTCATACATCTGCTGTACAATGAAACTTCATCTTGATCAAGTTCGGCGTGATTCACAAAATCGTTGCTATTGTTCTCAACGCGATTAATCGATTTCTCAAATTGATCGACAGCATTTTCCTGCTCGGTATTTTCTACGAGGGTTTCTTTCGTTCCTTGGTCGTTTCTCGATATCTCGGCATTGTTATCCTCGATCAAATTTCCCGTTTCCGTTTCTTCTTGAACAAATTTTTCTGGTATATTCTGCAACGTGTCCTCCAAAGAAATTTCACGTCTGACCTCAAGCTCGGAAACACTCAATTTGCACACTTTTGGCTGAGAATGATCATCGATATCGTCATCGATGGCAGCGCGATTATCGACCCTCGCAACAGTCTCATGATTTTCCTGAATTTCGCAAGATCCTTCGACCTTTATTTCTCCTTCTTGATGCCCCGCAGCGGATTGTTCCGCGAAAGGATGCTCATATTTGTCGTTGACACGATCCTGCTCGCGAATATCCTGATTTTTGGCTGTTTCCGGATGTATCCTAAATTTCCTCGAGTCACATTCTCTCAGTTTCATGTCATTTTCGTCCTCTCTCGAACCCTGCGGTTCTGTTGTTTCCAAGGATTCGTTCGATCGTGAATTTTCCGACTTTTCCACACTGTTGAAAATTTTCTCTCCGCCGTCGTCTTCGAGTATTTTCCTTACAGTCGCAGCACATTGGGTCAATTCCTCTGTGAAAGATTTTGAGGTTGTCGGTGAACTCTCAACTTCCGGATGTTCAACCTTCAAGATTTTACGATTCTTCCGCTTGCCGTCGAATAATTTTTTCTTTTTGCCAGTTTTTTCATCAACCGCGACAACTCTCTTCTTCTTCTTCTTCTTCTTGACCTTTGGCGATCCTCCATTGTGGAAATGATAAACGTGAGACTGAAGATGACGAGGCGGGTAAATTATTTGGTCGCAGAACGGACAATTGAGATTCGATGTTTCTACCTTGATAATGTTGTGAGCGTTCTTGACGTGAATTTCGAGTTGGTTGAGGTCTGAAAATTTCGTGCCGCACTTGTCACAGGGATAACTCGGTTTTGCAAAACGTCTCATGTGTCGCCTAAGATTGGAAGTATTCGCAAATTGCAAGAAACAAATCTTGCACCTCTTCTTGTCTTTCTCATTGCCGCTATTGTGACTTCTCAATTTTCGTAATATCGGTGTTTTGCCATTGAGGTTCGTCGCACTCGTCGTCGTTTCAGGAACTTTGACCTCGATCGGTGTATGCAACGTGTCTTCCACGATTCCGGCATCATGACAATTTTTGGAGCGGGTTTTTCGTCGCGCGCAAGACACTTCATCCGCTTCGATATCGGCAGTTTTTTTAGTCGCATGGATTTTTAAATTTTTCTCTCTCTTTGCTTTGCTTCGCCGTCCGGACATATTCTACTCTTCTCACGCTGCCTTACCCTAAATTGTCTAATCGCCGCTTTTGTGTCGCATGAGATATTTCCACTATTTTTCTAATCGATCGTTAGGACGGATACCTGATTTTCACGGTTCACCCGAATCATAGAATCTTCGCATTGATTGCCCTGACGATCCGCTGAATAATCACTGAAAAAAAAGAAAAAAACAAACTTGCCGAGACTCTATTTACGAGGGAATCTTCCAGACACCGGATAAAGTAGAAAGAACCGCCGAGTTTCAATTTTCAGTCACGAACGAGAATCTCTAAACTGCGTGTGAGACACAGTTATAACGATATTTGAATGTTGCAAGCTGCAAACTGTAATTTTGCAAAAAATCGACATCGCGAACCTAACCTCGTTTTTCTGCTAAAATCCTGAGAAATCGGTCATTACATTCATTGAATTAGACATCACGACATAAATTGCACGATCATAACCTAAAAAACCGTGTAACACGGTTACAACGATATTTGAGTGTCGCAAGCTGAATAGCAAACTGTAATTTCGCCAAAAATCGACATCGCGAACATAACCTCATTTTTCTGCTAAAATCCTGAGATATCGGTCGTTACATTCATTGAATTAGACATCACGGCATAAATTGCATGATCATAACCTAAAAAAAGAATCGCGAATTTCGAAGGACTAGATATTCATGATAGGTATTGAATGACAGGCCTAAATGATATTAACGAAAGTAGATTTTGAACCGAGTCCGCTTCGATATCAGGAGTTTTTTACTCACATGAATTTTCAAAATGTTTCTCTATCGTTACTTTGCTCTGTCGTCTGGAAATATTTCTTCTCACGCTCCCTTACCCTAAATCTCTAATCGCTGCTTTTGTATCGCATAGGAAATTTCCTTTCTTTTCTAGTTGATCGTTAGGACGGATACCTGATTATCACGCTTCGCTCGAATCGTGGAATCTTCGCATTGATCGCCCTGATGATTCTCTGTATTGTCACTGAAAAAGAGAAAATACCAACTTGCCGAGACTCGATTTACAAGGGACTCTTCGAGACACCGGATAAAGTAGAGAGAACGGTCGAGTTTAAATTTTCAGTTAGGAACAAGAATCTCTGAGCTGCGCATGAGAAAAAATTACAACGGTATTTTCAGAAGGTGCGTGGCAAACTGTAATTTGGCAAAAAAACAACATCACGAACGTAACCTCATTCTTCTGCTAAAATCCTGAGAAATCGATCATTGCATTCATTGAATTAGATATCACGGTACAAATCGCATGATCATAACCAAAAAAAAGAATCGCGAATTCCGAAGGACTCAAAGATAACGATATTCAAGATCGCTCTTGGACGGCAGGCCTAAATGATATAAACGGAAGTGAAGAATAAAAAAAAAATCGAAGCTTACTCACGCTCCAAACACTCCGAAAACTCGATGAATCCGAAAGGCCAAGTGATCACAATTTTTGTCGCTGGAGCAATCTGTCCATCTTAATCCATCCCGATTGAACCCATGATCACTCTCAATCCATCCCGACAGCGTTAGAGCGGGTCTCGCGTTGAAGCGTCTCGACGACGACGAGAGGGACGCGCGACAGAAAGTTAGGTTAGGTTATGGTCGTGCGCGTCGGTGGTCTGAGCAAAACATCGAATGCTACGAATATACATTGTTTCGTTGACGTTTCACAAGAATGCTCGGTATCGTCGTCAAAGAGTTTCCGAGATGATAATTGAGACACAATAATGAATTAACGAAAGAAAAAAAAGGTACCTACGAGACGCGATCAACAATTCAGCAGGTTCTCAGCGACGTCCAACCGGAAATGACGCAACTCAGAACGATCGCGACAACCACGCCACCTATTTTCGAGCGACTCAATGAAAATTATGTTATATAAAATAAGAATAAAGTTTGTTTGAGTAAAAATTGTGCCCATATTTAAATATGGGAATTTCCTATTCCTTTCTGGTATTGAGTTGCAATAATATAGAGATTTTTATTTTTTGCTTCCGGTTGTTCAAAATGATTTGTTCATTCGTGGTCCGATAGAGATTAAATGCTTAATCGTTTATTAATAAATTTTCTTTCCTTAGTTCGTAATATCCATAACCAACTTTCTGGTTTGTAATATCCATTACGAATTTTCTAGTTCATAATATCCATTACGAATTTTCTGAATAGTAATGTACATCAAATTTCGAGTTTGCCGCTAAAAAATTGCTCATATCTTTTAGTACCAAATTCGATCGTTCACGAAAGTGACGCTACTTGAGTTTTCTCGTGCAGTTGCGTCCTTGCGTGCTATTGCGCATGCGCGACATCCGAATACCCAGAGTTGCTGCAACGTTCATCGGCGTCGGTTGTAACTAGTTAATAATAATTTTTCATTTGTACTCTCTTGAAAATCAAAATTCCGATTCTCGGCCCAATTATTCTGAGGGAAGTACTAAATATTGAATATGCGCGGCATTATGTGCTCTGGGTAAAATAGATCGTAACATTGAGCAGTTTATTTGAAGGAATCTTTCTGTTTGACAAAATTCGTATTCGCTCCGTGATAGCAACTTGACGCCAAGTCTCATGTAAAATCCTTTTCAATCATAATTCCATAGACTTTACTTCTGCAAGTTTTTTTATGGCACGACATTGAGATTTAATAGTGGCATGCTTTCTTCTCAGTCGTTGTTCGTAGTTCTGCATGAAATTTGTTCGGACGAAAAAAAAAGGAAGCGTTCCACAAAATGGCGGCCGTGATAAGAGAGATAGTGAAATGGCGTTTGTTTGTGTTCTTCACGCTCGAAGCGGGAAGCAGCGGGAAGCCGTTAGTTCGTACTCAGGACAACAGGTGGCGCATGTTTGCACTGTGCGACGGAGTCCGTACGAGAGGCGAGAAAGAGAGAGACTGAGCGAACAACGTATGTACGTAGCAAATTTTGTGTCCCTTTCTTTTTCTTTGCGTGTTAGTATTTTAAAAAACTCATCTTGCTCGCCTATGACGTATACTTTGCCGCGAGAATGCTCCCTCGTGACGTCTCTCGCATTTGAGGTTATTCGTCGCAGAGAAACGTGTGTAAAATGTGACCAAGATGATGTTTGCAAGAGAAAATTCAAATCGACGCTTCACTGTCCGTTTTGACAATATGAAGAGAAAACTAATTACAATTATGGAAAAACATACACTTCCTGTTTTACCAAACTTTAGAGCACAGGTGGGAAAAAATTTGCTTGAGATGTAGATGGATATTCAGATTTAATCGGAGAAAAATTTCTCTTTCAATGAGGCATATTTTTCTGAACAGCGAATTTTTTTTTTCTTTCTTTCACATTTCGGTTTACAGAATGAAAAAACTTTTTCTTTCGATACTGACATCCAAATCACCTCTGGTGAAAATAACAAAATTTCTTACGAAAGTTTTTGCAACATTTCTTAATTCCATTTTTGATCTAGTCTATATCACATTTTTCAAGTGCGTTGTTGATTTTCGTCCAAGGCAATAGATTTTTGTGATACCTCAAATTTTTATTTGAGCTCAAATTCACGCTTTTAGTTTTGTATTTTAAAATATCTTGTGTACCCGAATAAGTACAACATGGTCATGGACTTGGAGTTCCAAATGTCCAACGCCAAGAAAAATTGATAAATCTGTTCCCGTCATGAAAAATGTTTGAACTTGAATCTACCATAAAGTATATTTGAATTTTTTTTCATATTCCTGTTTGCAGAGTTTATAATTTTTTATTGCACAATTATTTGTGCGCATTGAATTTACTCGAATTCAGTTGAGTATCTTTAGCTTCCTTAGGTATATTTAACTTAAGTTGGATTAGTATATTTACCTTCGCTCTAGATCCTCTGCTCCATTTTCATGATCATTGTAAAGAAAAAAAGCAAGGAAGGTTCTAATCATACAAAAACTAATCATCTTTTCAAAAATTGATTGAAATATTCGTATACTTCCAAGTTGAGAGGTTGAATTTTAACTTCAATAAATTCGTACAAAAATAAAACATTACATTATACATAGAAAATAGGTTTTATCAAGACTATTTTGAAAATCTTGATTAAGAAACTAACGATAAAAGTGCAGCGGCGCATCAGCTTATTGCGAGAATTAAAATTTGATCTCTCGTTTGGAGCTTGATGAAAATATTTATTTACTTGAAGTTCCAAATGTTCAGGGGAATGAAAAATCTACAATTGAAATTTAAAATGCCAAGAAGTTATCTACTAGGTTTCACGGTGGTCTTTCAAATTTTCACTAAAGTACCACATTTGTCGATTTTTCGTTTAGCTAAAGATTTGAATCTTCGAGTATATGAATCATCGTAAAACCTGAAAAATTAGAATTGAAGTTTATTTTTAAAAAAATTAAACCAGGTATTGCGACGAGGCAGCTCGTTCATCTGGATTATTTTCACGAATTCAACGTTTTCGAGGCTCCAATTGGCTAATGCACAATTCCAATGGGAATGAAGCTCGGGATAAGGGAACGGCTTATCACCACTTGTGAGATTATTTCATCACGTATTCGTCGTCTCACAAGGTCATGGATCTCAAAATGCTTCTGAGATAGACATTTTCATCAGGAATTTTCGTCGTGAAAGTGAGGATCGTCACGTTTGCCTCTTTCGGTATCTGGAGCTATCCAATGATTATAATCGTGGATCAGCTGATGAGGAGTCACAACGACGATCGAAACGCGGTCACGTTCAGGTTTAATGTTATTACGAAAACGGCGTTGCTTGAGAATGTAACCAAGCTAGAAGATTGCCGGATATCACGATTCTTTTTTTTCTTGTTTCATTTCGTTTTCCGTTTGAAATATCAAACAATTTCCAAGGAGAACGATACGAAATTAAAAAATGACGGGGGTTTCAAAGCTTTTCACGCAAGTTGAGCAATACTAAATTTTTGAAATCATTTTTTAAAAATATTTATGAATTAATCGACGATAACTAATCGTGTTATGCATCATGCATTCTTGATAACTTGATCCAATGACAAATAGATTTCCACGACTGTTTATTTGACGGTATTTAAAATTTAGCCCTGATATATAGCTCTGAATTTTACAGTCCTCTCAGTATGATGTAAAATCTTAAATAGTTAAAAAATTAGTTTAAAAAAAGGTTTTCCTCCCCGAAATTTTGTTCAAGGTCACATCCAAAATTGGGAATTCCCTTTCACCGAAAACAAAGCTCCCTTCGCGTGAAAGTGAACGGGAGGAAAAAAAATAGCGAAAATCAATTACCACTTTCCGTTATAGGGACAGATTTCTCTCGAAGTGTCGAATACACCGGTTCAAGATAATTAGTCGGTTGATTAAGTACCCTGGCGAATAACAGGAGGGCGTCAAGGGCTTTTTGGACCGTACAGATTCGAATAGAACGGGGAGTTGGGGTTATGGGAAAGAACACTAGAATGGCGTTGACCGCTGCAGAACGGATGAGAACGGGAAAAGCTTTAGAAATTAGAGAATGAGAGAGAGAGAGAGAGACCGCTCTAGAGAGTTCATGCTGACGTCGTTGTCGCATTCGATAGATCCAATTTGCCCGAACAAATTTTACCGTATAAAAGGCCCTTCTAATCAAGGGTGACCCTTACCCCTCCCCCCCCCCCCCCCCACACCACCAGAACGTTAGTTAATACACTATACACTGCGACCTCGATAATCGGAATTGTGCGGGACCGGCTGTTGCAAAAAGTGGGGTTGCGCACATCGCACAGAACCGTTTCTGCGTCGCTGGTGGCTGACGGCGGCCTGACGCGATTGGCTTGGCGCTTCTCCCACTACGCTGCAATTGCAAAGATCGAGGTTTCGAGAATCGAGGTCGCAGTGTAAATATTTTATAACAAATTTCTCCCGATAAAAATTTCATTCAATATAAAATTGACGCGAATATTAAATTTCTTCTTTTTTTATTTCTCTGTGAAAACGGTGCAAAATATTCATTGGCTAAAAAAAAGTAAAATCAACGAAAATATTTGACGAAAAATCCCTCACGATCAAAGTTTAATTTGATCTCTTGAAAAACCGACGCGAATATACATTTTTTTTTGTTTCTCTGAGTACAAACGGGGCAAAATATTCGTTCGCTAAAATAAAAAGTAAAATGAACAAAAATAGTTTACGAAAAATCCCTCGCGATCAAAATTTAATTTGGTCTCTTGAAAAACCGACGAGAATATAATTTTTTTTTCCTGGGTATAAATTGGACAAAATATTCGTTGGCTGAAAAAAAAGTAAAATCAACGAAAATATTTTACGAATAATCCCTGGCGATCAAAATTTAATTTGATCTCTTGGAAAATCGACGTCAATATACTTTTTTTTCTCTGAGTAAAAACGGGGCAAAATATTCGTTGGCTAGAAAAAGTAAAATAAACAAAAATATTTTACATAAAATCACTCGCAATCAAAATGTCATTTGATCTCTTGAAAGGCCGAAACGAATATACATTTTTTTTGTTTTTCTGAGTAAAAACGGGGAAAAATATTCGTTGGCTAAAAAAAGTAAAATAAACGAAAATATTTTACAAAAAAATCACTCGCAATCAAAATGTAATTTAATCTCTTGAAAGACCGAAACGAATGTACATTTTTGTATGCTTCTCTGAGTACGAACGGGGCAAAATATTCGTTGGCTAAAAAAAAAAGTAAAACAAACGAAAATATTTTACGAAAAATCCCTCGCGATCAAAATTTCATTTGGTCTCTTGGAAAACCGACGAGAATATAAATTTTTTTTCCTGGGTAAAAACGGGACAAAATATTCGTTGACTAAAACAGACAAATTAACGAAAAACGAGCACAAACTCGATTATGATGTCGTTTTACTCCCTCGATTTTTTTTAATGGAACAAAAGTTTATTAATTAACTAAAAATATTTGACGAAAAATTCTACTCAACAAAGTTTTCATTCGATGACGTAAAAGTTGATGGGAATATTTAAAAAAAAAATTCATTTCTCTATATAAATTCGGGGAAAAATATTCATTGGCTAAAAAAAATAATTTTTAAAATAAACGGAAAACAGCCGCAAAGTCGATTATCCTCGTTTTGCTCTCTCGATTTTTCGAACGGAAAAAAACGAAAAAAATTGTGAAGTCAATAAGACTGGAGTCTTTGCTGAAATTCGTCGAAAAATTTGCACCAGGCGATCATTCTGTTTGCTCGAGTTTCCGTTTGAAAATCGCGGCCGACGAAGGCAAACAAAAAAATGTTGTTCAAATTTGCGTTTTAGGCAATTAATAGTCTGTCGAACGCGTTACAAACTAAACGAGTGAGAATAAAATGGTATACAGTGAAATTTACTCTCGGACGTGTTGAGCGTTTGGTCTCAATGTTGTTTTTATTTTTTTCTGTATACTTTTTTTTTGATTCAGCGTTCGACCGCGAATGGGTTGTTTATATTCAGAGGACACACATTGCATGCAGGTTAAATTTTCACGTTCGTTCATTCGCTATGTACATGCATATACATGGGCAATTTCATTGAAGATCTTCAGGGATGAATTTTTGCAAACGAATAGAAAATTGCTGGCTGATGTTTGTTTCTATAAAAATAAAAATAAGTTTGAAATATTAATATCAATCGACATTGAGTGGAGATAAACTATGGAAAAAAAATAAACGTATTGAAGAGTGGAATAAAAAAACGTAATCAAAATTGTGAATCATTGGGTCCATATGATATCCAAGATGGTGAGAGTCGTATACTCGTTGATTTGTCGTGGAATAGCCCATATATATAAAATACATAACCGTTGGCGCAAGTTAACCCAGTTGTTATTGGATTCTCGGTTTTCGCTCGTTCCCTTAAGCTTCGTACATAAAGCTCGGCGCACGAGAGAGAAAACTGCAATTTTTTTTTCTTCCACGCTCTTTACGTTTTTCTTTTTTTTTCTTCATAGCGTCGTCGCATTGCAGGCGAAGAACGAAAAGTACCCGGTACATAAGGGGTTGTTATGGGTGAGAATGAAAACAAAAAATTATCCACAAATATATGGGGCGTTCCATCCCAAATTGAACAGTTTGAAAAACTTTTTTTTTTGTTTCCTCAATTTTTATTTTATTTCTTAGTACCCATCTAAAGACCCTTCCTGTTAAATTTTGAGATTTTTTTGATTACTCGTTCAAAAGATATTAAATGAACAAAAAAAACCGCTTTTTTTTTGGTATTTTGGTCATAACTTCTTCGATAATGATCCAAATTGAAAGGTTTTTTTTTAATTTTTTGTTTTTTATGGCCTTTTCAGAAAAAAATACAACAAAAATATTCGACGAGTTTTTAAATGAGTTTTTTGAGTTAAAAACTTTAAATCGCGTTCTTAAAAGTGAGTGACATTGTTGATTTAAAAAAAAAAATTTGCTTCGAACATCTATCTATTCAACAATTTTTAAGACTATTCCGATCGTGGGCTTTCCATAACTACTATTTTTTCTCGATTTTTGAAAATTAAAATTTTTTTTTTAAATAAATTTATTATGAACACCAATTTTTGTTACTGTATAGTATTTTTTTCAATACTTAGAATTTATTTTGATACTTTTTTTTATTGTTAACAGCTTCTTAAAATTAATAATTAATCGGTAAGTCTGTTTATGAACAATAATAACAGTTTTTATTTATTCACGTATTTTTTTGAAAACCTTACATATGCGATTATTTCCTGAATTAGAATATTTCTTTGCCAATACGTTTCCGTTGCTCATTGGAATGATTGAATGAAATTTTTGTGTCCCCCTGTGATTGACTTCGCAGTTTTGTATCGCAAATAAAATCTTTCTTTTGCATGTTATTTGCTCAACGATTAATTATTAATTTGAAAAATCTGTTAACAATGAAAAAGTGTCAAAATTAATTTAAAATGATTTTTAAAAAATACTATACAGTAACAAAAATTGGCATTCATAATAATATATGAAAAAAAAAAATTAATTTTCAAAAATCGAAGAAAATAGTTATTGAAATCCCACGATCGGACTAGTATTAAAAATTGTTGAATAGATAGATGTTTAAAACAAAAAATTAAAAAAAAAATAATAACAAATGACAGGCACTTTTAAAAACGCGATTTAAAGTTTAAAACTCAAAAAACTCATTCAAAAACGCGTTGAATATTTTTGTTGTATTTTTTTCTGAAAAGGCCATAAAAAAGCAAAATTAAAAAAAAAATTAACTTGGACCATTATCAAAGAAGTTATGACCAAAATACCAAAAAAAGAGCGGTTTTTTGTTAATTTAATATCTTTTGAACGGGTAATCAAAAAAATCTCAAAATTTAACAGGAAGGGTCTTTTGATGGGTGCTAAAAAATATAAACAAATTGAGGAAATGAAAAAAAAAGTTTTTCAAACTGTCCGATTTGGGATGGAACGCCCCACATGCATGTACGTCAGCTGTGTGTGAAAAATACGAAAAAGGGACCTCTCAGCGAATGGAAAATCCTTCGAAAAGATGGCTGAGTTTATTCAATTCGAACATTGGCTCTCGGGTAGTACATAAATACATAAACGCGATGCAATAAATCGATAATATTACGACGAATACAATAAGTCCGAATAATATCAGGTGTGAAACGAGAGCTTGCAGAAATGAAACTTCCCCGATTTCCAAAGTTCGCAGTTTTTCTTTCAATTAAAATAATTTTTTAAAATAATCGGCCTATAGACAATATAGAATTGGCCCATTCTTTTTCATATTTAAAAAAAATTGTATATAAATTGCAGTTATTTAAAATTTAGCTTAGACTTAAAAATTTTTGCGTTTTTGTTATAAGGTACTAGTCTACTTTAGAGGCCCAAAAAAAAAAGTAATGTTTTAAGATTTCTTTCTTCAGCTCCTGTATCGGATACGGCTATAAAACTGTTTTTACAACATTGTTTCGTCTTTCGAGAATACAAAAAAAAAAAATATTTTTTATTTTGATTCTTTGAATAATTTATAGAGGGCGCCAAAGTCGAAAATGTCTTGTCCCATCGCCGACAGTTAATCTCAGGATTGGCAAGTCTGAAACAAAAAAATAAAAAAGCATTTTAAAGACGAAGGTTTCTTACACAACAATTTACCACCGTTAATGAAAAATCGATTAAAAATAAATTGTGGATGTTTTGAAATAAAAATGAAAAATTGAACTTTTCACAACTTATTTCGACATCCGCCATTTTTTTAAATCGATTTTTCATTAACGGTGGTAAATTATTGTGTAAGGTTCTCTTTAAAATGGTTTTTTATTTTTTTACTTCAGACACAGAATTAACCGTCGGCCATGGGACATGATATTTTCGAAGACTCGGCTTTGGCGCCTTCTATAAATTATTTAAAGGATCAAAGAAATTTTTTAAATTATCTTTTTTGTATTTTCGAAGGATGAAACAATGTTGTACAAACAGTTTTATAGCCATATCTGATAAATGAGCTGAGAAAAAAACCTTAAAAATTTTCTTTTTTTTTGTCCTTATAAAGTAGACTAATAGCTTAATTCAGAGAATCATTAAAAATAAACTGTTAATAGGGGAATAGAATTAGCTCATTATGCACCATAGCTCACAAATTTTCATATCAAATTGGGAGGGTTTAAAAGTTGTTTGGATTTTTTGATTTTCATTTTGAGGATCGAAAAATGGATGCTCGAGAATAATCATGAAATCCACGAAACAGAGGGTTGAACGTTCTTTGAGATCACTCCGCCAAACAATTGTAGGGTGTCACATGAGTAACGGGACGGCTGAATATTTTCTCAACTAAGATATTTTTCCAAAAGGTCAAGATCATTCTTGTAGTAACTTTTGACGGGGAATTCAATGGTGACCGTAATTTTGACCGTGACGATCCTTCAAGGTTATTTCAAAGTTAACTTTCTTTTTCAAATGGCAACTTCTGTTTTTGAGTTCTGAAATCAATAGAACGAACAGTTTTACATTTAGATTAAAAGATTCGGAAAAAATCAATCAATTTTTTCGGAATAAGTTTGATTTCAGTACTCAAAAATAGAGGTTTCCATTTTTTAAAAAGTTGACCTTGAAATAACCTTGAAGGTGATCCTCAAGGTCGAAATTAAGGTCACCATTGAATTCCTCGTCGGTATACGGTATAGAGGAAATGATGATGAAGACAGACGTCTACATAATTATGTAGGATATGCAAAAGAAATATCTGGTAAATAACGAAGCAAGAGAAGAGCAGAGAGTCTCTCATGCGGTTCCCTTCTAATGGTGTTGAGACCTTTTGTGAAGAGTTCCAAGTCTTTCAGCACGCTCGTCGTTTCGGCGTCTAATCCCCTCTTTTTATCTTCCTTTTTTTTCTCCCTCTTTATATATCTATCTCGTACATGCTTGTTCGTCTGGGTACCCTTTGGCTCATACAATGTTGAACAAAAATTTTTGACACTCGAGATTTGTTAGCGCGTTAACAGACGTGGTACCCACGTCGTGTCCAAAATGAAAAAAAAAACATATATCTATATAAAAATATACATATATGGAGCATCTTAAGTATTTTCATGCTGTAAAATAATTATTCTCAAGCATCTTGAGTATATTCATCATGCTGTAAAATAATTATTCTCAAGTATGCACGTGCACCTTTTTAGCTAGAATCACATAGCTTCACCGCTAAATTTGGTGACTAATTATTTTCGTCCGCCTGTTCGTGCTATCCGCGCCACGAATAGTACAAAATATCTCCGCGAGCGACGCCACTCGATGGCTACTCGCGCATGGCGGACGAAGCCGCCATGACACCATGAGAGCGAGGAACATGCGGCAGAGACAAAGGAATCATCCGCAATTTTCGTACGATCTCGATGTTTCGGGGCTCATTTTTTTTCTCCAGAAGATTCTCCGTCACTTCGACGGCAAAATTTTTATTAGCGATTGTCAATTCACAATGAGAACCATTTGTGCATTCAGGAGAAAGTTTAAGGTTAGCATTTTCAAACGATAATTATGAACAATGGATATAGACAATAGACGATGTGATGGACATAGACAATCATTTGATAGAAAATGAGACAAAAAAATGTCCATTATTCTTGGAAAAAAATTAACGAAAATACACCTTTCAAGATATCAACTACTAGGGAAAATTAATAATCACTATGAGACTGTTTTTCTGCATTAAGGACACATGTTACAGTGTAACTACGCTTCGGTATTGACGATTTGTAAAGGAATGTTAGAGACGATTTCTAAAATTTTCCACTGATTTGACTTCCTATTCAACTTCCTGAGGTTATGTTGTGGTTTGTGTAACTCTTCCATACGTCTTAGTCGTCATACGATTTTCATGCTTCGGTATATCCGTATTTATATGTCGATATCGTGCTTTCGGGGGGGGGGGGGGGGGGGGAGTTTATGTCGCCGAGCCGAGAGTACACTGAAAATCTCGAGAATATCAAATGTCTCCAGTGTAATTGTGACAATGACTTATCGTAGCGAATCCCTCTGACAAATTATCTTTGTTATTAGTTTCTCAAACTGTGAACAATTTTGAGGCAGGCATTGTACATTTATATACAAATGTACATACAAATACATACTCGACGCGGATATTCCAACGCGTCAGTAATGGTTCTCTCGACGATATGAAACGTCATAAATTATACATTCTCTGTTGAGTTTCGGGGAGCATGTGCCAACAGCGCGTGATGAGTGTAAACAGCGGAACAGAGGGTTATGAAAATATATCGGCCATTTTCTACAAACTCAGCCACGATTTTTGTTCCATTATTTTTGCCATTATTTTTTTTAATATTCTACTACTTTTTAAGGTACTAGTCTACTTTATAAGGCGAAAAAACGCAAATTGAAAAAAAAAATTCTCAGCTTAATCAGACATAGCTATAAAACTGTTTTTACAACGTTGCTTTATCATTCCAAAATACAACAAAAAAATATTTTTTATTCGATTCTTTGAATAATTTATAGAAGGCGCAAAAATCGAAAATGTCTTTTCCCAAGGCAGACAGTTGATCTCAGGATTGGCAAGTCTGAAACAAAAAAATAAAAAAGCATTTTAAAGAGGAAGGTTCCTTACACAACAATTTACCACCGTTAACGGAAATTTTTTTTTTTATCGATTTTTCATTAACGGCGGTTAATTGTTGTATAAGCTACCTATTTAGAATGCTTTTTTATTTCAGTCTTGCCAATCCTGAGATTAACTGTCAGCCATTGAACAAGACATTTTCTACTTTGGCGCCTTCTTTAAATTATTCAAAGAATCAAAATAAAAAATAATTTTTTTAAAAGTATTTTCGAAGGATGAAACAATGTTGTAAAAACAGTTTTATAGCTACATCTGATGAAGGAGCTAAGAAACAAAATCTTAAATGTTTCCTTTTTTGGTCTTCTAAAGTAGACTCGTACTTTAAAACCTAAGGTTAAATAAAAATAAAAATACCTAGATCTGAAAAATCAACAGTTCAACAGTGACATTTTTTCAAAATTCGATAAGTTGCTCAAAATTTATACGCCAAAATGTGAGAAGGTGAAATTTATTTGCATCGACAATTCGATTGATCAAAATTCGTCACTTCTGTGGAATACGAATTTTATGCGAATATTTCACACAATTATTTGCATCGGAGCGTGATAAATCATTGAAAATTTTTATAAACCCCCGCACACTTTTGCATCGAATAGATTTCGAAACTTGATTATTCGCATAAAAATAAAACGTTTTCGCCGATTACGGTCAGAATGAAAATTGCCAATTTAAACTTTCAGGGCACAAAATGTTTATGCTTTTATGTGACTACGTAAAAAAATCGAGCGGACAGTCTACCATAAATGCATTATATTTTTAGTCCCTCGTTACTGCGCTGACCTCGGGCGCGATTAAACGATAAGCGTCGTCATTGTTCGATAAAACCACATTACCGTTAATGAATAAATTTCAATACATTATTCGACAATGTCATTTGCCATCGTCGTTATGAATTATCTCGAAATATCTCGTTAATCTCGCGGACATTTTGAATCAATGCCAAAAAGCCCATTCGCAAAGTTAAATCGCCGATACTGCAGCACCGATTGTGATGAAACGATAATATTTCGACGAAATTGAAAGTTTCGTGGAATTTCGAGCGATTCATTGGTGATTTTCTATAGAGTCTATATATTAAATTTCATCCGTGTCACGATATATTGATTGCCCGTTTATTCACGTAAATCTCTTGTACAGCAGCCTGGACGTTATAGTTATCGCAGAAGCCTCGAAAAATAGGTCACAGAGCGATTAAACACCATGGGTTGGGATTAAACGAGTTGGTATATTCAATAATTAAAATCCTATCTCGCCAAAAGGGTGTTTTTGTTTCGAGTGCATATCAGCGAAGGTATTTTCCTCTCGGACAATATTTCGTTGTTTCACACGTGCTTGGCCAAGGTATTTAAAAAATCTACAATTTTGATGGTGGCTATGACATTGGAGATTTAAATTCCGAGTTAAAGGGTTACAGCAGTCAGGAGGTCGAAAAAAGCAATTTTTTCTGAATATTTTCTGGAAAGTTATTTTAATTTATTAACGTAAAAATTTATATACATATTTTCATAACTTTTAACTTTATTTTGAAATTTTTCTTTTAAACAAATATCTTCCACCTTCCAATTCCAATACCCAGAAATATCCATTTTCAACAAAATGGGAGCTTATAAAAAAAAAATCGATTTTTGATGAAAATTTTTGCCTTCAATTGTTTGTAAAATCGGAAATATTTATCGGTAAAAAGAAACCTTCGATTAACTATTAAAAAATATATTTATAATGTAAAAATGCTTGTGTAAAAATTTGAGACTGATCGGTTAACAAAATTTTGATTTTTGATGAAAATTTTTGCCTTAAATTGTTTATAAAATGGAAAATATTTATTGGTAAAAAAAACTCTTCTATTAATTACTAAAAAATATAATTACAAAGCTTCTGTAAAAATTTGAGACTGATAGGTTATGCCGTTTCTGAGAAATCTTGCTCACCGACTTTAAAAACACAGTTTTGAGAAGAACGCGTTCAAAGTTTCAAATAAGCACTTTATACATCGTAATTCCGCGTTTACTAATATGCCTGTAACTTTGAAAATATTTGTCGGATTGACATAAATTTTACTGTTTACATACTTAAATATATGTACATTATGAGAATGAAATTTAAAAAATCGATTTTTTTAAATCCTGACTGCGTATAACCCCTTAAGGCAATTCGAGCGCTTGACACTAGACAAATCAGTGCTGAATCTCATTAATCGTTTATGCAAATATTTGTTTATAAATCGACAATAACGAAACATAGTTTGTACTGCAAAATTTCTCTTTAAGGGGGGAAAACCAATTTAAGGGGTGGAAAAGCTGAAATTTTTGCGAATTCATTTCACAGATATAATTGATTTATCGGTTACCAAATGGCGACGGAATAAATAAATTTTTCTCATTTTTTAAGCCCCGTTTTTATTCAAGGACGTCTTGAAAAAAGCAGTTCTCAAAAACTTAAAAATTGGCTCCGTATTTTACATCAAGCTAAAACTCAAAAACTACAAATCTACAAAGTTTGCACGTCGAGAATAGTCAAGGAAATTTCTCGTTATATTGAAAGTATCGACTTATCATGCGAGAACATGATAGATTGATTACGGAAATAGTTGTAAATTGTAGCAAATCTGCAGCGAAGAGCAATTCAATTTGGCAACCGTTGCTGAAACAAGAATGTCGCTGAAGCATCTTGAACTCTCTCCATAGAACGTTTAGTTGTGAACCGACATTACAGAGGATAAGTTAGCCGCTTTGGTCTTCTCCAAAAGGCGTCTTATATTCATGATAAACAGCTGATGCAGTTATTCGACCTCAACAACGATCGATTTACCAAACTGCTTGCGAACGTGTTGATAACTATCGCGCTTTGCCCTTACTGTTCCCAACAGTGCAACTTGGCAAACAGCTTGATGAGAGTGACGGACCCACAGAGCATCTACGACACACACAATTCCTTCCCTTCTCCATCCAAACACACACACACACTATACACGACACAATGAAGTTATGTGCGCAGAGTGTTGTGATTTCGTCTCAAACTGCTGCACGATGAAGAGTTTCGCTTATCAACCTAAAGCACCGTGAGGGGTGAACGGTTTGACGTGTCAACGGGTTTCAAACTATTATAGACGCATTATGATTCACATGACACACACACAAGCACTTGCATACAATGTCTTATTGGATACAATTTTCGAGTGTCTTGGAACTTGTTTCGCGTTCAATGATCAACACATGGCGTCTGAGACACTTGATTATATCCCAGCACCACGAATTTTTATTCCCAACAATCCCAGAGTAGGAATGATGAATATTCCCTCATGACACCTGTTTTCATTTATCGTTCAACTTTTTTTACCATGATTTTCACTAACGGGGAAGAGCAAAAGCAGGGAAGAAGAGAGATAGGGTGATTTATTGATGGACTACCATTGATGGTCTTGGACTTGATCATTGAAAACTTTAATAAAGTGAAGTCTGAAATAAGGTTAATAAGGTTAAGAGGGTTAAGGTTATAGAAAAGTATAATACAGTGCAAGGTCGTGGTTTTAAAAGTTTCGGCGTGGACTCAAGCCTAAAAGAATAAGCCTAAGAATTGAAAGCATAGTAGAGAAAACCAACAGCAATTGCAAAAGCGCTAGTTCATATGATGGAAAGCCTACAAAGCATAAAGAAGCTCGGAGCTCGGGTCAGATGTACCCAAGCTTCGGACCAGCTTGGGACCATCCCAAGCAGAGTCGCCATTTTTTTTGTCAAAAGATGCTCTCATAAGCTTCGACAGTATTCAATGAGAGAGGGAGAGAGAGAAACTTTGGCGCCAAGCAAACATCACAGAAACAAAGATCCACGGAGAAAAGTCCATTCTTGAATGCAAATGGCCGTCGTAAATGCACAGAGCTGCCTGCCACAATGCGTCGTCATGAACCGTCCCCCGACCACCCTCGACTCTCGTTTACATTTCATTAGCACTAAGTAGCCTCTCGGTACAATTGACTTAAGAGAATGGTTCGTGTCAATGTCCCAGAGACGAAGCCTTAGCGACGAAACATATTAGTACCGCCATTTCGTGTGATCTCTTCTCTTCGTTTATTTCTGCAATGTTTTTTCTGGCGAATGACCCAACGACTCCTCGTTTTCATGGCTGACGAACGACGGAGCTGAGAGAGAGAGGAAAAATAGGGAATGGCTTAGGGAATTGGCGAGAGGGAAGCGGGAAACTGGATGTCACGAGAAATGGCGGAGGGAGCCTATACTGGATCCACTCGTGGATTAGACCATTGGCCAACCTCCCGTAACGTCTCTTTTCCATCTCTCTCATCCTGACTCTAACCCACCCTGGTGATGTGCGACGGGGTTTACGAGAACAACGAGAGTCTCCGTGGCGAAGCTCCGAGAGTTTATGACGATCCCCGTGCCGAGTCTAACTCGGGGCCAAAAAAGAAAGGCGAAAGAGACTAGGCAGAAAAAAGATAGGGGAATGGATAACGAAAAAAACGGCGAAAACAAGAGGAAAAATATGAAGACCATGGATGATGAGAAAATGAATACGATTCTTTTATGTAGCGGAAGAATTACGCTCGGTAGCGTTGCGATGGAAATTTTTTTACTCCATTCGCGATATACCACGCTAGGGGATGATAAACTCATCGGCAATGGCGCGAATGCAGCAGAGGAGCGTGATAATAAGTGAACAAAGCAAAAATGTAGCCAGACAGATCGAGCGCATTATTTCTCTTTCGCTCGGTTGCACGCAAAATGGAATTTTACCTCGCGATTATGCAATGTACCGGGGTTCATGATTCACGTTTATGTGCATGAGGTGTGTTTTTGTGCGAGAGTGAAGAAAAACTGGGGCAAATGTTGAGGCTCAAATGACGTTGGGTAACGAGAGTTTTGGGGCTGAGTTTAGAAACAGGACGAAATCAGCTCAAAGCCGTACAGAAGGTTACGTTAAAAAACACAATTATGCCAGGTCGGTGTTAGGATATTCAGATGAGCTGCGGAAGAACGCCGTTGCATTTTCATGAACCCTTCTGCTGGACCCCGCTGAACGTCCGACTGGTCACAGTTTAGGCTTATTATATATACATATAATCTCGCCGACCACTTTCCGCCTCGATTGATATTCAAATTTAACAACTTTTAATTGCAATTATGATAATGAATCTATGGAGCTTGGAAATTTATCGCTCACAGGACTTTTACCACCGTTGACGTCGTGGGCGGAATACGCGGAATTAATGCAACAAAGTTACATGACCGAGGCTGAAAGGCCTCCTTTGTTTTTTTTTTCATCGGAGCTTTTTTTTAATTATTCAACTGCCGCCTCAGTTCGTGATAACGGGAGAGAGAATCATGCAATTGTTTTATGGAACAAAATAATTTATAACAATTTTGTCTCAGATGAGGTATCGAAATAGAGTAACCTCGTTTAAGGGGGTATTCTAGTTTTGGATTTTGTAAAAATCAATTTTTTTCACATTCCTTAAGTTTAGATCTTTAAGAATATATCCTCGAAAGCAAATTTCCGAATTCCAATAATTTACGGAGTTATAGCTATTTTAGTGATGTCAGAACGTAACTTTAAGGGGGTATTCTGGTTTAGAATTTCGAAAAAAAGTAATTTCTTATTCTTCAAGGTTAGATCTTCAAGAGTATATCGTCAAAAGAAAATTTTCAAATTCCAATAATTTACGGAGTTAAAGCGATTTTGGTGATGTAGCAACATGATATCTCAAGTTCTACTGAACCGATTTACTTAAAAAATTTTACCAATCCTTAATGTGTAACTTTCTATCGCCCTTACCACTTTTGTATCAAAATTTTTTTTTAAATATTGTAGAAAAATTAAAAACTGAGAAAAAGAGTCGAAAAACGCATTTTTTTCTTCGGACCATTTTCTGGAATTTTTCCCCCTCTTTCTCTGAGATAGGGGCTATAACGATATTCTTACTAATTAAGAAACTTTGTTTTTTAATTTTGTATGGAATGACTAAAAAGGTTGCAGTCGTTTCAGCTAGCACACCCCCTTTTTTTAGCCCTAACTTTACCAGCTTATAATTGATTAAATTTTCATTTTTTTTCGATTTTTTTTTGTCTATTGTCAAAATATTAATAAATATGTTGTAGAATGAAGATTGGTGAAAATATTTTTTGTTTTTTTTTTCATCGAGCTCAAACGCTCAAAATGTAGGTCTCTAGACCAGAATGCCGCTTTAACGGGCTACATCTACTTGAAGACCTGAAAAAAATAACCGAATTTTTTTTTTTTTTTGGGAAACGGTTGGTGAAAAGGAAACCCACTTTTTTAAAACACAAAGGCACAAATATTGACAGTCTTTCAAAAAAATGAAGAAATGTAGAAAAATTGTTATATTTAAGCCGGTCGACTTTCGGAAAATGCAGCTCATTCAATTTTAGGAATATTTCAATTTCTTGAATACAAAAATTAATTTAAAGGGTTTGTGTCTGCAAAAATGTTGCAAATTTTTTATCATCGATCTTCAACGGAATGTCAGAGTCCAGTTGAATCAAAAATTGCTCGGCAAATGGTAAAAAAGGTACTCTTTGCTGGAAATTGAAAACAGTCCAGTGAGAAGGCTAAAATGTCTTCAAGAACTTTCCATTACTCGGCATTACGGATACTTTGCGCGGCTTCTCTTGATAGTTCGTCCGGAACATTGAATCTGGAAGAAGCGATGCTGCAATCAGGGAGAGAAGATGTTTTTTCTCATATTTGCATAAATATTCGACGATTGCGGTCGACGTAATTCATCGAGAAAGTTTCGTTTCGCGCGCTTTTCTTTCCGCTTGTCCTCTTCCGTCGCGATGCCACTGGCGGTCCAAAACAATGGTGGAAATGCATTAGCGGTAAGAGCATTAGTACCTACTTACCCGTCTCTGGAACTTACCGTTAAAGTACCTGGAAGTACAAGTGGTAAGCAGTGTAAAACACTATTCAAATATTCTCATGAATTATGTACTTCGGGGGCCACGGGTGGGGTTTGTGCCAGTAACTGAAAAGGTATGAACGTATGTGTCGGTGTATGGGGTGGATTCTGCAGCGGGGAGACACCCGTTCGCTCGGTGCTTTTCTCGCTGGTTTATATACGATGCGCCATGAGTAAAGGTGAGAGACACCGACACGACCGAGTTCGACGGAACTCCATGAAATCCGAACGGACAGTTCCGTTGAAAGTTCCTGCATTTAAATTTCGCACAAAGCACGAAGAGACCCTCAGATTCCTCTGATTCGTGATTCTGTAATTAGGCTTAGAGTTTTCAAGAGTCTTTACATTGACAGGACTATGCGGTATTATAAATACCTTCATTGAAACAATTTCATGATTTTGTAATTTTCTCACTTTGATGAATATTTTGATTTGTGGGACAGTGGCGATTGAACTAATTTATTTTTATCTAGGAAGGTTGAGGGTAAACAAATTGTCAATTTTCGAGAAATTTTTTTATAGACATAACTAATTATTAAAGGTTCGAGTCATTGTTATTTCATTAATTATATATTTAATTTATTTTACAGCAATCTTTATTGAAAACTCTTGAAAATTAACTGAGATACAGATATGACCTCTACGACGCAAAAATGTCCTTTATGGTGTTGCAGAATTGTTCTTCGTTGTTTGGTGAAAACGCATTTTGAAGGATATCGATACCGAAAAAGTGTCAGAGCTGCGTCACCGTATTCTGCAAAAGCCTGCAACGGTGAGTTTTAGCTTTGTTGTGTGGAAAATGTTGTTTTAGAGATTTTCGTCCTGAGTCAAGCCTGGACCAATAGAGACATTTACAAACGGACGGTCAGGTGTCAACGTTGTATTCTGCTTATCGACGTTTTAGGTCTAAATTTCTAAGCTAGGATAAACGATATTAGCGCAGCGAAAAAAAGAAGCCTATCAGGACCTCGCCCGGTTCTCGTAAGTCGAATCATTATACCATCCTATTATCCTTGGATAATTGGATCATGAGTTTGCATAAGTTTCCATAACGCTCTCTCGTGCAACACAACCCGGTACTTGCTAATGGGCTTCGCGAAATACAACCGATACAGGAGCTGGCTCGAGCTTTAAGGGGGTTTTCTGGTCTAGAATTTTTTTTAAATAATTTTTTTTTGTAAATACTCGAAAGTGTAACTCCCGCTAATAAGAGGCTGTAAATTTTTGTATCAATTCTTTATGATTATAAAACCTTATATTAAGTTATATTTTAATGGCGCATAAAGTTTTTACCTAACTTAATTTTTTTTTTAATCAATTTTTTTTTGTATCAAATAAAATAACGGAATTTAGCTACTAGAATAGATGTCCCCGTTGAAGAGTTTCTATTGTTTTGATGGGTTTAATGAAAAAAAAAAATTTTTAATGATAAAAACTTGGTTTTTTATCAAACCCAAAAACAACAGAAACTCTGCCACTGGGATATCTATTCTAGTAGCTAAATTTATTTTATTAAGAAAATAACATTTTTAATTTTGAAAAAAGTAAAAAAGTTGGATAAACCATTATGTGCCGTCATAATAATATTAAATATGATGTTTTTTAACTGTAAGAAACGAGACAAAAAAAAATCAGCTCGATTCTGGCAGGAGTTACACTTCCGAATATTAACCATTTTTTTTTTGCATATTCTTAAAATTTAGACCATTGAGAGTGTATCCTTGAAAGGAAATTTTGAAATTCCAATAATTTACGGAGTTATAGCTACTTTAGTAATGCTTTAGTCACGCTATAGATGTTTTTCGTAAAACTACTTTTTTCAACACGACTGACATCATATCTCAAGTTCAACTCAACCGATTTCCTTTAAATTTTTTATCAATCTTCAATGTATAAGCCTTTATCGTCCTTACCACGCTTATATCCAAATGATTTTTTTTACTATTGTAAACAAATTAAAAACTATGGAAAAAAGAGTCGAAAAATGCCTTTTTTTGTTCAGATAGCCGTCATTTTGCGAAAATTTTGTTTTCCTTTTTCTCTGAGGTGGGGGTTCTAATGACATTCTTACTAATTACGAATCTTTTTTTAAATTTTGTATCTGATAACTTGGAAGGTCGCAATCTTATCAACCAGCACACCCCCTTTTTTACCCCCAACTTTACCAGGTTATTATTTATTTAATTTTCTTTTTTTTCTTGAGTTTTTTTGTGTATTGTCAGAATATTAATAAATCTGTTTAAAAAAAAGAATGGTAAAAATATATATTTTTTTATCGAGCTCGACACAATCTTCAAAATACATGTCTCTCGACCAGAATACCGCCTTAAGCTATTTTTTTATTTTTCATGTATATAAGAAAATGGGATAATTTTAGGCAATCTGAATGTACACGCCCCTTTTTTGACGATCGACTTTCTCGGCTTTATTTTGAAAAAAAATCACTATTAAAATATTGCCATTTTAATCGAGGATTGATTCGCTAATCCATTTTGCTCAAATTATTCCCTGATTGAAAATGATTTATTCTTTCCTATATTATACTTTATAGGTAATTGTTCTGTACGTGATTTTCCATCGGTTTTTGATTCTCTTCCCGCATGCTTTGTCCCTCGTTCGACCGTACGCGTGAATTCAATTATCGTTTTGTCAATACGATATTGTTTGTAATTCGAGAGATTGATACGTCGCTCGTCGTCGATCAGAGTGCGAAATTGCGCGATCGTTAATATAAATCATGTATAACATAGGTCTCCCGGGAATTTCTCTCGTTTCGCGGGATTTAATGAAATTAAAAATTCCAATATCATTCCCAAAATTCGCCACATATTGTATTTTCAATTACGCTGAAAATCGAGGATACACCGAAATATGAATTTCGACGACATGATTTAATTTTGGACCGCAGCATTCATTTTGCTTTCGTTAATTTAGATCAATCACGAATTATTCTCGAAATGCTCTTTATCGTGCTGCGTTCGATAAAATTCTGGCGGAACCGCAGCCACATTTTCGACGTCATTTTTGTGGAAAGATGGGGATGAAAAATTAAATGAAACAATTCGATATTCCGTATTCCGCAGAGTGAATAATCCGAAAATAATTTATCAATCCGGGCGAAGACTCGCTTTCAATGAAAAACATCGTCACTCGCGGCGTCGGATATTGGCCTTTTATTTGTCGACGCTGTTTGCCTTTTACTAAAATCCCATTTCGCGGCGGTTCGAAGGGAAGGAAGAAAAAATATATATATAATCGAAATCTCGTCTCTCAACCGGAATAACGATATTGCCACTGCTGGCGTTTGTTGTTGTTCCGCTGTCGCAAGTTCAACGGTAAGAAAATCCTGGAGCTCGGTGCCGGTTGTCTCTTCGCTGCAAAATGCATGAGCCCCCTTCTGAAGAATGCATAAATCAGCTTGAATCCAGTTGGCCTCTGGGATACACGGATTCCACTTTTATATTCAAATTAAATCCCCAGAAGATCTTTTACATATTCGCCACATCGATGGGGGATCATGCTGAACGAGATCCGGTGAGCCTCCCGTTGTGTCTCATCCACTGGATTCTCTTCTCCTCTTCGCTGTTAAATTTTCCCACTCGAATATTCGTTAATCGCCGAGAGAGGGCGAGAGAATAGGGAGGGTCTCCTCCCTTAAGTTCTTATTCAATTTTTTCGACTCCCCCGTCGCGACAGCTGTTCGATCCAAAAGTTTCAACAGCTTGAGGCGAGTCAGGCGTCCAAAGGAATTCAGCCTCTTTCAGGCTGAGTTATCGCGGCAAGTGACTAATCGTGGATATGATTCGAGGGTTTTTCAAGACCCATTTTTTCAGCACTGTTCTGCCTCGTCATTCCTATTCGTCCTCTTGAATCTGACACTGCAAAAATCCACACGAGAAAGTCCCTCGGTCTCTTCTACATCTTCTTTCAAAGCCAAAAGAGGAAAAATCCCAAAAGTTTCGTACTGCCTTTGCATTTTATTTCACATATGAAACGTGACATCTGTTCGGATATCTCCACTCCGCTACAACGATGTGTAACAGAACGGGAACGAAAAATACGTCGTAAAAATTGTCCGACTCGCGTGTAGCTCTCAGGATTTCCATCGAATTTTTATACCCTTCACCGGTGTGGATTAGCATCGAGAAGAAATTTTTGCCTCCGATAAGCCACTCGAGGTGGTTCCCCGACGAGTAAACACGTTCGGAAAAGCTTCGCATAGACAAGTGAGCAGCTGCAAATTGAATTGCTAAACTCTCTTCATTAGTTTCAGTCTAATGACGACGAGTTTTCAAACGTCCTTTATTCTTGGCCCGTATGCGCCTTCCTCGCCCAAATTACGTTTTGACAAAAGCCTCCTTCAGCTTCTCGTCATAGCGAGCGATTGTTTGATGCTTCACTTGACACTGCCTTCATCGCACTATCGTACGTGCCGTCGTCTCGACGCTTTTCAGTTTATTCACGATCCTCGAGTGTTACCGAGAAAATGGCACCTTCATCAGTGACGCAGTTTCCGCTTTGAAACGCTTCACAGCATGACCTTTTGCATTTCCTCATTGTAATGCTTCTTCAGGGTACTTTCTTGTAGCCTTGTTTCAAGTTGGGCTTTGTACAATATTGCAGATAAAACCAAAATTATAAATGTCCGGAAATTGCTTCTATTTTTCTAGTAATGTATGAACAATTGACTATAGATCTGAATTATTTTAGATTTTTCAGCTTGAAAATTTTGGAATTGAGCAAGGAATGGTATTTCTTTTGCACATTTTACGTTAGAATTTAAAAATTTTCTAATTTTCAATTTAAGACAAATTGAATTGAATTTCTACTCCCTATTTTGGACCTTTATCGTCACTTCATTTGCTCGCACCATAAAGGTCCCTTTCTCACCTTTTAGGGATGCAATCCTGATAATTGCGATTTTGACAGTGATCAAAATCTTGTGTGCAAACAATTGTCTATAAATCTCAATTATTTTAGATTTTTTAGCTTGCACATTTCGGAAATAAGCAAGGAATGGTATTTCTTTTTTAAGAATTAAAAAACAGTGTGATTTTAAATTTAAAAAAATGTATTCAAGTTTCAACTCTTCATTTTAGATCTTTTTTGTTACATGTTACATTTGTTACATTACAACATGACCTTTTGAATTTCGTCATTGGAATTCTTCTTCAAGGTACTTTCTTGTGCCAGTAGCCTCGTTTCTAGTTTGGCTTCTTACAATATTACAGATAAAACCAAAATTGAAAATTTCCGGAAATTCCTTTTAGTTTTCTAGTAATAAATGAATAATTGACTATAGGTTGGCATTATTTTAGATTTTTCAACTTGCCAATTTTGGAAATAAGCAAGGAATGGCATGTCTTGCACATTTTACGTAAAAATTAAAGGAACGGTGCGGTTTAAAATTAAAAAAAAATGTATTCAAATGTCAACTCCCCATTTTATACTCTTTTGTATAAAATCAAAATTCTGAAAATTCTGAAATTATTTTTTGTGGATTGGCCGTGGGTTAATGAAGGTCTCTTTATAGTCCCTCGAAGTTCCCTTTTTTATTTTTTAGGCCCGGAACCCAAAAAATTGTGATTTTGACAGTGGTCAAAATCTAGTGATCTTGTGACTTTGACAGCAGTCAATGTCACAATATGCTCCGCATGTATTTCTCATGGAGTTTCAATGGTCCTTCGAATCGACAGACGAAACGAGACGTTGAGCCCAATTAATCTCCAATTACATTTGTTCCTCGCTGATGGAGTCCAAAAAGGTGAAGTGGGCGAAACTGCGAGTTGAGAAACTTGATTTCGAGTTTGTCGGTGCTCGTTCTTGGAGTGTCTAATTTAATCTAAACACAGTGTCGATACGATTACCGTTGGTGTGTCGTGTCGAGTGTTGTGTGTTTTGGATGTACGAAACGTCGGGTACGATTTCTCAAGTTGGTCGTGTGCAACAGAACGAGACTGTTATAACAGATGCTCGTTGAAAACGTGTGTACAACCCTTCGTGTCGAGGGTACCCGTGAGAATTGTCGGTAGTACATCGCTGTGGAAAAGCGATGATGAGAGAGATAGATGAGCCCACTCAACTTCCGAGATTATAGGTACACACTGAATGGGCTTGGTGCAGGATTTATAGGCGAAGAAGAGGAAAACGACGGACGTCTCGTTGCTGATAGAGAAGACACTCGAGAAGGCACAAGTGCTCGTTTTAGCGCCTCTTTGTCGGTTCTCCCCTTTTCGCTTCGCCCTCTGTTTTCGTTGCCGTTCTTTACTGTCATTTCCCAACGTCGTATTTCTCTCGGTAGTCGTATATATTTCACGGCAATTTCATCTTATCAATACGCCGTTTCGAAATTCACGCGGGCCAAAGTTGCGATTAAAACGGAATGACAAAAAAATTGCGTGAGAATTTTGAAAGTAGACGAACGAAAATCATCGGTTTCACACGAGGGGCCATTCACTTGTGAAATCATTGAACCACTTTGCATGAAATCACGAAAAAAATCATAAAAAATCGCTTGAATTGATCTGAATTAAATTAAATTGATTAATTTCTTATTCATTTATTTTTCTGAAATAAATTAGGTAGTTCAGAGGAAAAAATGCATCGATATAAGGTTTAAAAAAAAAAACATTGAAATTTCGCATTTTGGCCAAAACTAGATTTGTTCACTAAAATAGCTGTAGCTTTTTTTCTAGATGAAATTCCGGTTTCGACTTGAACTCATTCTTTTCAGGATCGTTGAAGCTTCGAAATGCCGCTTGGTTCATCCAGTTCGGATAATTTTTTAATTTTTGGCAGATTTTTAAAGTTTGCTCATCGATTTTTGCAAATTTTTTAAGGCACACCCCTTTCCATTTTTTTCGGTGATTTTCAAAGTGCCCTTATTTCTACAAAAATCAAGTTATCGGAATGAACCAAACGCTATTCTCTAAGTTCAGTGATAACCTTTTAGTACGAAAAAGAAATTTCAGAACAGGTTGAACCGAAGTTAAGTTATGGGCACTTGAAATTTCGCGATTTCGAGGTTTCTGAGAATGGGGCTAAAATTGCTAAAATTGAAGAAAAATGTTTTTCATGAAAATTCATAAAATTTTTCAATTTTTCGAGAAAACTGTTGGTAGTTTCGTGTTCAGGGGGACAAAATACATCGGTATAGGACCCGACAAAAAAAAATTAAAGAATTTTTTTTTTCGCATTTTGGCAAAAATTGAATCGGTTCGTTAAAATGACTGTCATTTATTTTCTAGATAGAACTTTGGGTTCTGAATACGCTCATTCTCTTCGGGATCGTTCAAGCTTCAAAAGGCCGCTTTGTTCATATAACTCGAATAATTTTTCGATTTTTTGCAGATTTTTAAAGTTCGACCATCGATTTTTGCCAATTTTTTAAGGCATACCCCTTTCCATTTTTTTCGGTGATTTTCAAAGTGCCCTTATTTCTACAAAAATCAAGTTATCGGAATGAACCAAACGCTATTCTTTAAGTTTAGTGATAACCTTTTAGTACGAAAAAGAAATTTCAGAACAGGTTGAACCGAAGTTAAGTTATGGGCACTTGAAATTTCGCGATTTCGAGGTTTCTGAAAATGGGGCTAAAATTGCTAAAACTGAAGAAAAATGTTTTTCATCGAAATTCATAAAATTTTTCGATTTTTTGAGAAAACTGTTGGTAGTTTCGTGTTCAGGGGGATAAAATACATCGGTATAGGACCCGACAAAAAAAAATTAAAATTTTTTTTTTTTCGCATTTTGGCAAAAATTGAATCGGTTCGTTAAAATGACTGTCATTTATTTTCTAGATAGAACTTTGGGTTCTGAATACGCTCATTCTCTTCGGGATCGTTCAAGCTTCAAAAGGCCGCTTTGTTCATATAACTCGAATAATTTTTCGATTTTTGGCAGATTTTTAAAGTTCGACCATCGATTTTTGCCAATTTTTTAAGGCATACCCCTTTCCATTTTTTTCGGTGATTTTCAAAGTGCCCTTATTTCTACAAAAATCAAGTTATCGGAATGAACCAAACGCTATTCTCTAAGTTCAGTGATAACCTTTCAGTACGAAAAAGAAATTTCAGAACAGGTTGAACCGAAGTTAAGTTATGGGCACTTGAAATTTCGCGATTTCGAGGTTTCTGAGAATGGGGCTAAAATTGCTAAAATTGAAGAAAAATGTTTTTCATGAAAATTCATAAAATTTTTCGATTTTTCGAGAAAACTGTTGGTAGTTTCGTGTTCAGGGGGACAAAATACATCGGTATAGGACCCGACAAAAAAAAATTAAAATTTTTTTTTTTTCGCATTTTGGCAAAAATTGAATCGGTTCGTTAAAATGACTGTCATTTATTTTCTAGATAGAACTTTGGGTTCTGAATACGCTCATTCTCTTCGGGATCGTTCAAGCTTCAAAAGGCCGCTTTGTTCATATAACTCGAATAATTTTTCGATTTTTGGCAGATTTTTAAAGTTCGACCATCGATTTTTGCCAATTTTTTAAGGCATACCCCTTTCCATTTTTTTCGGTGATTTTCAAAGTGCCCTTATTTCTACAAAAATCAAGTTATCGGAATGAACCAAACGCTATTCTCTAAGTTCAGTGATAACCTTTCAGTACGAAAAAGAAATTTCAGAACAGGTTGAACCGAAGTTAAGTTATGGGCACTTGAAATTTCGCGATTTCGAGGTTTCTGAGAATGGGGCTAAAATTGCTAAAATTGAAGAAAAATGTTTTTCATGAAAATTCATAAAATTTTTCGATTTTTCGAGAAAACTGTTGGTAGTTTCGTGTTCAGGGGGACAAAATACATCGGTATAGGACCCGACAAAAAAAAATTAAAAATTTTTTTTTTTCGCATTTTGGCAAAAATTGAATCGGTTCGTTAAAATGACTGTCATTTATTTTCTAGATAGAACTTTGGGTTCTGAATACGCTCATTCTCTTCGGGATCGTTCAAGCTTCAAAAGGCCGCTTTGTTCATATAACTCGAATAATTTTTCGATTTTTGGCAGATTTTTAAAGTTCGACCATCGATTTTTGCCAATTTTTTAAGGCATACCCCTTTCCATTTTTTTCGGTGATTTTCAAAGTGCCCTTATTTCTACAAAAATCAAGTTATCGGAATGAACCAAACGCTATTCTTTAAGTTCAGTGATAACCTTTTAGTACGAAAAAGAAATTTCAGAACAGGTTGAACCGAAGTTAAGTTATGGGCACTTGAAATTTCGCGATTTCGAGGTTTCTGAAAATGGGGCTAAAATTGCTAAAACTGAAGAAAAATGTTTTTCATCGAAATTCATAAAATTTTTTGATTTTTTGAGAAAACTGTTGGTAGTTTCGTGTTCAGGGGGATAAAATACATCGGTATAGGACCCGACAAAAAAAAATTAAAAATTTTTTTTTTTCGCATTTTGGCAAAAATTGAATCGGTTCGTTAAAATGACTGTCATTTATTTTCTAGATAGAACTTTGGGTTCTGAATACGCTCATTCTCTTCGGGATCATTCAAGCTTCAAAAGGCCGCTTTGTTCATATAACTCGAATAATTTTTCGATTTTTGGCAGATTTTTAAAGTTCGACCATCGATTTTTGCCAACCTCAATACCCCTTTCCATTTTTTTCGGTGATTTTCAAAGTGCTCTCATTTCTACAAAAATTAAGTTATCGGAATGAACCAAACGCTATTCTCTAAGTTTAGTGACAGCCTTTTAATACGAAAAACAAATTTTGGAATCGGCCAAACTGAAGTAAAGTTATGAGCACTTGAAATTTCGCTATTTTGAGGTTTTTTAAAATACAGTCAAAATTGAGAAAAAAAAAATTATTTTTATTTTTATCGTCTTCAACCGTTATTTCGATTGGAAATTCACCGCTGATTGCGAATCACGCAGAGTTTTTGTCGAAAAAAAAGTATTCATGAGAAAAAGCAAGGAAAAACTAAAAAAACGTATATTTCAATACAGCGTGTTCTTTTTGATACGCCTTTTTTTAAGAGGTGGTTCAACCCATCAATACAAACAACTTTTTCTATGGGGACTCCTCTGAAATTTTTTTCACGATTTTAGAGGAGTCCCCATAGAAAAATGTGTTCATAACTATGGGTAGAACTACCTCGGTCTTAGATTGTTATAAATCTATGGTAAGTGTATAATAAATTTTCTTTCATATGGTATCACTAAAATGACAAATTTGAAGGGAAAAAAAAGTCACTTTCAAGTTTGTCTTGTCTTGTCCTTCATTCACTTCCCATATCCTACAAATGTCTCATGAAAATACTGCAAATGAGCTCTGAAATGGTGAAAAAAATACGACTAGCTTTCACAAAAGTTCCTAAGTTGGTAGGGAAAATGTCACTATTTTGTCACTATTTAAACGAAAAAGTCACTATTATCATGTCACTATTTCTGTGAAAGTAAGTCACTATTTTACTATTTTTGACTCTGAAGCGCTAGCAACCCTGCCTTTTGAAAAACAGTTTTTGAGGCCTGTTAACACTTTGGAAATAATTTCGAAAACATCGTTAAATGTTTTCCAATGGATTCCCTGACTGTCCCCAAAAATGGCTAATTATTAGTTTCCTGATGAATGGAAGGTCTGTTTGCAATCGCTTTTTCCAACTTTTAAGTCAAGACAATTGTTTCGGGGCTTTGGTTGATCCTGAAGGACATTGGCGCAACACAGATACGATTCTTTGATCGTTTATTATCCCAGGCTGGCATCGGTTAAGCCCTTGTAGCATAAATAGTCGGGTGAAACCATCCGGAATTCTGGAAAACAGCGAAATGCTTTTGAATTCAGTTACCACGGAAAACCATTGCCCTCTACTTTCCCTTGGAGTTTCTTTATCTCTTTGATAGTAATGGCGCGGAGTTCGTTGTCGTTTTCATCGTCGACGTCGTCGTCGACGGGAAAACGGGCTGAACCCCATCAGTGCATTACATCGCGAGAGCAAAGCTTCGAGTACTCATCCTCTTACTCGTTCGGCACATGGCAAGGACGCCTCTCTGTGACTACTCCATTTTCCCCTGCCAATCTTCGTTTCACGCGAATTTCAGCCGGAGCGAGAAGCAATGTTAATCAGGCCAAGTGCATGCTGACAGAGCTCGTCTATATACCACCAGATTTCGGGGAGAAAATCATTCCATCCAATCGTCGAATCCCCTTTTACATTTTATATATATAGGTATGTATTTATGTCTGTTTGTGTCATATATAGCTCAAATATACGAAGGCATCAATTTCACTCACTCCCATCAACGATACAAAACAATTTCGACTCTGCCACATGGCCAATCTTCATTTTGGAACCAATTCCGAAAGAACGAAAACAAAAGTAAACAATATTTCTATGTATTGTATTTTTCATTCGCCCTTTTCCATCGGTATTCATGATACTTCGTCTGCATAATTAATTAGTAAATTGATTTCATCAGTTCAATAAAGAATTTTCAAAGATGGGATTGCTATGTAAATTAAAATCATTATTTGTATAATTGTTCAAATTACTTCGATTGAATAATTTTAAAAAACAAATAAATAAATCAGTTTATGAAATGTTATTGATAAAATAATATAAAGAATCGTGATGGTAATTAATTGATGAGATTATTATAGCATGATCATTAAAAAAAATTATTTTATTTATGAAGTTTAAAGTCATTGCATTATTCTGTTGTTTCAGAGTTTTTCAATAATAAAAAATTTAAATTTAACTTTAAAAATTAAAAAAATAGTGAGGTGGTTTAAAATTTAAACCTATTAATGACGCAGGTGGTCTCACTATTAATTATTTATTTAATCGAGCCGTTCTTTAACGAAAATGCATTAATAATAATTAATAACAAATAAAATAATTAATAAAGTTGACAACAAACAATAATTAATGAGTTTTATGTTTATCTCTACGCTCAACTGTGCATGAAAGGAATAACCTTTGACGATACCATTGGTTTCCAATATCCTGATGTCGAGGACGACGACAAGAGCGTACAAACTAGAATTTTCCGAAAATTACTTCACGCTGCGAACTTCAAGTCCTGACTAGCGGTCAAACCTTCTCTTACAGCTGCTGAGAAATTACTTTCAGAGTGGAAGTTCCGTCACATTGCCCACCCACTGGTTTACCACACTCGTCGGAACGCATTCGGAAAAGCGAATTCGCGGCATTTCCAACACTGCCAGACGAGGTCTTCGACTTTATCTCCCGGTTCTGTCTCGTAACCCCGCGAACGATGCTGAATCGTAAAGACCGAAAATCTATACGATCTAACGGCGTCAAATACGTATTGCACATACGCCCACATATATACATATATATGAGCCATTCCACACCGATTTGACCTGGGTCTGACCTTTTAGTACCTCTAAAGAGCACTCAAGATTTTTTTCAGATTTTTTTGGAGCGATTTGACTTAACTATAATTTTATAAACAAATAATTCTTAGCCCAAATTTAAAAATCTGAAAAAATCACAAAAATCCCGTTTTTTATATGAAAAATTTCAAGCGTTCACTGAGAAAAAAAATTGTTGAATGAACTAAATCTTTAGTTGCATACGCACGACTAAATAATTACTGGGTCCAACTAAATAATTAGTTTTTTGAATAATTCTGCGTTTCAGTTGACCAAAATATGATTCAGGCAACAAAATTTGGGTTCGTACAACTAAATATTTAGTCGTGCGTATGCGACTAAAGATTTAGTTCATTCAACAATTTTTTTTTCTCAGTGTTGAGAAAAAGTGGGCAGGCTTTTCCTTCTGTTTATAATAAGCTTTGTCGAAAAAAAAAATTTTAATAGAAGGAGGACCTTGAATTGAGTGGGCCATTATCCAAATATTTTTGTATGAATTAAAAATATTTAAAAAAATGTTTGGATAAGGCCCCACTTAATTCAGGTTTTTCTTTCTATTAAAAAAAAAAAAAAATTGTTCGAAAAAGTTTTCGATAAACAGAACAAAATTCCTGCTCACATTGGCTGAAGTCTCAACGCTTGAAGTTTTTCATATAAAAAAGGAATATTTGTTGTTTTTTTTCCGATTTTTAAATTTGGGCTGAAAATAATTTGTTTATAAAATTATAGCCAAGTCAAATCGCTACAAAAAAAATCTGAAAAAAATCCTGAATGCTTTACAGAGGTACTACAAAACCATAAACTAATCGCGAACAAAATTGGAGAGGTGAAGGGTCAGACCGAGGTCGAATCGGTGTGGAATGCCCCATATATATCGTTCAACCAAGTGGGGACTTTCGTATGTCGATGTTCCTCGATTGCCCACTCGTTTCCCCTCTCAACTCCAAACGCATTCTCGGCAATAACCATCAACGTTCGATGTAATTACCAAAATATCCGCACTACCGCAATAACCAACGATTCCTCGCACATTTGTAAGCGTTGAGGTTCATTGAAATTCCGAAACATCGTCTTTTCTGCGCGGTAATTATGGAGAAATATCAAAATAGTTAAAATCTGACGGAAAACGCGGCCCTCTGACAATGTGTACACATCAGGCTGTAATAATGGCCTCCATTGGCTTCGTCCTTGTACTAGCTGTAATAAATATGAAGACAGATGCCAAGGTACCTACTCCAGAGCGTAGACCGTGTCTTATTCTTCTCGAGCATCACCCCGGGCTAAATCAGAATTTATACTCAGCCACGAGTTCACGGTAGCGATGCTTACGAGCAACAACTTTCAATCCCAAGATCCTCCGGCATATTGTCTCGTATCTCTTCGTTTCGCATCCTGTATAGCGCGTGTCCTGACATTTCCCTGGTACACTTCTAATTCCACCCCTTGATTACCCCGACGATTCGATCGGGCGAAGTTAAAATCGAGGAACGCGCGAAGAACAGATGGGAAAAACAACGGAGTCATCGTCAGTCAGTGAAGCGCCAGATGCAGACCGAGTTTTGTAAACTTGGTTTGACTGATGAAACAACGAGAGAGTGAGAATATAGGGACCACGTCGTACCGGAGATAGGGACAGTGGCAAGCGTGATTTTATACGAGGTCAAGGGATTATCTTTCGCAACCCATCAGCGTCTGGGCTTTCTCTCTCCTCGTGTAATAAGACTTCAGAGGTCCCGCGGGATTCACCATCTAATGGCTAGAGTTTATGGGTTGAGTGCGGTGCCAAGTTAGCTATTACCTCGTGGTTTCATCCTCGCTTCCTCCACCATTCATTCCCCATACTCTCAACCATCGTCCAACCACTTTGAAACATTAGCGCGGGCTTTGCCCGTGACCCCGGTCATAGTTATAACCTCCCCTGACCCTGTTTCCCGCCAAACCTCGAGAAACGCGAAATGTAATCGTCGAGAAATTGATCGTCCACTTTGCCTTGACAGTTGATGATATGAAAAACAGTCGCGATCGAAAGCTAGACTGTGGGATTGTCGAATGGACGAAATTGGCTATTGGACGGGGTTAAACTTGAGATTCAGGTTTTAATGCGCTGTACCTTGTCTCGTGAATATCTTTCTTTTTTTCTTCTCATTCCGTGGAAATATGGAGAGAACAAAGTCGAGGAATTATATTTAGAAGAAATGTCTGAACATGTAGATGACATCAGGCTGTTGAATCAAATTGTTTGCGGTTGGAACGACATGAGAGATCATGATGAACTCATCTCCTTTTCGTGGTATGATTTTGGAGGAAATCGAACTGCTGATTCGAATTTTTAGGCTTTTCCAATTTTTTAAACATTTCTTCAAAACTGTTTACGTGAAAATAATGTTTACCTTTTAAATAACAATATTTTAGTCAACGTGGTGAAGTTTTGCTACTTATTCACGGTCAAACACTTTTCAGTATTGAATTTTGAAATAATTGGAAGAGGTTTATAGATCTTGTCAATAAATTGATCGAAAAAAAACCAATGCTCCAACTTTTGCAAATTGCAACTATCGAGTTCAAATTTCTTCACAATTGGACCAAGCAACAAGGACGGTTCGATTTACATTTGGAAAAAAATCACTCAATAGGTTCGCAGTTTACGAAATTTTTGAAAAATACATTTATCCAAATTTCCTGCCAAATGGCGTATTTGCTCAGAGTATGCGATAAATTGTCTCAAGAATTCTCCCATTCGCGAAGTTTACTCTATGAGGACGCAAAAATTGAGAATCCACTCATGGATAAAGTTTCGTGAGTAGAACAAAAAAAAAGCGAACGAGGAAACAACGTGCAAATTTCAATTTGCATTTTTTTACCAGTCTCGACGGTTCTTGATTTAAGTATGAAACCGGCGAGTCCGGGAGATTCTAATAGTCAAAGTTTCACCGGTTGAAGGATCTTGAAATAAATTTTATTAACGTGGTACACGCCATATCGTCATCGTGGATCCACGCGGGTGAGAAATAATCTAGCGCGGGTACACGCTCGAGATGCTCCAACAACGAGGTCGAATTTGCAAAGTTTTCTTTAATTACAGTGAAATCGGAGTAGGATAGGGTCGAGCCAGGGTGGGTTAATATAAAGCGTGTGTTGATGCCCGACGTATAGCGGGCAATTCGTCGAGCGGAAGTGAGAGGGTTGGTGGATAAGGGTGTAGGAATTCCGGCGTCTGATATGGCCTTAGCCCGGCGTTATACAGCGAAACTCCGGAGCTTTAACGTATCCGGTTCCCTCTTTTCTTCAGAGTCTCGGCAAACCCTTCGAATCGCGTCCGTACCTCCCCCTTGGCACCCCCCTTCGAGGGCATGACTTGAGTGACGTGAGAAAACTTTCGACCGACGGCGCACCCCTCCTCTCCGTGCAATGTCCAAGTTTCAGCCTCGGATAATTAAAACCACTTAACGCGCCTCCCGCTCTCATCAAACTTTGCGAAATCAAGATTTTCGAAAGATTCGACCTAGATGTATACGTATCTCCGTGCAGACGGAACAGCTACGATAATGGGAAACTATTTTTTGGTCAATTACTTTTGTTTCTGTTTTATGTGGGGAAAGGCGAGACGAAACTTCGAATACCACCGGTGCTTGAAGTATCAAGTAGCGGTGGTAATTGAAGTATCAAGTACCGATGGTAATTGAAGTACAAAGTACCGATGGTAATTGAAGTACAAAGTACTTGTTACTTGCAAGTACTCGTCAAGACGAGTACTTGAAGTACAAGTACTTGCAAAAATCAAGTAGCAGTATCAAGTACTTTCCAAGTTTTCGGGTACGTCTCGTGAATTCTGGCACTTGGGTCATTCCATGTCAAATAGACCAAGAGTTGATCACTTTCAATTTCGATGAAATTTAGTCCGAAGTTTCGTTTTATCATAAAACCAAGTTCTACAAAAGAACAAAAATTGAATTTTTTTTTTCAAATGTTATGCAAAACTCAAGATTTAACCATTTTTCAATTTTTTTTTCTTAATATCTTGAAAACTATGATAGTTATGAAAAATCGTTTGGTCGTCTTGAATTGAAGATTATACTTGGGGCTACGAAAAAAAAAAATATTCCGACAAAAAATTTAAAAAAATGATGTATCAGGAGAATTTAAAATTTCTTTAAATCGTGAAAATCCACAATTAACATGGAATTTTTTGTTCATTTTTTTAAATATAATACCTTGTGCTGATTTGAAAAGATCCTGAAATTTTCAGAAGGGTTTTTTTTTCAAAAATATGAATTTTTATAAGTTGAGCAATCATGTAATTTTGTAATTTTGAGCAGTGAAAATTACATGTTTGATCAACTTCACTTAACTTAGAGGTAAAAAAAAGTTTAACCAAAATTCATATTTTTAAAACAAAACAAAAATTTTTGAAAATTTCAGGATCTTTTAATATCAGTACAAGGCGTTATATAAAAAAGCAAAAAAATTTATGTTGATCGTCGATTTTCACAATTTTGAAAAAATCAAAATTCTCCAAATTCATCATTTTTAAAAAATTTGTTTCAGAAGCCCCGAGTATACTCTTTAAGACGAACCCAGAACGGTTTTTTCGTAACTATAATAGTTTTCGAAATATTAAAAAAATAAACTTGAAAAATGGTGAAATTTTCAATTTTCGAAAAAAAAATTGAATTTTTTTTCCTTTGTTAGAACTTTGTTTTATGATAAAAGAAAACTTCTGACCAAATTTGAAGGCTTTGCACATGCAACCATCAGCAAGACTCATTCAAAAGTACTTGATACTTGTACTTGAAAAAAATACTTCACGTACAGAAAAGTACTTGAAATTTTCAAGTACAGTACTTGAAGTACAGGAAGCACTTGAAAAATTTAAGTACAATACTTGAAGTACTGCCCAGCTCTGATATAGACTTTAATCTAGAAATACCGTTTTATCGTTTTTGCTGAAAAAATGTCAGGGTCAAAAATGTCTCCAGTCTACATTATTTTATTTGAAAAATTCAAGTTGACGAGAAACAATGTTGAAAAAAAGGATTTTCTTAGCGTTGGGGAGTTTTACATCACCTTAATAGCCAAAAATTTTAGTAGAAATGGGTCATCATAATACTATTGAAAATACACTGTTGGGGGTAGTTTTTAAATCTTTTTATAATAAGATTAAAAAATAATTTTCCACCATAAGCAATTGTAATGAAAAAATCATTATCTCAACCTGATTCAGCGTGAAGAATCTATTCTGGAATATTTACGCTCCCAATAATAATAATCTCCTTATTATCGAGATTTTTAAAATTTTAATTCCATAATTTTTGAGGCTGTATTTTGTAGAATTAATTTTCAATTCAACAAAAGGGTGCTGAATTTCAGAATAATTTTTATACGTGTTCGCGGATGAATTTCCAATTATTTTTTGTTGACAAACCTTTTTGCATATTTCGTTACAGACCCCCAATGGATTTCAACCCGAGGTCATTTATTTTTTTGCCGTAAACATTTATTGCGTCCGAACGCGTTGCTATAAAAAAAAATACGAGTTTTGATCGACCGCTATTAACGTGTTTCTCACTGGCGCGAAGACAGATTTTTTTTTTCGTCCAATTATTTTCATGCATCGGCAAACATGTACAAACGAATCCGATTAAAAATCAAACTCCGCGAAGCAACATACGCGCGCGAACACGTACAGATATTTTCGTTTATTCACTATTTTTTTTTTTTTTCATCGATGAATGTTTGTAAACGCAATACATATCTCGTTTGCGAGTACGTGCAATATTAAATTACATTTTGGACCACTGAATATCGAATATACCTCCGGTATTCTGCGGTCAGCCGAATATTCGAAATTGCGAAATGCTTCGTCAAAAAAAAAAAAAAAATCAAAACGTCTCCATAGAATTCGATCTAGGATTATGTTATTAAATTTATATTTATTATTGGTATCAAATTTTATTATTAATTAATTTTACGGTAAGCCAAAAAATTAGGAATTCTAAATCGAATATTAATAATTTTCCGAATAAAATAAAATAATTAAAAAGTTGGCTTCTGATGGATTGAGTTGGACATTAAGCCGAACATTTTTTTCCAATATACACAGAATAGATATTAAACGATAAGGAAGAGTAGAGAGGTCCAGGGTTTTGTGCTGCAGGAGCGTTGAAGAACGGGATGAAAAAAGAGTGTAAAGTATAGAACGTGGGACAGAGAAATATGGGCCTCTTCGTCACCTTAATCTAGTCCGTTCTGGAGGGCGATTCGGAGGTCTTAATCCTGGGCATCTGCTCGTCCAGAATCCTATTAGAGACTCTTGGCATACCGGTAGTCTAAGAGTCTGGGCTCCAGGAATACCGTGAAGTAGCGGTACGCGGGTGGAATATATACATTATGTGCATGTATGTATATATTTTATGTATAATATATAGTATATCGCAAAGTGCCGAGCGTGGACCGAGAAGGAAAGAAACCCAAGTGGCGCGGGGTTGAAGAAAAAGAAGGGGGAAAAGTGGAGGCAGTTACGATGGGGGTTGTTGTGTTCAAGCTTCAGCTTGACGACGTACGTATATACGTATATACATGTGTGTAGGTATTAGGGTGGACCTTATTTGGGTTTAGGCATTAATTTAACCAAATAGCACTTTTAAGTCAGTGACTTTGGCCCGCATTTTTTGGGCCTTGAATCTTTGCAGGATAATTGATTTCTAACAAATGAATTCAAATTTGTGCACAATTAAGTTGAGCACAAATAAATTTATTGTGCACAAATTAAATAATTCAATAATTGAATTAACCCTGTATTACAAAGGAAAACTTACCGGTAAGCGTTATTGTTTTCCATTTTTATGATATAGGGTTCCTTTTCACCCTTCTACTTTTTTCTGAGATTTTTCTGAGAACGTTGAAAAACCATTTGCTTTCCCTGATCGATTTTCGGTGTTACCAGACACATTCAATTTATTTGGAATCAACATGGCGGTCGGAAACCTTATAATTTATCGATAGTCGAAATAAGGCCCACCTCAATATATACGCATACATTACCGGCGAAAAGTTTTCGGACAAAACTTCAAAAAAGGTCTTTAACGTTTTTCTATGCCGATTCGCCGGAAGTCAACGTAAACTAGTTTAACAAGCGGTATTTTCAAAGGGAAGAATTCGGTTTTGTTTCCAGTTTTTCAAACTATTCTTACAATTTGTTTTTAGATTTGGACTCTATTTTGAAAACAACTGTTTTTCGCCTTTTTCCCCTCTCTTCAGGTGCAACCATCTTCTGAAGGAATTTTTAAAAATACATTTCCACGATTGGATTCTTAAAGAGGAAAGTTTGAGCTTGAATTTCCTTTTTTTTTAAACGTTGAGCGATTTTTTTTTCAAAGTTATTTTTTTTTGTGAAAAAAGAAGAAAGTTAAAAAATCCAGTATAACACGAAAACAAAGAATATTCATGAAAAACTTCAGAAAAGCATAAAGTTGTCTCCGTTTTCGTTGAGTTCAGAAGAATTTTTTCAGATTTTTTTTTCAACATTTTTTTTTCTCATTTTCTGGGTCGGAGCTCAGATGATTCAATTGCCATAACTCGAGAACTATGGGATTATTGATAAAATTTCAAGAGAAAAAAAATACTTTATTTTACCATTTTAAACATATTGGATTTTTTTCACATTTTTTTCCCGCATTATTTTCTTCTATTTTCGGTCGAAAAAATTTGGAAAAAAAAGTGATGGAACAAAAAATCTGAAAAAAATTTCTCTGAACTCAACTAAAACAGACGCGACTTTTTGCTATTTTGAACTTTTCTATGAAACCTCTTTGTTTTCGTGTTATACGGGATTTTTCAAATTTCCTCTTTTTTTCACAAAAAACAGAATAACTTTGGGAAAAAAAATCGTTCAAAGTTAAAAAAAAAGGAAATTGAAGCTCAAACTTTCCTCTTTAGGAATCCAATCGTAAAAATGTATTTAAAAAAATTCCTCTGAAAGTTGGTGCACCTGAAGATAGAAAAAAAGGCGAAAAACAGTTGTTTTCAAAATAGAGTCCAAATAAAAAATCAAATTGTAAAAATAATTTGAAAAAAAGGAATAAAGCCGAATTCTCCCCCTTTAAAATGCCGTTTCTTAAATTAGTGTACGTTTACTTTCGACGAAATGGCATAAAAAGTCGTTCCAGACCTTTTTAGAGGTCTTGTGTGGAAATTTTTCGCCGTTAGTTTACGTTCTCAAGTAGTATATCCCCACATCTACCTAGATAGATCTATTCTCACGAATATAGCTCTACTATTACACTAATATGTTGGAGTTTCGCGCGGTTGTATGAAGCTCTTGTAAACCGCGAAAAGGAAAACCTTACCCGTCTCCGCATAAATTACCGGAGATTAAATGTCCAACGAAATTAAAGTTATTTCATGCAGAACAGATACGGCGCACACCGACGAATGAGATTCGTGCATGAACGACGGATTATCACCGTTTTGCGGTGCAACGAAGTTTGAATGCATAATGAAATTACGAACGTTCTGAGAAAGCTTTTCGGTTTAAACGTTATTAGGTACATCAATTTCAGGTTTATCAATCTCAAAGTTATCGGGATTACCCGATACGCTTCATTGAAAGTGTATAAAAATTTTGTTGCTTCGATGATCTAAAAAAAAACAATATTATATATATTTTTTAACAAATTTAAAAAAAGTTACTTTCAAGAATTGCATACTAATTAATTTCAATAATGCTTTTATTTACTGTTACATCATATAATATTTTAAGACATCTTGTTTCTTAAAAAAACTTATTTGAAACAAATCTGTTAGTGAAAATTTAAATAAAAATTAATGGAGTTGGCGAGAACATAAAAGTGTGTAGAACGAAGTATGGGAAAAAACAAGAATACTCTACACATATGTATATATAATATATATAATGCTTAGGGTGGGTCAAATAAATAGACTTTTTTTTCCTCGATATAATGAAAAATGTATTGTTTGGCATTTCAAAAAAACCCTCTGCAAGTATTAGCCCTTCATAGTTAAATTAAGAGGTCCCTCATCGCAAATTTTTATTTCCCATTTAAATAACATAGGAAATTTTTTTTTTTTTACTTTGGAATTTTATTAGACTTTAACCGTTGATGTTAGGAGAGTTTTTTTAGCACATTTTTGTAGAGCATCAAATGTTCTACAAAAATGTACTAAACAAACTCTCTTGTGCTTAATCGATAAAACTAACCGTTCAAAAAATAATCGGTGATTATTAGTGATTATTATCACCGATTATTTTTTGAACGGTTAGTTTAATCAATAAGACACAAGAGAGCTTTTTTTGTAGAGCATCAAATGTTCTACAAAAATGTGCTAAAGAAGCGCTCCTAACATCAACGGTTAAAGTCTAATAAAATTCCAAAGTTAAAAAAAAATTTCCTATGTTATTTAAATGGGAAATAAAAATTTACGATGACGAACCTCTCAATTTAAATATGAAGGGCTAATACTTGCAGAGGGTTTTTTTGAGATGCCAAACAATACATTTTTCATTATATCAAGGAAAAAAAAATCAGTCATTTTATCTGACCCACCCTGATAATGCTACTCCATCCATTTTTATTTGGATTTCTTGCTAACAGGTTTTTTTTAATCGATATTTGCTGTCGATGAGGTAAGATGTCTTGAAACATTACATCATGTAACGGTGAATGAAAATAATTGTTCTGGATGAAAATGCCACGAACTATGATTGGTGTTGCTCGTTAAATCCTTGCAGATGTAATTTTCCATTCACAGTTTTCTCCCGGTAATAAGCATTTTCCAACCCTCCCACGATTAAACGTTTTCTCCCTGCTTCTCATGACCGCCGCTGTGCTCGCTTGCTCGCAAAATATATAATCGTCGTTTCAAGCCGCCCTTCCCTCTTCCTCCTCGGTCATTCAAGGGAGGGATTAAACGCGTTCGCTCGATCTTAATTTCGTTAACGTGGAAACTCTCCGTGATGCTGTACTCGTGCCCGCAAGCATCGCGTTACACACACACACACACACACACACGCACATTTGGATACACATTCAAATGCACCCACATAGCTTACATGCATATCCTTGCAGGATACAGTCCCTCTTCTCGATCGTCAACTTCGAATCACTCCAAAATATTCAAATTCAACATTCACACCAAATTTTATTCACTATATGGTTCGATAACAAATCTATGGCATGGACGAAAAAATTTGGTAATAGGGGTTGAAAAATTTCGATCGAAATTTTGAAAAATTGAAATGTTGCCTCTTGAATCATCTCGAAAAATTTACCTCTGGTATATCCAAAACAAAAAAAAAGCCATGGTTTTGTATAATTTCTTCTACGATTTATAATAATTTGTATCAAGGCTTGTGCACTTATAATTATAATTGAATTAAATTGAAGTAAAGATCACAGTTGATAACGAAGAGAATCAGAATTTTCCTTGATTTTCCAATAAATATATTCACGAATTAAAAACTATCTTCCAGATTATCTCTACTATTTTTCTCATTAAAAAATATTCGCAAATGTTAGAGTTCAATTCTCGGCACTTTGGTAGCTGGAATTAAAAAATCGCACGGTTGAAAGAAGCGATTTTTCAAGATTTTTTTCTGGGAAAACATTTTAATTTGCTAACGTAAAAATTTCTATACATATTTTTGTAACTTTGACTTTATTTTGAAATGTGCCTTTTTTAAAAATAATGATTATTGAAGCCGCTGTAGCCGACCTCTTCTAAAAGAAGGCCCTCTAAAAAAAAGCTTTTTGCGGTGAGCACGATGTCTCTTGATTGGTTCATTCAAAATAAAAAAATAAAAAGATGTCGTTAATATAAGGTATAATCCAGTATTTAATCGAAGGAATAAGCAAAATATCAACTTTTAACAAAATGGCAGCTTCTAAAAAAGAATCGATTTTTTATAAAAAATATGGCCTTAAATTATTTATAAAATAGAAAATATTTATCGGTTAAAAAAAACCTTAGATCAAATCCTTCAACATATATTTATAAAGCTTGTGTACAAATTTGAGACTGATCGGTTATGTCGTTTTAGAGAAACCTTGCTCACCGACTCTAAAAATACAGTTTTTATAAAAACGCGTTCAAAGTTTCAAAAACACTTTACACACAGTACCTACAGGTTTAAATATATAATTTCGACAATATTTGTTGACATGACATTTTCTGTGTATATACTTAAGGGAGAGAAACCATATAAATGGTCGAAGATGACGAGGAATTCCGGGATTTTTTTCCAACGCAACTACTGGACCAATCGTTTCCAATTCTGGAGGCTATTTTATTGTACATTCGAAGACTTGGAAAACATTTTTTTAAGGTACCAGGGACTTTGATTAACTTTTAAACGCGATTTACTAGAAACTACATTTTCGTAATTTGCGGCAGCGATAAAAAAAACTATTCATCCGATTCATTTCAACCAAATATTTTTAGACACATAATTGCAAACCCTCGTCGATAAACCTCTATTTTCGAAAAAAAGTTAATTTAACAATCATTTTTTACATAAAAATGTTCGGTGAAAATTCGATCTTTTTTCTCTGAGTGCCGCCATTATTACAACATTCAACTTTTGAAACTTTTTCTTAGTTTATCGACAGCGTACTTTCATATAGAATGTAAAGGTTTCTGATTTTTTTGTTTCGAATGAAAAACAAAAAAAACTACAGCTGGACATCGCGGAAAAAATTCGTTCAGCAACGATTGGTTGCAGGTTGCTGATGAATACTTATTTTCGATTTTTAAAAATGTTTTTCAAGTCTTCGAATGTACAATTAAATAGCCTCCAAAGTTGAAAACGATTGGTCCGCTAGTTGCGTTGGAAAAAAATCCCGAAATTCCTCGTCATCTTCGACCATTTATATGGGTTTCCCCCCTTACATATATTATGTAAATTATGAAAATAAAATTTTTAAAAAATCGATTTTTCTAAAAATCGATTAACCCCTTAAGAAAACGAAGCCTGTAGGTATCTTTTTATCTTATTTCTCGTCTCCTGTGTATCGTGCAGTTGAATATAAATAAAAAGGTGTCGTCTTCTTGCTGGGGTTGAAAAACAAAGTGGAATAGTATATTCTGTGGAAGGTTTTCCCACGGCGGAGGGTTTTTGGAGCCAGTTACGTGCATTTGGATGTTACATTTTCACTGGGCAACGACAATTGTGCGATTCCACGCGAGACAGTGGAACGACGACGACGACGACGACAAAGACGTCGGTTGTAGGAGGGTTTCAGAGGTTTTATAGGGAGGAAAGCACAGCACGCTGTCCAGAACGTTTTCTCTACTGCAGGGAGAAAGTAAAGCTTGGCTCGGTTATTCGCGTTACACTCGGCACGAGTAAGATATACTAGGACAGCCGACAGCACCACTGATTGCCGCAATTTATTGGTGGTTGTGTTCTTCTCGTTTGCCACCCCACTGGGCTCATCCCCTATTACGCCGCCATCCTCTCAACCCTCTACGCCCCTTTTTCAACCTAAAGCTCTACCAAATTATGTTTCCCTCTCTCTCCTTCGTTGCTTCTGTAAGTCGCAAGTGCATGGATCTGGTACACAATGCAATTCGCATAATAATGCACGTTATTCGATCAACTTTTTGATAATTGGCGATTTATCCGTGGCCATGAATTATGGCTCATCTCGAGTAAAGTAGCAGAAAATTTGATTTAGAAATACGCCATTTCTACAAAAAATAATATATCAAAAAAATCCTACGTACTTCTACAGCTTTTCGTACATATAATCGAAAAAACTTTGGTGCCTCATCGTCTCTCCAAAATTATAAGAGTTGTTGGTTTGACCGTCGAATTTCCAAAAATAAAGGCGTCATCGGAAAAATGCTGCACAGTCGCCATTTTGACATATATTGCCATGAAAAAATAATTTTGCATTGACTATTAGATGTATAATAAAACACCTTTTTTATAGATCCGATTTATTTTATGGTTTCGCCGAAAAAAATCACGAAATATGCCCCTTTCTTTTTGTCTGTAGAGTGGCCTAACCCCTTAATGACAATTATATTTATTAAATTTCTTTCAATCGCCCGAGATTCTTAATTTATTTTTTCAGTAACGATAATAGAAATAGGGTGTTATTTTGTATTAAATTTCTTGGGATGGAAAATCATCTGGCATCAAAAATACACAAGAAGGGTTTTCCATGAATATTTATAAAATTTTTGAACTTTACGAAAAATTGTTGATAGATTTGAGCTCAGCGAAAAAAAAATACATCATTATAAAGTGCTAATAAATTTAAACAATTTTTTTTTGCAATTTGGCACAAAATTAAATCCGTTCATTAAGATGGCTGTAATTTTTTTTCGGCACCAGTCAATTTCGTGAGTGAAAGTGTTCTCCATTGAATTTTGCGAAAATCGGTAAGAGGGTTGCAATTTTATGAAATTTGAAAAAAAAATAGTGTTAACTTTTTTTTTAAAACTGGCAAGGAGATTTTACAGCTTGCAAATATAAACTTTCACATCTGTTAAATCCCACGACATTTATTAAAGTACAAAAATCTTGTAAATAAGCAACTTACACATTGTTACTTTTTTTTTTTAATTTCAATCAATTCAATTTTTTTTCCAAAATTTGTAAGTTTTTAAAGTGCAAACGTTTCAGAGAATTCAGCATTTGTGTTTGTGCATAAGAATAGCTTTTCGACGAAATGGCTCGAAATTTCATTAGAAATGGCTCTTACTGCTTTCCATCTAAAACAATAATCCTCCAACGAATCCACGAATTTTACATCTCATTCGCACTAATTATTTTCACCTCTTCTCCATTATCCGTGTAGTAATTCGCTTCCTTACCACTTGACCGAAATTTCACTCTGATTCTCATATATGAACCAAATATTTTCTTCAATTGTAATAAATGCTGATGATTATATCGATGGTCAATTAATATCACCATAAGCTCGGAAATTATTCGAAAGTAATTTAAAAAAAAATATATTATAAGCTGCTCATCAAGTACGCGTACGTTTGGGACAAATGATTTTTAAAACCGTTTATTTTTAACATATACACATAATTTTATCAGTCCTTCTCAATCCGATTTGTGAGAGGAGAAACGTATATACTTTCATTATCAATCGTCATCTGAATACACTTACAATCTATTTTCTCAATTCTGAGCTTCAATAATTTCTATTAAATGTAATAATATATATAATGCGTATATAATTATTGGTCATTATGCTAATATTAGCATTATGATTAACCTTTCTTACTGATAACTTACATCATTTGATTATTTAATGCGTAATTCCATGCATATTTAGCAATCATATGAAAGAATCTCCATTGATGATCCCATTTATTCCCCATTGCCCACAAAAACCAATGGAGGTGAATGGCGAATTAACTAGGGAGATTGTCTCCATTAAATCCCCATGGGATAATCCCCATTCCGTTTCAAATGGGGAATTCAATGGCGAAAATGTCCTTAGAAAATTCGGCATTCATATCCATTGGTTTTGTGGGCAATGGGGAATGAGTGGCGAACAGCAATGGAGATTCTTTCGTATAGTAAAAACTCCGTGCATTGCCATTGAAAAATCCCCATTCATTCCCCATTGCCAGAATAACCAATGGGGATGAATGCCGAATTGCCTAAGGGGATTGTCTCCATTGAATCCCCATTAGATAAACCCCATTCCGTTTCAAATGGGGAATTCAATGGCGAAAATCCCCTTAGGCAATTCGGCATTCATCTCCTTTGGTTATTTTGGCAATGGGGAATGAATGGGGATTTTTCAATGGCGACGAATGGAGTTTTTTACTACGGGAAATCATTCGAAAAAAAATCCTCGCATAGAACCTGCTGAGCTTGGAGGCGAAGAGAGAGAGAGAGAGAGAGAGAGAGAGAGAGAGAGAGGGGAAAGGAGGCCCAGAACGGAAAGGTAAGCTTTAGAGAGATGCAGCGCATAAGAGGATATGTCTGATAAGCTCGGACGCGTGCGCCACGACTCTAACAGTCGAGGGAATCCACTCGTGTGCTGCGGTGTGCAGTGAGGATGATTCAATGTATACCTGGCACTGTACTGATAACGTGAAAGGCGCTCTTGTTCGGTATTACCCTCGCATCTGGCCAAAAGCGTCGGCCGTAGCCGTGGAAACTTTCTATTTCTCCTGCTGCATGTTGGAATCTCTTGTAAAACGCTGCAAAAAGGTCGCGGATGAGCTTTGCATCGCAAAAATAAAACACTTACGGTGTGCTGGCGTCCATAAGGGCTGATATCGGTAATGCGCCCTATTTCAAATTCAACTTGATGATCCTCTGCGCGTCCTTTCTCCTCAGACGCAGCGCGCGATGGGCTCTTGGCGATTTGTAATCGCCGAATGAATCGATCGCTCTCCCATATCGAATCACTTGTAACCAATGTACTGAGAATAATCCCAATGACGAAAATTCATGTATACACTTGCCCACAGTTGCATCTATAATATATATGGGGTGTTCCACGGGTAGCGGGACAGGTTTTGGCCGCGGGTCTCAAAATTTTTCGTCCATCAATACATCGTCTTCTTATATCATATAAAACCATTGCCATGTAGTTTTGGACCTCAATTGAGTCTCGGTTTTTGTTGAGTTTTAATCGAAAAATAAAAAACTAAAATATTTAATGTACCTTTCATTGTGGGTCTCTTAAGTGTCAATACAACAAAATTAAAATCTGAACGGTGCTTTTTATCTGGAAAAAAGCTCTCTTTTCAATAAAGCAAATGGAATATTAATCAGATATGTAAAAAAATTGTCAGCCAAAAAACTGTGAAGAAACCGTTTTTATTTTTTTTCGGCCTTTAGGGTATACTGAATTTTATCAAAAATTTTACTGAACATTGTTCAACATGGTAGAAACGGACGGTAAATTTTTCAGCTTGCCTTTATTTTTTTTTCACTGGCAATAAAGTAATAAGTTTTGTCTCGAACGAGTTCCGATGGAAAGGAAGCGTCGACTATTTACGGAGTAACTACACATTTAATTGCCAGTGGACAAAGAAAAAAGGCAAGCTGAAAATTTTACCGAACGTTTCTTACGTATTGAACTGTGTTAGGTAAATTTTTTGATAAAATTCAGTAGACTCTAAGGGCCGAAAAAAAAATAAAAACGGATTTTTTCTCCTTTTTTGGCTGTCAATTTTTCTTTACAAATCAAATTAATATTGCATTAGCTTTATTGAAAAGAACGCTTTTTTCCGGTTAAAAAGCGCTGGTCAGATTTAATTCTTGCTGTATTGACACTTAAGGGACACACAATTAAAGGTATGTAATTTTTTTTATTTTTCTATTAGGACTTAACAAAAACAAAATCTTAATTGGAGTTCATAACTACATGGAAATGCTTTTATATGATACAAGAAAACGATATATTAACGGACAAAAAATTTTGAGACCCACGGCCAAAACCTGTCTCACTGTGCATGGAATACCCCATATACTATTGTATATTGATATATGCATTTCGATCAAACAGCAAATATCGGGAATCGCGATAAACACAAGAGACATCTCAATTTCAAATATATGTATTTACTTGTTTGTTTTTCGCGTTCAAAATTATCGGTCGATTGAATAATGTATGCACAAACATCGTGATACCGTTCATTGAGGGGTTACTGAAATATACGTGAAAATAAATACGCAGCTTTGTCAGATGCTGCGATCATTGGATATCTCAGTGTGATGATTGCTAATGTAGAAAAAAAAATTCTTCGAACGCGAGGAAAAAAATTCATGAAAATCGAAACTGGTTTCAATTATGATCTTCGAATGCCCAGGTCAAACCTTTGGATCTACGAAACTGAAACTCCGCATAGAGGTTCCCTTTATGATGTAGACAAGGAAAAAGGCCGGATTTTTGAATATTCTCACGGGATAGGGAATATGGTGGATTTATATTTTCGGATTTAGAGAGTATTCTGGTCGAGAAGTGTGAAAAAATCAATTTTGTTTTTTGCATACTCTTAAAGTTTAGACCTTTAAGAATATATCCTTGAAGGGAAATTTTTTAATTCCAATCATTTAGGGAGTTATAGCTATTTTAGTGAATTTATGGAGCTGAACTTTTGATTGTTAGGTTATATATAACCTAACTATTGTTAGGTTCTCGCTGGCCTTTATCAAAGCCTATCAAAATTACACTGACAAAATCTCATTAAAAAATCAGTTGATCCGTAAAATCGATTACATCATGACAGCAAAAAATTCTATGAGAGTCGCAATCGCAAAATAGAGTCTTCTTTCTTTGCAAATCACTTTGATACACAATACTAGTATTTAACGTATCGCAGGATTAACAATGTTATCTGAATCGATATTCCTGTGAACTCTTGTTTCGCTCTTCATCGGAAAAAGCTCATCAGAGTTGGAAATTCGTCGCGCGTGTAACGCCGTTTGTACTTCCATGTTTGCCGGGCTTTCGATAGACTGAAAGGAGCGATCTAATTATTTATTCAGCCGGAAGGTGTTACGTCCTGTGCAAGGTACTCGAAAGCCCTCAGGGCGCAGTTTGTACGATTTGACGCGCGAAAGCTGCGAGGATCGTATCCTTCTGCTCACTGATGTTCGTTTTACAGTGCAAACGCGATTCGGGACTTTGAAATTCGGACATTGATTCCTACATTTGCCATGTATATGACCATATACACGTACATACATGTACATAGTCCGTATATACATGCTTACGAGAGTTCAAGGAGAGAGAGAGAGAGAGAGAGTGAGCGAGGGGTGAGTTTGGTTTGGGGAATCCCCGCTCGATCGCGGTTCTCGCGGTCACGTGCTCATCCCGAAACCGATGGAACCGCAGCTCGTAGCCAAATTCCCCCGTGTGGTGGCGTTGTGGAACAGATCAATGCTCCTGGAGTACACCACATCATGGTAGAGTCTCTCCTTCGCCCTCTCCTTCTCGCCCTCTTACTTTATGTTCGACTCTTTTTCGGAAAAAGTGAGAGCCGGGTGGATTTGCCAGATTTTCCTCCTTTCTCGTCCAGATTCTCTCACGATAAGCAGGGTCATGACGGTCGATGACATTGATGCACTTTATATGATGTACTATCTTTTACATCTCCTTTCTTACCACAAAACTGGACGTTTTTTGAAGCTGCCGCAATCTGATGAGAATCAGTGACCGCTTACTTCCGAATCTGGTAATTCAACCTACTGGCCAAGGTGCTTCCCTCTAATCGTATAATTCTGGGCTAGGAAGAGTCCAACGATAATTCGATGTCATGTTCTGAGAGGAATCGCGCTATCATTTTCCATTTTTGTTCCAATAGCTTCTTCATAAATATTTGTTGTTTTTTTTGCGATATTGTGAAGTACCAATTTCCAAAATTTGTATGTTTAAGGTACTAGCCTACTTTAGAAGGCTAAAATAAAGCAAATCTATAAGGATTTTTTTCTCAGCTCCTTTATCAGATATGACTATAAAACTATTATTACAACGTTTTTTCATCCTTCGAAAGTACAAAATAAAAATTTATTTTTTATTTCGATTCTTTGAATAATTTATAGAAGGCGCCAAAGTCGAAAATGTCTTGTCCCATGGTTGACAGTTAATCTGTGGTTTGACAAGTCTGGAACAAAAAAATAAAAAAGCATTTTAAAGAGGATGGTTTCTTTCACAACAATTAACCATCGTTAATGAAAAATCGATAAAAAAATGGCGGATGTTTGAAATAAATTGTGCAAAATTTAATTTTTATCTTCATTTCAAACCGCCATCATTTTTTTATCGATTTTTCATTAACGGTGGTTAATTGTTGTGCAAGAAACCTTCCTCTTTAAAATGCTTTTTCATTTTTTTGTTTCAGACTTGTCAATCCTGGGATTAACTGTCGCCCATGGGACAAGACATTTTCGACTTTGGCGCCTTCCATAAATTATTCAAAGAATCGAAATCAAAAATAAATTGTTGTTTTGTACTTTCGAAGAATGAAACAATGTTGTAATACCAGTTTTATAGTCATATCTGATAGAGAAGCCGAAAAAAAAATCTTAAAAATTTGCTTTTTTTATCCTTCTAAAGTGGATTAGTACCTTAAACGACAGGATGACGATCTGCAACGTCGACAAAATTTTTATTACGTCAAGAAACTTTACACAATCTTTGAAAATTCATCGAAAATCAGAAGTTTTTTCTTTTCCAAGGGAGAAAGTTACTGTGAGGGATGAAAAAATTGTCAATGTTTGAAAATTTTTTTAACAGACATAATTTAACTCATTTTACAGCGATTTTTATTGAAATATTTTAAAAATTCACAGAGATGCTATCTCAACGTCAAAAAAATATTTCCTTCTCGTTGTCTGATTGAAAATTAAAAAAATAGCAATATCTATTTGAATACAGCTATTCATTAGCATTCATAGTTTCATAGCTATTGTTACACTAGCAGCATTTTTTTTCTTTCACTATTTACAAAATGGTGACGAATTGAAATTTTTTTCATACTTTAGGCCCATTTTTGTATTCAAGCAGATTTTGAAAATAATATTTATCAAAATTCTCAAAATCAGATACGTGCAGATTTCGTCACTATGATTACAATTATTAAACAAAAAACAATTGTAAGTCGGCTTGTAAGTTTTCGAAAATCGCAGGCACAAATTCGAAAAAAGTCATGATGAAAAAAAAGCTTGATTCCTGTAACTCAGTCAATTTCCAGAATTTCCCTTACACGTTCTCAAAAATATGATTTTAACAAAGAAATGCCAAAACGAAACAATTTTTGTTAATTTTTACAGTGGTTTTCCCTCTTAATTATGCATTATTCTGGATGGAAACTAATGCACAATAGCTCCATCATTAAAGCAATTTCGCATTCGCGGGTTGTAATGATACACGCATAAGTGCGGGTTTTTTCTTCAGCAGAGAGAGAGAGAGAAAATCACAAAGAGAAATAAGTTCAACGATTCGCTGTTTATAAAACGACGTTGTTCATTGTCGCGTACTCAGGTCGTTTCGGCGCTCGTCGCGCTCTAAAGCCGCAATGAAAGGAAATTACTTCGACGTGTATATGCGAATATGCAGCATGGAAGACCGCATGCAGCAAATACACACGGTTATGCTCTTTCGTGTCCAAGCATTTACGAGTTCTCTCTTCCGAGGAGAAAGGAATGTCACGGAGGGAAAGAAAAAAGTTTCTATGCAACTATGGGCCGAGCAAGGGGTTGCCCTACAAGCTGTAAAAATCTTGCAAGCTCTTCGCATGGAAAAAAAACATGAGCTTTTACCGTAACCGTGTATACACAATCTGAATTCACCCCGAGCTTTTTTTTCATATACGAAGAATTCTCCATTGGCCTTACAATTTATTTTCCGTCTTGCAAAAATTTTCCGTAACTTCACCAACTTTATAATTACCGATTGGGAGAATATTAGTAGAATTTTTGTCGTATGATTCTCCATTCGTAGAATTTTTTCGTATGATTCTCCATTGGTCTTACAATTTATTTTCCGTCGATCAAAAAATTTTCCAAAACTTTACCAGCCGTATTTTACCGATCGGGAGAATATTCGTTGAATTTTTGTTTTTTATTGAAAATCGATTCCGTACCCAAAAATGTGTTGTTCAAAGAAATTCTTGCTATGAAACTTTTGAGCATTTTCATTTTCCTACTTTTGCCTGAATTAGATGGAAAAACTGTCTCGGCAAGAAGAATTTCATTTTACATTAAGGGGCTATTCTGGTCTACAGACATATACATTTTGACCGTTTTGGCGAGCTCATTAAAAAAAAAACAAAATTTTTTTACAACATATTTATTAATATTTTGATAATAGACCAAAAAACTCGAGAAAAAAATGAAAATTAATTAATTTGGTCAAGTCGGGGCTAAAAAAAGGCGTGTGCTGGCTGACACGATTGCACGCTTTTAGTAGTCCAATACAAAATTTAGAAAAAGATTCTTAATTCGTAAGAATTTCGTTGTAGCCCCTACCTCAAAGAAAACGGAAAATTGTCGAAAAATGGCGCGTATCTGAACAAAAAAAGGCATTTCTCGACACTTTTTTTCTAAGTTTTTAATTTTTTTACAATAGTAAAAAAGAATAATTTTGATACAAAAGTGATAGGAATAGGATTGAGTAGAACTTGAGATATCAGGTCAGCCGTGTTGAGAAAAGTAGTTTTGTATCAAAATAGCTATAACTCCGTAAATTATTGGAATTAAAAAATTTCCTTTCGAGGATACATTCTCAAAGGTCTAAACTTTAGGAATATGCAAAAAAAAATATTTTTTCAAAATTCTGTACCAGAATAGTCCCTGTTTTGTCCGTTACTGTTTTTCTCTCCTTGAATGATGAGAAATTATTCGAGGGATTTCAAAACCGAGGCACTAATGCTGCATAATATATGCTTCATTCGTTATTATCATTCATATATTAACATTATTTTGTACGTTATTATGATAATGCGAATACCGAACTAAGCTGTGCGACCGTACTTGTGACTCTTCGACTCTACACAGCGATATAGCGGAGGAGTAAAGCCTGTTAACGAGCACCGTCCCACTTGATAGGCTCAAACCAGTCTATGTATGTAGAACAAGAGTTAATCTGGTTTAAATGGTCTCGAAACGCAAGCCGAGAGAGAAGGAAACTCGCTTCCTATGATTCTCTCTCTCTCTCTCTCTCTCTCTCTCTCTCTCTCTCTCTCTCTCTCTCTCGCACAAACACACACTTTCTGGTCGGTCCCTTCAAATGTATGCTCGACCAATTCAACCCGCCGAACCCAATCTCGATTAGGGCGCGAATGTCGACAATGCACTTTACCGCATGTCAATCATACGTGCAATGTTCTGCTCTTTCGCAAAACGACGAATTTTCTCGCGTATGAAGCACGATCAAGTATTCAATTATCGTGCCGCATGTTAAGGGCTTTTCATTCAGAAAAAATTGAAAAAAGTACCCTTTCGAGTCGTGACAATTGAAATAGCAATCAAATGAATTTTGTCCCGAATTCTTGGTGGACAATCAAAGTCATTTGAGGAAAGGCTGAAGGATTGAAGAATTGAGAATTTATGAGAAGGGCTGAAGACTTGAGAATTTTGTGCCTCAATCATCCCAATGAAGAGCGATGAAAATCTATCGAAAGCTCCGAGATTAGAGACAAAGAATATCGATAAAAAGCTAGAGAATCGTATTCATTGGTACTCAAATTTTCTGGCAAATTTCTCCACACTGGCAAAGTTTTTTTCAAAACGTGTTTTTCCTGGCTCCTTCGTCGAAAATTTCTCGCATCTCCGATATTTTCTCTTTTGGAGATGTTCGCTATAATATTTCACTTGCAACATTACTCGCATATTCTTCGTTCGAGCCTCCGGCAAAATTTCGTATGCGCAACGAGAACCCTCAAACTGCCAACGTCGGAACATGTGATCCGGGGATTTCGGGGCTTTGAAGCGAGAGGAATAAGAACTAAAAAAATGCGAGAGAAAACTAAGAAAACAAGAGTAGGAGAACTTTGAAGAGATCGGGGTGGTATTACGCAGAGGGTTGGCGGTTTAAAGCTTTCAGCGAAATACTCGGGAGATTAGTAGCTTCGGATCACTTGCCGAGCTTAAACGTGCACAAAACTTGAGCTTTTACGTGATAGCACTTCAAATGGTATACGAAATCCTCGGGGAACTGTTGGCGGGTGTGTCGCGCTTCTTCCAATCTCCTCGCTTTCTTTCTTTTTTTTTTGCACACGACGCTTATAATCTCTTTCAAGAAAGGAGATCGTTTCAAGTGGCACAACGAGATATGTCACAGTAATGAGAATTTCGCCCCTCATTGTCTCTGTAGGGGAGCGTGGGGCTAGTTGTAACAGTTTTTGGAAAAAGGCCTGTAACACCTAAAATATGTATGCTTTTAAGATTGTGAGTAAAAGGGTTTGTAAAGTATATATCTGAGCACTATCTCCAATTGAAAAATAATTTTAAATCTTTACCCATCTTTTACACTAGTCATTTTTTGAAAAAATGGGAGCTGTTACAACTTAGCCCATGTCTGGGGCTAGTTGTAACAGGCTCGGGGCAAGTTGTAACAATGGAAAGACTGGCCACATTTATAAGAAAAAACACGTTTTTATTGGTTCACAGTCTTGTATTATTCATCGTGGTTCATTCTTGTGATGATTATAATCTTTGGTAGTCTCTCACGCTAAAAAAATACAATACAATAACTTAGCATATTTTTCTGGGCAATATTAGAGTAAAGAAGAGTAAAAGAATGTACAAAAAGCAGCAAATAATTTGTAATACTATGTAATCACTAAATTGTAATAATATTATTTATACAAATACATGTAGAGAGCAGAAAAAAAATACACGCGCATGGGGCAAGTTCTAACATGTTACAACTTGCCCCATGGGCTCATTATGTCTCAATGAAATATCTCAAAAACTACAAACTTTAGAATAATTTTAAAAAAAGCTAATGAAAGCCAGTTAAATTTACGATGTAACAAGGAAAAAATAATAAATTTACCTTTAATAGTCAAAATCAAAATTTTCGTAAGTTTTTTTTTTTACGAAACCTGGCCGAAATAGAGCTCGTGTGCATATCCTCTTATTTTGATGTCTCGCGGGGTATTAGCGGTATTTACGTTGTGCTGCGAGTTATAAGAAGCACATTGAGCAAAAAAATTAAATCAAAATGTTTTAAATTCCTGGTCAAAATTGAGTGTTACAACTTAGCCCTGTTACAACTAGCCCCACGCTCCCCTATAATGCGCAGTAATAATCTGACCCTTGAGAGCGAAGAATGTAGGAAAAAAGCTCGTCCGCCAGCGAACATTTTGTGGGAATTCAATTTTTCAAAAATTCTCCAATTCCAAATCAACGGATAAAATTTAAAAAATCCGCACAAATTAGAAGTAAGCTTGACCTACGCTCCAAAAAAGTTGGGAAGGTATTCGCTCGAATTGAAAATTGACTTTTCGTGACCCTTTGAAAAATTCATAATTTCAAAACGCTGTTTTTTTATCCCTACATTTGGGTCCTCGAAGACGACTGTATCGCGGATAAGAGGGAGATCGTAAACGGTGAAATAATGTAATTCAGGGCTGTACCTTGAACTTTTCGCGAGTGGAGGGTTGTTGAAAGAGGGCTTCAACTTTTTCCTTCCATGTACAAGCATCTTGCGATCTCAGTTTTTCTATCTTCCTTGGCCAGAGCACGCGAATCCAAGGTGTGGCCATACCAGTTAACGTCGTGGCCCGTCGTTATTACTAACTCAAAAATATCGCTGGATTTCCGGAACGACTTTTGGCCTCTTTGCCGTTAGGAGGTGCCTAAAAGAAGGCTTTTTTCTCGCCCTTTCTTCACTACACCTTCACGCATAATGTTTACTTTCCCGCACACCTACGCGGATACTTTTACACACGTTACAAGATGTATTTTGCCTCTTCGTTCCTTCTGTTCTCACACTCATTCTCGCTCGCCCTTTCCATCGTAACATCCTCCATTAAACGTGTCTACCTGCTCCGACGAGAAAGTCTATACGTATATAGGGCATGTGCTTACCTTTTTCCCTCTCGCTCTTATCATTCCAGAGCCTCGACACGTTTATCGTCGTTATATAAAGACCGGGAGTCGGGGCAACGTGAATTTTTAACGAAATCTTGAGTGCCCAATATCGCCTACGGCATCGGGAGCGATTTATTTCACGGGACGAAAATATACATCGTGATAATACACACGATGAGACAAAATTGTCGTGAGAAATTGGAAAATACTCGCTATACGAGAGAGAATTTTTGACCGCCCAAATAAATCTTTCAATATCTTGAGATTTTGTGGAAATCTCGAATAGCCCCTGAAACAGCGAATATCGGGGTAATTTTACACTCTTTTGACTTCCCATTTATTTGTACCATTTTTTCGGACGTATTTATTTGATTTTTTGCACGCATGGATTGAGAGAAATTTATGTTAACACAATTGCATATGTAATTCTGGCATTTATTATGGTAAACCCCAAATTAGACAAGAAAAATGGTAACTGTAATACAAAGTTTAACTTCAACTAAAAGAGCAATAAGCTCGATGATTGTTTAGTTAAAATTACGATTTTCATAGCTTCATAGGATAGCAGGTAATTTTTTTTAAACAAGGGATGGAGGCATTACATGGGTTTTAAAAGGTGAAAAAAACATTGTTTTCTATTTTTTTTTTAATATAAAAATTAATATTTATATCATTTAAAATTGTAAACATATAAAAGAACGATATTCGAACAATATTTTATAAAAATTTGTGAAATATTTTGTAATCGTAAAAAAAACCTTCATTCCGTTACTAGTTAATCGTATTTTGAAAAATTGGGCAAAATTTCAATAAGACCGGTGCATTAGTTTTTGAGAAACCGTGTCCACCGACATCAAAAATAGTGTTTTTAGAACAAAGCGCTCATTTTTAGAAAAAAGGCTCTTCTAGACTTTTATACCGAACGACTTGGAACTGTGCGACAATAACCTAGACAATTAGACAAAAAATGAGTTTTTTAAAATTTTCATAATCATGTAACCCCTTAATATAAAATATTGGGGTTCACAAACTGATATAAATATAGTAAATGATTTCTTTCAATGCAGTAATATACTCTCAAGTTTGAGGGACAATAATTTAATTTGGGTACTTGATGAAAATAGAAATTCGACTTTTTTTGTAGATTTTCAATGGTTTTTTTTTTTTTAGCTTACAATATATTTTGGCAGTAATCATATCATCTTTCTCGATTAATTTGCAATTTAATATCAAATATAGTCTCAGTTTTCTCAATCTTATGAATATTTCAAGATAGGGGAGGGTGGGGCACGACGACCCCCCTAAAAAATTTGTTAAAAAAGAAATTGTTTGGTTTCTTGTCAAATTATCATAAACTTGATGCATTGACTAATTTTTATGTTAATCCGCGATATCTGGGAAAAAATGGACCACCCTAAAAAATTAGGTCAGAAAATTCTTGCTTCACTTCAGATTATGATGAATTTGATGTATTCGTCAATTTTTAGGCCGATGCGCTACATCCGGGGTAAAATGGTCCACCGAAAGAAAAACATGTTTAATGTTGAAAACAATTTTTTAAGACTTAAAAAAAATTATGATTTTTTAAAGGGGAGCCCCAGCTTCCCCTACATATTTGGCTGTGATGAACGAAATTCACGTCTGTATAACGATTGCCAGCGAATGCGACGTAACGAGGGAACAGTTTCATACAATAATGCGGGTAACCACATTTTTTTCATTTTTTTTTGTTTGCCAGCAGTCAAAAGTGTGTATGTAGCGTAATCGTGCTGAGAAAGCAGGAGTTCATCGTCGTGGATTCGCCTCTGTGAGACGAAATCAGGCGAGCTTATAGCTCGGTCGAGCCCGGAGGCACGTGAATCACGTTACCAACCGTGAAGTTCGAGGGTGGGAAAACTCTGTATTACAGACCGTTAGTGGGGATACGCGATGTCAGCGAAATTTCTTCATGATGGTGTATGTAGGAACTACGAGAAGGATAGAGAAATTCGCCCAAAGGTATACAAGAATCAAGGCGAATTTCGCAATGAAACGTGCGCGGAAGATATTACACCGAGAATTCGTGGATTTATCTTCTTCCGCACAAATTTTCTAATACAAATGAAAACCGGTTCAACATTCTGTCCACTGAGGTGAACCGCATAGCAATGGCGAGAAATCTGAGGCTCCATTGAAATTCGAACTGACTAATATTAGACTCGAATCAATCATCCCTTTTATAAATAGCTGCTGCAAATCGAAGGATTGTAGTTTCTAGTCTCAAAAATGCGTCCATTGCATCTCTAATCATTTTTATTATTATTATTTATTTTAAATGAAAATTTAGAAGCATTACAGACTCTATAAATGATTTTTCTAGACGCCAATCGTGAATGAAAAATATAATTTCGATTGTCACATTTCGTGTTGTTTTTTATTCGCAAATATCAAATGTTCGCTCTAGTGTCCAGAAAATGGATCAAGGAAGTTTCATACATCCTCCCCGAATATATTTGAACTAAAAATAATTTTCGTCACAATTCCCAACGAAAATTCTCGCTGGAGAATATTTTTTTTCTTCGTTCTCGTATAAAACAAAATGCAAATCCATCGATAAATCATGAATAGCGATTGATTTATTAAATATTGGCACACGAAGGTTGATCGAGCCAGCTCGTTAAATTTCGCTCGCGGCGCAATAAAAAATGAAGAAAAAAAAACTGGAACGGTTCGACTGTTCGTTCGCCGAAGCGACGAAGGAAAGAACGACTGCGCTCAAATAAAGTTCCGCGTCTCGTATAATATTATCGCAATCGAATAAACGTCCCCAATTAAATCATTAATCCGATAGACTCGACCGCAGCCTCGTTCGTACGTTTTAAACTTGATCGAATTATGGAACGGCAGGAAAAAGACGCGGATGGTAGGGATATATTGCGCGCCCTCGGCGCGGTGCGGGTCGAAGGCAAAGGGTTAACTGGTATCGAGGTAAAGGGTCGGTTGGAAATTGAATTTTCAAAGTGTCGCGTAATGAATAAATGAACAATTTTGTGTGCGAGAGCGCTCGGTAACTACCATCAGGCTGGTTAAATTAAAATACAGACGCGATAAACTTTTCGAGAAGGAGGAGAGAGACTCGATTGTCGTCGCCGTGGTGGAAAAAAAGTAAAAATCCAGAAACGAATGCATTCCAAACCTTTTTTTTTCCCGAATTCTCATTTTTTCTCACACTCGAGATCAGAATAGTGAATCTTATTCGTAATAATCCTTATAATTCATGTAATTATAGATTTTTTACAATTTATTATTCATATTGGAAGAATTTTTAATTAATTACTCTTTAAGGGGGTATTTTGGTCCAGAGACATAGATTTTACATACATACATTTTTAGCGTTTTATCGAGCTCCACAAAAAATAGTATATTACGATACTAGTGCGATGAAACTTTTTCTGACGAGTGTGACTTTGCAGCATGAGCCGAAGGCGAATGTTGCAATCACACGAGTTGAGAAAAAGTTTCTCGCACTAGTATCGTACGAAATTTTATTGTACGAGTGCGCAAAGTACCAGTTTGAGCACGCGCAGCGTGCGCATAGTGGCACTTTGCGCACGGAGTGCAATAAAAGTATGTTTACCATTCTTTTTTTTTACAACATATTTATTAATATTTTGACCATCCGATAAAAAGTTTGAAAAAGATTCTTAATTAGTAAGAATGTCGTTATAGCCTCTACCTCAGAGAAAAGGAGAAAAAGAAATTTTGCAAAATGGCGGCTGTCTGAACAAAAAATAGGTGTTTTTCGACTCTTCTTTTCGTAGTTTCTAACTTTTTACAATAATAAAAAAAAAATGTTGTTTCAAAAGTGGTAGAACTTGAGATATCGTGTCAGCCGTGCTTAGAAAAGTACTTAGATTTGAGAAAAGTCTATAGTCTGCGTCACTAAAATAGCTGTAACTCCGTAAATTATTGGAATTAAAAAATTTCCTTTCGAGGATATATCCTTGAAGGTCCAAACTTTAAGAATATGCAAAAAAAATGTTTTTTCCAAAATTTTAGACTAAAATACTCTCTTAATAAATTATAGAAACGTGTTCGAGAATGATTATTTATAATTTCACAATTTTTTTCACTCGAAATCAGTTTGTGATTTTTAATCCACGTTTTGCTTCAAATCTCCTTTTTTTCTTACCCCTTAACTCAAGTCTACCTTACTGTTATTCTTTTTTTGGACCATCCCCTCAATTTCTCTTTTTTTCCCGATTCTGCTTGAACACAGAGAAAACATTTTTGTTGAAAATGCAAAAATTCGTTTGACTCAACCAAATATTTGTTTCCGGACGTTCAACGAAATCATTTTGGTAATTCAACAAACAGTGGAAGTTTTAGTTAAATCGGTTAAATCGTTGCTTGAATGGGCAGAGTTTCAGTTCAATCAAATAAATATCTTTGTACCAAATAAATTGTGTGATTGAAAATACGGATTGTTTTTTTGTTACAGCTAAATTTATTTACTTAAAATATACTACAGAAATCAATGAAATATTTCTGTACAGCAACTCAGTAACGTGTAAATTGGACTAAACTATATCTGGAAATTGACCAAATAATTTCGTTTACCTCATATCTTATGGTTAACCAAATCCATTTGTTGAATTAATTATAGTTTCATTATTTCAAACAAATTAATATTGAATCAACTCAATATTTTTCAATTAAATGGATTTAGTTGTTTGAACTGAACTTTTTCTCAGTGGCAGTACCTATTATTCGCACAAGGGGTGTCTCGCACTTACTTCAAACCTCGATGTATCCTGTTATGAAACAAAAAAAAACGTTGAAAAAAGAACGTACAACTGTTAGTTATTCAGGGAGTTGTATACTGATATTCGGTGGTTGCTCCGGTAACTACACTCGCCTCAGGGCTTGAAGAAGCTGCGAGCAAAAACAAAATTAGAAGGTGAGTTTGTGGGTGCAATGTTCTCCCTTGATTCTGGCAAAAACACAGGAGAATATGCGATGGGATAGTTCAGGGGTCGTCTGAGAAAGGGTTTGCGCGAAAGAGATTGAGGCTATATAATAGGGTGCTCAATTGCATTTCTACATTTTTTTTTCATTGCTCATTGAGATTTATGTGTTTCGCGGGAAAATTACAAAATTCTTGCGAACGAAAAGGCCTAGGAAATTTCTTTCACTACTGCCTCAGTGATGTTGGGGAGTTTCCAAATTTTGTAAATCATCTTTACAAACGTCTTTATTCAAATCACCAATAACGGAGCATAGTTTGCAATTTTCAGTCTTTTCCAAAAATGTTCTGCTATTTTGATCCAATTTCAGTGACTCTCAACTCATTTTCCTCTTCGGAAAATTGTCCATGGACTGACTGTTCAGATTCTTCATAATTATTGTTAAAAAGTTGAAACCTTCGCTCTCTTCCTCTGCGGATAAAAAAATGGTTTCTTTTCTCTTCAATTAAGAAAAAACAAAAATTAATTACATCATTTCGGATATAAATAAAGATAAATAATTGCTCTCGGGATCTTGCTTTGACAGAAAGGTATATTCTTATGAAAAATATAAATATAAAATACAGTACTTAAAATTTTGCAAAATAATCTGTTATTACAAATTTCGAGACTATTGAGGCAAAAGTATAGAGGGAAGTCCCGGTTTCTCCTTTTACGAAAATCATCTTATCATTACAAAGTATAAGAATCACGATGAACAACGCGTAAAAGAAAATGGTAATTTTAAAGCACCCTATTTTACACGAAGTTAGTTTTTTCCCCTCTTTGCTTAACGAAAAAAAAACCTACCCCTGTATTATACACGCGTGCTGCCCAAGAGTCACGTCTGGCTTTTCGGATGGTTTTCCATCGCCGTTGAGAGGCCCACTTAAATTCCAAATCCGCAAATTCCCAGCACACGAGATTCTCCCATTGGACCTTGTCTCGCGCGGGGATTGTCCGAACAACTTTTCGTCGACGTTGGTTGTCGTCGTCGACGAATAAAAGGTACAGCGATACTCGGGGATGTTTTTCGAACCCTCGTTTTTCTTGGTTTGTGTTGGCAAAAAGTTTGTTCAACGTCTATAGACATAAAAATATGTATATATGTGTAAATGTGAGTGTGCGTTATCGACCATTCTTGAAGACTCTCCGAGAGCGTTCAGAACTTTTTCCACTGGACTCGCTAATTAAGCTACGACACCTCGGAGCTTTGCCAATTGGTCAAAGAGCAGCCAAACAATTTTTCATCCGTTTATTTTTCTTCTTAATTAATTCAATCTCATCTGGAAAAACTCCCGTTTTCTTTACTCGAGAGATATACCGACGGAATTAATGAACATGGACGGAAAATAGACTTTCTTAAATTCCCTATCTGGATGCGTGATGGAATTTCTCGTTTTACGGCTCTTTTCTCTCATTCATTTCAGAGGGCCTCATTTTATCCCGAGTGATACGAATTTTTTCATCAAACTCGTATCTTCATTCCTTCGACGACTGAAGAATTTTTTTCCGTGTTTATCTGTAATGGAATTTAATTTTAATGCTGGATTTCGAGATTCAATGCTCTTTGCTGTTTGTCTCTTTTTTCGATTTCAATGTTCCACGATGATAAATTAATTCCGTAGCGCTGTATATACCTGCATCTGAATAAAGAGAGAGAGAGAGAGAGAGAGAGAGAGAGAGAGAGAGAGAAAGGGAAAAAAATGAAAAAAGCGAGCCGTAACAAATTCCGGCAGGTCCGGGGCGAGTTTTACTCGGCAAACTAGCGGAGGGACCTGGTTGGCGAACTTGGAAGCGCTCGGTGAACTGGGTTCACCGTCGAGGAAACTGCTTCGTTTGCTCTTCGTGCTGACGGCGGCGTTGTTAACGGTACGGAAAGGAGTAATATGTCTTTCGGTTATCCTCCCCTCTTGAAACTCTCTGCCCCTATTCCCTCTTCTCTGTCGTTGTCTCTCTCTCTCTCTCTCTCTCTCTCTCTCTCTCTCTCTCTCTCTCTCTCTCTCTCTCTCTCTCTCTCTCTCTCTCTCTCTCTCTCTCTCTCTCTCTCTCTCTCTCTCTCTCTCTCTCTCTCTCTCTCTCTCTCTCTCTCTTTCCCTCCTCATACTCTTTGCCCTTTTCACTTCCTCTTCCACCTCGTTCGTCTTCGATTCGTATGAAACCCTCCCAACTGCGAGCTTTAAGGAGGTTGGAACGCCCTACCCCAGTCGAATCAGGGCTAAACATTGAAAAAACGTTTATTCGCAAATATTTATGGATCAATTACCAATGAGAGATCGAATCTCGCACCACATCGTGCATCTTTCGTGAGGGAAAATATTCGTCGCGATTAATTTTCAGAAATATAGTCTATTTAAATTCTAATAAAGCGTATTTTTGTTCAAACCACCCAAATATTGGCTCGTAATTCATCGATTCTTCACTACAGATAGACATAAAAATTGTATTTGCGTTGAAACATGATTTTTTGTACGAATTTTATACTCCAAGAAACGAACGAATTAGCCCTTTGGATTAATCAATTTGTATCTGCACAAAGTTCGCAAGGAAAATAATTCAATTCGTTTTAAGGGAGTATTCTGGCCTAGAATTGTAGACAAATTATTTTTTTTGCATATTCTTAAAGTTTAGAACTTTGAGAATATTTCCGCGAAAGGAAATTTTTAAATAATAATAATTTACTGAGTTATATTTGTTTTGGGGAAAATAGCAAAATATTTTTTTTTACGATTGTAAAAAAATTAAAAAAATATTTAAAAAAGAGTCAAAAAACGCCTTTTTCGATCAGACAGCCGCCATTTTGCGATATTTATTTTTCCCTTTTTCTCTGAGGTAGAGGCGACGACAACATTCTTATTAATTAAGAATCTTCGATTAAATTTTGTATCGGATGACTAGAAATGTTGCAATTGTATCAGCCAGTACATCCCCTTTTTTAGCCTCAACTTTACCAGCTTATAATTCATTTAATTTTCATTTTTTTTCTCGAATTTTTGTTTGTTTATTGTCAAAACCTTAATAAATATGTTGTAAAAAAAGGATGCTAAAAATATTTTTTGTTTTTAATCGAGGTCAACAAAATGCTCAAAATTTATGTCTCTAGACCAGGATAGGGTAAATGTCCCAATTATTGAACAGCTAAGGATCTGGGAATTGAATTCGGTGAGAAAAAAATATAAAATCAAGAAAAAACCATCGCTTTTATGTTTAAATGATACTTTGTTATTTTTACTTTCGAAAAATCACCCTTTAAATTATTTTTAAATGATTTCGAATGAAAAAAAAAAGAATAACAATGTGAAGCATGCAAATGTCCCAATTATTGAACAGGCATGTCCCAGTTATTGAACACTCTCGAGAATTCTCTTTCCGTTCTGAAAATATTATTTTGGGTACGATATTAAGAAATAAAAGCAAAACCAAACACTTGAATAATCTTTTATTAATCATGTAAAAATACAAAAATATATATTTAGTCTCTTTTAACAGGTTTTTTGTTCATTCGCACTTGGTTTATTTTTGCTTTTCAACGCGAACTTTACTTAATTCTTATTTTCAGCTTCCTCGTTTTTATGTTCCGTTTTTGTTTGATTTTGTCACAGCTTTCTTGTTTTTCGACTGAAATATCGGAGAGCAAAAAATCTTGAACATTACATTCGTATGGGTTACATTTAGGTTATATTCTCTTTTTACTTTTATTTTTATGTTTATTGCACGAAAATACAACTAAAAAATATATTTGACGATCTTAGAGTTATTATTAAAAGAATAAAGGTAAGTTTATTCAGGAACTTACAATTTTTGTTTGAATAAATCCGATTCACACGATCTGTCGCACGTTGACTGTCTCGATGTTTTGATGGGTTTAATGACGCCATCTTGGGGTATTCGAGTGTTCAATAATTGGGACACACTGCATTTTCTATGTCCCAATGATCGAACGCCGTATTTTCTAACAAATAATTAATTTAAAAAAAAAATTTTAAATTGTTATTTGTAAGAAATTTTCTGAGGAACCTGAAACGCCTTTACTTTTTGAGATGCGACAGTTTTTGAATTTTTTATGCCCTTACGCATGAAGCGGCGCGTCTTAGCAAAAACGATAAGCAGTTATCACGAGACGTCAAATCGGGTCACCGTTGCTGATAAAATAATTTTTTTCTCTATTAATTAAAGCTTTTTTGCACAAGTAAGGTAACATTTCGATAGCTAAAAGTTCCATACATGTAATGAAATTTTTATAAATAAGTGAGTGCATGCAGGTGAATGAGAAATAATAAAAATACAAGATAGTGTTCAATAATTGGGACCTGTTCAATAATTGGGACATTTACCTTACTGTCTTAAAGAATTGAAAAAAACGGTGATCGTCTATAACCGTCAAAGTTACAAGGCTTACATCTATTGTATTACATCACTGGGATAAATTGCAATAATCAAGATTGAAAAATGTCCATATAAACCACAAGCAACTTGATATCCATCGTAAAACAAGCTTGGAGCTACCTCTATTTCTCTCGCTCTCTCATCGTCTTGAGGAGCGAGTAAAATGAGCTCTCATCCTCGTAAAACACAGCAGAGTTCATCAGCGAGCTTATTAGGTGTTCCAGATGGTGTTTACAGTGATTCATGCGCACTCGCGATGAGCTTAACGTTGCTCCACCGACATCTTGAACAAACCTGAATTAATCCAACGGCTGTACGTATACATTCATCGCGTTCGATGAGATTCGTAATGGCGTATGTGGAATAATTTTGCGTTTGAATTTTCTGAAGATACGCCCCTCCTCGACTTTGAACATGTCCATGTATTTATATTATGCATTTGCATCAGAAAGAGAGAGAGAGAGATAAACAAGGAAAGGCGGTTGTAGAAACAAAACGTTGCACAGTACAAATTACAAAAGCCGTAATAATATAGTTGCCAGACTAATTGCTCGACTTATTCATAAATCCGCATGTATTTGATGATGTGAACATTCAGCTGAACAGAAAATCGAAAAACTTTCAACGAAAAAATGACGCTAAAACTCTGTGAAAAAATTCTTAAAACTTTTTTATTATTCAACAAAGCTATTCAGAGAAAGATGGGGCAAAATGGCCACTATAATATCTAAAAATACCGTTCATATCGATTTTATTGCGCATCGAAAATAAAAAATTGTGAGCAAAAAGGCCATCACTGTGAAATTGTTTTGTTTCTAAAATATTTTTTTACGATCACGGAATTAGCTGTTTTGAACCCAGTACCTCATTTTGTTTTGGTCCTCGGATCGTCGAAGTATTTTACTCAAAATGGGTAATCCTAGTACTATTAAACTATTTTGGGGGTGTTTTTATTTCAACGCGATCAGAATGATAATTTTATTTTTATTTTTTCCAACTCTCGATAGACAATTCACATGAAAATATTATAAACTAGGTAATGCTATAATCTAGGAAGTGCTATAATCTGATTTAGCCTGGGAAGTCTATTTTGCGATATTTATGCTCACAATAAAAATAAGAATTCCATTATTTTCTAGATTTCTCAATCTTAAATGTTTTTTATATTCTTGGAGGGTGACCATTTCGCCCCGCCTTCCATTTTACTAGAAGTATTTTTTTCCCATTCAGCTGAAAGCCCGGAACTTTGAGTACACAAATTCGCTCATAAAAATCCAAATATATGCGATTGAAAATCTGATGTGATTCGGGTCAGCGGAAAAACAACGTTCCACGATTCTCTTGATCGTCTTCTCTTTTTCATGCCAATGAACTGAATTTGTTAAGGGGGCGCCAAAGCAACGACGTACAAAAGCAGTCGCGCGTGTGGTACAAACAATTTATTCATTCGGCGTGTGTTTGTGTGTGTTTGCGTGCGGAGTCATCATCCTTTATCGGATTCTTATTTCGGTGTACCTGACTGAAGCGTGTGATGCTGATACGGAAACCGGGTCACACGTTCCGATGCTTCAATTTTCAGTTTTTCACCCGACTTTATCAACGATCCTAGGATAAAAAAAAAATAGGAAAGAGGGAGAGAGAGGCTCATACGTTGGTTGCCCGGAATGAGTATGGAATTTCTGATCAAGGCGTGCAGCAACGAAGTTTTCCCCCGACGAGGATATAGCGCGGAATCTCTCAGTCGAGAATTCTGGACAGACACTTCATACATACGGATTGCACACGTATAGGTATATGTTCCATCCCCTATGGAATATTTTACGTAGATCCTAGTATTTTTTTACGACATTTTTTTCTTTTCAAAACCCAAATTGGTAAATAGTCGTCGTAAGGCTTGGACGAAAAAAGTGTTCCGGAAATTAGTGCTTTTATTCCTAAAGTTTATCTCAACTTAGTTAAGTTTCGCAAATTAGACAATTCACGCGGAGTTCATTACCTAAAATTGAACTGGAGGAAAAATAGACACTGGAGGTTGAATAAACACCTTCCAAAATTATGGAGAGAATTTGAAAATTGAAAAAAGTAGCATATGCTGGAATTATCATTATCCTTGGCGATAAAATACCTAAATACACCCAAGCAAAATCATATGTCGATTTCATATTTTCATGGCAATTCCCTATAAAGAGTTGGCAAATTTGATAGAGAAATAAATAATAGTAATAATAATAATAATAAAAGAAAACAAAAACAAAAATTCAAATTTATTTTCTTAGAAGCTTATATTGATGTATTTTTCCTTCTTTTTTCAACATTTGCTATGAATTTCCATCCAAGTCGTTTTCATTCAATTTTTAACCCTTTTTAAAAAACCTCAAAATGGCGCAATTTCAAATGCTCATAACTTGACTTCGGTTCGACCGATTCCAAAATTTCTTTTTCGTACTTCAACGCTGTCACTAAACTTTCAGAATGGCTTTTGATTCATCCCGATAACTTAATTTTTGTAGAAATAAGAGCCCTTTGAAAATCGCCGAAAAAAATTGAAAGGGGTATGCATTAAAAAATTTGCAAAAATCGATGTCGAACTTTAAAAATCTGCCACAAATCAAAAAATGGTCGGAATCGGATGAACCAAGCGTCATTTTGAAACTTCAACGGTTGAAAAGAGAATTAGCTATAAACAGAGTTGCCGAAATTATAATGTAAAAATAATGCATTATTTATTTTAGAAATAATGAAAATTCTATGATAGAAACATTAAGCATTATTTTTGTAATGAAAAATGTGAAACCTAACGATTATGCATTAAATTAATGATGAATAATGCAAAAAACGTAACATTATTCATTACACCGGTAATGGATTATTCTAAACGCTGCCATTGTCCATTATTACAGTAATGGGTAATTCAAAGTAGAAAAAAAAATGCATTACTATAGTAATGAATGGTACAAAACCGAAGAATAATGCATTACTTTGAGTAATGCATTACATTGAGCAATGCATTACTTTGAGTAACACATTACATCGAGCAGTGCATTACTTCAAATAACGCATTACATCTATAAATAGTGTATTACTTTGAGTAATGGTTTAAAGGAATAAAAATAATTTCTGTATGTAGAGAGCAATGTCAATGAAATCTTCCTTTTCGTATGATTTTTTAAAATCATAATGCGTAAGAATGATACATCTCACACTGTATGTGTTGCTTCCTCAAATTTTTTGCAGGGAAAGTCGTTTGTTTGGATTCCTAATTTTTTACTTCGAAAATAAAATTCGGTACTTTGTTTTATTTTTTTTATTTGTTAGATTAGATTTGAATCTACAGCATGAACCGGTTTTATCAATCCATATTATCCACTTTCGTAAATAAAAGGAAGATTTTATCGCATTGTTCTATTGGACTACAAATGCATAAAATATTTTTATTCCGAATAATGCATGATTCAAAATATTCAGTATTGTAGTAATGCAAAATTAACGCTACTTTGCAATATCTATTACTTTAATAATGGATAATGGAACATTTTTGCATTACTCATTATTTCAGTAACGAGTAATGTAACTCTTCCCACATTATCCATTACCTCAGCAACGGATAATGTAATGCTTTTCCAAGTACTCATTAATAACGTAATGCACAATGTTTCATTTTTTCATTTTCCAGTACTAATGTAATGCTTAATGGTCTGACATTTGCATTATTAACTAAAAAAATAATGCGATCTTTTTTTAATCACATTATTCATTGAATGAACAATGTATAATGGAAGTAAAGTCCCATTATCAAGTGAAAAAATAATCATTAATGAAATCGATAATGCATTATTGAAATAATGCATTTTTTGCAACTCTGGCTATAAAAAGTCAGAATTTTATCTAGAAAATAAATTACAGTCATTTTGGCGAACAGATTCAATTTTGGCCAAAATGTAGACAAAAAAAATTTGTATTAATTTTCTCAAAAAATATTTTTTTAAATGAATTTTCATATGAGTTTCGCATCAGCTCCTTCTCATATTCTTCTGGAGAAAGAGAAAGACAGGCAAAAAGGAAGGGAGGAAGGCATAGGGGAAACCTCTGCTTGACTTGAAAAGCAAGGAATTGCGGAGTCGCCAACGAGGGAGGATTTTGCGCGCGTGCTCTGATATGCAAATAAGGTGCAGTCGTCTCCCAAATGAATTCGTTTATATCAAGAACGAGCATCCATCCTCGGTGAGAGAGCACCTCTCTCTCTCCCCTCGATTTATTATAAGATAAAGATCTTTGATGTCGAAATGAGGTGCTGATAAGGCAAAGAGTAAGATGGATGATGAACGATAACGTCGTTCCCTTCCAACTCATCCCCTTCCTCTCTCAATCTTTCATCCCCCAAGTTTCGTGTCCTGTCGGGCGCTCGCCTCTTCGTCACGAAGCTTTCCATCTCATCTGCATCGCGAATTTAAACGCTATTCTCCCCTTCCCCTTTTTTTAACCACGCGAACTTTGCTCCAGTTTTTTCCTCTGACCATAATGAAATTTTATGGTGAACGATTTTTACAATTTGCCTTTCAATTTCGTTCCTCGAGCGGACGAACGGGTTTTCAAAGTGCTGATTTTTAATATACGCGATGAGTTTTTTCTTTTTTTTCCCCCGTTTAACATCGCGAGAGCTCGTGAGGTCGAGACTGTTTTTCAGCGTCCGCGAATAGTTTTCCATTTGCGATAAAATTACGATTTGTAATCTATATTCAAATTTGACGTCGAAGATCGTGATTATAGAGCTCGAAACGAGTTTGATATTATACGTGATTGTTGTATCGATACATGCTGATGATAGTATGGAAACATCGAGTTGCGGATGAGAATTCGTCGAGAAAAGCAAACTAGCAACACCACATTAAAAATTCGATTTTCTTCGAAACAAACAGAGCCAAGAATTTTTTTTTCAACGGTATTTGAGAGCTCAAAAATAGCCCAAAATTCAGGGACCCGAACGATGCGTCTAACTATGGAAACAAAAAAGGAGCACTAATTTTTGTTAACTTGGTGAAAATGGCCAAAAATACATCACACGTGATTAATGAATGCCCCCAAAGTACAATCTCGTATCAGTGATTTTACTACTATAACTCTTCAAAGTCTTTCATAAAGCACCCATTAAGAATCTATCTATCCGAGAATGCATTTTTTATTAATAATAATAATAAAAAATAATACATATATGTTGATCGTTTTATTTAGAAAAATTAGGAAAAAGATAACGACAATGTCTGTGATAAATATATGGGGCAGGCAAAAAATGAGGGATCCTTGAGTTATGAGAGCGGGAGGATTGACTTATTTTCGACGATTGATCGTGAAATCGAGCGACGCGAGTGATTCGTCTTCGTCAGGCTTCTTTTTTTGTCTTCTTTCATTACCGCGTTTCGGCCTTTCCAGCCAGAAATATCCTGCATGAGAAACCTCGAAGTCAATTTATTTCTTGCGCGATGGGATGTGACACGCGCACGATTTGTAAGAAAATAATGAGGAAAAAAAATCTTCCAGAAAAAGTTTTTCGTGATATCGTTTCCTCGAGAAAGAAGTCTTGCTGACGCGATATATTTTATTCCTGCAAAAATTTCATGATAATGAAAAGCGTTCCGTTGATTATCGAAAAATAGCGATAATTAACAAAATATGTTTCTACTCGTTCTTTTGTTTCTGAATTATTTTTACTATAAAGTGAAAGAGATACTAGAGTTACGATAAATAATGAATCAGTGTACAACTTATTAATTTATTTTCGTTTGACAAACAATTGTCTGCAAGTTGATTCTCGTAGAATGATTCTCAATTAATTAAATTTGCATATCAAAGGGCTTCGCTCATTTAGTTTCAAATGTTTGTTTTAAATGCGTTTTAAATATGTCGTTTTCAGTGTGTCCCAATTATTTTCACTGCAATGTGAAAAAGAAATACTAGAATTATGATAATTTATGAATCAGTGTACAACATTATTAATGATAATTTATTTTCGTTTGGCGAACAAATGTCTGCAAGTTGATTCTCGTAGAATGATTCTCAATTAATTGAATTTTTGTATCGAAGGGCTTCGCTCATTTCGTTTCAAATGTTTGTACATCATTTTCAGTGTCTCTCAATTATTTTCACTGCAACGTGAAAAAGAGATACTCGAGTTACGATAATTTACTAATCAGTGTACAATATTATTAATGATAATTTATTTTCGTTTGACAAACAAATCAATAAGTAGATTCTCATAGAATAATTCTCAGTTAATTGAATTTTTGTATCAAAGGGCTTCGCCCATTTCGTTTCAAATGTTTGTGCACCATTTTCAGTGTCTCTCAATTATTTTCACTGCAACGTGAAAAGGAGATACTCGAGTTACGATGATTTACGATTCAGTGTACAACATTATTAATGATATTTTATTTTCGTTTGACAAACAAATGTCTGCAAGTTGATTCTCGTAGAATGATTCTCAATCAATTGAATTTTTGTATCAAAGGGCCTCACTCATTTCGTTTCAAATGTTTGTGCACCATTTTCAGCGTCTCTCAATTATTTTCACTGCAACGTGAAATGGAGATACTCGAGTTACGATAATTAATAATTCAGTGTACAACATTATTAATGATTTATTTTCGTTTGACCAACAATTTTCTGCAAGTTGATTCTGGTAGAATGATTCTCAATTGATTAAATTTTTGTATCAAAGGGCTCCGCTCATTTCGTTTCAAATGTTTGTGCACCATTTTCAGCATCTCTCAATTATTTTCACTGCAACGTGAAAAAAAGATACTCGAGTTACGATGATTTCCGATTCAGTGTACAATATTATTAATAATAATTTATTTTCGTTTGACAAACAATTGTCTGCAAGTCGATTTTCGTAGAATGATTCTTAATTAATTATTTTATTTCACGCAATTTCACGTTTATGCAAGCGAATTTTCGTTTGAATTTCCCATGTGCATAATATCGAGGGGAGGGGGGGGGGGGGAGAAAAAGAGCTCTTGGATCTGCCATCTCTCGATGATGACTGGCAAGCTCCGAGCGTGCTAATGAGGATGTGCGTGCCAATGTGCAACGTCCTTACACTCCGTGAGCTTCGAGTTCATCTGGAGCTTGAAAGCTCGCCCTAGAAGCTCTCGTTCTCGTTGCTGCTTTTGCCATAACCGCTTTTCCGTACACTTCTCCTTTCACGGCGTAGACTCTTGTAAAATCGGTATACCCCAGCGGCATTTCTGTTATTTTCGTGCACAAAGAGGGCACGTACCTTTCAAATTGGTACAAGCCCGACGCGACCCTCTCGAGCGTTACTTGCGCGTTGAGATTCAGGTGTCCCACGATATACGTATATTTCCCTCATTACATCGTTTCATACAAACCATTTATCTTCATTCGGTACAACGAGAGAAAGAATATTTACTTTGAGCCTAACGCAAGAACTCACTCTCTGATGATGTAATCGTGCAAATTTGCACATTGCTTCCTCATTTTTTCCATGTAAATCATCAAAGCATCCTTTACGAGTGAGTGACCCCAGAAATGGAATTTATTTGATTTAATTGCATTTTTCCGGTTAATTTTAATATCGGCCTAATAAATGGCCTATTGAACCGATATTTTGATAAAATTGTATTCATTCCAAATTTATTCATTCAAACTTGATAAATCCTTTCTCTCGGTGTACGAAGATTCATTCTAGGCTTCCTTGTGGAGTAAGTTTCATGATCTATATATAAAAAAAAAAATTCAGGGTTGTGTATTTTACTCGATATGATATTAAATGTACCAGAGGGACGACCTGATATCTTGTATATTCATAAAGTCAGAACGAATTGTCAGAAAATAGAAATTTTACAAAATTTCAACTTTAAAAAAAGTTATCATATATATTGAAAGACCATCGTACAATAAGATTAGTGCTGAGGTTGAAAATAAATATAATAAGGGTTTTATAAAAATTGTTGGCGGACGAAAGAAAAGAATAGTAGGACCAAAATGAAAGTCTGGTACGTGGAATGGTTACGTGTTGCGATTTTAACGATATCCGCTTTATAGAGGTACAATTCTCTATCAGGAAAATCCACTCCGTACCACGGAGAGTATAACATGAACAATATATATGAGGCATTCCACATCGATTCGACCTCGGTCTCATCCTTTACATCTCATCCTTTCATCCTTTACGTCTCATCCTTTCCATTGTTTATGGTTTGATTACTACAGGTAATTTTTTTATAAAATTATAATTTTATAAACAAATTACTTTTAGCCCAAATTTAAAAATCTCAAAAACATCCCGAGTGCTTTTCAGAGGTACTACAAAACCATAAAAAATCGCGCGCAAAATCGGAGAGGTGAATAGTCAGGCCCAAGTCGAATCGGTGTGGAATGCCTCATATATACGCGCTTAGAGAACTATCACGGTTTTTCTGATTTTTTTTCTTCCCTTCCTCTTACGATTGCAAGTATCGAGGGATAAACCCCGTTTCTCTCGCTTCTCTTCCGGACACGATATATCTTGTTTCGCTTTCAATTACCGCCCATCCATTTCAAGCCACAGAAACAATGTGCAGACAGCTTGTAAGTCGATAAATTTTCCATATCTCTTCCGATTCGGACATTCCATTCCTGTTTACGTGATTTTTCTTGCAGGCAAGAAAAATTTTCGGCAACGTGCGTGTTAATCTTCGACTTATTTCATTACAATGGCTCGCTTTTTGCCCCTTTCTTTCTTAAAATTCACGATCGTTTACGTTTGAAAATATTTTATGAACAACGGCACAAGCATTATCGAATAATCTTGTGCGCTGAGCAAATTGTAACACATTCAAAGCAATTTTATTTCATTGCAGCGAAGCACATGCTTTACAAATATAACGAAAAACGGAATGTAACATGCATTGACGATAATTTGAAATTACTTAAGGGGTTATACGCAATCAGGACTTTTTTAAAATATTTTCTTTTTAGATTTCATTTTCGCAATGCACATATATTTAAGTATAATACATAGAAAATTGAATGTCAATCAATACAAATAGTAATCTCAATTAAAAAATTAAGTTACTATGTAGTGCTTTTGAAAATGAACGCTTTTTTTTAAAACTATGTTTTTAAGGTCGGTGAGCAAGATTTTTCAGAAACTGTGTAACCGATCATTCTTAAATTTTAACACAAGCTTTACAAATTCATTTTTTAGTAATTGATCGAAGGTTTTTTTGTACTGATAAATATTTTCTATTTTATAAACAATTTAAGGCAAATTTTTTATCTAAAATCGTTTTTTTTTTAGGAGCCGCCATTTTATTGAAAATAAATATTTTGCTTATTCCTTCGATCAAATACTAGATTATATCAACGAAATAATTTTTATTTTTTGATTTTGGATGATCCAATCCAGAGATGTCGTGCTCACCGCAAGATTCGTTTAGAGAATCTCCTGGAAATCGGTTACAGCGGCTTCAAGAATGATTATTTTTTAAAAATAAAAATTTTGAAATGAAGTTAAACGTTAAAATATGTATATAAATTTTTATGTTAATAAATTAAGATGTCGTTCCAGAAAAAATTCTTGAAAAATCGCTTTTGTTCGACCTCCTGACTGCGTATAACCCCTTAAATTTTCAATTTTGGGTCAAGAGAATTTATCTCTCTCTTTCATTCGTTTTCAGTCATTACTTTTAGTTCACTTTTTTTGACTCTCTGCGAAATCCTCATAAATATTTCAATCTATTCACCAATGAATGTGCATTTCCATATGCAGTGATGCACAAGCTCACGCCCTTGTGCACTCGCTTGTGGTTATATCGATGAAGACCTTTCAAAACGTTCAGAAATCGAACGAGAGCATCGTTAGAATCTTGCGCCTGAATTCCCATCCGATACTCGAGCCTTGTTCAAAATCCCTCGGCCCTTTATTCTGTTGTGCCATGTAATTGCGGGTATAAAAAATGGGGAAAAAACGGATATGAAAAGCTCGATCAATTGAGCAGGAGTGACTTATTACTCACTCCGGAAAAAATTTGATTTTATTTTCGGAAGAGAATTCAATCATCGTATGGAATGAAAGCGAAGCTCTGAAGATTATCCATGATGAATGCATTTCTATACGGAATTAAAAGAGTGATCGATGATTTAATCGAAACAAACGCTAGAGACGTTGTAATGAAGATGGAATAGTGTTGATTCGAAGTTGCACATCGCTCCCTCATCATTTTTACACATATATTCTTCTTCACACCCAGAAAAAGAATTTATTTGATTCACATAAATTTATTTGAAATAAATAAAGCTTTATTGAAATACCGGCTTAATAAGAGATTTATTAGGCCACTATTCATAGGAAGAGGTACAATGAAATAAATCTTTTCTCTAAGAGCAAGAGCAAGTAGTAGTAGGTTTTTCGATTTATGGTTTTCTCATGGAAAAATACTTTGTTAAACCGTAAAAATGTTGTATATTTTTTGTATTTTGTTTTTGTATATTTTGTCTCCTTGAGCGATTCTTAAAGAATTTCTCTTGAGCGAATCAAATAACAATCGTCTTTGCACTCTAATGTGTTTCTGTCGAAAATTAAGGCCCGAAATCTCGAAATATGTGGATGCAAAGATAAAATACCTTTTTTTTGGTCCATTCAAACTCTTATAAAACCCAAAACCCCGAAGTAATTTGATGAAATGCTGCAAAAAGTGGCCCACTTCTGGGAAAGTGTTTATTCTTCTATTCATTGATTTATTTGTCAACGGAAGGGGAAAACAAATATAATATTTATAGATTCATCAATTTGACAGTAGCGCATTCGTCCTATAAAAATATGACGTCTCATTCACGAAGGCGCGAGATCCGGGCTCGTTCTCCGCATTTTCTGCACGCTGCCGAGTTTGTATTCTGTGTGCGTTTTTTTGCACTCAGCGTGAAGGCGGCAGAAAAGGAATGAGAGGACGAGCTATTTCATCGGTAATATCCTCAAGATAGCAGACGATATAAAAAGATCTCGATCGTAACGCGAAATAAAGCCGGAAAGTTTTACCGAAGATTTTTTTGCTCTCGCTGCGCTTTTTCCAGCTTTTCTCTCTTATTTTATTTCTGGAAAAAAGAAACCGAACGAGTTTTCATGAATCGCTAATAGTGAAAGGACAAAGATTTTACTGAATCCTTGCCATTGTCGACGAGCAATTGCAATTTCGAATATTTGAAAGATAATCGATTTTCGTAATTTCACAATCCTCTTTCCTTTTGGACTCTGCTTCCAAAAATGCTTTCTACCTAGTTTTAATTAATTTATTTGAAGTAAATCAAACTTTATTGAAATATGGGCCTAATGGGTTATTCATCAGGCCCATATTCAGAAAAATCGGAAAAATTAATTTGAACGAAATCAATCTTCTTTTCAGATGTGTAAATCGGTTATTTCCGTGGTGTTAAATGAGATAGGGCACAGTTATTAAATGGCGCACCGATAGGAAAACTATCGCGATCGTGAAGGGTCAATGGAAATTCCCTTGCTGGACGAATATTTGTATCTCCTTGGAGTGGAACGCACTCTCATCCACGGACAATTTAATCCGTTCATCGAGAAAGCGATATCGTACATATACGAAGGGTTACATTGGACACAGTTTGCGAAACCGGGTAGTTTCAAGCTAACCTGGATGTAGTGTCCTTTCTAGTGCCCTTTCTCGACACTGTTCTCGCTTCTGCGCCTTCTGGCTTTTAACCTGGCGAGGAAATCCCAAATCCTCGCTGTGTACCCTTTCGTATCTGCATGAGCATCGGGCGTAACCCTTTAAGCTCGCCCAAGTTCGCGAGCATCTCGCTCCAAAATGTCCGAGAATAACCCTCTATATGGCGTTGAATTTAGACAGCTTTGGACATGTATATATGAGGCATTCCGCGTCAAATCACGCGGTCATCGGCCTGACCCCCTCGGATTTTGATGTCCAATGAATCGTTTTATTTTATTTTTTAGAGGTTGTCCGAGCTAAAAAATCATTAAATTGCGGGAAAACATAAAGAGGGCCCTTTTTCAAATTAATGAAATTTTTTACCGAAACTAGGGTCCAAAACAGATATTTTCGTCATAGTTCGACAATGGGCCAAAAATAATTACTATTTTTTTTTTGTATTTTAATTTTTTTTTATAATTTCTTATTTTGATTGTTTCTTGTAGTGAGAATAACAACAATAAAAATATTTTTTTAGTGAAACTTGATTTTTTTTCTTGTCTTAAGAGTGAAACGACAACATTATCAACCTCGACGATCTGAAATAAAACGGGATAATTAAACAACATTTTTTTTAAAATAGTAATTATAATTTAAAAACAAATAGTAATTATTTTTGGCCCATTTTCTAACTCTGACGAAAATATCTGTTTTGGGCCCTAGTTTCTGTGAAAAAATTTCATTAATTTGAAAAAGAGCCTTCTTTATGTTTTCTCTCAATTTAATGAATTTTTAGCTAGGGCAACCCCTAAAAAATAAAATAAAAATTTCAAAACATTTGAGGTCATATTTTGGGCCAAACGAAACCCACGATTCATTGGACATCAAAATCCGAGGGGGTCAGGCCGATGACCGCGTGATTTGACTCGGAATGCCCCATATGTAGACAGGGACTGTGTGCGGTTCGCGTGTTCTCTCGCTGATCGTTCGATCAGTTGGCAAGATACCAAAATTCAACGCTTTCCGAATAATCGTGAAAAGCAAAGGACGAGCTTTTCCAAGTCCGTCTGTGGGTCACTCTCTCTCTCTTGCTCTCCTGCATTTCGACATTAAAATTTTTGCAACAAGCCACTTTATCAAATTTCTGTAATATTTATTTGTATTGAGGAAATTTATTTATAATATTTATTTATGTTAGGAAAATTTATTTGTGATACTGATTTATATTAGGGAAATTTATTTATCAATTTATTTATATTAGTGACTTACCTACAGAGAAGATCAAAACACTTTCAAATATCTTGTTATTGATATCTTTTTCTGCACAATCATTCAGCATTTTTTTAAATTTGTTTTATGATTTTTTTAATTTCTTTATTTTTGCGTAGGTTACATTGACAAAAGTGCACAGCGCTGTCAAGATAAAGCCGATTTTGCCCGAAATATTTTTGTTATTCGAAATAAAATCAAAGAAAATTTTGTTTTTTAACAAGCTCACTCTGTGGGCAAAATTAATCATATTGAAAATACGATCGACACGAGAGTATTGTGAAAAACAAGTTTATACTTTCATCCAAAAAAATTGCAATTAAACAAAATTATTCCAAATTTGATTAGAAAAATAATTTTGCGAAAAACAAGTTTTTTCTTTCATCCGAAAAAAAATTACAAAAGAAACAATTGTAAATTTTATTGGAAAAAGGGCAATACTTCGTGAAAACAAGTCTTTATTGCGTATGCAGAGAAGGAAAATCGTGTATATTTTTCGGTACACAATTTTTCGTTAAAAAAAATTGATGCTATACGACAATCAACCGGACGCGATTGATGGCTTGCCGTGAGCTCATCCCCCTGTTTTTTTGTTGACGCTTTTTACCCTCTCGTTTAATTTCCCAGCGTAGACGAAAACGTGACGGTCGACGAGGGGGGGGGGGCTGGATAGAGAAAGAGGGAACGAGAAAAAATGAAGTGGAATGTATAGCGATGGAGGTCTGTAAGCGGCGTGACAATATGTCGTCCATGAACAATAATAAAAAAAAAACTCGTTGAATGGTTTATACCGAGTGGCGAGCGATAGTTAAAACGACGCGGTGATTAAATCGCAAGCAAAACTTGCTCCGCACATATGCGTTGTTATAGTCTATCGAGTTCCCGGCAAACGCGCAATTCAGCGGATGAATGTATTGCAGAAGAATTTGCGTATCGAGGCTCGATCGAGAGCTCCGCTTCAATTTAATTGGAGAGAGAACGCCGGATAGTTTATAAACGGTCTCTTTGCCCTCATAGACAGAATCATTCGTCCGATAGGCTTGAATTTTCATTCGGGTAAACGTTTACCATTCAAATATCAAAAAATGTCACGAGCTTCCTGAATGAGATCTTTGCACTTGGCTTTTTCATCGTCTTTTACTTTTTTCTGTAAAATCGGTGAAAAAGCAGAGACCTGCAATTTTTTTTTTAGGGCTTTGTATTTAGACACAGATTTATTTAAAGAGTGTATACAATGGAAGAATGCACACGCGTGTAGTTTTTTTTACAGGATAGAGAAGATTCCGCGCGAATGACAAATAAACAAACGGATCGTTCGATCCTTCGCTGTGTTCAACACCGTAAAATCGTCGAAACCCTCTGGTCAATGAATTGACCGAATTTTTCGTTTTGCCTACACCACCACTGACATAATTCTTTGTGTCCATGTGTGTATAAACAATGTACAGCGAGGGTGGACGCACCCAGTGGCCGCACGCGGTTCAACTGTCCGGTTTTAGCGAGCGACATTTTTTCCCGTTCCGGAAGAAACAATCGTCGCTTGGAAATGAATCAAACGCGGCTTAACCGATGGTTGGTGACCTCGGTGAAAAAAAAAAAATATACCAAAAATACGAAGAGGTGGAGATAGAGAAAAAAGAAAAATGCATGCGTGCAATGGTCGCAGGATCATCAGGATTCCGAGTTTTCGGCCCCAACTATAAGCTCATATTCAAAGGGGGCTTTGGGCCGAATTTTTTTTACCGTTTTTCACGTTCATTCTTTTCACTCTGTCGGAAATGTTATGTGTTTCACTATTTTTACTATTATTCGCATCTGCGAATCGTCGTCATGAACCTCTAAATTCATAAAACAATTTTTTTTTCCTTGATTTTTCTCATGAACACATTTTTTTTTCGAGAAAAGCTCTACGTGATTTGCAATCAGCAGTGAATTTCCCATCTAAATAATATTTGAAAACGATAAAAATAAAAAATAAAATTTTTGCTCGTTTTTGTACGACTTTTCGGAAATCTCAGAATAGCGAAATTTCAACCGCTCATAACTTTACTATCCATTGACCGATTCAGAATTTTCTTCTTTGTACGCAAACGTTGTGACTAAACTTAGAGAATGCCGTTTGGTTCATCCCGATAACTAGATTTTTCTAGAAATGAGAGCACTTTGAAAATCACCGAAAAAAATGGATAGGGAAAAATTTAGAAGAAACTTTTTTGTAAAAATCGGGGCTTGAACTTTAAAAATCTGTCAAAAATTGAAAAATGGTTCAAATTGGATGAAGCAACCGGGGTTTTAAAGCTTAAACGATTACGAAGAGAATAAGCTCACTTAGAAGTCGACATTTTATTTTTTTAAAAATTGCAGTCTTCTTAGTGAATCAATCCAAACTTGGCCAAAAAGCAGATTTAAAAAAATTTTTTTTTTTCAAACCTTATATCGATTAATTTTTTTCAAACCTAATATCGTTATATTTGCCCCCCTGAAAACTAATCTACCAACACAGTTTTTTAAAAAAATCAAAATTTTTTTGGAAACATGACTGTTTACAAAATTTTAATTCATGACTTTCACGAAATTGTAAATCGATCATGGTAGGTCGAATGAATTTTTTTACATTGCCTGATTATTCAAAGGCGATTCCCATCAAAGCTTCACGTTGAAATGTTCTCTCCAGAGAAGATTCATGCGTTATTTCGCTCGGGTAAATTCTCGCGATAGCATCTTCCCGTTTATATTGCATGCGAATATATATTTATATATGTCTGTGTGCCTAATAAACTTTATTGGAAACTTAGCTCGTATAAACCGCTTTGTTACAAAGCTTTATAGACCTCGAAAACGATCTTATACTCTCTCTTTCGTTTTCCGAGATACCACTTTCGAAGTAACGATATGAAGGCTCCGCACAAAGCTATTTCTGGTTTCCGGGGGTTGCTAGCTGCTCCGTTGAGAGGAGATTGTAAGATCTAGACGAGCTTTCTGGCTTTTCGAAGTGCTCTCTCCCTCCCTCTTTCCTTCTCTCTCTCTCCCTCTCTCTCTCTCTCTCTACCCCCCCCCCTCTCTCTCTCATCCTCTCTCTATCGTGAAAGTCACTATACATTGGTCGATGGATGATAGAAGCGACGGTATAATCATCCACTTGATTGCAATCAGCACAGTTGGGCGAGCGCCAGTCTACGCGATAACTACAAGATAATTATAGGGCCCCTTCGATTAACTAAACCCTCACCGTTAACTACAGATCAGTTATATATCGTTTCACGATCAGTTCTAATACAGCCTCGTCCTCTTCAATCCTGTCGCGATTTTCCCATCGGAGACTTCGAGCAGAAGAGGGATCATCAGAGAGCCCTGTTTTGGATCAGGAAATCCTCAAGCCAACAATATCAAACTATATACCTTCAATCTCGCTCATAGTTCTATCGCGATAACGGTAACCAGACTGAAATTTCCTTCAGTCTCGCGAGAATCTTTGCTAACAGCTCGAGAATATAATTCCAGGAGAAACAAAGCAATGGTCAGTCTATTCTTCTGTCTATCGAATCAAGGAAGCATTTTGGTTTAGAATTTTGAAGATTTCTTCTTTTTTGCATATTCTTAAAGGTTAGACCTTTAAGAATATATCTTCGAAAGGAAATTTTTTTCCTTTCGATTTTAATTCCAAGAATTTACGGAGTTACAGCTATTTTAGTGACGCAGCAACTACCCCCGTTACGTCGGACTAAATCGGACTAAAACTACTTACTTCTTACTACTTTTGTATCAAAAATATTTTTTTTACTATTTCAAAAAATTGAAAAGTGAAGAAAGACTCGAAAAACGCCTTTTTTGCTCAAATAGCCGCCATTTTGCGAATTTTTTTTATCCGTTTGCTCTGAGGTACTATAATGACGTTCTTACTAATTAAAAAATTTTTTTTTAATTTTGTAACGGACGAGTAGAAAGGTTGCAATCGTGTCAGCCAACACACCCCTTTTTTAGCCTCAACTTTACCAGCTTATAACTTATTTCATTTTCATTTTTTCTTCTCGAAATTTTTTTTGCACATCGTTAAAATTTTAATAAATATGTTGTAAAAAAAAGAATGGTAAAATTTTTTTGTTGTTTTTTTTTATCGAGCTCGACAAAACGTTTAGACTGTATGTCTCTATAACTGCCTTAAGCATTAACGGTCCCCATTATATAGGAATTTCACAACTGCCCCATGGGGTCCGTTAAACCTCCAATCGGTTTTTTAACGAGAATAAAATTTTTGATTTAAAATAAAAAAACGTGAATTTCTCTATTTTTGAACTGAGTTATAGACTTTTGAAAATCGCTGGGGTCTATTGCACCCCTAGGGACCGTCAAGGGTTAAGTTGCATTTTTTTCTCGGTTTTTCACTGGACCAAAAGTTCCATCACCCCTGAAATGCCGTATTCAGTTCCTAGGTAATACGATCAGCAATTTGTGAAAATAAAAAATTATATATAAAAAATCGTGAACCTGCGGTGAGGCAACCGGAAGTGTATGCGTAAACGTGGAACCAATTGAGCGAATGAAGTTTCCGTGCAGTTTGGCTTTAAAAAATCGAGTGTATTTTTAATTGTCGCGATACCCCGAGGTCCACTTGAATTTGTACATTCTATACGCACGCACACAACGCACATATATATGGGGCATTCCACATCGATTCGTCCTCGGTCTCACTCTTCACCTCTCCGATGTTGTCCGCAATTTTTTATGGTTTTGCAGTACCTCTGAAGAGCACTTAGAATTTTTTTCAAATTTTTTTTGGAGTGATTTGACTTGACTATAATTTTACAGACAAATTTTTTTAGACTAAATTTAAAAGTCTAATAAAAATTACAAAAATCCCGTTTTTTATATGGACAAATTTCAAGCGTTGAGCCAAAGTGGGCAGGGCTTTCCTTCTGTTTATAATAAACTTTTGCAAATTTTTTTTTTTTTTTAATTCAGGTTTATCTTTCGATTAAAAATTTTTTTTTTCGAAAGACTCGTTATGAACAGAAGGGACTTTGGCTCAACGCTTGAAATTTTTCATATAAAAAAAGGGATTCTTGTGATTTTTTCAGATGTTTAAATGTGGGCTGAAAATAATTTGTTTATAAAATTATAGTTAAGTCAAATCGTTCTGGAAAAATCTGAAAAAAATCCTGAGTTCTCTTCGGAGGTACTACAAAACCATAAAAAATCGTGGACAAAATCGAAGAGGTGAAGGGTTAGATCCAGGGTGAATCGGTGTGGAATGTCTCATATATGTATAACGCAAAACAAAGCTTGCGTGACAGTCGAACGAAACGATCTCGTCGGTATTTCGGCGCGAACCCGTTGATTTACAGACGTCCACCAGTCTCTCCCAAACGGATCGTTAACACCGAATGGGAATCAGCAAAGTGCTCAACGATAACAACATCGGCGGTGTTGGGTTTTGTCGGGAGGAGGACCGTTTTGGTCGGTCGCGAAAATCGAACGATTCGTCCTCATCCGATGAAAGTATGTGTCTATATATGTTCAATACATATACGCTGTGCCACGAGCTCGCATACCGCGGCCATCAGTATACCGATCATTGCATCCCTCACACACACACACACACACACACATGTCCTATCTCGCCCCTGTATATGTCCCCCGTGTACATGAACAGCTGATGCACAGGCCGTTTTCCGGGACTGCGTGACGACGTCCCCTCGGCACCACGAATACCAAAATCTGGGTATTACAAACACCCCTGGCCAATTAGCCAATTGAATCGATTTCATACCAACGAGTATATACGCAGTCATCGTTTGCGATATGGAGACTGCTTATGCATATCACTTCCGGATGGACCTTGAAAAAATGATCAGAAACGACATTTTTAGTTTCGTTCGTTCGAACTGAATGAAATTTCGAAATTGCATTCAACTTATCCCTTCGCCCCTTCATGCTGGTCATGGAAGAACCCGTTGAGCGTCACCATCTTTTCATACGCACAGAATGAGCCGTCCAGGAATATCCTCTCGCAGAACACATCTCTCGTGTTTTCCGTTTCATTTTTGCTAAACTATCTTCTTCTCGTGGGATTTTTTGCTTCGTCGAGATCACTTAAGTCGCTGGTGTGTATATATATGCTCGTCGTTGATGCAAGCCAGAGCAAGCTAGTTTTTGTATGTGTGAGGGACACGCATGCCTCGGTGAACAGCATGAAATGCCGGGCCCTCCGTCGAGAACCACCGTCATCGTGCCTCTCCAGTATTTTTTTCCCTTTTTTTGCTATTTTTTTTTGTTCACTCCACACTGAACCGTTGGAACGTTTGCTTTGCAAGCATTTATTTCAACTTGGGACACGGTGTAATCGCCATACACAAGCCCACAACACCCGTTTTCCTGGCTCTTATTTCATTCATTATATTCTTATTTTTGTTGCTCGTGCCCTTAGAAGAGGGAACATTGTGCGCGCACCGACTGCAAATGGCGAATATTTAAAATGTCTACAATTGTACGTTCCACGGATATGATGAAATTAAAACATTTTAACCGTGAGGTCGAGGCCAAGTCACTTTGGAGAATCATCGTGAAACTACGCCCACCTGTCTTCCGCAATAACGTGGAATTTTTTAAAATGCAATGGTAGACGGTTAATTAAATTATTCGACGTAATTCGCTGTGCAGAAGGTTTTGCAATCCCATCCTTTTGCAATATTCTTTGTCAGCTTTGGGCGAGAGAAACCGAGCTTTTTCTGCGTACTTGTTTTCATCATTATTATACATGCGTTTTCGTTTGGGTTCTTCGTCGGTAGCTCGCTAACTTTTGATTACTTTCCGGGCAGCACGAATATGCTATTTACGAAAAGGAAATTCCTCACGGATCGTACTTAATCCTTACTTGACATACTGGGGTACAAAATACCCCAGGCCTAAATTTCCTATATTTTAAGTTGCTAAATAAATAAAACATTACGCCTATAGCGTCATCTGTCATTAGTTCGAAACTCCTTCATGTTTCTAGCATCACTCTAGGACAATAAGTTTTTATGTAGCAGTCGTTCAAAGTCGAGTGGTCCCGCCTGTAAGTCAAGTGAGGTCGAGCGCGCAAATTTTGTGAGAATTTTTTTCTCATTATATTTCGAATTCAGGGTGAAGAACATTCATGCTGAATAACATTTTTTTTTTTTTTTTTTTTATAATGTAAAGCTTATGATTATTGTCTTTAAGTAGAAAGTATTACAAAATATCTTTGCTTAAAAAAAAAGTTTTTTTTCGTCAAATTTCTCCCTTAATTTTCCAGAATAAATACCAGCTTTTTTTAAATGTTTTTTTTTCTTGTAGTGCTATAAATTAAGCAAACTCAGTTAAATTTTTAGCCATTTTTGGAGAAAAATCAAAAAGTTCTGATTTTTTTCGTAAAAGTTGTCAATTTTGTTGTATATTTAATTTTTTTTCATATTTAACTTCGATATTTTACTATAAATCCTGTATAACTTTGGGAAGTAACTTCTTAAGAAGTTATTAAAAAATTTACAAGTTAAAATATTAAGTGGTATATTTTTTATAAGAATTTTTGTCGCTGGGGTACAAACGCCCTCAATGTGTCAAGTACAAGTTATTCTACATGAAGTGTGTCAAGTAAGGGTTGAAAGTGCCAAAAACCAGAAACTAACAAAATAAAATAAAAAATTCTCTTCATTTTCGTTGTTGGCATAATTGACCTCACATCTTGATAATATACTGAAAATAATGCCGTTTTATTATTTCACTCTCTCCGCCCTCTCATTTTCTTATTCTAAGCCCACAATTGCATGAAAACAGTCTTTTCGTTCATTTGTCGTGAGAATTTCATTTTTTTTTTTTAAATTGCATCTTCGATATTGATCAGTGGTCCATTCTTGAGATGTTTATAAACACGAATGGAAAAAAAATCTTTTTTTTCGTCCTCATGATGCTTGTCCATTTGCTGCAAATCGATTTTGGCTGATCCGTGACCCCGGCAGATGGTCAATTGTTTTTCGTCTCAATTTGTTTTTCAGCAACTTTTTACGACAGGGATTATAAAAATCTGAAGAAAAATCAGATTGCTTTCGTGCGATAGAAAAATCAGCGATAAATTTCAATTTTGACAAAAACGCCGCATTTTTACATCGATATATGTGAAATGTTGACCATGGACCGTGTATACATGCATAATGGTGTCGCGGGCCATCGCGTTGAGCACAAATTATTCTAATCGCCGTTCACCACCCGGTTCCAAGCGGACGAGCCTCCGATACGCCCCCCCCCCGCTCCTCCCTCACCCACCCTTGCCCCCACCCCCTCCCTCTGCCGCTGCATCCTCATCGAATAAATCAATCTCGGGTACAAATCCGCCACTCGACGCGTCCGACAATCTGGAATAATAAAGACATGCCGCAGAGAACCACTCGTGTTTTCGCTTTACCGCGATAATACCTCATCCGCCATCCCTCTCATATGTAGGGGCGCGTATAAACCAACGTCACTGTTATATATATCCAGCGTGTTGCAACTCCCGCAATTAATTAGAACATAATCAAAGGACCGGTGGTCGAAATTCTCACCACTTAGCGTGTGCATATATAATATATAATGTACATTATACACACACGTATATTTATATATATATATATATATATATGCATATATTCACGGGCACAATCTATCTAGTCGACGAGTTTGCTATTTCATGTTCCATATGCTCCCCCATATATATCCATTCAACGGTTTCGAAATAATAGATAACCACGTATCCTCGTTTATCCACTGACAAACTTTAAACGATGGAATCAACAATCCATGAAAAAATTTAATTTGAAAATGTTGTCATTTTTTATAATATTTATATGAGTTACATCATGTGATTAGTCATATGCATTATAATTATTTTATAATGGACTCGTATAATAATAATATTAATTATTGCTAATTCACGATATGACAATAATTTTTCATTATTACAAAAATTTTTTCTTCCACTGCTCTACGATTAAAAAAATTTGTTTACACCCATCGAATACCTTTTTACGTATGATAAAAGATAATTTACTTTGCTACCATAACGAAACAGAAAAATAAACCATTGTGATAGTAAATTAAAAAAATATTGTCACATCATGGTTACTTTAATATTTTTCAAATTAATATTTTTGATATTTTTTCATTCCATTATTGTGCAGGCTTTTTCATGTATTTGCACTATCAATTGGAATGTTGTACGGTGAAAAGTCATCAGAATTTCATAATTGAATTTTTAAATAACTTTAAATTGGCATCACCTAAACGTTGAGGTAGAGAATTAAGATATTATATTTTTGTGAGAGACTCTCTGATGAAACGCTAATCAATTTGTCCTTGAGACTTTGAGAGTGACGTTTTATTTTTCATATTATTATTTTTCAACGTCAATCGTTTTTTATCAAGCTGTAAATTTCTAAAGCGTCCGCAATTTTTTTCCTCTCGCTCGGGCTGTTTGGAACTGAAAAGAAAAGTTAATTTCTTGCTCTATGATTTTCTCTGGCTGACTGGTACGAGAGCACTTCCGCGAATCTCGTTAATACTCAATTAAAAAGTTTCGTTGATATCGAATCCTCTAGCTAATAAAAAAGGGGGGAGGGGGAAGAGACATATCCCCCATTAACGACGAACGCACGTATAGAACAGAGTCTTCTTTTTCCCGGGGAGGTATATATCTCTACATATACCTACTTATCTCGAGTTCGCACGCCCTTCTCCAGCATCATAGTTTTCATGAAAGTATATATATATATATATATATATATATATATAACACCGGCAAATTGTAATTCATCCCGCGGACTTTATTCACGGCACTTCTGGACGCGAAGCCAACTTAAATTAAAATATCCGAGGCGACGTGGCGTTGCCTCTGCTCCATGGCAGTTTCTCCTGGCTCTAGTTTTTCCTTTCGAGATTCATGGAAATATCGTCGGTGAAGTAGCATGACGAAAAAAAACGCAAAAGAGGTTTCACTGGCAATGCAGGCTATACACATAGTTTTTCCTGCCCTCGTGGATTCGTTAAATCTTTTCGAGAGAAAGAGAGGTAGAGAGACGAGAGGACGCCAATGTTTGGAGTACAGAATGAGGAAATGTTTTTTTCGAGGCTACAAAGTTTAAGTCAGTACTTTCATCGTCCCAATCTTCCTGGACTGTTAGAAATTTTATATGAAATTCGTAATTTGTTGACGGTTCTACGTTGCACAATATGTACAATCTGAAATATGAAAAATTGCGACTGATATTCTGTACATGAGAAATCCATTGGAACAGAGCTTTCTTCATGAGGATTTGTATATTTGTAAGACTGATTCAATTAAAACAATTATTTTTCTTTTTTCGAAATTCCCCATTAAATACTTGCGAGGGGAGGGGGGTTGAAGAAAGATGCCTCTTTAAAGAAGAGCTCTTTATATTAATATTTAATATATGCTCATCGCATATTTCTATTTCCCATTTAAATAAAACAGGAAAAAAAATTCAAACTTTGAAATTTTATACTTTGGCTTTAAGTCAATGCACCGAAATGAACTATGATTTTATGATTAAGATGCCTCTTATGATTTTTCAATAAATCCACTCCTTCTAAAGTTATTCAAGGTTAAAGTGAAATTTAGAGTATATTTCACTTTTTTTTTTAGTTTCCGGCAGAATGTTAAAACGTATTACTAAATATAGTAAAATCTTTCTTGAAACGAAAGTTTCAATTGCATTAACATCAATTACCTAATTTTTAAAGAAATGACCAACGGTTTTTTTGTTTTTCCTCTAAGTTAAGTAAAGTTGAGCAATCATGTAATTCTGTAATTTCTAGCAGTACAAATTTCAATTAATGACTGTAAAAAAAAAAAAAATTTTACCAAAATTCAAAAATTTATATTTAAAAAAAAACACCTCTCTGAAAATTTCATGATCTTTTAAAATCAGTACAAGGTATTATATGAAAACAAAAATTTAATACGGAGCTTGGATTTTAACGATGATTGAAAATTCAAAATTCTCCAAATTCATCATTTTTCAACTTTTTTTTTCAGAATATTTTTTTTCGTAGACCCAAGTATACTCTTTAAGACGAATTCAGAACGATTTTTCATAACTATAATACACTGAGAAAAAAAATGGTTGAATATGCAAAATCGTTAGTTGAATACGGGCCACTGAATATTTATTTGGTCTAACTAAATAATTAATTTCTAGAATAATTCCGTGATCCGGTTGACCAAAATATTGTTCAGGCAACAAAAATTTGGATTGTACAACTAAATATTTAGTTGCACGTATTCAACTAAACGATTTTGCATATTCAACCATTTTTTTCTCAGTATAGTTTTCAAGATATTTAAAAAATAAACTTGAAAGATTTGAAAAATTGTGAAGTTTTGATTTTCGCATAACTTTCGCGAGAAAAAATTCTTTTTTTCCTTTGTTAGAACTTCGTTTTATTGAAAACGAAAACTTCTGACCAAGTTTCATCGAAATTGAAAGGGGTCGATTCCAACTCTTGGTCGATTTTACACGGAATGACTCATATATACAAATATATGAGTGAAAATTCTCCACTTCTTGTGTCCAAAATTTATGCTTTTGTTTCTTACAAAGACAATCAAAATTCTTACATCACTGTCAGTGTAAAATATGGAAGGATCATGATTAACGAGCCATTTTGCTCGTTGTTATCCTTGTTCGATGTCAAATCGTTTTTTGAAAACATACCTCGAGGATAAACGTAGATGAATGAAGGCTCGCAAATTCTCTTGTCCATTATTAGGGAAATGATATAGGTAGTCCGTTCGTGTTTTACATTTTGAAATATGAACTGCGTGTTACGCAATCCCTTAATTAAAATGAAGTTACAAAACAAAGCGGTACGGTGGATATGCTTGCTTAAATTTAGCTGGACCGCTTTGGGGGAATATGCGAAATATTTTACGTCAAATCAGCGACTCGTATTTTTCATTGTTTTGCTTCATAAATATGTTTATCAAAATTTTGCGAAATTTAATGCAGCTGCGAAACACGAAGTTGGTAGATATTGTATCGAAACAAACGCAAAACACGAGCGAACACGCTTCAGGTGTTCACCATGCATCCAATAATTAACAAGCGAATTTCCGAGGCTTCATTTGCATACCTTTACAATTGAGAGGCATGTTTTCATTGTAATATTTTTAATCAGATAACGATAAAAATAAATGGAATCAAATAAATAAATGCAATGTTGTAACATAAATGAAACAATGAATTTTGGACTCACGGAATATTGATCCTCTGATATAGAATGTTATTCTATATTATAGGTTAATTATTTTTTAATAACTCGAAGAATATTTTGAAATTTTTTTTACCACTTCGGGAGAGAATCTTGAAGTAATTAAAAACCAATCTTGGAAAAGCTCCTCTGATTATTTCTCAAGTCGTTCCATTGTCACTTCAATTTAACCTCAAATTTTAATTGCGGTACCATTGATTACCGTTCGGCTCCATTCATGTCATTCAACCCTGAATCGAAAATTTTGTTAATTACTGGCGATAATTCTGGTAAACCTGATTTTAGTGGGAATGTTTGACGAAGAGTTTTACTGCGGCGCGAATGCATTTTCTCGTAGAGCTGTAAATGGGCATAACGAATACCATCGACCGTTATCATGGAAAACGACGACGAATCCATCACACGAAATGCCAATCATGATCCCAAAAGCTTTCCATCAAATTTCGTATCACGCGTATAGCGTCATTTCAGCTATCAATTTAGAACTTTGTTGAATGGAATTATCCATCGATTACATCCGAATCTATCGAGAACTCAGTGAGTGTTCTCGTAACTCTGATGCTTTGTTCCGTTAATTTCGAATTTGCTCGACGCGTCACGAATATTAACGGGCACGCAGAACACAAGCGTATGGAATAAAATTAGCATAACGATTGTTTTCCCACGAAAATTACATTGAAACGTTAAAAGTGCAACAGTTTTTTGAATTGAAACAAGTCCTTTAGATCCTGTAAGAAAAAATAATACTTTTTCGTTGTTTAGACGCTTAAGGAGATGTGAGTTGATCACAAGGTTCGTCATTTGACCGTCTTAAGACCGTCGCATGACCGTCAAATGACCGGGTGCAGAAATGACCGATTTGTGAAGACCAATTCTTCCGCAATTACACGAAAGAAATTTACAGAATTTGTGACCAATTTGTGACCATAAAAAAATGACTGTCATTTTTTTTACAACTATATACACTAGACTGATTCAAAAAAAGTGACTATTTTTTGTTTTTCGCAGTAACATATTAAATACTTTCGGGAAGGTGAAAAAAGATGTCTGTCAAAATTAGAGCTCTTAATAAAAATATTTAGCGGTGGCACATCGCATATTTTGATTTCCCATTTAAATAACACAGGAAAAAAAAATTCAAACTTTGAAATTTTATATCTCGGCTTCGAGTTCAAGGTTAAAGTTAAATTTAGAGTAAGTTTCACTTTTTTTTCTTTTTAGTTTTCGGCAAAATGTCGAAACTTATTACTAAATATCGTAAACACTTTCCTGGAACAAAAATTTTAATTGCATTAACATAAATTACCTAATTTTTAAAGAAATTACCAACATAAGTTCACCCATATTCTCAATCTAATATACATATATATTAGAACGTCAATAACTTTTGAAAGAGTGAGTTTATCGAAAAATCACAAGAGATCTTTTTTGTAGAGCGTTCAATTCTCTACAATAATGTGTCGTTCATTTTGGTACATTGACTTGAAGCCGAGATATAAAATGTTGAAGTTTGAAGATTTTTTGTCCTGTGTTATTTAAATGGGAAAAAATAAAAATAGTCGCTTTTTTTGAATCAGTCTAATATACACGAATTTCGTAAAAGAGATTTACAAAATTTATGACTGATTTGTGACATTAAAAAAAATGACCGTCATTTTACAACTATACAGACAAAATTTCGTCATTTGACGAAGACGAATGACGCTAAAAAAAATGACGGTCATTTTGACTTCGAAAAATGTACTTAAAAAAAGTGACGTCACAAGACCGTCAAATGACCGGCATTTTTGCATAATTTGACCAGAGTTGTAAATGACCGTCATTTTACATCTCTACGTTAACCACGTAAAAAGCGCACGTTCAATTCCTGCCAATAATCAATTCTATGGGCGTAAAATATACATAGTAGCGAAAAATGCTGATTCTGTGCTCATCGGCACATCGAAAGTATTAACTTGATCGAAGAAGAGAAAAAAGCGATGATGATGAAATGGGGGTTACGCGCAGAGAAACTTTATTGGGAAAATCAAACGAGAGAAGGAAGAAAAGTGTGGAACAGACAGCGTTGATCGAAAGGAGTCGCTGGAAAATATACTTTTTCACGTTCGGTGCGGTTTGAATTCGTAAAAAAGGTACTCAGCTATAAAACCTCTCGGCATTGCCCGTCATTGGAGATCCTATTCCCTTTTCTCTCGAATGATCTCGATTATCGACTGAACAGCTGATCCTTAAAAATGCACCCGAATATAGTAATCTCGAAAGTAACGAACCGCACTTTGTCCGGATCCTCGCGCTTCCATTGGAAAGAACCGAATCTAACTTTTATGTATTCTCCTTCAAACGGACTCAGACGAATGGAAGGATTGTATGTTTATGGGCATTCGAGCTTCTCGATTGAGATTCGTATTTTCTCACGAAGTATGGTATAAAATGCAAATGAATTTCTGCTATTTTGTAACACCGTGGATCATTGAATTTCCACGGAAATAGACGAATTCCGTGTCTGCATTGAAGACCTGCGTGCCGCAATATAGTTTGGAAAATCATTCGGTAAAGTTTGCAACACAACGCTTCGTTCTATGTTCCAGGCTCAAGACAATTTCGTATTCCGCTCTGATTTCCCTCGCGGGTTATGAACAATAAAGAATGCATCGGTCGCGAGGCGTCAAGACTGATACGCCCTTCCACATTGCTGATATATCCAACAACCGGTATGTTCCTCCTCTTTTGAAATTCATGAAGATTACACTGGGATTTTTTTTTTTTAATATCTCCATTTTAGATGCGAGACGATAGATTGTGCAGAATATTAAAATTGAAGATTTTGATTATTGCCATTTTGATAATTACTATTCTTGGTCGATACCAAGAATGGTAATTACGAAAAGCGAGAGAGGAGATGGAGCGACGTGTCCCAAAAGACAAGTTTTGTTTGAGGCACATTTACATTTCTGCCATTTATTTCTCGACCAGAAATAAATCTTCACCCCAGTAAAGCACTACCAAAGTCTACGATGTAGAATCTCTGCCAAACTGAAGCGTTTCAATAATTCTACCAAATAACAAGCCTACCAGAATAAATTTTTACCCATAAGAACTCTCTTAAAAAATATCTGTACGACAAACTAAGTTTACCAGTAAACAGATCTCGCAGATATGCACTTTTGAACGTGACCGTTTTTTGGTCTTTTTTCGACCATCACGAATAGGGCGCACATCTTAAGGACATTTTTTTGTTGTCTTTTTTTTATCTATGGCACATTTAAAAGGGTTAACAGACGCTCCATTCTCGTTTTATGAAAATTTGCGTACGATTTTTTCTTGCAAAGTTATTTTATTTTTGGCTTAAAAGACAAATTTTGAAAGATGCAACGTAACTCAATGACTATAGAATTTAAGAAAAAATATGAGGTATGAAAAAAGTAGCGAAGGTATACACGGAATCGCTTGGAATTATTTCAGAATTTTCCTATGAAATTTTTTTTTTTTAACTATTTTCGCTCGAAACTCTGATGATGACGTCTCAGCGAAAAATTGTATCTGATTGAAATTTCCGTACTTTGTGATACAATAAAAATCTGAAAAAATCAGCAATATTTGGCATGCTATAAAAAACAATTATCAATAATAATATTGCCCGAAAATTATTAATAAATTGTTTAAACAATTGTTCAAACAATTTCTTGTTGGCAATATTATTATTGATGAACAATGATCAATAATTATTACTGATCATTATTATTTATAGCATGCCAAATGATGTTGATTTTTTCAGATTTTTATTGTATCACGAAGTACGGAAATTTCAATCGGATCCAATTTTTCGCTGGGACGTCATCATCAGAGTTTCGAGCGAAAAAAAAAAAATTCATCGGGAAATTCTGAAATAATTCCAGGCGATTCCGTATACACCTACGCTACTTTTTTCACACTTCACATTTTCTCTTGAACCCGTTTTTGAATTACGTTGCGTCTGTCAAAATTTGTCTTTTTTTAACTAAAAGTGAAACAACTTTGCAAGAAAAAACCGCACGAACATTTTCATGATACGAAAATGACGCGTCTGCTAACCCTTTTAAATATGCCGTACATAAAAAAAAAAAGCAAAAAAAAATACCCTTAAGATGTGCGTCCAGTTCTCGATGGTCGAAAAAAGGCCAAAAAACGGTCACATTCAAAAATGGATAGAGGGTCGAAAAAAAATCATAAAAAATATTTTTAAAAAAGGAAATGAAGCTGAATTCCTTCCCGCGAAAACCCTTATTTAAAAATTCGTATATCTTTTTTTTTGACGGAGTTATGCAACTTCTGCTGCGGCAAGAAATATCGACAGGTGTATCCACACTCTGTGTGTACTTATTGGTAGTATTCTTCCTTCGCCAATTGGAATGAGAAACATGAACCAATTTCGAAAATGTACAGCGATAGAAGCCAACTTATTTCTCTTCCATTTCGCGTGTCTTCTCGTTCAGCATCTGCGAGAACTTTTGGAAACTTTGAGTCTCGAAACTTCGTCGAAAATCATCTTCTCGATGCACATCGATCAATATACGATAAACAAATAAACCTATCGGGAGCAAGAGTGTAGACGCGGAACGTTTTACGTTCAATTTCATTGAAATGCCAGATGCCACGTTGCAATGCGTCACGTGAAAATGCCTTGAAAGTCGTCGGATATGTACAAGCAAACATGTGCGCACACGCTTGCGTTCGTCGTGACTGTTAAATAACAGAGGAAAACAACATGGCGACGGGCGTTAAATCCTGCGAGTTACGCCCTGATGTTTGTCAGCTCGTGAGAGAAACACGAGGCGCGATTTCTTATCCAGATCGCGCGGTATAGAGGCGCGTGGAGAGGGATGAAAAAGTGGTCGATTCATTGCACAGTGAGGAAATTTACGAAGAACGAGGTAGGAAATCAGTGGACGATGCCAGAATGTACATACCGATTTGTCCTGTTTTCTATATATAACGCCGTCGGCATATCCATCCTGTCTCGCATGCTTCTCCACGTGAATATTAGAGTGATGCAGAAGTAGAATTATTTTTTTGCATCAAACAATTTTAGCGGACGTTAATCGAAAAATGCTCCCCAATGGAGGGCTTTTCAAAAAAATGTCAAAATATTTTGTGGAGCATTTTTTACCTATTTATCAACCTGTGAATCGTAATTTCTAACATCTTGAAGAGAAAGAATCACCAAAAATGGTTTGAAAAAAATTTATACCAAAATATAGCGGTCTCGGATAATTTAATTTTATTCCGCCAATGTAATTGGGGATTTTTTTTTGCTCACAAGAGAGCAGATATTAAGATTTAAGATTTGAGATTCATCCAAAATTCAATTACAAGTATGTCACACGAATTTGTGAATAAAAAGGAAAAAAATTGAAATCCTTCTTGTCAAACGAACAGTAATTAAGTCCAATAATTTGAATCAATTATGCTGTCAAGATTTGAATAACTTTATCTCGACAAAGTTCGCAGCTTTATTTCATGGATTCGAGTTTTCGTTCAACTTTTCACGAATAATACATTGAATTTAGTAATACATTTTAACGCTCGCTGGTCATACCTCAAAATAATTCCAAGTTATTAATCTGGGTCAATTTGACCGGACCGACTTTTTGGATGGTTGTCAAAAAAAGTACCTATCCGATTGACGTAAAAAAAATATAGAAACTATCTTTGAACATTTCAGTATATGAAAAAATTTCTTTTTTCAAATATTTATATGGAAAAAAAAATCATGAAAAAAAGACTTTCAAAAATCCGATTTTTTACTTAAAAAATTGTAATTCCTACAGTTTTAAAGAGTTTTTGGAAAAATTTCTACACGATACTCTCAATATATGGTACTTTAAGAAAAAAAATACTTCAAATGCATGCGTTCCAAAAAAGGTATTTATTCCGCTATAGATGCTTCAAACTAGATACTCGAAACTTACACCAGAGGGCCGGGAAAAACCAACGATGGCCCAGATAGTTAGAGATATTTGAGCTCATAGTGAGAGCTCGGGTCAATTTGACCCGCGGTGATCAACGAGGGTTAGTTATATTCTAGAATTAAGGGGGAATAACTTGAAGATGAACCGAATGACTCGGTGAAAGAAGGCTTACTTCAGGACACTGAAAATGAAGGATCCAATTTTTTTTTGCGTCACCCTAATGCTTACGAAGTGCAGTGAGAAAATTTTGCGTATGTGGTCACACGAGTCCGTCCGATATACAATGGATAGAATCAGTTGGTATACGTTTTGCAGCACATCTTACTTTCTTCTTTCTCTCGTCGTCTCTGGAGGGGGAGGCGGTGGCGACGCTTAAGCTACGACACGACATACACGGTAGCAAGTTATCCGGTATAGAGATAGAAAGAGAGTGTAGGAATGAGAAATCCATGGGATACGTCTATGAGCCGCACAGGATAAAAATCCGCGCGTCTCCTCGTGGCTAAGGAGAACGAAGAAACTCCCTCCGTTATAGCGCTCCAAGAATATCGACTTCTCTGTCTCTCTCTCTCTCTTGCTATATCCGCCATTATTGCAATGCAATATACAACGATCTAGCATTCTCGCTACGTTTCAATTTCCTCGCGAGACCAACCTTTCCTGCTTTCAAGCACAATGCTCCTCCGTTTTCTATACAGATATAGACGTATCTGTATAACGATGGTTTTCTCTTATATATCGTTCTCGGATGCTCCGCTGGACTCTCTCGCGCTCCATCGACAACGAAGGAGTTTGTCCGATTTTTCCTCTCGGCGTACGATTTTTGCACCGACCGGGACGATAAACTTTAGAGATGAGACGGTAAAACGTGAAGGGTAATATATAATCAGGTCTATATTTTTTGGGAATATTGCCAAATGTCCGGATGAGAAAAGTTCGAATTTCCTTGCTGGATTGTTGATACGCGATGTGTCCAGGGGACTTTGTGATATTCGAGGGAAGTTTGTCGAGCGTGTTTGGAATTTCGTGAAATAAATGAATCACGTGTACAACGGTTCAAGAATGGTACCTTCTGCATTTTATTTTGACTTTTCGCTCATTTAAATATCTTCCTGATAACTGAATGAAACGATTCTCATCCGTTTCGGAAACTCCTTCCACTTTTTCATTGCGAAAACGTGCCAAAATTGAGTGGAAAACAGTAAAACTCTCAGTTTATTGAACAATGAAATTTTTGTAGTCTCGACAGTCCCTCAAGATTCCGAAAGTCCTTGAAAATTCTCGTCAACGATCGCGGAGTGAGAAAAAAAAAGGTAGGAAAAGGTCAGAAAGAAAAAAGCTTGATCAATGAAAGTGACTGTACGAAGAAGTAAAACGAAAAATAATATGTCTAACGGAAAAACTCGGATTGAGCGACGGTGAAACTGTGAACCAGTGCACATGAAGTTCACTGATCCGTCTCGTGACATGTCCTTGACCGTGTCCACGCGATCGTCGACGTATAATACACGAGAGAGATATCTCACTACTTTTCCGTTCTTTATCGGTTACGCGGACCTCCTTTTCCCAACAATTCTCGTCGTTGTATTTTACGGTCGTTCTCTTTTTCAAGACGTTCATGCGCCATTTCTACACTAGTCCCAACCTCTTGCACAGCTGTCCCGTATGTAAGAATAGGTATTTCATAGCTGGTACTCGAACAAGTAACATGCCCTCCTCCACTCCCATTTGAAGACGAAAAAGAATATATCTCGAATGCTCATGTTGAAATCCTTTTATCCTGCATTCGAGCCCAATGGGTATATGAACAAGGACTCAAAATGTCTGCCAACTCTTTGAATCATCGCAAAATATTTTGCGACCTGACGCCCATTTACTGGAATTTTTTTAGTTGGGGCAAAAATTCCTGTCTTAAAAAAATCAATATGGTCATCAGAGGAATCTTAAAAAATTCCAGATAGCTTTTAAGGGTTGGTTCGTAGGTTCGAAAAATCAACGATAAAAGTTGAAGCGGTCAGGGTTGAGTGTTGAGCGATTTGCCCAGGAATGTTTTATACATGAAGGTACATACAGTATAATAGTAGCTACATGTATACCAACTGCTATACTATTACTCTCCAAAGAAAATGCTCTCGTGCTTCATCGTTTCTCGATTGCCTCTCTCGCGAGTTTTACGGCGCTACCTTCTTCCCTTGTGCATTCAGCCTCATGCACCATCCACACATATTCACGCACACACACATACATACCAAAAGCAGTTGCTAGAAAACAAAAGGGTCCAACTTTTATCGCTAAGTGCTCAGAGTTTTGTCAGTCGCGCCCTTTTGCTCGTTGACAATCAACATGGCGCGTTTCTAGAGAATGGAGATCGCTCACTTGTGTTTTCGCTCATTTCGACTGAGCTCCGTTATGCGGGACAGAACTGAAGAAAGAAACGGTAGAGTCGATCGATGAGATGCTCGAGAGTGAGAAGAAAAGGATTGAGAGACAGTGGGAGGGACAGCGAGGGTTGGTGGACTCGTTGATGGTGAATCATTGATCTGGTACCGTTGAACAACGACAAACGACGGTATACCAGTCACGCACGGCGAACCGATGAACCGAATCGTTCTGTTACGTCGATCAGTATCATACTCGGTTGGTCCCGTGATGAAGGGTCGCTTACAGCAGGCAACCTCCGCTAACCGTGCAATCACCCCCAAATGCCAACCAGAACCAGTAAAACTGCAAACGATGATGAATCACAGGCCCTCCGAGTGGGCCAACTTGATTCTAACCTTCATGGACCCAAAATAGATATGGATATTCGTCTATTTCGTAATAGTGGGAAAGAAAGTTCTTGATCGCTGATCACGTAAACGCTTGACCCAAATCTGTTCCCATCTATTTGGAAAAATGTTCTTGCATCAATGAGATATCGTTTTTCTACATCCTGTAGAATAACTTAATTCTGGAGACGAGTTCATTCAGTTTGTAAGGTTTCCTCTTTGGTGTCATCCAATCAAAGGTCGATGGCAAAAATTGACGTTAAAATTAGGTTGCTGGATTATTTTATGATTGCACTTCCAGCCCATCCCTTTAATCTTGCGGTACCTTACTTATTGACTGCAGGGCCAATTTTTTCATTGGGCTCCAGCGTTGATAAGTTACCGGCCGATTCAACAAACCACTTGTAATCTGGTAGGCTTGTCAAGGTAGAACTTTCAAGGTTAAGAAGTCTTTGTGGTAGAGCTGTTATCTCAAAGCTGTTTACTGGGAGCCTTGTTTTGTTTTGCTTTGGCTTGTGACATTGCAATTTTTCAAGTTTAATATTCAAGTATACAGGAGTATGTTTGACCATGTGAACTGCAATGAAGAAGACTGGGGCAAAATGGCCCGGATAAAAAAATTGTTTAGCTAGAGTGAGATTTCAGGGAAGGAAAAAAAATGGCGAAGTAGAACGTGGGCGGAAAATGTTTTTTTCCCCTTTCAACGGCTCAAATATATATTTGACATACACGTGTATGGTTATATCCATGGATTTGGATATGTACATGTACATAGAAGGTACAGATGCGCCCGGGGTTGAGCCAACATTCATTGATTGCTAATGGCGTGAGCAAATAAAATAGGATGAATATAAAGTACGCGCCTACACGCTCAGGGAGGCAGAGCACAACCAGACAAACGACCCTCGCTCATCCCTCCTATTTCTCCCCCTCGTTCTCTTAAACTATTCTGCCGCGATATGACGAAGTGCCCGGATTCTCCAGAATTTTCTCGTGATTTATCATATTACCGCTTTTGGCACGCGAACTTATCTCTCGGCACGTACCGCCAAGAGAATGTGCTCTTTCCTCCGGAACATTCACGTGATACTGATAGATTGTTCGTTTCTTACTTAGTTTCACGCTAATAAGCGTGTGCCTCGATGCCCGGAAAATAATCTTTGACAATCAAGATTGCGAGGAGGCCGAAAAAATCGCTCAAATTACATATTTGCCCATAGCCTCAGCATTTTTCTTCATTGTTCGCCGAACCTTTTTCATGATGGATTATGCCAGGGTATGATGAGTCGTTCAATTATGGATTGCCCATAATCGAAGCTCAGCGAACGATCGAAATAAATCAGAAAGCTCGGTGGGATTCGCGTGTAACTCGCCCTGTTTTAAACTTTGGCAATTTAAACTCGATAAATGCAAAATGACAAATCTTAAGGTACCAGTCTTCTTTAGAAGCCCAAAAAAGCGAATTTTGTAGATTTTAACTGTTTTTACAACATTGTTTCATTCTTCGAAAGTACAAAAAAAAATTATTCTTTACTTTGATTCTTTGAATAATTTATAGAAGGTTCCAAAGTCGAAAATGTCGTCCCATACCCGAAAGTTAATCTCAGGATTGGCAAGTCTGAAATAAAAAAATTTAAAAAACATTTTAAAGAGGAAGGTTTCTTACACAAAAATTGACCACCGTTAATGAAAAATCAATTAAAAAAATGGTGGATGTTTGCAATAAATTGTAAAAAAATCAATTTTTCATTTTCGCTTCATTTTCGAAGTATAAGAGTACCTTAAAGAATTCATAGACAATTTGCAAAAAAGTTTCGCCAAATTGATAATGGGCAATTCCGGCAGAAATTGCACTAACTCAAGGAAGGTGAATGATCCGCATGTTTACCAAATTTCAACTCTAAATGGAAAACCTTGGAAAACAAAAATTTCGCGTAAACAAAGGCTCATTATGAGAGTGGAAAATGAACTTTTTTTCCCCGAAAACTTTTGACAAACGGTCGTGACGAGTTAATCCGTGATACTTAAGAGGTCGTGGCGGTAGCGACGATTTATAAATCTTTGTTCTTCTGTTTTTCTTCGCCCTCTACAACACCGCGTTGTGAATGTGCACAGGAAAAATTAATTATCGCGTGTACAGAGGCGATGTGTAGGTTGATAAAAGTGAAAATAAGAAATAATACTCGCGGGAATCCTTAATTCATACATATATATATATATGTTTTTTTCTCCCTCGCCACTTTTAAACGACGCCGGTATTAATGTTATCTTCCCGACGTGATAAACCCTCTCGGAACTCATCTCGGGGGCGAAAAAGGGCGCACGCATATTATTCGCGAAAGAATAAAAGTGTGAAGAACGACTATGGAGATATCCAAGCCCGGCAAACGTACTTCAGCTAAATATATATATTTATACACATACATTTTCTTCCCACGGGGAAAATGAAACGCGATGAATAAACCCTCCCGGCACAAAAACTCGGTCTGTACACGTGCTACACACAGACATAGAAAAGCTCGAGCTTCCATTTTTTTTTCTCCCTCTACTCTTTCTTTATGACCTCAAGCCCTTCGTAATTCCCTTATCGCCGAGGTTATTTGTCGAAGTCGGTATATCGGATTCGCGAATTTCATCTCTTTCTGCCGTTTCCTCGCGCTGCATCAACGGCAGATTTTCATGCTTTCGCGCTTTCGCAATTTTCCTCATCCCGAAACAATTCCCACGCTTCCCTACAACCCTCTCGATTCTCCCGAGGATTCATACACACGCTCGTCATTTTCTTTCCTATTTTGCAATTCGTTCGTTCTTTTTTCTTTCTTTCTCTTCCATTACGGCTTTTCAAGTCATAAATTTAATTTCCTTCGGGAATTTCATCGCTGCTAACAATTAGTATATACGGGGCATTCCATCCCAAATCGGACAGTTTGAAAAACTTTTTTTTTTATTTCCTCAATTTTTTTATATTTTTGAGTACCCTTCAAAAGACCCTTCCTGTTAAATTTTGAGATTTTTTTGATTACCCGTTCCAAAGATATTAAATTAACAACAAAACCGCTCTTTTTTTGGTATTTTGGTCATAACTTTTTTAATAATGGTCCAAATTAAAAGTTTTTTTTTCAAAGTTTTTCCTTTTTTATGGCCTTTTCAGAAAAAAATACAACAAAAATATTCGACGTGTTTTTGAATGAGTTTTTTGAGTTTTAAACTTTAAATCGAGTTTTTAAAAGTGATTGGCATTTTTTATTTATTTTTCTTAATTTATTGTTTCAAACATCTATCTATTCAACAATTTTTTAGACTGGTCCGATCGTGGGATCTCAATAACTACTATTTTTTTTCGATTTTTGAAAATTAAATTTTTTTTTTTTAAATAAATTATTATGAATACCAATTTTTGTTACTGCGTAGTATTTTTTAAATCATTTTGAATTAATTTGGACACTTTTTCATTGTTAACAGATTTTTAAAATTAATAATTAATCGATGAGCAAATAACAACAGTTCAAGAATTGTATGAGTGGGCATTAAACCTAAATAGTCTACCGAATATTGATGACAAATTTTCACATGAGAAACATTATTCAGATGCAAAAGAAAGATTTTATTTGCAATAAAATACTGCGAAGTCAATCACAGGGGGACACAAAAATTTCATTCGATTATTCCAACGAGCAACGGAAACGTATTGGCAAAGGAATATTCTAATTCAGGAAATAATCGTATATGTAAGGTTTTCAAAAAAATACGTGAATAAATAAAAACTGTTGTTATTATTGTTCATAAACAGACTCAACGATTAATTATTAATTTTAAGAACCTGTTAACAATAAAAAAGTGTCAAAATAAATTGTAAAAATTGAAAAGAATACAGTAACAAAAATTGGTATTATTCATAATAATTTCTATTAAAAAAAAAATTATTTTTCAAAAATCGAAAAAAATAGTTGTTATTGAGATCCCACGATCGAACTAGTCTGAAAAATTGTTGAACAGATCGATGTTTGAAACAAAAAATTTGAAAAAAAAACTTTTTATTTGGACCATTATGAAAGAAGTAATGACCAAAATATCAAAAAAAGCGGTTTTTTTTGTTAATTTAATATCTTTTGAACGGGTAATCAAAAAAATCTCAAAATTTAACAGGAAGGGTCCTTTGATGTCTTGTTATACTCAAAAATATAACAAAAATTGAGGAAATAAAAAGAAAAAGTTTTTCAAACTGTCCGATTTGGGATGGAATGCCCCATATATAAGGGGAGTGAGAGAGAGAGGAAGCAAAAAAAAGTTGATGTTATCACGTGGAATAAGTTGTATATGCAGTTTGCATTTTTCCCGCGTTAGATGATGAAACTCGCGGACCGTAAATAATAAACGTAATCATCTTATTTTACCGAGCTTTTTATCCTTGCTCTCCGCTCTTTCGCTGACGTCGCATGCTATCAACGGCGCTTCTCTTTTTTTGGCCTCGTTTATATTGCAATCCCCTCTCACGGGGAATCTTCCTCTCTCATCTATTTTACCTCTTTTGGGTTTTTTTTCTTTTTTCGTTTTTTCGAATTTTTATAATCGTCGCTTCCTCTGCCTCTCTCATTCTGCCCCTTTTAGCGCGCGGTTTGGTACCGCGGCAAAAACCACGTATCACATACACGTATTTATACACCGAATGATATATATTACCGGGCAAAGTGGTGGCGGGTTACACAGAAGCCTCTCTTCCGTGTATGTTACTACTCCTGGCTTGACCCACTTGCGTCACGTGCACTCGATACGTTTTGCACCGCGAAAAGTTAAAAATGTGGCGAGCGAACGGTTCAACTACAAACGCGACCGCAACACACCGGAAACACACAGCTTCCCGTTTCTCCACCGACCTCCGTCCAACCCTCGCGATTCTCCATCATCCTCTCTCGTTTTCTCCTTTATTAACATTCTCGTCACGCGGAAAATTTTCTCGCAAAATCCCTTTTACTCCCTCCCACGCCTCGAACCCAACATTTTTATTTATCATTATTTCCCATACGTGACATTTATAATTACAACCATGCGTGGCTTTTATAATGAGACGCGGATTGCTGGTATATTTTTTGTTTTTATCGAAGCAAATATCGAAAAACGAGTCACATTTATATTGTTGGGACTTTCATTGAAGCAGGGACGCATAAAGAATTTGTTGATGATTGGAGAGAAGGTTTTGTTTACTGTTGTCACAATTATTTTCCAAATTCTTTTATTTTCACGTTATTTTATTCCGAAAAAGATCGAGAGTAATCTGACACTCCTCTTTCAACTTTTTCATGTGCTGCATCTAAGTTTGCGTGTCATTAGTATGTATGAGGCATTCCACACCGATTCGACCTGGGTGTGACCCTTCACCTCTCCGATTTTGTCCGCCATTTTTTATGGTTTTATAGTCACTTTGAATAGCACTTAGGATTTTTTTCAGATTTTTTTGGAGCGATTTGACTTAACTATAATTTTATAAGCAAATTATTTTTAGCCCAAGCTTAATCATCTGAAAAAAATCGCAAAAATCCCGTTTTTTATATGAAAAATTTTAAGCGTTGAGCCAAAAATGGCCGGGATTTCCTTCTGTGTATAAGAAGCTTTTTCGAATACATTTTTTTTTAATAGAAAGAAGACCTGAATTCAGTGCGCTCTTATCCAAACATTTTTTTAAACACCTTCAATTCATACAAAAAAAATCGAAAAAGCTTATTTTATAATAAGCATCATAATGTTTGTGCAGAAGAAAATCCCTGTCCACTTTGGCATAAAAAACGGGATTTTTGTGATTTTTTTCAGATTTTTAAATTTGAGCTAAAAATAATTCGTTTTTAAAATTATAGCTAAGTTAAATTGCTTCAAAAAAATCGGAAAAAAATCGGAGAAGTGAAGGCTCAGACCCAGGTCAAATCGTTGTGGAATGCCTCATATAATATTGCGTTCGTGTGCAAAACTGGTCGAGAAAACGGGTTATCGCGAAAGCGCGTTCATTAAAGTTGCTTAACCAGACTGAAATACTGACAAACACAATTCCTCCTCGTATGCTGCAGAAGCGGCTTTATACGGCGGAGGTGGCCTTGAGAAATGAATTTCACCGTCTCGGGAAGATTCGTTTCTGAAGCATAAAACGTCGCAAAAAGATAGAGAGGCAGCCTCGGTCATAGTGAATACGCGCTGCATTTTTTTCGTCTCTGTGGTCGATTTCTTTCATAGGTCCGCAGAGAAATGGAAAACGAGACGTTATAAAGAAACCAAGCAAGTTCGTACTGAATTTTCATGCTCATAGGCAAAAAAGTTTAATTTGAGTTTCTCCGACTTGTGAAAAACAAAGAAAAGCTCAGTAGGGGAGACCAGGAACAATTGTAACAATTCCTCTTTTGGCTTTTCCTGGGTCCGAAGTATAATGCTTACGTAAATGACACGTATACCCTCGCTTAGAGCATTTAATGTTCGACAAAATGGTTCTATGCTGAAGTCTGTAACTAGAATTGAAAAAAAGTATAGGCCTTTATAAAAAGTGTAAGAAATTGTTACAACCGTCCCCTATCCCGGGGCAGATGTAACAGTCGATGGGGACCGTTGCAACAGACGATGGGGCTAGTTGTAACATAAGATTTTAACACAAAATTATATCTTTCATTGTGACCAATATTATATAATATTATTGCAACATCAAACTTTATCACAGGGATATTTATTATGGTGACAATGATAAAATCTTGAGACATGGAAATAGTCGTATCGAATTGATAATAATCATAAAATAATAAAATAAACAGACACACCAAACTTGTCAAAGAAACATGACATAACCCAAAGTTACGTGCCGTGGTTGCCTGTATATAGATTTTCCATTTTTGATGTCTTCATACGCTTCTTCGTACGTTGACAAGTCGGTACAGGCTCGTTGCGTGATTCTTACGCGTTGCAGAGGCATTTTTGCACACAGAAACTTAAAAAAAAAGGTCTGTTTGACGTTAGATTCAATGTTTAGATGTGAAATTCTCATGACAACTGACAGCCGACAAACTGTTACAACTGTCCTCGACAAAACTGTTACAATTGTCCCCGGATGGTTTTTTCTACTTCAAAGTTAGAATTTGATTAATTTTCTCAAGCTGGAGACTTTAAAAACCGCGAAAGCTGACACAAAAATATCCAAGGAAGTTAAATTTATGGAAAAAAAATAGTGACTATATATAGCACAGTAATCGAGATATTCATGTTTATCGAAAGCCGCAAAAGTTTACTTTGGGCCTGACAATACCAATACACCTCTCTAATCAAGTCTGCTTAGTGCGAATGTCTCCTAGCCTAGTAACCAAATGTACCTACCTACCATAGCTACCATAGTTTTGAAGATATTCGTCATGTTACAACCGTCCCCTGTTACAATTGTCCCCGATCTTCCCTACAAAGAAAAGCTCGAGGAATCTCTGAAAGTATAAACAGATCCTGAGAAAAACTTGCTGCAAAAAATTCCAGCAAGAATTCATCCTCGTATGAATTTTACAATTTTTCTCCGAAGAATTTCCCCCACTTATTTCCGTCTCGACAATCGTAGAGGAATGTACTTTCTTCTTATCACAGAATTTTTCACGAGTGGCAGCACTGATGCGAGGAATTTCGCAAAAACGTGTCATCGTAGGAAACAATCGAAAAGCTCAAAAATTGTCGAAGCGTAATAAATTTTACACTTGTTTTTTAAAATTAAATAAATAAATAATTTAAAATAAATAAACTAAATGAAAATTTTAACAATTGTTTCCCAAAACATTTTGCTTCGTCCAACGATTTATGAAAAATCTATAAACAAATGGACGTGAGACGTAAAACCTCTTTAACGCTCTTGTATTAAAATAGACTATTATTTTGAAAGAGCATATTTCACCAACCTTTGTCCGACTGGTCCTGTGACAAATGAAAGACTGACGGCTTTTATGATGCATAATTTAAAAGTGAAGAAAATCAATGAAGTTCCACGAAGTTTGAGGATGAATATTACGTAGCGCCGTATTGGTGATGCCAGCGAAGATTTAAATTAATCGTGCTATTCCGGTCCAATGTACCTTCGTGCAACTGATTAATATTTCATTTAGTTACTGTCATGGCAACTCGCGATTTCTGTCGAGTTGCAGTCCACATTGAAGCCAAGAGTAACGGAGGAAAGGGCGATAAAGAGAAAGGGAGGAGAGGAAGGCTTCAGTGGCAGGTACCATTATACCTCTTGAGCCTTGTTGGAAATGCGAGTAATGAAATTATTTGGGTAACCTCGGTGAACCAAAAGGACGAAGAGAGAACGGACAGCTAACTGAGCAAGTCCGTGAAAGCTTCCATATACATGCTTTTCTCTTCCTTGATGGTCCTGATGCGGAGAAAGGGGAGGTCGTGATGAGGGTTTCAGGAGGCAACGAATTGGAAAGAAGAAACGACGGAGTTTCTCCAAAGCTATACATATATATAATATATATGTGGATCATTCCATGTCAAATCGACCGAGAGTTGGAATCGACGCCTTTCAATTTTGATGAAATTTGGTCAGAAGTTTCCGCTTTTAATAAAACGAAGTTTTACGAAAGGAAAAAAATTTAAAAAAAAATTTTCGAAAGTTATGCAAAGTTTAAAATTTCAAAAATTTTCGAGTTTTTTTTTTTTTAAATATCTCGAAAACTATTATAGTTACGAAAAATCGTTCTGAATTCGTCTTAAAGAGTATACTTAGGGCTAGAAAAAAAAACCGAAAAAAAATTTGAAAAATGATGAATTTGGAGAATTTTGGATATTCAAAAGTCGTCAAAATCCACTATCAACATTAAATTTTTTTTATATAATATCTTGTACTGATCTTAAAAGATCCTGGAATTTTCAGGAAGATGTTTTTTTGTTTTTTCAAAAATGTGAATTTTTGAACTTTTAAAAATCGTGTAAATCCACGATCAACATTGAATTTTTTTTTAAATATAATATCTTGTACTAATCTTAAAAGACCCTGAAACTTTCAGGATGGGGTTTTTTTTGTTTGAAAAATATGAATTTTTGAAACAAAAAAACACATTTCTGAGAATTTCAGGATCTTTTAAGATCAGTGAAAGGTATTATATAAAAAAAAATTGAACCAATACTGTTGTAAAATACTGTTGCTTTTACTTTTTTTTACTGCGTAAAATTACAAAACTACATGATTGCTCAACTTCACTTAACTGAGAGGTAAAAAAAAAAATTTTTTTCCAAAATTCAAAAATTTATATTTTTGAAACAAAAAAATACCATCCTGAAAATCAGGATCTTTTAAGATCAGTGCAAGGTATTATATAAAAAAAATTGAACCAAAAATTTAATGTGGAAAATGGATTTGCATGATTTTTAAAAATTAAAAATTCTGATTTTTCAAAAAAAAATTGATTTTTTTCCTTTGGTAGAGCTTCGTTTTATTAAAAGCGAAAACTTCTGACCAAATTTCATCGAAATTGAAAGGGGTTGATTCCAACTCTCGGTCGATTTGACATGGAATGACCCATGTACACGAACGTATATAGAGATAGCTCGCTCTGATCTCACTCAAAAGTCTGTGTAGCCGAGCTAGTTCCTCCGGGTGCAGAGTGCAACTCGTCTTTGACGTATTTTCAACGCAATCTATATATACTCAACAGTCTCTCGCCAATCTCTCTCTATCCTTCATTTCTCTTTGTTCATCCGTCTCTTCCGCAACTTTTTATGCGCAAAATTTGCTCATCTTTGCTTATTTAAGGTTGAAAAGAAAGGTACATCTATATAAAAGAAACTCAGGCGATGGTGAAGGGGCGACGGGGCAAGCGGGGCATCGGTTAATTCGCCCATTGAGCCTCGTCAAAGATTGCTACTCTTCATAAATCTCCATCCCGGCAATTTGCCCGTAATTATAATTAATTTTCTAGCCAAAATGAAATATTCGTGTCGCTCTCTCGTTATGCCAAGCTCTAATCGAGGCATAACGAGACTGAGACATTGAGATGGAAAGGTTGGAAAACGAGCTCGTATTCAGCTTACCGTAGCTTTTTCACGAATCAATTTAATACGTTGGCTTGACTGAAGGGAGATCTATATCCTGGGGTATTTTTCCAATCTGGAGCATTTCCGGCTCTACCAGATATGTCTCTCTCAGAAATTCACCTTTACTGGAACGAAACTCTACTATGACACCTTTGACCAATGCTTCCAACGTTTCAACATCGTTGCTAGATATAATTGATTTGCCTACCAAAAGGTATAACCTACCAGAATCAACCTCTACCGAATACCAATTCAATGAAGACACTTTGTCAGGGCTTAAAATCTCAGAGAACAGCATTCCAATGCCGTCTCTGCCGGATTAGCTTTACAAGTCTTTAGCTAATTTATAGTGCAGTGGACTTGATATCTGATAAGCTCATAAATTAATGAAAATGATTACAGAGAGCTGTTTTTGGTAGAGATGTTGCGTAATAGAGTTGTTATTCGGTGGAGATTATTCTGTAGAGTTTTCTTTGTGTTAGGGATGTGTTTACGGTCGAGAAATAACTGGTAGAGTTGTAAATGTGCCGCGGGCACAAGATGCACGTTCATTAAATCCACAATAACAGCCAGCCGCTAGTCTTCATTCGATATTGGCTTTGCACAAGAGCCACTGTATACTATCATGGCAGAAATACCTATTGTCGCGGTATACGATGAATATAGACTCATGTATATGTGTGCCCTGTATGCGGGAATCGTTAATCAATAAAAGCACGTTAATGAAATACAACGTACATTCCAGATGCCGCGGGTCGTTTGCGCCTCGTATAAGTGTATGCGTGTGAAGTTGTACGGCACTTAATCCACTGATGTTGAAGTGCCGAGAGAGAGAGAGAGGAGTGGATATTGCTCTTGCTCTTTTCTCTTTCGTCAATATGGACAGGAGTGATGCTTCAGCGGGAAGATAATTAAGGGTGAACCGTTCGGGTTAAGCGATCGTTAGCGGAGACGTTAAAATTGTTATATGCACTCCGTCGACGGACAATACGATTCACAACATCAACCTCTCATATATGAGACATTCTCCGTCAACTCAGACACTTTTTTCGACCCTCTCAGATCCGTCCCATAACTTGCCACAGTTTAGTCCCACTTGAAAGTATTCTCCACAAAAAATCCACTAATACTATTAGAGATTGTATAAAATTGACAGCAGAATTGAAGGTGTTGGACCGTGCGAAAAAAATTAATTTTCATTTTTTTTGCAGAAAATAGTCTTTGCAACACGAATAAAAATATATAACGTATTGCATTCAATAGTTGATGGAAAAACATAATTTTTTTGTAGGAATATTTTTTTTGTACATCCTCTCCGTTTTGAGCTATATGGATTTGAAAAAATATATGCAACTCCTTAAATCACCGCTTAAAAAATCTGATAAAAATCGCAGAGACTACTTTCAAGTGGGACTAAACTGTGGCAAGTTATGGGACGGATCTGAGAAGGTCGAAAAAAGGCTGAGTTGACGGAAAATGCCTCATATATATGTATATTTGTATATATATATATATATATATATATATTATATTACTGCGCACTTTTAAGCTTCCCGTTGCATCGTATAGTCAATCTTACTGACTTGCATCGTCATAAGCTTTATACCGACTCGAAGTATCCCATTTACGAATGCTTTCACCGTTCAGCACTCCATATATAGACGTGATAAAGATTATGTTGGTGATTTTCCTGGCTCGTCGTTCAAACTGCGCACGTACGACCCTCTCGATGGCGTACACCTTGATGAAAGAACGCGATGAAACGTTTGGCTATTTTTTTACCTCTCTGCAACTTCCCTCAAGGGGTTACATGGATTTGGAAAATTCAAAAAATTCACTTATTTAATTTTTTTAGCTGATAGTACAATAGGTCTAGAATATTTTCCCAAAGTTTCAAGTCAATCGGAGTGAAAGTATAGGAGAGTCTTTGGAAATTGCCCTCATTAGGCTAGATCGGTCAGGAGCGACGCAGGTATATCCCTTTTTTTCTAAAACCACTATTTTTTTAAGTCGATGGACACAATTTCTGAAAAACTAATGCACCGATTTTGTTGACATTGAAATGTAATTGAATAGTGATTAAACGATTTTTTTTTTTTAATTACTACTAATTTTTAAAAGTTTCACTGCTCTTTTGAAAATGAAAATATTTCAATTCAACAAGCGGCGTTTCAAAAACCGAATCAGCTTCATTTCGCTTTTTGAAAAAAAAAAATTCGATTTTTTTTAAACCAGGTACGTTCGTTGAAACATAGTCGTTTTTGGGTTTTTTTTGGCGTTGAAATTTTGGCGCGCGACCCATGCAAATTTTTGTTGACTGTTTTTTACATGAAATACTTATGGAGGGGAGTATAAGCTTCAATTTCGTTTTTTTTTTAAAGTTTCGTACGATTTTTGTTCGCAAAAATATTCAATTTTTCGCAAAAAAATGACTATATTTATAAAATACAGCGTAACTCTAAAACTGCTGGGTTTTTCTGAAATCACTAAGAGGGTAAAAAGTTCCATATAATTATTTTGGATCCAATGAAATTTTTTCAGAATTTTTTTCGATAATTTGTTTTCACGATTTTTTCTGTCAACGAGATATTTTGAAAAACCAGGTCCCACCTGTTGAATTTTCCAAATTTTTCATGAAAGTTTTCTAAAATATTGCTTAAATCCTTATATTCTTATATCCTTATATCCTTACATTTTTTTAATTAATTAAATAAATAATAAGAATCGTTCCTTATCGTTTCAAGAATAATTTTCAAATTAACAGAATGAGGTCTCTCTGTTTTGAAATCTTGGGTCAGGATAAACTTGAATTCTGGGTTTGCGTTGGTTATTCACGCCACCCAGAAATCATCAACACCTCCACCTTCTCGAGACTATTATTGCAGGAAGAACCTTCGTATCATTCGAGAGTTATCGATGTCATTTCCGGTATCGAAGTGAAGGTAGTTTCCTGCCAAATGAGCAAGGATCCTCCAGAAATTCTCGACGATATTCATCACTCTTCGGGAAATATGTGTCCCTCCATCGAGACACATCGGGATTCGTGGAGTCCGCGTCTTGGATAAGTAAAGGTTGGAACAGATTGATCGGTGGAGGTGGATCGAGGCATTCGGCGATGAAAACGTCACAGCAAGGATTCAATTTGGACTTAATAGTATTCGATCACAAACGAGGAAGAACTTCTCATTTTCGTTCTCTCAATTTCTCTTCTAGCCCGATGTTCGTCTCTTCACGGAGTAACGCAATTTTCTCATAAATTCATACATATATATACATCGAGACCTTAAACCTACGACGTTGGATATAAAAAAGGCATTCACTGATAGACGAACTGTAACGGCCGAACTCTAGCGGAATGTACATGTATCGTGTCTATGTGGAGTTGTGGAAAGTTACGAGCGGCTTTTTCCTCTCTCCCGCTGAAAGAGTTCCGTCTATAGCCTCAACTACGTAAGTACAAGCTACTTTAGCAGTTGTGAGTGCCAATATTACGGCATTTCATGGCGAAACGACCCTTCCTCTAGACTGTCTTCGATCCGTCTTTAACGCTCGCCTCCAACAGTTTATATCCCTTCCCACCTTTCGCAAAATCCACTCAGAAGTTGAATCTTCTTCCGTTCGAGGATTTTTATATTTTCCTCTTTCGGCGTAGCACTTCTCCTCGTGCAGATAATTTAGGACTATAATTTGAAATGTTATTCACGCGCCTTGATGATCACTCGATTGGGATCACTAAAGTCATCAATCAATCACAATCGATCCCAAAATTACTTTAATTAGCTTTTTATTCGAATGGCAATAATTTCACTGATAATTTCGGCTTTATTATCATCTGGATGTACATAAAAGTGCCATTATTTTGAGGAAGGAAGGGGAAGTTTCCTTCGTATCAAAGTAACCACTATCATCATTCTATAAGTTGATAAACGCAGAGATTTTAGTGTATCGATGTTGACGATATTCTGGTCATCGTATTCGCGATTGGATGATACAAATTCAGCGTTAAAGCTGCTGCAGACAGGTCCTCTCATATGCTGGAACATGAGTGCATGAGATCTATAAAGCCAGATTTAATCGAGCCTGTGGTCAGCAAAGCTACAAACGATATGATCGTGCTTTTGGTTGAATCTGTTCACGAATATGGACAGAGAGAGAGAAAGATAAAGAGAGAGAGAGTAATGATCGTGAGTGTGGCAACATTGTTGTTAACTTTGGCCGAGGCTTTTCATTAAGTCCCCTTTCAGCCATGTCCTTCCGTGCAGAGAATTCAGCAGTTAGCTTTTCGAATGGCACCAACGAGGGACCCTCAGGCTTTCCAGCCAGGATGCACTTTTGCCTCGTGCCCCGGACTACGGATTATCATAAATCAATATTAACCATTTACGCATCCCATTATGTTTAGCGATACGTTATCGTGCATAGCGTGCATTACCACAAATACAACCGCCACCAGTTCGACCCCCTACGATCGTTTTAGCCGGTGTTCATCATGGTCCCTTCGCCTCTGCGCTCAAATTCAGCGCTCGATTTTCATGGTTATGCGCGAGAGTCCTTTAATTACGAGGTTACTCGTGACGGAAAAAGTAATTTGAATACGTAATATCAGTCCGATGCCAACAACGACACTGATTATACGCCGGAAAACGTGGAACGGACGCGACAAAACAAGGACAAAGTGTCTGCCGTGATTTACAATTTTTGAAATTTCGATAAGCAATCATCGCGCCATGATGAGCTTTCCGTCATCAGCTTCGCTTCAGATTTCGCAACTTCATTAAAAACGTTCGGAAATATATTTTCCCCAATTTTGGCATTGTTTCGCTTTACGGTCCTGTTATTTGAGATTCACGGGGAACGATGGAATTTTCGTGAAATGCGATTTGAATTTTTTTGATCGGAGTCATCTACCATCGCCAAGCGACCTTTGTTTCAATTTCATATCTCGCGCTCACGATAAAACGAACGATTCAATCTACATCGGTGAAGCTTCACTCTGATCCGCTGGTTCGTTCGCTGTTTGCGGTCATGAGAGATTGGAAAAAATTGCCAATTTAAATTGGCCCCCTCACTGTCCTGACATTTTTCCTGCAAACGTCCGGTTGACTTTTGACAAATGGTGCAACCGCCATCCGATGAATTATCGTTGAATGGAATATGTTCCCGAAGACCGATGAAGTGCGTTTCACCAAACGCACAACGTAACTGGTATGCGAACCCGATTTGCGCATATCGAGTCAAGCATCAGGCAAATAATTGTACAATCTGCCGTCTGTTTCGAACAATGTCAGAACCTCCCTTAGCGAGGTTCAACTGTCTATTGAAAATTGATAGACAAAAGATTGAACCGCATGGAAAGTTACGAATCTGGCTTTATGGATTCGTTACAGGTGAACGCGCGTTTCTAACGATGTCTCTTGACGATTCTGCACCCTTCGCTTTTCCTCCACTCGCGTCAATAATCGTGAATTTTTCAAGCTAGGATTTGACAGGATGGTTTTATCATTCGATGATCGATTGAAGGATACCACGATGTTCAAAAGAACAGTGGCCATAAAATTGTTTTTTTTTTTTTTTTACAGTTGCATTAAAATTTGTGCATTATTTTTATTTCTCCAATCTCAAGTTTTGCATTTGTCCAATCATTCCATTTTTTCGTCGCACTTGTTCCAACTCGCATTCGCATTCAACGTCGTGAAATTCAAATTGCTGCTCCTATCGGATTTCTATAATTTTGCTTCTTGTTTGGTTCGGTCGATTTTTTTCGTCAAATTTCGATAATGTACTTAACCAACAGGACCATCGAAAACGAGAGTCTCGGGACCAACTTTCAAGCTGTTGTTTGTTGCCATTGTTGTTGTTGTTGTTGTTGTTGTTGCCTCAACGACCCTTGTATATAACGCCTGTATACGAAGTTTGTGGCTCGCGGCTTATCGCAAATCTGCACGGGTTATGGTACTCTCACCCTCGTCGCTGCGAAATATACTCGTCGCGATAAGCCGATACACCAGGGAGTGACGCGAAATTGCTTAATCCGAATGCACTGTCAAACGCGATAATTTTATCGTGTCCGATAGCGCGTCGTTTTCGGCACTTCAAAAGAGGAGTTTATCGTCGCTGGAAGTAAGAACGGAAGAAAGACAAACAACTGAAATTTTTCCTTCGATTCAGCAAGATATTGCCATTTAAGATGATTAAGGGGGAATATACACCTGGAAGGTTCCGAAAAATCGACTTTTTAATTTTTATATTTTCTTAAAGTTTTGGTTCTCTAAATGTGAAGTAAAAATTCGAAAAAATGACAAAGTTCTAGTCCAAAGAGTATATATGCTTTCGTTGAGTACATGCACGTGAAGATGATCACCGTAACGCGTTTTTCTCAAAACAATTCAATTCAAGCGTCCGCTATTTTGTCAAAAATCGATATTTTTTTAATCGGCTATGACAAAGACAAGATAATAGTATCTATTTTAGTTTCCTGTTTTGGTTTTGTATTGCAGATTTTTTTACGACACTCCGTAGACGATTCAAGTACTCCGTGAATTTGCAACATTTTTAAATATAAGAAAAATGAAAACATTCTTGAAAGTGTATATTTTTAACTATGAAAAACCCCGTTCTGATAATTCCAATTGTTTCCCTGGAAAAAATTGCCGAAAATGAGTTTTTTTTCGTATCCAGGTGTATATTAAATCAGATGGATCGATGCGTTTGTTAGCAGAATTCTATTCTCCTAAATTTGGCACTTGAATAAATAAGGTGCCAATGTCTCGCTATAAAAAACCCAACATTTTCGCAATACAATCATCACTGGAACTCGAAAAATTTATGGAAGCTGGCTAAATTTAGTTATCGAAAAACCATCGATAATTTATTAAATAAAAATGTGAACTTTATTGACACTACATGGGTATTTAATTTCAATGAACCAATTTCAATTTGATTTTAATCACTCTGCGGTGGTGCTACGCTTTTGATTTTTTTTTTAAATCGGTCGAATAATCTTTCGAATGCGGACGGATATATTGATCGACGTCACAAATATCGTCGTTGATGACATAAATCCATGATTTCGATGCAAAACCATGCCCATCGAAAAATGGAACGTAAGCTCAATGTTTGTCGGTTCTCTTTAAAACTCGAATATGCAATTGCATTCATCGTGCTGCATACATTCAGTATAAATGTTTCAAAACGTGTAGCGGATACATTTTGACACATTCGAAAGTTAGCAGTTTCCTCTCTCTCTCTCTCTCTCTCTCTCTCTCTCTCTCTCTCTCTCTCTCGCTGTCCCAATTCTCTGAAATTCATTTTCTGCAAAATGTATCCCATGTGTTTTATCTAAATGGCGAAATTAATTGCAAAGCTTTGATGCGTAATGCCATTTCAACAGTTTTAAACCCCAGAGATCGACACTTATAGCAGGAAACTCTGATGTATGTAAAATAGTTCATATATTTGTTGGACAGTGTTAATGAGCTTACTTTTACCATTAATTTTCATTTATACTAGGAATTTTATGAGTAAATGCGAATCGAACTTTCCGACCGCTGGCTTTTTCTTTATTCCCTCCCATTTTTGCTCTCGCGAGCTTTGTCCAAATGTTATATTCCCATAGATAATTGTCAATGGAATACATGAATGTTAATTCGACTAAAAGCTCAGTCTGAGTTACATAAATATGCATAATGTGAAATAGAAATCGTGAGATTCTGTCACAAGTTTTTTCATCGTAGAATATCGTGCTATTTCATTTTTCAGTCGTTTTTTATTGGAACTATCAAATTCCTGATGCTATTTTACCTCGCTAAAGTAGTAGATTTGTTACAATCCACATAATCTTCCCTCCCTTCCGGGCCAGTTCGACGATCAATCAATACCAATTTTTATTTGAATTTTTCGAACCGATCGCAAACAACAATTTACGAGCTTCTGACCTAGCAACTTTTTTTACGTCGCGATTCGATGTGATATTGGGGCGATGAAAATTACCGAGAGTTTGCAGCCCACAGTTGAAATTTTATGCGTGACTTGCACACATGGTCGAATTTATAGTGAGTCCAGAGACAAAATTTGTTAAGTTTCGATAAATCCAAACGGCATTTTCTGAGTTTAGTGACAGCCTTTAAGTACGAAAAAGATATTTTTAAATCGGTCAATCCGAAGTAAAGTGACGAGCGCTTGAAATTTCGCTATTTTGATATTTCCGAAAAGTCGCCCAAACATGAGTAAAAAGACTTTATTTTATATTGTCAAAAACAAAAATGTCATGAGAAAACGCCAAAAAAAACGTAAACAAAATATTTTCATACAATTCGGCTCATACAATTCGATTACAAGATATTGGTCAATGGAACCCTTTTATTTTCTCTTTCAACATCTGTATGAAAAAGTGTATTTGTTCCAATGAATAAATTTCACTCGTCGGTAATTAATGTTTTCTCAGGGTGTCAATTTACGAGTTCAATCTAATCTATAAAGTTGTATACTCAATGTACCGAATCAATAATAAAAATAATTCAGAGGAGACGACGAACAAAGATAAGAGGAGAAATGAGTTCGCCAGAGCATAAAAGAGGAAAAAGGGGAGGGGTCCATTGATACCTTTGATGGACTTTCCATCAAATTTCATATATCTTTACGACGGCAGATGCACACGTATCTATATTGATCGACCATAAAGTGTGCGTGTGCGTGGTCCTATCGTTGACCAATATTATATGATATATATAGCAGAAGCGTGCGATAAACTTTATTCGGTGAAGGCCACTAGATTCGCGGTGGCGTCTGCCATCGGTCGAGTGATCCCCTACACGAAAGAGCAATAGCTTTTTCCGGACGAAGAAAGGGAGACCCGCACACGCATTCAGCGATATGGAACAGGGGTGGCAAAAAAGTGGTAGACTAGCTGGAAAAATGGTAAAGGCAGAAGGAAGAAATCTCGTGGTTATACGGCCAACGTATTCGGACGGATAGCGAGCCATTACAGGGGTCACTATCGCATAGGAACTGGCATTGTCTCCCCGTACTTTACTGCGGGCGATTTCTAGCCAGAAAACCATCTTACGAGACTGGACACAGCCCCTTTCTCAGCTTCCGGGTCTTCTTCAAACCCCTTTCCTCTTCCACGCTCTTTATACGACTTACGGATCAACCGTTTGCGAATTCCAACAACATACACTACCGGCCAAAAGTTTGGAAACACTCGCCCCGATTCCACGCCGCACAAAGACTTTCACTGCTCTTTTAAAAATGAAGATATTTTGGTTCGCCAAGCGGAATTTTAAAGGGGACATATTCAGCTTCATTTCGCTTTTTCCAAAAAATTTTTGCGATTTTTTTTTAACCCGTTACGCCCTTTGAAACGTGGTCGTTTTTCGTCTTTTTTTTGGCATTGTCATTTTGGCGCATGAACCATGAAATTTTTTTTCGACTGCTTTTCGCATGAAAAACTGGTGGCGGAGAGGATTGGCTTCAATTTTTTTTTTTTTAAAGTTTCGTACGATTTTTTTCCGCAAAAATATTTAATTTTTCGCAAAAAACGAGCATATTTATAAAATGTAGCGTAACTCGAAAACTACTGGGTTTTCGTGAAATCACTAAGTGGGTAAACAATTGCATACAATCATTCGGGATTCAATGAAATTTTTTCAAATTTTTGTTCGAAATTTTTTTTTCTAATTTTTCCTGCAAACGAGATATTTTTTTTATCTCAAACAATCGGATCTCTTACCTCATCTACACGTGTTTTTCGATGAAAAACTTGTGTAGATGATGTTTTTCGGTTCAAAAGTGACATACAATCATTCTGGATTAAATAAATTTTTTTTAGAATTTTTTGTCAACATTTTTTTTTCGAAAATTTTTTCTGTCAACGAGATATTTTTTTACTTAAATAATCGAAATACCTTACCTGATGTACATGGCTTTTTCGATGGAAAAGCCATGTAGATGAGGTAAGAGACCCGATTGTTTTAGATAAAAAATATCTCGTTTACAGGAAAAATGAGAAAAAAAAATGTTGAACAAAAATCTGAAAAAATTTCATTGAATCCAGAATGAATGTATGCAATTTTTTACTTTCTTAGTGAATTTACGAAAATCCAGTAGTTCTAGAGTTACGCTACATTCATTCTGGATTCAATTAAATGTTTTCAAATTTTTTTCCAAGTTTTTTTTTCTAATTTTTCCTATTAACAAGATATTTTTTTATCTTAAACAATCGGATCTCTTACCTCTTCTACACGTGTTTTTCGATGAAAAAGTTGTGTAGATGATGTTTTTCGGTGAAAAAGCCGTGTAGATGAGATGAGAGACTCGATTGTTTAAGATTAAAAAATATCTCGTTTACAGGAAAAATAAGAAAAAAAAATTGAAAAAAATCTGAAGCTAATACTCCCCGCCACAAGTTTTTGTTGAAAAAAATTAAAATTTAAACTTTAAAACGCCGCTTGGCGAATCAAAATATCTTCATTTTTCAAAGAGCAGTGACTTTTGTTGTGCGGCCTGGAATCAGGGCGAGTGTTTCCAAACTTTTGGCTGGCAGTGTACATATGTTTGAGGGTGTGGGTATGCTATAGTATTTTCCTGACAGAGACTTTCCCTCGAGTGTTTCATCCTTTGTACCGCAAACCAACGAATGCGCGGGCGCGTATTCTGCGAGGTCAGTGAGAGGTAAAGTCAGGAATTGCCATGAAAGAAACTGGAGACGAAGAAGAAGAAAAACAATTGGAAATCAACGAACCGTTGCCAAATCCCCGCCAAACAGTGTTCAGATAAATTCCCATTTCCCGTATTATTTATCGTCACCTCTTTTTAGTGGCAGAACGAAAAAAAAACAAATAAGTGGAATCAGATTTTCCGAAACTTAGAAGAGAAAGGTCAATTTCACGTTAATATTCGATAGTCAGATTTCGATAATTGATTGTAATTCGTGATATTGGAAAAATTGAATGCTCTTCAGTTGAATGATTCGATTATGAGAGATCGGCTTTTGTGTTTCGGTGAAGGGTAAAGAATCGCTCCGATAATTGTAAATCCGATAAACTCTAGTTGAAAGAAAATCTGGTGGCATTAAGGTCGAATATTGACGAATTTCGTTTCACCGATAAGGTTTCATTTTTCATTGTCAATCAAGCTTTATCGGTTCTAATGATACCGTTTAATTTTTTCCCATTTTTCAAGCTTATGTCGCACCTGTCGATAAATTCTATTCATTTCCTTTCTCTGCTACTCGTGACGCATCGTGCCTCAAATGGGAAGTACATTCTGTTGAATCTTTCGATACTCCGTTGCTCAAACACAGAATTACCTAGATCGCGACTACGGTAAAACGTGGCGACTCGAATTATGCATACAGACTCGGCGATGCGGCGGGCGCATTGGGGGATGAAAGCTCGTTGGAATTGCTACCGCAATGACATCGACGTTCCTCGGGAATAAGGGGTGGCCTTTCTGTACGTCGAAGGGAGGAAGAAGAGAGACACTCCCGGCGCACGCCGAATCAAAGAGGAGCCAAATCGCCGGGGGGACATTGTTGACACTGGCTGGGGCAAGAACCGCATAACTGAGTATTCCAAACCAAAGGGGAACGGAAAACGAGCATTTGCCACGAAACTTCTGACGCTAAATATGCGATATTGGATATTGGGAGGGCTTTTGGCTTGAAGCGTTTTGTCTACGATGCTGAATTTTTGAGCAAAAAAAAATGGTTGTTCAAAAATGTATTCTCTGCGTACCCCCTTAAAGATTGCGAAAAAAACTAAGGAAGCACACCTAGAGAATTTAAGGATGCTTTGCCCCTACCGTCCCAGCCAAAAATGTTATCTGATTGAAATTTCCGGACTCCGTGATCCAATAAAAGTTTGAAAAAATTTATCAACATTTGACCGACCATAAAAAACAATTATCAGTAATAATATGTCCCAAAAGTTATTGATAAACTGCTTAAACGAATAATTCTTTAACAATTTTTCCATAAGTTCTTTTTTTCTTAAACAAATAAAATGTATACATTTTTCTGAACGCATACGATTTTTTTCAGAATTTTCTCGCTATTTTGAAATTCTTAGAATGGCTGTATTTATGTGTTTTTTGGCCTAGTGTTTTTGAAACTTTTCAAGGCTGATGATAAACCTGTATGCAAAAACATATACAATAAATTGGCAGTTTTTTGTTTGCATTTCAGAATTTTGTTATAATATTTCAAAATAGAGAGAAAATTCTGAAGAAATTCATATGCGTTAAAAAAAAATTAAAGCATTCGATTTGTTTAAGAAAAAAAAACTTATGGAAAAATTGTTGACTAATTACTTGCTTACACAATTTATTGATAATTTTTGGGCAATATTATTATTGATAATTCTTGTTTATGGCATGCCAAATGTTGCTGAATTTTTTCAGATTTTTATTGTATCATGATGTAGGGAAATTTCAAGCAGATTAAATTTTCAGCTGGGACGGTAGGGGCAAAGCATTCTTGAAAAAAAATGACACCTGAAAGAAGTCTGTACGATTTAAAACACGAGAGTTATGGCTGTCAAAAAATTCCTTTATTGCGTACCCCCTTAAGGATTTCTAAAAAAATAAAACTAAAAAAAACGCCCAGAGAATTTGAAAACGAAGAAAATTACGGCTAAAAGAAGTCTGTAGGATGAAAAATACGGGAGTTATGGCTTTTCAAAAATTTATTCGACTGCGTACCCCCTTAAGAATTTCAAAAAAAATAAAACTAAAAAAAGTAACTTGAGAATTTGAAAACAAAGAAAATAGCACCTGAAAGAAGTCTGTATGATCAAAAACACGGGAGTCATGGCTGTTCCAAAATTTATTCTCCGCGTACCGGCGTACCCCCTTAAGAGGATTTCGAAAAAAATAAAACTAAATAAGAGAATTTGAAAATGAAGAAAATGACGCCCGAAAGAAGCCTGTATGATCAAAAACACGGGATTTATGGCTGTTCATTATTTCATTCTTTTTTACCGCAATTGTCGCTCCCCTTTGAAGGAATGCCCTCGCGCAGTCAGTACATAGAATTTCCTGGTAGTTTCGTGTAAATATACGGAGAATTTTTTCCGAGAATAATCGTGACCTCGTCTCGAGCACAGTCGGTCTCGATTCTCGAGTGTTCGACAACAGCTGACAACAGCTGTTGCTGCTGACCCGCTGACCTATATACGAAAGTTCGCTTTCAATCCGACAGAGCGCGCTGTGATGCAGTTTTTTACTCCGCTCGTCTTGTCGACTCGATCGTGCGCATGCGCGCTGCTCTCACTGAACAGCTTCCGCCTGCTTCCGCCGGCCGCACGGGCCCACGCCCCACACGGGCCTATGTTTGTCAAGTTTGAACATGTTTTTCGACTCATTGTTTTCCGATATTGCCTGTTTTTCAGTGCTCTAATTAACTATGCGACGTTGAACAAACCAGTTATCGAATATCGCGATAATCAGAGTCGCGTCTTTCCGAAAATTTTGCCTCCACGGTGGGGACAACAAAGTGACGCGCCTCGCGCCTTTCTTTCGTAAGTATTTATTTCTCGAGAATAAAATACTTTAACGATTAACAAAGTACAGCTGCAGTATTTATCCAGATACGCAGTTGATCCTGTGAATATGGTAAAAGGTAAAAAGAAAAGTGAAAGCTGTCACTATTTTTCTAGGCGATGTTGAGAAAAACCATAACCTCGAAACGTGATGCAATACTAATTTTTCCATCGTGATCGTTCGACCCCTTTTTGTGAAAAATAAAAATTATATCATACATGTCCTTACATAAATGAATAATTACATTAAATAAATAATAATAAATAAAAGGACGAAAAAATGCTTTTCCTGAACGCACACATCCAAAAATTTCTTCTCATAATAATTTCATAACTCATAATTCATAATATCATAATTTCATAATCTCATTTTGAAAAATTTGACAGTAAAGTAAGAATATAATGATATATTTTCATTGCAGTTTTGTTGCTGATTTAATTGATATTTTTAAAATGATTTCAGGGCATTGGAATTTTTCTGTGTCATTACCAAATTCATTCGACTCGTGGATGGAGATTCGTTCAGCGGAAAAGGATGCTGACATGTGCATTCAGCCTGATATATTTACTCAAAAGGACATCATCGGTGTCGAGGACTGTTCATATCTGAACGTTCACAGCCCAAAATTACCTACGCATTAAATTGACAAAGAAAGCGCTAATTATCCGACAATGATTTTGATTTATGGGAATGCTTGGATAACTGGTAAGGGTCGCTCGATGATATATGGGCCTACCTTTTTTTTTTCTAAATCACGATATTGCCCTTGTGACTGCCAACTGCAGATATCCCGTTGAAACAATGATAGAATCAATCAATTAAATACTGAACTGCGACACATAATGATGAATTCTCATTTTAAGACGCGGTCGACTGAGATATTTTTTCCATATTTATGAGATTAGAGAGAAAGAATTGGAATTTTTCATATCGATCATTTGCACGTTAATTGAGCGATTTCATAATTTTTTTCCGCATCACGAATGTACATTATTATCGTCGTTATTGTTTCACCTCCTTCTACGCTACAACAAATCCCACGAATATAATAATCTGTGTAAAATGCATCGATGAGTGCATTTTTGTACTTTCGCAGCTGACGCTGACTATTGGCATTTATTTTTTATTTATTTATTTTTTATTATTTATTTTTTCGATGCAATATCGACACCGTTTCTTTTTCTTCCGCTCGAATCAACTTTCTCATGGACGGAAATTCCTTAGCGCTGGAAAAAAAGTTTCAATTCGTTGTTCAAATTTAGTAAATGCAATTAAAATAATAATAAAAATAGAAATTGAAAATTATAAAAAAATGAATAACAAATTGGAAAATAATAATGGTGGGGAAATTTATATTTAAAAACAAATGTTATGGATAATCAATATTTTTTTATTGATACGATATACGATTATCATTGTAAAATGTGTTACCAGATAAAAGATCCTCGGATTTCGTGATCGCGAGCGTGAATTTAGCGGGGAACGACATGGAAACCATTGATGCTCGTCATCACGTGGATAAACCGAACGTATACGGACACCTGGTTATTGTTTCTTGTTGTTGTTCGGTGTCCTCAGTCCGATGAGGTCAGTGAAACATTAAAAATGAATGAAGAGTACAGTGAGTACGTACAGTACATTTAAAATAGACAAATAATTCTCAATACTCATTACGTGGATTTTTTAATTATGCGAAAAATGTAATTTAAAAAAAATTATTCGTTAACACTGAAGAATATAATTAAAAAAAATAATATTATTAATATTAATTGATTTAATTTATCAAATTAATTTATTGTTTGAATTTATTTCTTTAAATAAATTTGATTAATTAATTAAATTTAAACATGTTGGCACGTTTTCTTTTTTAATTTTTGTTTCATAACAAAATAATTGTTTTTATTAATTTCAATAGAAGTTGTCCTGGAGCCGACATCCTCCAGAAAAACGGCTAAAAACCATCAGGGATCTTTACAAGAAGTTCGAGGATGAGTCCGATTGTTTGAATTTATTTCTTTGAATAAATTTCATTAATTAATTAATTAATGGTTCTGGTGGATAAAAAGTTTGGAAACACTCGCCCCGAATCAACGCCGCACAAAAAGTTTCACTGCTCTTTTCAAAATGAAGATATTTTGATTCGCCAAGCGGCGTTTCTAAGGGGGACCATATTCAGGACTTTGAATCATGGTCGTTTTCGGCTTTTTTTGGCATTGTAATTTTGGCGCCCGACCCATGAAATTTTTTTTCGACTGTTTTTCGCGTGAAAAACTTATGGCAGGGAGTATCAGCTTCAATTTCATATTTTTTTTGTTTAGTACCATTTTTTTTTGCAAAAAAAATCAATTTCACGCAAAAAACGACCAAATTTATGAAATGTAGCGTAACTCTAAGACTACTCGGTTTTCGTGAAATCACTGAGAGAGTAAAAAGTTGCATACAATCATTCTGGATTGAATGAAATTTTTAAAGATTTTTTTTCAAAATTTTTTTTTTCTCTAATTTTTCCTGTAAACGAGATATTTTCTTATCTTGAACAATCGATGAAAAAGCCATGTAGATGAGGTTTTTCGATGAAAAAGCCATGTAGATGAAGTGAGAGACCCGATCGTTTAAAATAAAAAATATCTCGTTTACAGGAAAAATTAGAGAAAAAAAAAATTTTGAAAAAAATCTGAAAAAATTTCATTGAATCCAGAATGATTGTATGCAACTTTTTACCCTCAGTGATTTCACGAAAACCCAGTAGTTTCAGAGTTACGCTACAGTTTATAAATATGGTCGTTTTTTGCGAAAAATCGAATATTTTTCCGAAAAAAAATCTTACGAAACTTTTTAAAAAACGAAATTGAAGCTAATACTCCCCGCTACAAGTTTTTTCATGCAAAAAACAGTCGCAAAAAAATTTCATCGGTCATGCGTCAAAATTACAATGCCAAAAAAAAGCTGAAAAACGACCATGTTTCAAAAGGCGTACCGAGCTCAAAAAAAATTGCAAAATTTTTTTGGAAAAAACGAAATGAAGTTCAATATATCCCCTTTAAAACGCCGCGTGGCGAATCAAAATATCTTCATTTTTAAAAGAGCAGTAAAACTTTTTGTGAGGCGTAGAATCGGGGCGAGTGTTTCCAAACTTTTGGCCGGAAGTGTACGTAAGCATAATTGTTGAATGCAGCATCATTTTTAAAAGAAAATCGGAGTAATGCTGTCGAAGCATTTCACCAACGACAGAAAAAATATGTCTCACTTTGATCGACCTCGCTATCACGTAAATTTTCTCGCGATCTTCCGTTTTAACTTTCCGAGAGATCTTATGAATATCAAAAGAATATTCCTAAGTAAATTGCGGAGTTACGTCCGTAAGTTTCGCATAACTGCGCACTAATGTACACGGCCCGGTTGATTAAATTTGCAAACTAATCCCTCTTCACGTCGTTTTACTCTCGACGCTTGTTCCTCCTCAGAGTTACATGTATATTTATTTCTATACCTATATTCATTCGAAAAGTCCTAATACCCATCCGCGTTACGAAAGTCTAATGGAATTATCGGCTTATAAAATAGTACTTAAACTCTACTCTGTGATTATCCCGAACGCTCTCGATCAATATAACACCAACGAAAAATGTACATCCTGAGAATGTAATTAGCTCGCGCTACTTAAATATCTTAGTCAAATAGAATACTATTAACGAGAATCAAATAAATATATGGGTCATTCCATGTCAAATCGACCAAGAGTTGGAATCGACCCCTCTCAATTTCGATGAAATTTGGTCAGAAGTTTTCGTTTTCAATAAAACGGAGTTCTACCAAAGGAAAAAAATTTAAAAAAAAATTTTCGTAAGTTATTACAAATTTATAATTTCACAATTTTTAAAATCTTTCAAGTTTATTTTTCAAATATCTCGAAAACTATTATAGTTACGAAAAATCGTTCTAATTCGTTTTGAAGAGTATACTTGAGGCTACGAAAAAAAAAATATTCCGAAAAAAATTTAAAATATGATGAATTTGGAGAATTTTGAATTTTCAAAAATCGTGAAAGTCCAAGTTCCATATTTTATTTTTGGTTCAATTTTTTATATATAATACCTTGTACTGATCTTAAAAGATCCTGAAATTTTTAGGATGGTGAGTTTTTGTTTCAAAAATAAAAATGTTTGAATTTTGGTAAAAAATTTTTTTTTGTTTTTCTTCTAAGTTAAGTAAAGTTGAGCAATCATGTAATTCTGTACTTTTGAGCAGTTAAAATTTCAATTAATGACAATTAAAAAAAAAATGTTGTTTACCAAAATTCCAAAATTTACATTTTTGAAACAAAAACACACCATCCTGAAAATTTCAGGATCTTTTAAGATCAGTACAAGGTGCTAAATAAAAAAAATTAAACAAAAAATTGAATGTTGATCGTGGATTTGCACGATTCTTAAAAAATCAAAAATTTATATTTTTGAAACAAAAAAAAACACCTCTCTGAAAATTTCAGGATCTTTTAAGATCAGTACAAGGTATCATATAAAAAAAATTGAACCAAAAATAAAATATGGAACTTTGATTTGTACGATTTTTGGAAATTCAAAATTCTCCAAATTTCCAATTTTTCAAAAAAAAATTTCGAAATATTTTTTGTTTCGTAGCCGCAAGTATACTCCTCAAAACGAATTTAGAACGGTTTTTCGTAACTATAATAGTTTTCAAGATATTTAAAAAATAAACTTGACAGATATGAAAAATTGTGAAATTTTCAATTTTGCATAACTTGCGAAACAAAATTTTTAATTTTTTTTTCCTTTGGTAGAACTTCGTTTTATTGAAAACGAAAACTTCTGACCAAATTTCATCGGAATTGAAAGGGGTCGATTCCAACTCTTGGTCGATTTGACATGGAAGGCCCATATATTTGGCCGGCACTTCAATGAACGCTTATCCGACCAGCATTAATGAAAAATTCTATTTCATTCAAATGGGTCAATTTAAAGAGATGATTTTTCTCTCAAGAGCTTGAAAGATACTCACACGTTTATCTGTATCGTGATAATCACTAACTTTTCAAATTTTGCGGGAAGAGTAGCGCACAGAATTCTCCGAGGGGATGGTTAAATTGGCGTTGGCGAAGCGAGAGAGAAGCCTCGCAATAATTGATTAGAGTAACGATGTTCGACGATGAACACAGTGGCTTTGTCGCCGATGAACTCGAACGCGACCGTTTGAGTCAGACTTTGGCTTCCGCCGAGAATACGTGACTTCCATTGTTCGGCTTCATTTTGTTTCGGTGTGCTTTCAATTTTCCCCCTTTCTCTCTCTCTCTCTCTCTCTCTCTCTCTCTCTCTCTCTCTCTTTCTCCAACCCTCGGACGTCTTTTCAGTGAGACTTCCGTTTTGCACTATAGACTCTCACCCCTTTCCTCATCACGCTCAGTCTACTCCTCGCCGTCTGCACTTAGTTACAGCTTGTTTATCTTTCAGTTTCCGGCAATGAAGCATCCAATATGCAACAACGAGGAAACGGCTGTCTTTGTGAATTTCGATACCGGGACCACCGAGATTCACGTACCAATGGAGGAATACCTACGGGTGCAAGGAACTGTGAGTTCAAAATAAAAGTGCATCCGCAGCGCAAACTCTACAAAGTCTTTTTTTCAGGCATCTTTGATTCACTGATACATTTTCCGATGTAAATTTTTCTATTCTCAAGTCGCTACTTATAAGGGCTTACATGGGTTTTGCAGCTTAAAAAAGCACATTTTATCTTTTTTCTTTTACATAATAAAATGTTTTATTCAAAATTTTAAGCATATAAAGAGCAACATTTAAACATCATTTTATCAAATTTGACGTCTACTCCCATTGACTTGAAACTTTGAAACTTTGACTTGTATCAGGGATGTTCGATTCCGATTCGATTTTTTTAAAAATCGATTCTTTCCTCTTCGATCCTTAGGTTAATCGATTCTTGACCTTAAAAATCGAAAATTCGATTATTCGTTAAATTCATTATCCATCAAAGATTGGCAATTAAATAAAGATTTCCAAAAGTCTATGAAACATCAAGGTCAAGGTTAAAAGAAAAAAAAAGTATTTAAAAATGTGAAAACGCGAGAAAAAGAATTAAATGTTGATATACTAAAATCATGATCCAACGAAAAAAAATAATAGAAAGTAAAAATATTCAAAATGTCGTAAAACATAAAACTTGTGTAATAGAAAAAAGTCTGATTTGTTAAATGTATTCATAACATTTTTAAGAATATATTAAAAAGCACAAATGTGTAAATGAATCAAACTATTTTTAGCCAGGATGAAAACTGTTTTGTATTTATCACTTTGTATTCATAATTTTGAATTAAAAATTAAATAATTCAATTCAATCGTTTTCCATAGCAAAAACCTAATAAACACTTACGTAAGCTTTAATTGGCAATTGATTTTTTTCACGATTTTTAAAAATCGATTCTCACGAAATCAATTCTTTGGATTCAATTACTCATGAAAAATGATTTTCTTGTTTCGATTCAGAATCGATTAGAGAATCGATTCTTTCCAAAGAATCGAACACCCCTAACTTGTATTATTAGACTAATGGAACCAAAATATGATTTGTTTTTAATTCTTAAACCCTCCTTACTCCTCAAATTACTCCTTAAGGAGTAACTCCTTGTTACTCCTTAAATATTATCTGCTTAAATATTAATTCCGGTGGATTAACGAACCCACCGGAAATTTAAAAACATCCGCTAATGTTATTTAATATTTTTTCAAAGACATTATTTTACGGTGAAATGATTTTTTCCATTATATTCTCAAGTGACTTCGTCTACTTTATTATCATCTTTCATAATGCAATAATTTTTTTAAATGATCCACGCTTCATAACGAACAGATTCGTCATGGTCTCATCAGAGCGCAATGAAAGGTCAAATTGATAAAAAAAGATTAGCTTATATATCTATAAATGCTACTTGAGGTTGAGTTTTTCATTTAATTCGTCGCTTCGAGTGATGCCTTATCGTTGGAGGAGGTCTGCGCGTGATTAACATTTTTAATTAAGCCGGAGGGTTGTCGGAATTTCGTTTCGCCGGAAAGGTCGTAACCCCCGGGGCAAAGCGTAGGCTTTCCGTTACACGCAGTGGCAATCGTGATTAGACAGGGCTTAAAATTCGTAACGAGATCAGAATCAACCCGGCGGGCTTGGGAAATCATTGCCTCTGTAGCGAGTCATTCACGAGGAGCTTTTTGGACAATTATGTACGAGGTCGAAATCGCATTATGTAACTGCACACGGTGATTATTCAGCTGAGAAATTCATAATTCTCGCATCAATATGAGATGCGAGATTAATTGATAGCGCTGATTAATATTCATTTATTCAGGGGCAGAGATTCGCCTCGCCATCGAGAACCGCGTTTGGCTGAAAAATCAAAATTTCCTTGTTCGTACATTTTTTATTTATAGATTGATGTAAATGGACTGTCTTTTTGGTAAACTGTCGAGACACGTTTGGCCAGAATCAAATATTTTATTCCGTACGTTTTTACTCCCATCCTTCTGTTCTTCATTTATTCATTGATAGCAGAGAGTCCTGTCTGTAAACTATCGAGACACGTTTGTCCTGAATCAGATGTCTCCTTCTACAATTTTTGCCCCTTTTCAAATGCCATTCCAAACGAAATTCCATCAAAATCCTCGTTGTATTGGAACAGCGTTTCGTTTTTTTTCTGCAAATCATATACATGGGGCATTCTACACGACCTAGGTCTGACCCTTCACCTTTTCGATTTTGTCCGCAATTTTTTATGGTTTTGTAGTACCTCTGAAGAGCACTCAGAATTTTTTGCAGATTTTTTTAGAGCGATTTGAGTCAATTATAATTTTATTATTTTTTCATATTTATTATTTTTGTAATTTTTTCAGATTTTTAACTTAGGGCTAAAAATAATTTGTCAGTAAAATTTTAGTTGAGTCAAAGCGCTCCAAAAAAAATCCTGAGTGCTCTTCAGAGGTACTACAAAACCATAAAAAAATGCGGACAAAATCGGAGAGGTGAAGGGTCAGACCCAGGTCGAATCGGTGTGAAATGCCTCATATATATGGACATGGTATCGCTGATAAACCATTACGAGGACAACGTTGGGTCGTAGCTCGGATAAAATCGATCTGTTAGAGTCGCGAAGAATCATAAATGAGGGAACGAAAATGGCTGTGCTTGGCATTAAATAATTCATATAAAAGGGGTCGGTACGAAATTGCGAAATCGAATCTTGAACGTAATGCATCGAAATTGTATCCTCATCTCTATCTCTCCTCCTTTTGTCTGTGCGAATCCGATTCTATGTCTAGCAATCTATTTTTCTTTCTCTGTCCGCGAGCCCGTGTGAAGCCTTAGACAAGTTTTTTTTTCCCCATACCTTTGTTTGTACTTTCTTTTCACCTCTGTTTCGCGCAGCATCCAGAAAACGGATATCGACTTTGGAATTTTATAGAACTTTAAGGGAACCTCGGATCAAATAGATTTTCTTTGTCGCGTTGTCTTCTGGGAAACCGGTTTAATGGAAATTCTGTACTTCGTATAATACGGTCTTCATGAAATGCCTTTGGGTATAAGTTTATCGCTTTAGCGTAAACTTAAAAGAGCGAGCGAGTCAAAGAGAAGGGCCAGACAGGAAGATTTGCATTTTGTCATAGGAATGTTAATCTGCAAAGGAGTTGAAGGAAAAAGAAAATCCGATGAGCAATATGCGTCGCTTTAGCCGAGAAATTTCTGTCACGGACTCATCCGTCGGATTTGCGAACGAGGCCAACGTTAATGAATTGCCTCTTTCGTTTTCTTGGCTCTGCTGCACGTTAATGGATATTGGAAGAAAATTAAAATAATTTTAAAGTAACTGCCCAAACAAAAATCATTTTCAGGAATTTATTGAGAGAAAAGTATTACATCGAATGTTTTGAAATTTTGAAGATATATTTGTGTTTGAATGTATGTGCATCAATTTTTTTAAATAAAAATATTCAATTTTCATGCTTGGTCTCGGTCGAGTGTCTTCAGAAAAAAAAGTTTTCCCACTTTTGCAGTGATTGCGGCCTTCAGAGTGCCTGAAATGAAAAAAATAAAAAAAGCCTGTTAAAGCCTCCTGGTTTTTTGCATGGCAAATTGATCTTTTTTATTCAATCGAAAAACTGGAGGGTTATTGTGGGAAAAAATAAATACTAAACACGCCAAAACAAGATTCAAGTCGATCGGATGATTTGTATTCGAGCTGAAACTGCATCACACTAGTTGCAAAAAATTGTGTCTGACTGAAATTTCCGTACTTCGTGATACAATAAAAATCTGAGAAAATTCAGTAACATTTGGCATGCCATGAACAACAATTATCAATAATAATATTGCCCAAAAGTTAATAATACATTGTTTAAGCAAATAATTATTGAACAATTTTTTAGTAAGTTGTTTTTTTTTTCTTAAAGAATTCGAATTCAGAATTTTCTCTCTATTTTGAAATATTATAAAAAATATTCTGAAATACAAACAAGAAATTGTCAATTTTGCAAATGGTGCATTCCAGCTATAACCGAGCGGCCATTACCTCGATATTTTTTTTTCGTGACGCCGATTTTTTTTTAGTTACTTTTCGACACAAAAACATACGTATTTCTGAAAAAAAAACAATTTTCATCCTGTTCCGTTTTAACACCTTTCAAAGTACAATTTTTTTTTTTCGACAAGAGTGTATCCTCCGATTTTTTTCAAATAAATTGACAAAAAAGTACATTCAAAATCGCATCCTTTGATCGCTATCCCATCATGGAGAAATCATTTTTCGATTTTTTCTATGTGTATGAAACTTTGAAAAATGTGTTTTCAATGTATACAAAAATGTGTACAATATTTATGTGCACATAAATATTTATGTACACATAAATATTGTAACTGTAATAATAAATAATAGCATCAACAACGTTACCTGTGTACTTACTCCTTTTTTACGAATAAAAATACATTTTTCAAAGTTTCATACACATAGAAGAAATCGAAAAATGATTTCTTCATGATGGGGAAGCGATCAAAAGTTGCGGTTTTAAATGTACTTTTGTCTCAATTTATTTGAACAAAATCGAAGGAAACACACTTGTCGAAAAAAAAAATTGTACTTTGAAAGGTGTTAACTCGGAACAGGATGAAAAATAATTTTTTTTGAGAAACACGTTTGTTTTTTTTTCGAAAAGTAACTGAAAAAAAATCGGCGTCACGAAAAAAAAAAATATCGAGGTAATGGCCGCTCGGTTATAGCTGGAATGCCCCATATGTTTTTGCATACAGGTTTGTCGTCAGCTTTGAAAAGATTCAAAGACATTAGGCTAAAAAATACATAAATACAGCTATTCTAAAAATTTCAAAACGGGAATTTCAAAATAGTGAGAAAATTCTGAAAAAATTCATGTGCGTTCAGAAAAATTGCTTCATTCGATTTGCTTAAGAAAAAAAGAATTGACCGAAAAATTGTGGAATAATTATTTATTTTAACAAATTATTAATAACTTTAGGGCTCAGATATTGGCCATTATCAGCAACTGAAGCACAATCAAAAGCAGCAGGTTAAAAATTAAGCGCGGGTAGGATTTTTTATAATCAAATTTTCCCTCGAAATTTAAATTATTTTTGCGTGAAACCGTCGGATCTGCGCGCAAAGACCCACGATTTTCCGTCGCTCGTATCAAGAAACGATCCTATCTTCGTTTTCTCACTTTTCCTGCTTCAGTTATCTCTCTCTCTCTCTCTCTCTCGTTATCGAGAGGCACCTGACCCGTTTACGACTCTGCCATGCTCGCGTTATAAAACGCTTCACCACTTTCATCGTCGTCCCTTATTTTCTCATCTCCTTTTCCGCTCGCAGAGCTTTATTCCTCCTTCTCTTCTTCCTCTCAACCTCCTCTTCTTTTCTCAGCGAATTTTCAACGTTTTCTCACCTCGCTTATTTTCCATCTTTTTTTGCCGGATCACTTACACATGTCCGGGCCACTCGGTGATTTTTATGCCTCGGCCATGCGTCTTGTGATAATACTGTGATACAGAGTTTGTATGTACATTCCATATATACAGATATATTAGTGGCATTTCGTATGCTCGACGTATGAGAAAAGTCGTTTCGGATCGCATCCAACGAAAGATTCGACCCTCTCTTTCGTCGCGTCCGGTACTTAACCCCGTTTATATTCCTGTACTTTTGCCCGAGACTTGTACGTGAAACTTGTACTCTTTTTCTCTTATTCTTTTTTTCGCCTCTCTCAACGTCCGTTTTGTTCTCCCGACATTTCTCGACGTGCTCTTTCAGCACAAGGGGAAAGTTCCTCTTTTTCGTTTTATTACCCTTCACATTCTCAAATTTCAACATGTACAACCTTTGTCTATCCGCCTCACTCCCTCTGTCTTTCTCAGTCGCCAGAACCGGGCACTTTTTCCTTTGATCTCGCGTTTTCCTTGTTTCTCAAGATTTTCGTCAAACTTTTGTGTATCTGCATAAAGTGCCAATCGTTAAGGTATGCGCGAAGAGGATAAGCGTCCAAAAGATGTCCGACGAAGCGAATTAGTTGAAATACAATTGAAACGAAAGTATACTGACCCGGATCCTGAGACGCGATGCTTTTTCCGGCCTCGAGATTCTGCAGCGGCGTCTCTTGATTAGCAGTTTACTCCGTTGGGCTCTTAGTTGTTTTACCATACTTTGCTGGATTCCATTCTCATAACATAATTATTCGATGTAATATCCCGAGGAAGAGAGGCTCTTTAATGCCAGACCAAGTCACTCGAATGAACCGCGAAACAGGAAGAAGGGCGGCAGAGGAAAATTTAATCGAAATATTTCCCGAGAGGTTCGCCCTGGCGACCATTTCACCAGCATCATATCCGAGAAAAGCAGTTTTCTTTCAATAAGTAAGAGGAAACAATCGGATATTTTCTCACCTTTATTCCTCTTGCTCTTATGAAAGTAGCCACTAATTTTTCTGCATATTTCGTTGCTTTACGGTCGCATTAAAGATAAAGTTGTTTACGTCGAAAAAACCTTGCTGTTCTGCCAAAAAAAAAAAATCCGCTTACGTCGCAGAAGTGCATTTGCATCATGATTTTTAAATTGGATTATTGCAAACGAGGCAGCTACTACAATTTTTTTTTTTTCGTGTTCCACTACTCATTAAACGAAATTTTTCGTACCAGCGATCTTGAAAACCAACTTTCAATCGATTTATCTCAGTAAGTCCAGAGACCACTTTATCATAAAAATATATCTGCGTATTAGGGTGGGTCAAATAAAATGATAAATTCTTTTTTCTTCGATATAATGAAAAAGGTATTGTTTGGCATCGAAATAAATCCTCTGCAAGTATTAGCCCTTCATATTCAAATTAAGAGGTCCCTCATCGCAAATTTTTATTTCCCATTTCAATAAAATAGGAATTTTTTTTAACTTTGGAATTTTATTAGACTTTAACCGTTGAGGTTAGGAGAATTTTGTCTAATCTTGTGACTAATCGATAAAACTAACCGTTCAAAAAATAATCGGTGATAATTATCATTTATTATCACGGATTATTTTTTGAACGTTTAGTTTTATCGATTAGACACGAGAGAGCTTTTTTGTGGAGCATCAAATGTTCTCAAAAATGTGCTAAACAAACTCTCCTAACCTCAACGGTTAAAGTCTAATAAAATTCCAAAGTTAAAAAAAAATTTCCTATGTTATTAAAAGGGGGAATAAAAATTTGCGATGAGGGACCTTTTAATTTAAATATGAAGGGCTAATTCTTGCAGAGGGTTTTTTTGAGATGCCAAACAATACATTTTTCATTATATCGAGGAAAAAAAAAATTAGTCATTTTAGTTGACCCACCCTACTCTGCATACTTCTTTCTCCGTTCATTAAGGACTCCCAAGTGGATCTTGAAGTACGTAGTCCCTGTAGTCGCGTTTTATATCGGTAACGAAGGTACACTTGCATCGAATAGAAGCGGATGTACCACAGCAATATAATCTTCACTGGAGTTCTCTCCTATCTCTACTTTAAGGGGGTGGTCTAGTGTGAAACCTGTTTTGTAAATGTTTTTTTTTTCGGGAATTTTTTTTTGACAAACCATTAAAATCAAATAATTTATGAATTGTGTATTATTTTTATTAACATTTGAACAAATTTTGTGAATTTTTTGAAGTGAATGTATTAAATATAATCGGTGATACACCGCCCAACAGGAACACATATAAAAAAAAGGTGCTCCATTGCTGCCATGATTCCGGCCATTCTGCTTATCTGAAATCAAAAAACCGAACGCCATTTCAATTGTGAGACTTAAGGCTCTACCGGGAACCAAGGTAAATTCAGAATTCCTAAAAAATCAATTTTTTTTACGCTTTAGAAAAAAAAATTCAATTTTTCGCATTGAATATTTTTTCTCGACTCTGAATAGAAAAACAATTATACCTAATTTAATTTAATTTTTTTTTCAAACCGTATATCGATGTATTTTGTCCCCCTGAACACGAATCTGCTAATAGTTGTCTCAAAAAATCAAAATTTTTATGAATTTTCATCAAAAACATTGCTCAATTTTAGCCCCATTCTGAGAAACCTCAAAATTGCAAAATTTCAAATGCCTATAACTTATTTAGACGAAAAATTTACTATTTCTGTGAAAGCTAAGTCACTATTCTACTATTTTTGACCCTCTGAAACGCTGTCAACCCGTTGACATGGAAAAAGACGAACGCATTCGGCGAATGAAATGACTGACTTCTATTTCTTATCCACTTACATTTTTAAATAACAAAATATAGTGACACGAGTGATGGCGAACGAGTCAAAAATATTCTGTTTACATTGAATTCTTGATTCAATATTTTACGTGAGATTTTTGTATGGAATCCGACCACGAAAAAGAGCAGCAGCTTCGCGTAATTGAACTTAATATTTTCTTCGATGTCTTTGCTAATTAACATTCACTGATATGTCAAAATAATTCATGTCTTCTCTATTTTGGAATGATTGTACACGTCCTCTCTCGCGCTGAACGAATTAATTTTTTCCCTCTCTTTTCTATATCATATACTTTTCTGATTCTACTGGTACCTCTTGCTACCATTGCCACTCGTTCCTCGCTTCTTCTTCTATTCTCATTCTCTCTTTCTCGTCCTCCAGGTCCTCCGTCGTAAGAACTCTTGTACAGCTTCAGCTCCTCTCCACCCCGTATAAGAAACCGTAATTCAATGTCTTGCCACGAGGAAGGATTTACTTTTCATCCCCCTTCCCACCCCCATTCCTCCCTTTCTTCCCTCATCTCACTCGCCATTCTTTTTCGTCTTATTTAGGTACATTGTACCAAGCGACTAATGCATTTGCTTCCGTAACACGGGGTGGTACTTTTTTTTCCATTCTCGTAAATTTCCGTCGGTTCGTTTGCAGCCCCATGTCTTTGGGCGAGCTTTCACATCGTTTTTTTTTCTTTTCGACCATCTCCGTGGACGATTTAGTTGCTAAATTGAGATTTTGGCACGTATTTCATGGAAATACAGAATGCGAGCAGCGCTTCTCGATGGGGTTGATGGAAAAAATGATCTGGAAAAAGAAGTGTCGATGGGGTTGATTGAGGAAAAAATTTCATGATTTTTAGTGCGACGAAAAAAACAGAAAAAAATTGGAGGAACCTCACTTAAAACTAAACATCTACAGGATGAATAAACGATGAATTAAAAAAAAATTAAATAGAGGAATAAAATTGGAGCATTCGTGGTGGAAAAACATATGAGATGATATAAGCAAATATTATGACTAAGTGTAAAAAATAAGTTTTAGGCAACGTGAAATTAAATATGTTTGCATGAATTTCATTTCGCGTTTCCTCGAAATGTTCATAGTTTTCCATGCAGAATTTGGTACGTTGTACAGAAGTGATCGGAGCAAAATGGCTACCCTTTGGAAATAGAGCGTCGCCACTCAAACAGTAAATTCACATATGCAAATCATCACCATGGCAAATCGACCAAGAGTTGGAATCGACCCCTTTCAATTTTGATGAAACTTGGTCAGAAGTTTTCGTTTTTAATAAAACGAAGTTTCACCAAAGGAAACAAAATTAAAAAAATTCTCTTCGAAAGTTATGCAAAATTCAAAATTTACGATTTTTCAAATCTTTCAAGTTTATTTTTTGAATATCTCGAAAACTATTATAGTTTCAAAAATCGTTCTGAATTCGTCTGAAAGAATATACTTGGAGCTACGAAAAAAAAAGTATTCCGAAAAAAAAAATTTGAAAAATGATGAATTTGGAGAATTTAGAATTTTCAAAAATCGTGAAAATCCAAGTTCCGTATTAAATTTTTGATTTAATTTTTTTTATATTATACCTTGTACTGATCTTAAAAGATCCTGAAAATGTTAGAAAGATGTTATTTGTTTTTTCAGAAATATGAATTTTTGAATTTTTAAAAATCGTGTAAATCCACGATCAGCATTTAATTTTTGGTTACATTTTTTTTTATATAATACCTTAAACTGATCTTAAAAGATCCTGAAATTTTCAGGATGGTGTTTTTTTGTTTCAAAAATATACATTTTTGGATTTTGGTGAAAAAAGAAATGTTTTTAATCAAAATTCAAAAATTTATATTTTTGAAAGAAAACAACACCATCCTGAAAATTTCAGGATCTTTTAAGATCAGCCCAAGGTATTGTATAAAAAGAATTTAACAAAAAATTTAATGTTGATCGTGGATTTACACGATTATTGAGAATTCAAAAATTCACATTTTTGAAAAAACAAAAAATACCGTTCTGAAAATGTCAGAATCTTTTGAGATCAGTACAAGGTATTTTATTTAAAAAATTGAACTAAAAATTTAATGTGGAACTTAAATTTTCAAGATTTTTTTAAAATTCAACATTCTCCAAATTCATCATTTTTCAATTTTTTTTTTCTAAATATTTTTTTTTCATAGCCCCAACTATACTCTTTAAGACGAATTCACAACGATTTTTCGTAACTATAACAGTTTCCGAGGTATTTAAAAAATAAACTGGAAAGATTTGAAAAAATGTGAAATTTTGAATTTTGGATGACTTTCGAAAAAAAACTTTCGTTAATAATGAAAACTTCTGTCCAAATTTAATCGAAATTGAAAGGGGTCGATTCCAACTCTGTCGATTTAACATGGAGTGCCCCATATATATTTATACATCTTTTAAAATAATTTTATTCGCATCAGTTTGCGCAACTGAGACATCAATTGGGTCAGCTTATGCTCGTTGTGATTAAAATCTGCTGATTGCTTCATTAAAATGTGTTTTTTGGTCTCTCAATCATTTTTGGAGGGCCCGCGTTTTGCCCCAGTTAACTGTTTTGCCCCGGTATTCCCTACATTTATATAAATTCTGGAATATGAATATTATTTCGGTCTCTCGCGTTCGAAATATCATGCGAAGTGGTTTGACGCATGAAGCAACAGCACAAACGAGGTGTAAACAAATGGGATATGATGCTGCTGAGAATGCGCTGCGGCGATCTCCCATATAAGAGGAGAGAACATCGCACACGAGAGGCGTTTATTCATGCACAACTTGGAATGAGCCCGGGAATGAATTATTACGCAAGTTCACCGTTGTGTGAACACGACCGCGAAAACGGCGCGCTCTCTCTCTCTCCTCCTGTTTGTTTCTCTCTCTCTATCTCTCTTTCGCTTTTGCTCTCTCCCCTAAAAGCGCATTAATTATGTTGCGCGCCTTCGGCGATGATTCCTAATCTTTGTGATTAAGTACGTGAATTTGCGGTTGTTGCATGTTCCAACGCACAGGATGCAAAACTAAACTAACGTTCCACAGAAACTAAAGGATTGAACGTCGCTTAAAGCGTACATCAACCTCGTGAAACACAGTTTGCGAATTTGTCCCGTTTAAATCAATCCGCAACATCCGTTTTCAACCGAACATACTGACAGCACACTGTTGATACTCGTTATCAAGAGGAAAATCACGTATTTCGTGAAAATTAATGAATCAGTCATAAATTATTCAAATATCAATTAAATTATATTTTTCCGAGGTTTATGGAATTGCTGGATTTACAGAAAGGCAAAAAATCCAAAAACTTGTGGAAAAAAATGAATTGTCTATTTTCCATTATCACGTGATGCTTTGAGATCGTATTTTCAATTGTAAAATCAACGTTTCCATTTTGGTGTTACTATTTTTTTCAAACAAGGTCAAACAAGGTCATGCTTGAAGTACGATCAAAACTAGAGTGGATGGGAAACATGTGGATCGCTGACTTCACCTGAAGTACCCCACATTCATGTGTTTGGTACCTAAGAGAACATAAAATTCGAGATGAATCATGTGTACCATTAAATTTAATGATGCACACCCATTTAACGTTGGCTCGAATAACTTTTAATGAAGACGCATACGCCACAAGAGAAATCTGTAAAGTTGAAAAACTTGAAAGAAGAAGTCGCGTCGACGCGCCTTACACTGAAGTGGTTTCACGTATCAAGCTTGAACACTTTTGGCTTGAACGCCAACAAGTCGGAGGGGGTCGATAGCGCGGGCTCGTCGAGGTGAGACTCCATCCCGTTTTGGTGCGTTGAATAGAAGATTTAAGATAACCTCATTAACAAGTATACGTAGCAGAGAGGGGAATTTCCGTCGACGCATCTTGCGATAATACGCTTCGTTAAACTTAATTGACACGAAAGGAAGCGTTTCAGAAGAGCCCAGTGAGCTTCTGCCTTATATAAACTATGTACTGGGATCATGGCTATGGGTCATTCCACGTCAAATCGACCAATAGTTGGAATCGAACCCTTTCAATTTCCATGAAATTTGGTCAGAAGTTTTCTTCCACCGTAAAATGAAGTTCTACCAAAGGAAAAAAATTAAAAAGTTTTTTTTTCAAAAGTAATGCAAAATTCAAAATTTCACCACTTTCTCAATTTTTCAAGTTTTTTTTTTAATATCTCAAAAACTATTATAGTTACGAAAAAATCGTTCTGGGTTCGTTTTAAAGAGTATACTTGGGGCTACGAAAAAAAAAAATATTCTGAAAAAAAATTTTGAAAAATGATTAATTTGAAGAATTTTGAATTTTCAAAAAAACGTGAAAATCCACGATCAACATTAAATTCTTTGTTCATTTTTTTTAAATATAATACATTTTACTGATCTTAAAAGATCCTGAAAATGTTCAATGTTAAAAGATCCTGAAAATTTCAGGGCCTTTTAACATTAAACATTAAATTTTTTGTTAAATTTAATGTTGATCGTGGATTTGCACGATATTTAAAAATTCAAAAATTCATATTTTTGAAAAAACAAAAGACCTTTCTGGAAATTTTAGGATCTTTTAAGATCAGTACAAGGTACTACACGAGGTATACAAGGATTTGCACGATTTGTAAAAATTCAAAATTCTCCAAATTCATCATTTTTCAAAAAAAAAATTCAGAATATTTTGTTTTCGTAGCCCCAAGTATACTCTTCAAGACGAACCCAGAACAATTTTTTCGTAACTATGACAGTTTTCGAGATATTTAAAAAATAAACTTGAAAGATTTAAAAAATTGTGAAATTTTGAATTTTGCATAACTTTCGAAAAAAAAAAATTTAATTTTGTTTCCTTTGGTAGAACTTCGTTTTATTAAAAACGAAAACTTCTGACCAAATTTCATCGAAATTGAAAGGGGTCGATTCCAACTCTTTGTCGAATTGACATGGAATGACCCCTATATATATCTTAATTAATAATCCCGCTCAACATAGCGTGATAGTGGATTAATTTCTGAGCAAAACTAAAAGAAAAAATGTCCTGCAATTGATACTTCCCGAATTACAAGCGTTCGAAAGTATCGACGGGTAACACAATAAACATATTTGATGTTTGATAACAATATCAGCGACAGTATCAGAGTGAGAACAATGTTTCCAGGTTAGATCGGTTATTAATAAATTAATTTTTTATTTCTTAAATGTAAATATAAAAATAAGTTCTAAGAAAAAAAATATAGACACCCATATGATGGAGAACAATTCGATTTTGCAAATTTGACGACTTTTTTGAAATCTCAAGTGCTCTGTCCCTTGGAAATTGTCCGCTTATCACGAACATATATGTTTTGCTGAATGTCTACATGAACAGCCTCGCTCTTCAATAGCCTTGTTTGATTGACTTCGTCTACCATTATTATACCGAGAGCACCGAAGTTTGCACCCTTTGCCAGAGTACGGGGGCTCGGGCATTGTTTTCCACCTTGAGACTTGGCTCCTAGCCATCGATATTAATAATGCAGATGCTCCAGGCAGGTTGTTATTTCCATCTATATATATGCAATATACCAGCTGTACAGAAACGGTGTAATATCAGATATCCCGAATGAAAAAGTGTTGGTAGTGGTTAAAGCCATGACTAAATTTCCAATTCTCACGATTTTTGATTGAAGAAAATAGAAGAGAAATTCATCTACTGCGGTAAAGTTCTGGGTAATTATAAAGTTTGATGGCTTGTCCGAATTTTCTCGAGTCTTGAAATTTTTCTTGGCCATACCCTTTCTTCTAACACGAGCACTGATTTTCCGGTGGGGAAGTTCGGAAAAGTTGGGTCCTACTATTTTCTTTTCTTCTCATGAGACATCAAACCCCATAATTTCAGACTACTCTCTTTTTAAAATCATATCTCCCATTTCTTGTGACAAATTGACTAAATTGCTCATAGTTACAGAAAATGTCGAACAACTTGTTTTTTTCCCCGAAAAAAAACCATCGGAATTGCGCCAAAGTTTCTGGTTATCCATAATGGACGAGTGGACGTACGTTTAACGAGTACAGTGGTACTGTTTAGTCCGTTTAGCGTTTGGCGCAACCCCAAAACGTCGCATATGTGGTTAACTTCACTGACGACCCCACTGCGACCTGCCATCAACTGAATTGCACTCGTTATCGCTAATGACAATGTCAATGCACTTATCATTAATTGCAATTTCGTTATTGGAATTCGGCGCGGATTGCGAGGTAACCTCCGCAAGAGTCCGAAACATTCGCCAATTCGAAAGAACCATCCAAATCGTAAAAATTCATCCACGTGTCCAACAGCGAACGAATGTCACATCAGTGGTCGGCATCTTTGTTTTTCTGAATTCTCGCGTCAATTTAATTATGAAATATTTCGACACACCTGGGAAAATTGAATGCAAAATAATTCCCGGACATAATTCCATTACTGGCCGGGAATTTCGAGAAACTCGGTGGAACAATGACCTATCAGGATAATTTGCATAACACATCGCATTGATGGCAGAATCGAACAATCACGGTCGTGGCGAAACAGTGTCGATTGGATGTAATCGTGATTACGAATGATTCGCACACGGGCATACGTTGTGTCTTAGGCTTTATGCTAATCGGTTTGTCGGAGTCGGGTCATTGTCAAAACCTATCGCAAATTCCATTGCGCAGACAAACAACGATGATAGAACAGTGATCGTGGGTAGGACCTGAACACCAAATGACAAAAATCAAGTAGTTAATGATAGAGTTGCGAATACAATATTCTTGTTCCAAGATACAAACAATGATTACCTGTTCCTCCGCGTTTATTAGGAGTACTTTATTTTCAAATAGTGTAGTTCAATTCAATACGAGTTGGAATGGAAAGAAAAAAATGCTATTTAATCAGACTTGCGGAGTGTCCAAACCTAATAAACCTAAAACGCGAAAAATTCCCAGATACTTCTAAATGGCATTAACGTTTTTATCACTAGATTTAAAACCTTATACCTTAAAGTACCTTGCCTTAAGATAAGGTACTTTAAGGTTCCTAAACCTTATAGTAAACCTTATAGTTGTATTAAGATCATCATCCTCGTCGTTGATCTTGTGGATCATCCCACAAATGTGGTATAAGTCACTCCATCTATCGGATTTTTCATTTCCAAGATCTAAGTCGAGGGTTGTCCGACATCATCTCCAGTTGGAGGAAAGTTATCGTTTGATCCTACCGTCGGTTGTGCAGAACTTGTGGGCTGTATCCTGTATTCATACTCGATTAATAACCAATACCTCGATTAATCAAAGGTTGGATAAGCGAGGTTCTCTATTAAAGAGCGTTCCGCTAATTAACTAAGTGACGCTGCAATACCGACGGATGGTTACAACGATACGTTTGTTTCCTTATTTTGCCACTACGTCGTTCAGCGCCATTACACTTCATTGACGTACCAAAGACAACAAACTCTTAACCTTAAACTCCCAAATAAGTGTCCAAGATAACTGTACAGTCATCAATATTATTGTTTTCATCGTCGCTTCGTTACATGTGGCAATTTTTTGTCTCAGATCGGATCTTATTGCGAGCAGCATGATTCCAGCTAGACTCATCGAAACGTCTTGTCGGATCAATGAGAATTTGACGTCTCCGTCGGTGGATGGAAATTCATCCATTTGCTTGCTACGAATGACGGTAAGTTGATCTTCGTATCATTTGTACTTTCATAACCGCAATTGTATATGGGTCATTCCATATCAAATTGACCAATTATTTATTTTTTATTTTTATTTATTTATTTTTTAAATATCTCGAAAACTATCATAGTTACGAAAAAATCGTTCTAGTTTCGTCTTAAAGAGTACACTTGGGGCTGTGAAAAAAAATATTCTGAAACAAAATTTTGAAAAATGATGAATTAGGAGAATTTTTAATTTTTAAAAATCGTGAAAATCCACGATCAACAATTTTTTATTCAGTTTTTTTTTATATCATACCTTGTAATCTTAAAAAATCCTGAAATTTTCAGACAGGTGTTTTTTTTTTCAAAAATATGAATTGTTGAATTTTGGTAAACAGAAAATTTTGTTTACCTCTAAGTTAAGTAAAGTTGAGCAATCATGTAATTATTACTGCTCAAAATTACAAAATTACATGATTGCAGAACTTTACATAGAGGTCAGAAATTTTTTTTTTTTTTTACAAAAATTCAAAAGTTCATATTTTTGAAAAAGAAAACACCTTTCTGAAAATTTCAGGACCTTTTAAGATCAATACAAGGTATTATATAACAAAAAATGGAACCAAAAATTTAATGTTGATCGTGGATTTTCACGATTGTTAAAAATTCAAAATTCGCCAAATTCATTTTTCAAAAAAATTTTTCACAATATATTTCTTTTCGTAGCCCCAAGTAGATACTTTTTAAGACTTTTTAAGACGAACGAAGAACAATTTTTTCGTAACTATAATAGTTTATGAGATATTTAAAGAATAAACTTGAAAAATTGAAAAAAAAAATGGAGAAAATTGAATTATGCATAACTTTCGAAAAAAAATTTTTAAAGTTGTTTACTTTGATAGAACTTTGTTTTATGATAAAACAAAAGGACTCGATTCCAACTATTGGTCGATTTGACATGGAATGACCCAGATATATAATTTTAATGCATTATTCTGATTCAACACTTACCTATTCCGTCCAATTTTGATCCAATAATACGAGAATTTCAAGGCACTACCGACGCAATCTGAGTTTGACGGTAAAGTAGAATCCTGTAAACGAAAATAACGGTAAAACAGGACAGAATTTTCATCCTGTGCGATACAATAATCACTCTGTCGAATCACAAACGTATACTCCAATGTTCCTTGCATTTATTTACGAATAACAGTAATATACGAAACAATCTGATGCATTGAATTGATAAAAAATATATATGTATATTAATGTATCGATCCTAATCGCTGTTACAAACATACGGCCAATATATTATATTCGTTCGCACGAATCGTCGTTTTTTCACATATTTTCGCAATTAGTCGACGCGTTCGCAACAATTCTTTCAAACGAACAGAACAAAACGTAACCTGTTACAGGTGTGTCAATAAATTACCAAACAATGACTCGGTGCTCGTTCTTCGCTATTTCTAGGACACAATTATTTTCTATTCGAGTGTACGCACACTTTTAGTCCATTCAATTGAATTTCACGAGCATTGTTTTCAATTATTAAAATATTCTCTTTATTCCTCTTTCATACTAAACGTTTCGGACAAACAGATCAATTGAGAATGAGAAATCAAAATATGAAAACTTTGAAATCGTCTTTTACATCCACAAAATAGTTGTTTTCTTACACTTAGTCTTTTTCATTGGAGTCAAAGAGGTTCGATAAAGTTTTCTTTCACTTTTTCCTCTTTCTCTGCATCGGTTTCGTTGTTTTGGTGGATTTTCTATCATTCTCCTTGAAATAACCGCTTATGGAATCGCCCTGTAAACCGTACGATTTTTTGAACGATTTCAGCCAATAGGGACTGGCGTCAAATTTGAATCTCGAACCGTAAAGATCCCTCGCTACATCGATCGCCCAATCTCGAAGTATCTCCTTCGTCACGGTTACCGATTTTTTCCTGGCCGCGAGAAATCTCTCGTAGGTTTGATTGCCAATCTCACGATACTTGTCCCGCAGTGCACCACCGTTCACAATTTGTTCCTCCCATTGCGATAATTGTCGCAAACTACTGAGCTGCGACACTCCGTTTTCGCGTAGATCCTTCAATCGCCATTCTGGATGCAACGATGCCAATTCGATGGCCTTCTTTTTTACGTCGAGAGGAATGTTTGTTTTTGGGGTGCCCTTCTTCGAGTGTTTCTTCTTCTTGTTCGTTGTCTTCTCCACTGAATCGATGCTGCTCGATAACGATAAGGGCGATGGCGGTAAATTCTTGCTGTTCGTTTCGCTGCTTTCAGTCAGGTTTAACGAAGCTGATGCTGAAATTTCCCTCCCAACGTCCATTTCATCGTCGACCCTCTCAACGTCCATTTCATCGTCGATCGTCCTCTCAACGTTAGACTTTTCCACATTGTCGATGACCTTCGCGATATTATGATTTTCCGCTTGTCTCGGAGGCGACAGTACTACGATTTCTTCGGGATCATTTTCCGGGATCAATTCTTCCTTTATCTCGATTTCGTCGTCTTCAAACGTTGACGCTCTTGGCACGCTTTCGTTCATCCGTCGAGGCTCCCGAATCGTCGTACTCTCGTCGATGGTCTTGTCGATCGTTTCCACCCTCTTTCGGACGTTGATCGTCACGATACGCTCGAATATCTCGTGTCCAAGCAGCGTCGCTTCCAAAGACAAAAGATTGCTCGGATTTCTCGACAAACGATTGCTCTGTCTCAGCAGTACGATGCAATAATTAATCGCGTCCGTGAATATCTGTTTTTCACGCTCATAATCAACGGGAACCGGTAAATTCCACTGATGATCGTCGGCGACCGTTTCTACCGATAAAATTTCGATAACGTCCGATATCTTCGATGAAAATGACGACATTTTGACGATATTGTGACGCGTCTTCGATAATCAAGCTCGACTTTTCCTCGTTTAATTTTCGCCAACGAGTGATAGACGTGCGCGTGTTGGTTTTGAGCTGATTACAAATCTGTACTGCCGAGACGATTTTCGCGTGAGTCGAGTTTATCCGACGATAATACCTCTCCCTCTCTTCCCCCTCACCTTTTCACATTGCCAATCGAAATTCACAGAGAAAGAGAGAGAGAGAGAGGAAGAAAGAGAGAGAGAGAGAGGTAGAGAGAAAGAGAGAGAGAGAGAGAGAGGATTCGTCAGGTACACAAATTTTCGGTAATCTGTACGAATATTTTCGTTCCATTTCATCCAGACATAATAAAAATAAAAGGCAAGGGAGATACAACTTTTTTTCCGCCTCGCTACTTCATTCGTGGGCCAGAAAATTTTAATGTAATTCCACGAGCGAAAGCTCTGATAACGCCTGAACTTGATTCTTGTACAAAATTTAGTGGTCCTTGAAAATTGCGGCATTTATAAAAAAATCGTGGAAATTAGAATTTTCGGTTTTTCATCTTTATTGGCATGATTTCAAATTTGTTTGGAATTATGGCTTCCTTATGGGAGAAGCTTTGTTAATAGTGAAGAAAAAAATCGCAAGAATGTGAGGCATTCCATGCAGTTTCGAATGGTCACAAATTTTGCACTCTTGAAAAAATTGAAATTTTGTCAAATTATTTATTTAATTATATGAAAAAGAGTAAATTTTTTCAAAATTTTTTGATCGCATTTTTGTTTAGTTTTTCAAAATTTCAAAGTTTTCTAAGTACCCTTATATCTTGCATACAATTAAACAGAAAAATGTATCAGACAAAAAAGTTGCAGTTTTATATAAACTTTGTGACATTTTTTATTTTTTATTTTTCGAGTTTAAAAAATGACTATTTTCATCAAAAATATACGACAATAATTTTTTTGGTCGGTATGTCGCTTTCGATTTATCTCAAAAAATTCCAGAAAATACTCTGAAGTGCGTAAAATAGATACGGATTTTTTTTTTAGATGGCTTGATTAGTTGTTCCCAAGCTATGCTTTGTTTTATTATTATTTTTTTTTTTTTAGAAAAATCAATTATTGTTATTAAAAATTATTATTATTTTGTCGATATTTATTATCTGAAAAATGTGAGAAAAATTTGGGAGGAATCAATTTTTAATAATCATTGATTATTCTTAGAAAAAAAAAACAAAAAAACAATAATAACACAAAGCACAACTTTGGGGCAACTAATCGAGCCATCTGAAAGAAAAATACGTGTCTATTGTACACACTTCAGAGTATTTTCTGGACTTTTTTTAGTGTGAATCAAAAGTGACATACCGACCGAAAAAAATTATTTTAATATACTTTTGATAAAAATGGTCATTTTTTAAACTCGAAAAATTCGAAAAAAAAAATTTCGCAATGTTTATGTAAAACTGCAACTATTTTGTCTGCAACATTGTTCTGTTCAATCGCATGCTTTCAAGATATAACAGTACTTATCAAATTTTGAAATTTTGAAAAACGCAAAAAAATGCGATTCAAGAATTTTGAAAAAATTTACACTGCTCTTTTTCATATAATTAAATAATTTGACAAAATTTCAAATTTGTCGAGAGTGGACAACTTTTTGACCGTTCGAAACCGCATGGAATGTCTCATATAGATTATGAGTAAGTAACAGAATTGAAAATTTCATCTGACGGAAAGAAATCTAGAATCTGTGAGCAAATTTATAATTTGCAGGATTTTTTCAAGCGATCATGAATGAAAAACTTATTAAAATATCAAAGTACGATTGAGCGATGTGGAAATATAAATATGCATATTTTTCTGTATTCAGATCGAGGAACCAGCTTCTATCGAGGGCAAAGAGCCAAAACGTCGAAACATTACCATGGATCTTCCACCGGCCACTTTGAACACACTCGTCGATGATTTTACGAAAATTCGCGAACAATTGGCAAACGTAGCTAGAAAATGAATAAAATGTCCAAATGAAGTTGGTAAAAAAAAATTAAAATCAAATAAAAATAAAAATTTCTTCTCTCTACATTGTTTTTTTTCAACAATTTCCTTCTCACCTCTCTGAAATACGTTGCTTTACATTTGGTTCCTTTTTCTATTTTTTTTTTTTTTTTGAGGTAACACCTGTGTATAAATACGGATCATAACACTTTTACACTTGTAATTTCAGCAATAACAATTTTTATTGTACGTAAGTTGCAAAATTAAATGAATAATGACAGTGGTACATGGCGCATTGGACGGAAGGGCCCAAAAACACTTCGCATTATATAGGTGATTAAATTAGGATTATAAGATTCGTCGTGGTGCGATTTTGCGTCAAGTTAATAAGTTCGTTGCAAAACAAACGGAGAGAGAGACTGAAGTATCCTTTCGTTATTTCTTTTTTCCTTCTTTTTTTTGTTTACACGATAAAGAAATTTCGAACAAACCTTGTTATAAAAAATCTATTGAAGCCATTGCCCCGGCGATACCGTGACAAATATTTCGATATGCTCCTACTTATAAATGGTTTTTTTTTGCATTTTTTTTTGTCCTCTTTTTCTTTTATATTACAATAATTAACATCGTGTCACATACAGACTTATACACTAACGATATGACTACAGCTCCAAACCAGCAGAGCATTATCGATGAGAATGAGAATTCTTATTCATTCACGTGAAGTTCACGATTGAAATATTGATATGCCAATGTATTTATAAAACATTACAAATCATTAATGCCGATGCGAGCAATTTTCGTGCATTGTTTTTTTTTTGCTCGCTCACTCATTATTAATGTCTTACGATTGCAGAAAAACCCTTCGAAACTTTTCTTTCCATCTCTAACTTCCTTTCTCATCGTCTCCTGTTTCCATCTGTTATTTTTTTTTCTCCCTCAGTGATTAATCGATGCGAACTACGCGAACTGGCTGTAACGCTGCTTTTGCATCGCACATGACTTTTATTTACTTTTCTTTTTATTCATCTCATCTTCGTTAATTTTTATTCTGCAGATGATCAACGAATTAACGTTTTTTTTTAAATCTTCTCTCTCTCTCTCTCTCTTTTGATCTTTTAATTTTGTCGCTTATGTTGCTGATTCGAAATTCAATGATTGACACAATTTTGACAATATTGCTCGCCTTTACGTCGTTTACAGTACGTATTACATGTATTGTCCTCGTTATGTGCGAAATTCGATCTGCCCGGATTTTTCGAATTGATAAAATTTTAAAAGATAAGAACAATTTCGTTTGTTTGTCTTTTGCAGCCTCCGTACAACAAGCTCTCGCGTTCAAACAATCAGTCACCGAAATTCGTCATTTTTAAACGAATTGTTTCATTTCCTTTTAATCTTATCCACGTGCCGAGCAATTGCCATTCTTCTCATTCAAATTTATTTCATCGCTGTGGGGAGATTTTTTTGTTTTTAGAAAAAGAAACGTATATATATATATAGATGTCATACAGATGTATATACAAGAGAAATGAAAAAAAAAACAATAAATGTGCATGTGACATTCATGCGATGGTTATATATCCGTATGCGACGCGACACGTTTAATTCTGTAAATCTCATTGCATCTCGACAAAAAGTGCATCAGGGAAGAAAAAAAACAGTCTTGGGATAAAGTAATGACGAAAAAAGAAGGAAAAAATAAAATGAGAACGGTTTGACGTAAATTCGCTTAATAAATATCGTGTATTCGCCCAATAGATATATATATGTATATACATATATATTCAGTTAAATCTATATATACATATATATATATGTCCGTGTTTTACAATGAGAATGATTAAAAATTATTATCGCAATAAACGAGGCGTTTGGAGTGGTCGTTTCGGTCGGTATGATACGATTCGACGATTTTCAAAATTTCTTCCTTTTTTTAAATTACTTAATTAATTAAATAATTAATTCCCCTTCCCCCCAATCTTGTACAAATACGCGTGTCTTCTTCGATATACGTTTATAGTACATATATATTAGGGTGAATCGAAAAAATTAAAAACTGTTGGCTACCCCTAAAAAACGAAGATATCGTTGAAATAAAGGTCTCTGTGCAATGGTTCGATTTTTTGACTTTTTGTAGAGGGCACGCGGGACTTTCAAAAACGCCATTTTTAGCGTTAAATTTACTATATCAATTATAAACGGAAACAGATCACCAACACAAGGTGCCCAGATATGTACTCTTTCAAACCCATATTTACTGAACATTAACAAATGGTTCATATATAAAAAAAAAAAAATCACCGAAAATCAATATTTTCACAATTCGCCAATTCATTATATCATTAAATATTGATTTTTGTCTTCTAAAACGTTTTTGTATTTCTTCCATCTTTTTTTCTTTCAAAACTAAGTATCAGTATTGCTTACAATTCGAAAATTGCTAAAAAATAAATCTTTTTAAATATGAAAATTTCCAAAATAAATATTTATTTTTTAGCAATTGTCGCATTGTAGGCAATACTGATACCGAGTTTTACAAGAAAAAAGATGATAGAAATAAAAAAAACGTGTTAGAAGAAAAAAAATCAATATCTAATAATATAAGTAATTGAAAAATAGTGAAAATATTGATTCTCAGAGATTTTTTTTCGAATATATGAACCATTTGTTAATGTTCAGTAAACATGGGTTTGAAAGAGTACATATCTGGGTACCTCATATAAAAAATTTAGAATTTTTTGAATGATCTGTTTTCGTTTATCAGTGATATGGAAAATTTAACGCTAAAAATGGCGTTTTTGAACTTCCCGCGCGTCCTCTAAAAAAATTCAAAAAATCGAACCGTTGCGCAGAGACCTTTATTTCAACGATATCTTGATTTTTGGGGGTATCCAACAGTTTTTAATTTTTTCGATTCACCCTAATATATATAATATATACATATCATATATATATATATGTATATATATATATATATATCTATCGAATCGTTGACAAGCATAACGGCGATGTATATAATTAAAGGCAATAAAAAAATTTTCGACCACGAAAGTGTTTTGGCGCATGCTTGGCGCGGATTGCCAATTCGATTGTACGAAGGCGTTATTTTGTTTTGAGTTTTCTTTTCATTTTTTTTTGTATTTTTGTCATTGTTAATTTTTCATTCTGTAAATTTTCTTCTTTTTTTAAAATCTTATTATGGTATATATGGAATCGTTCAAGTGTACAATTACGAATTATGGACCGATCGATTAATTGATCAGTCACGTTAATCAGCTTAAGACAGTTTGGAGCTCGTTAAACGATATCTACATGCTGGGGGGCAGAGCAGGGAGGGGGGGCTGTAGATTAATTTTTTTTTTTTCGTTTGCCACAAACAAGGAATGTCGTCGTACATTATATCAACATTTAATAAAATATCTGAAACATTAACGAATAGACTATATGATTACCATTACGACTGCCTTAAGGTATAGCTAATTAATAATATCAGCAATGACTTGAATCGATATCCAATAATAATAATAATAATAATAATAATACGGATAATAATAATAGTAATCATAACGAAAGTAATACTAATAATAATAATGTGGATAGTTTCTTCTTTTTCTTCCTCCTCATTTTCTGCGCTATTTTTTTCATCTCTCTCCTTCTCCGAATTAGTGGTGTTAATAAAACGATAAATATGCATCCTCATACTTATCCAATTATTTATATTAAATCATGTTTTTCTTCCTTCTTTTTTTTCTTTAAATAACATTTAATCGATTTTGTTTACGTTAAATTTTTTTTTAATTGTTTTTTTTTCTTGCTTTAAGGAGTATTATTGGTGTTGATATTATTGGAAATGCTCGATGCTGCACTCGAAACTTTCGGCATCATCTTCATTATCACACTTTTCATCCGCACTTTGACATTCGCACTTTTTCTTTCTTTCTTCTTCATTCTCGCTTTTTCACTTTCGTTTCTCTCTCTCTCGCTTACTCTCTCTTTTTCTGTTTTACTTTCAACGTCAAACGATCTCCCATTTACTGCATTAGAGCTTTAGCCGTAACTAATAGGCATTACGCGTTAAATCTAACACGAGGGTATGTCCTAACAGCTCTTTCTTTTTTTTTGTCGTTCGTTTTGGGTTTTTTTTTGTTAATCGTTTATTTCTAAATATTTACAGCGAATAATATCAGCCTTGGAAAAAAAAACTAAAGCGGAATGAAAATTGATTTTTTTTCCGTGTCGATCGTGAACTTCACTTCCCAATCGATACAAATAGATGAGTTTTTTTATTGACACGTTTATGTATATATATATTTTTTTTCTTTCGTTTTCTTCAAACGTGAAATTCGCATACTTCCACCAGTCGATAAGAGCCCTCACACCTCCCTCAACCTTTTTGTTAAAATATTCGATCATTGTCACTTTTCGTATTGGTTTGTTTTTTTTTCTGCTTCGTCTTTAAAGGATCGGTCTCTATGCTGAACGAAGAATTATGATGAAATAATAATTTACAAGAAAAAACAGGGATTCTAGAGTTTCGCTATCTTCAGCCTCGATAATAAAAAATAAAAATAAAAATAAAATGAGACATCTGAATTTATTTGAGATTATATATCAATCGAAGGTTTTTGCAACGAACTCCCACCGTTAGCCGATATGAGATATTAAAATTATTTGATGCTCCTGCCTCTTCCGATGAAATTTTACGACCTTCCACTCGATTTTTCATTGTTTTTTTTTTCTTCTCGCTCACTACATTTACGCGTATGCTCTATTTGTTTACACTGTGTACAGCTTGAAAATTTCGACGTCGCCGTGTCGCTCGTGCCATTCAAAAGGAACGAAAAAAAAAAAATTCATTTTTTTTTCTTTTAAATAAATCTTATCGATATTATTTCTCTATCTTCGAATACTGACAGGACATGCCCACGTACGAGGTACTCATGACGGGGAAATAATTTATCTATATGAAACTTCGTAACTATAGCAATGTTTATCATCGTTTAGGTGATATTTATTTTATTTATTTTGTTTTTATTAATTTTTTTCTTCCTCCTCGCTTTCCATCCTATCTTGTATTATGATGGGTGACGTTCGAATGCTCCGTATCTTCCGCAAAATGTGTGAGAAATTTCCCGTTGTTTGTTGGTTTTTTTTGCGTTTCAACGTGTCTCATAACCAAATAATCTAGATCTTGTAGTCGTACAAACAAATTCATCGATATATCGTTGCCCTGAGTGCCTTAAAGAAACGCTCCTTTTTCTCTTCTCCATTGATTTTTCGTTCGCACGATCGACGCTTTGAATTTTTCCATTTTTTTTTACCTCTTCAGAGCTACCATCGATGGTCACGTTCTATTTTTTTCCTCACGTTATTCTGCGTCGTACGATTTACTCCGACGATTTTCCTTCGGTTTTTCTCACCTCTGCGGATCTTTGCGGATTTTTCCGAAATATCTTCTGAGGAAATAGTTTCAGAATTTTTAAATATTTATTTGAAGAAAAGAAAATGAACAAAAAAATGTAAGACCATTTTACAAAGAGGTGATAATATTTTTTTTTTTTGAAATGGCGATTGTGATCGATTGACACAAATTTTTTGACAATTTTGCTCAACGATGATTCTTTATTTTTAATTCCTGATTAAATATTTTTTATTTAATCGTCATTGCAATAAAAAAAAAATAGCTGTAATAATAATAAGTCTGTGTGTGTGTGTCTCGTCGCAAAAATCGGCAAAGAGCTCGCAAAGATTTTTCCATCCCTTCTTAAATTTCCATCGTGGAATCGGCAGACGCGATAGATGAAGAAAAAAAAAGTTATTTTTTAACATTATATATACATAGCGAGGTCGCACTAACACGCAAGGCTTGTGTAATTTTATTTTCTCTCATTTTACTTCTCTCTCTCTCTCTCTCTCTCTCTCTCTCACGTTTTTGTTATTTTTGCATCGGAATTTTACGCCTGATTACACAATATCGGAATTCGCAGGAAGTCCGGATAGGAAGACCGGGCTCGAGATAAATGGAACGTTGTGTATTTAGTAGTATTAGCAGTACAATTTCGCGGGTGTTCCTCTTTTTTCTGTTGGACGAGACATTTTTTAATTTTTTTTATTTTTTCGAAATTCTTCGCTGGGTTTGATAATATTGGAAAATTCGATAACCGTATTAAATCCCTTAAAATCCGTTAAATCTCGTATCAGCCCTCGCGCGGCGACCGGACGAGAGCCGTCGATTTTATTTAATAAATCGTTATTAATTATTACGTTATTACAATTACTTTGCAGCACGATCAAAGTCTCGTGATACCAAGTAGAGGCAATTTTTTTTCTTCTTAATTATCATTATTATTATTATTATTATTATTATGATTATTATTATTATTATTATTATTATTTAATTACTATTATTATTTCGATTCGGCATTAAATATATATAAATTTTGGATAAATCCGTCAACGGCGTTTATCGTCACGGTTTTGGGGGAGGTGGTGGAGATTTTTCGTGGCTTGACCGATTTTTTTTTCCTATAGTCTTACAACGATAACCAGGATATTTACAAAACATTCAGTTTCACTCGCCACCGGAGATGAAGTTAAGAAGTGTTTCTGTGTGTGTTTGTTTATTTTTCTCTCGTTTCACGCGTAGCTTGAATGTTCTTAAAAATTAGCCTTTTTACATATAGATTATTTGCTTGTTTGTTGTTTTTTTTTCTTTGTTCGGGCGAAAAAAATAGAGCTATGTTTTTTTTTAAATCGTATTCCCATTCACTATTATGCGCGCGATGCTCATTTTTTTCTCGTTTTCTTTCGTTTTTTTCTTCTTTGTTTGCTTTGTTATGTAATTTTTAAAAATTATTTATAATACGGGCTTAGCATAACCCGGGGCAACTCGGCAGGATGTTTATCTGAGCTAGTACCGTTAAGAGTTTCCATTTTTTTTTATTCCTCTTCTTCCTCCTCCTCTTCTTCTTTTTCTTCTTCTTCTTCTTCCGCTTCATCCTCGGCTCTCTCCTCTTCGTCCTCTTCGTTAATTCATTATAATGGTAGGTATTTCGAAGTTGTCTAAAATGCGTACAAACGGAGATGCGGAATCATATTTGTAATTTATCTTGTAGGAGTCACTTTGAGGCTCGTTCTCTCTCTCTCTCTCTCTCTCTCTCTCTCTCTCTCTCTCTCTCTCTCATTCATAATCTCGCGCGCTTTTTTCTCTTTTTAATTTGAATTTATTTTCATCTCTCACTCAAATTGCACTCACGACTAAAAATTATTGGTTTATTCGTCCTCCTGCTTTTGGTTTACTCAAAATTGCCTAATTATCTATAACGAGGACGTTATCTCGGATTAATTTTGAGAATGATTATGCAAAGCCAATATAATATAAATATTTCTATATATATATATATATATATATATATATATATATATATATATATATATATATATATATATATATATATATTATTTGTTGTTGTTTTTTTACCGTTTTTTTTCTTTCATTTAGTTTGAAGCTTCACACAGCCAAAAAATGAAAAGCACTTAAAACAGTGCTCAACACTATATAAATAAGTTCCTCGATCGATTAATTCATTAATTAATTATAATGAAACGGATTCCGATTGGCCGGAGCACAGCGCGGGATACAACACATTTTTTCGTTTGTTCGTTCGTTTTTTGTGTGTTTTGTTTTTTTTTTGTTCAAACGTTATTCCATTTTTTTTCTTCATTTTTTAAATTCTTTATTTTTCCTCTCTTCAATCTTCTCTTCATAAATCGTTAATAAGCCTACTGAGTAGCTTAGTTGGTAGTCGAAGTCATTCATGTACATTAGTAACAGTATTTTTTTTTTCCTCCTCTCATCATTCCTCTCTTACTCGCGTAATGAATGATTATTATTATTATTTTTTTTTCAGTGTGAGCGGTATTCAACGTTTTATTTTATTTTATTATTTTTCTCCTTCGTCAATCGACGCACGTCATCGTCGTAATTATATATATACATATGTACGCCATACATGCATATATCTTGCATATATACATATATAATTAACCACATAATTATATACATATACATTTATCTATTTATCATTATTATTAAATTTTTTCTTTCGCTCGTTTTACTTATAACTCAATAAGTAATACTTATCATTCAATGTGGCTCAAATTATTGAAAAAATTTCAATAATAACAAACTTTAATCGTCGCTTTTTCATTGTTGTTCTTTTTCCCGTTAACTCGTTCACTTCGCCGTTTCGCAATTATTTATACATTAATTCAATGTTAATGTCGATCGTAATATCTAAATATATCACTTTAAAGCGTTCAGCTCGATCCACGAGCGATCGCGCACGTTGTTCATAATCATCGTACACATTTGTTATTTATGTTCATCGTTTCCTCTTACGTTCTCTCGTTTTTTGTTTTTTTTTTTCACTCATGCTCGGTGTCTCGTGAGGGTGCGACTGTAACATCCCCTATTATCGATTCGTAATTTCAACAGCCGGATATTACTGATTTTACTGCTTACGCGAGTCAACGTGAATCACCGATCCGAAGAATTTTTTTGAAATTTGCTGATTTTTTATAAAGCGATTATACATATATATATATATATATATTTGTACATATACATATGTATATTTAATTGTGTATTTTTTTGTCTTTATTTCCTCATAATGTACGAAAAATCTGAGTCACTCGGAGGAAAAAAAGCGTGTCTCACTCGAAATAGATTTTTTAAAATTTTATTTATACTTTCGCTATATCCCAGGCAGACGCGGTGGCTCATGGATTCATGAACTATGAAAAAAAAAATTTTTTGCAACAATTTTTGCAATATTGAAAAGAAATAAAAAATGCTGCAACGCATCGCAATAAGGGATGTGCAAGAGCACCGGCACTATGATTTTTTTTTTTTACTTGCTTCGTTATTTTTCTACCCTATTATTTTTTTTCTCCCTTCTTTGATGTGGTTTTTTCTTAAGCGAGCCTCATTAATCAGCCTACTCCAATTACGGATCTCGATGGCATATTTGTTGGTAATTATTACGTTAGCGACAAATTTTTTTCCCTCATTTTCTCCATCGTTTTTTAATCCCCTCTAATCATAACAGCGGATTTCGCGTCGTAGCAAAATTATTTTATATTCCGGAATGCATACTGGTTTTTCCTCTCTTCGCTTTTTTTTTTTATTTTCTTCTTATTTCGATACCATCTGCTTCTTCGTCTCTTCTTCCATCGATCATTGATTTCGACATCGCTCTTTTTTTATGGACTATTAATATCTCTCTCTCTCTCTCTCTCTCTCTCTCTCTCTCTCTCTTTTGTGGATTCTCTTGCGTGAAAATTCGTTACACACCGAGTGGAGCGAGGCTGAGTTTATAATATTTTTATTTTTATTCTCCACCCACTTCTCTTCCTCCGATTTTATTATCTCAAAAAAAAAAAATGCTCTCACATATCCGGCAGATCATTCTCACAGTCGAAGACAATGGCAATGAAAATTTTCTTCTTCCTCGAGTCATTTCGTTTCTATAATTTTCAATGGTAACGTGAAAAATAGGCTCCGGAAAATTGGCCCTCGGAAAATTGACCTCCGGAAAACTGGTCACCCCAATTAAAATAAAAATAACTTTTGCATTCGCTTATAGCCAGTTTTTGGGGGTTTTGTGTTGTTTGAAGCCTCAAAGACAGAGTTTTACTTGAATAACTTACACAATTTAAAAACGTTATTTTTATTCGAATGGAACAGTTCGATAAACGTTGTAACCGATAATATGGGCCAATTTTCCGAAGGCCAATTTTCTGGGGCCGATTTTCCAGAGGCTAATTTTCCGGGGACCAATTTTCCGGGAGCTATTTTTCCTAGATCCAATTTTCAATCGCGTATAACGCGCTCTCTAATCATTCACGTGATCGAAGGCGAAAAGTATTTATATCTTGTTTACATTTGTCATGTTCATGTTTGCGGTTTTTCTGTTTGTTTCCATGTGTGTATGTATGTGTGTGTATGTGTGTGTGCGCGCGCGCGTGTGTGTTTCATTAAATATGTCAAGTAATGGGGGAACAAGACTATCGTTGGAAAAATTAGGTGTGGACGTCCGCATTTTTCGGAGATCATGTCGCGCATATAATATTTAAAGCATAAATGGAAGTCCAATGATTCAATGGGGGTTCGTCAAGCAGTGTCTTCTTAGCGTGATTATAATTGATTGTATCGAACGAAAAAATGACCAACTTTTTTTTAGTGTAAAGAAATTGAAAAACAAAAACGCGATTCGAAGTAATTTTTTTGTCTTCATTACTGTCTGAGACACAGGCAAAGGGTCTCATGATGAAAAAAAAAAAATTTCGCCATTAAGGGGGGAAACCCATATAAATGGTCGAAGATGACGAGGAATTTTGGGATTTTTTTCCAACGCAACTACCGGACCAATCGTTTTCAACTTTGGAGGCTATTTTATTGTACATTCGAAGACTTGAAAAACATTTTTTTAAATCAAAAATTAGTATTCATCAGCAGCCTGCAACCAATCGTTGCTGAACGAATTTTTTCCGCGATGTCGAATTTCGGCAGCTGTAGTTTTTTTGTTTTTCATCCGAAACAAAAAAATCAGAAACCTTTACATTCTATATGAAAGTACGCTGTCGATAAACCAAGAAAAAGTTTCAAAAGTTGAATATTGTAATAATGGCGGCACTCAAAGAAAAAAGATCGAATTTTCACCGAACATTCTTATGCAAAAAATGATTGTTAAATTAATTTTTTTTTAAATGGAGGTTTATCGACGAGGGTTTGCAATTTTGTGTCTAAAAGTATTTAGTTGAAATGAATCAGATGAATAGTTTTTTTTTATCGCTGCCGCAAATTGCGAAAATGTAGTTTCGAGTAAATCGCGTTAAAAAGTTAATCAAAATCTCTGGTACCTTAAAAAAATGTTTTTCAAGTCTTCAAATGTACAATAAAATAGCCTCCAAAGTTGGAAACGATTGGTCGAGTAGTTGCGTTGGAAAAAAATCCCGAAATTCCTCTTCATCTTCGACCATTTATATAGGTTTCCTCCCTTAAATTTTTTCCAATTAAATTTTTTATCGAAACTCGATTGTACAGCAATTTTGGCATACATATTATAATAACTCTGATCGAAAATATGATAACTGCAACTCGAAAAATTATACTCTCAACAAAATAATCATCCAGTGATTTTTTTTAAGTCAACGTTATATAATTTTGATAATTTCTTTCAGTGTGAATATTGCAAATGTGTGACCAAATACTGACTCGGATTGACCTGTAAGTGCATCATGACAATTGCCCGCAATTATGGTGTTTTTTTGGTGTCTTTCGTATCATTCTTTTCGTGCATCGGGACCAGATCGAATTAAAAAAAAAGAATAATCTACCACAAAATGAAAGATATGTATCTGAGTCTAGGACATTCCATACAGCTGAATTTACGTCGTGCGATCGTGGAAAAAAATGTTAATTTTGAAAAAGTCAACACGTTAATTCGGGAGTGTTTACACTCAAAAGCTACACTGTCTAGAAGAGTAGTTTTTCCTTTTTTTCTGTAATTTATTTACGATAGGGTTCTCTTTTTTGCTCTCTTTCTCTTCAGTAGTTATAGTAGTAGTTTAGCAGCAATAGTAGTAGTAATTTAGTAGTTTAGTAGTAGTAGAGTAGTAGCGGTAGTAGTAGTAAATTTATCTTTGTTTTTTTTCCCTCTTTATCATCTTTACAATAGAGATTATGATTTTTTTTTCGTTTTCTCAATTAGCTAGTTTGTTAGTTGACGCGTTGTCTACTTTTTTTTTTCTCTCTTCAAGTTTATCGTAGTTAGAAGCGTGTAACTTAAATCTCCGTATGTGTGTTTCCTTTTGTTTTATTTTTTTATAAATAATTTTTTATTCTCTTCTCACTCTATAATCGGTTTCACTAATGTTCGTTAATTAAAATTACTCGTTTCGGCATTTGGACTTTATTTATTTATCAACGGTTTTTTTTATTTCGTTACTTCTCTCTCTTGACTAATGTTAATAAAAAGATGAATGTCCTTTCGTTCGAGACGCACTTCTAATCTTAGCAAAGCAATTCACCACCACTCAAAGTTTTCTTTTTTTTCTCTCGTATTTTTCGTTCGTTTTTTACCGCGTGGACTGAGAGCTTAAAATGTGTGTGTTCATGTATATCGTCGTCGTTTTGAAAGGTTTTCTTTTTTCGTTTCTTTCGTTTATCGGGACTTGTGTCTTCCGATAGTTGAATGAAATTTCGTCCGAGGAATTCGATCGGGACAAGCAACGAAAAATGAACAAAATGAACAAAATCAACGGAAAGAAATAATTGTTAAAATTGCATGTTTATTTAGAGAAATAAAAAGTAAAGCATTTAGAGGGGCGTTTTATGGACGGATAAACGATAAATTAAAAAATACTCGATCAAGTTTGAAATTTTGTTTAAAAACTCAAATCTCTTGAACCGGCCAATTGGATTCTCGTGAAAAGCAAATATTTCATTATTGGAAAAATAATTTCATTTATATTGGTATTTTTTGTTTTTCATTGTGTAAAATTTTCCACGATATTGATAATAGAGTGAATATAAATTTATACCGTCGAATATTTATGCACGAGTCGTCTCTCATTCAACCATCAATTGTCCAGTCTCTGTTCGTATCACGATTTTATTTTTTACGATTGAATGTATCCTGTTTGTGTCTGCGTTTGTGAGTGTGTTCGGTTTTGTCGTGTTATTCAGATATTTTATATATTTTCATCAATAACGCATTTAACCCTTTAAAGTCTTTAATTTTGATTGAAAAATAAACTACGATCGATAACGATACTTACAAATGAGAACAATATAGAAATTGCGAGGAATTATATTTTTAAAGTTTCTCCAACGAGAGAGCAAATTGCGTGAATCACATTTTCAGTGTCTTTGCGATCTGCGCTATGGTTTTTTTTTTTTTAATTGAATTTTCCTTAATTTTAATTTTCTCTTCATGTCCCAAATTCTCTAATAACTCTCGGCCTAACTGAGGGCTAAAAATGCAAATTCGTGAAATAAACATCTACGGCGATTTAGAGGTAACATTTGGGGAGCTTTCTCGTTCCATCTGACTGATTTTCTGAATAGAATGCCTCTTTTTTTTCATTTTTCCTATCTCAAAAACGCAACGTTTTGAGAGAGAGGGGCTTCGAAATTAATTTTCTTTTTCAAATTTTCACTAGCCAGAGATTATTCGAGGTTTTCAAAGCGTTCGACTGCCGCCCAATTATTCGGAACATAGTTTCTACGATTGTTCCTTCGAAATGTCGAAAAAAAAAAATTGATTTCGGAAAGACACTTTCTCTCTCTCTGTCTTTCGGGAAAGAAAGAGGGAGAGAGAGCCTAGAAATACTTTTTTAATACCGTTTTTTCGCCCGTTTCATCTTCATTCTCGCACTTCGTCATTTCGTTATAACCAACAAACGATAATAAATGTTGAAAATTAATCGACGAGGACAGATTGAAAATCGACTAAAACTATGTACAACAGGTCGTATCGGATCAAAGAATAATCCACCGTTGTCCGATCGAAAATATACATATTTACAATAACGAAAAATGGATTTGACGATCGATAAATCTATCGACTAATTACTAATAAATACTTTCGAACATCTCATGATCGGCAAAACGCAATTATAATTACACTAAAATTATTTATCTACAAATAAATTATCTTTTCAAGCGTTTTTCTCCTCTCTCTCACTCTCTCTCTCTCTCTCTTACTCCGTTCAGCCCTCGACCCCCATAAAAATTTATGCACAGGGTATGTAAAGTCCACATGTGTAATATAACAAATTTTGGTGCCAGAAATATACGTTACAAATATTTTCCATGATTGTTATTTACTTCGCATATAAAAATAATATATAAGAAAAATATATTATCGTTATACGTGTAAAATATATGCGAAATATATGTGAAATATATAACAAACACGAAAAACCTGTGATGAATATATTTTTCCAACATAAATTTTCATGGGGGTCAATTTCACACATAATCGGTACGTAATCTCGGGAATTGGCGTTTCAATTATTTCACAAACAACACGAGCCTTTAGACCTCTTAACCAAGCGGTGGTCAATGGAGGGACAATATATTTATACATTTTTTTTTGTTTTCTTTAAATTTTAACTCATCGTTTCAACTCAACGTGTTTAATCCGTTATCGAGGGGTCACTTTATCATGTACTCTCGTGTCTTTGTGTGTATTTGTATTTGGAATTTTCGTCGTTTTTGTGTGTCTGTGTGTGTTTGTGCCTAAGTTAAGGGGAGGCAGTCACCAGCCGCGCTGGAAGGAGAAAAAAGCATACCGTACATGTACAATAGGTAACGTAGACGATAGATTTTTTGTTTGTTTGTTCTTTACTTCCTCTATTACTTCTCTATTAATTAAAATTTAATTTTTAGTTTTAGTTTTTTTTCCTTATCCACTTTTTTCCCCGCCCTTTTTCTCTCGTTCTAATAAAAGTAGAATTCTAAGCTGGTACATGGAATCGGCAGGAAGGATTGGCTGCACGTCGCTTTTTCAATTCCGAGCATCCCCGTGAACATCCCCGTTATCGACAGTCCCGTGTCGATAAAATTTTTCTCTCCAATTAACGTTTTCATTTTTCCTCGTTTTGTTTTTTTCGTTTTTTCCCTTCTCCATTCTCGCCCCCCCCCCCCCCCCACGTCGCCAATGTCGAAGGAAAAAAGAAACAAAACGATCGTTCGTGCCAAAAAACGAGACTCGAGATCCGAAATTTTGTGCTCTTTTCTTTCACCGTTCACAAATTCATCGACGAATGGACGATCGGGTCATCGCGTACCCGGGCATTGTTTTTTTTTGTTCCTCGCCTATCTTTGTTTTTTTTCGCTTAATTTTCTTTATCTTTTATGGTGAAAAAATTCTCAGTTTCACAAAGCTGCGGACGTTATCATTACTTTTTATTACTTATTTCTTGTTATTTTTTTTATTTTTATTTTTTCGTTTGTCTTAAACTCCAATCGGTTATCGAAAAAACGAGCATTTGTTCTACGCGAATAAGAAACGCAAGTATCTTTTCTTTTATTCTCGTTTGAATATACAATCGGTATGTATATCGCGTGTCTTTTTTTTTCTTCATTTTTTCGTTATTTTAATTTTTTTTAAATGTATACTTGAAATATCACGGGGAGTTCTTTGGACGAATGACGAGTGTGTTCCGCGGTAGCAAAAAATCCTCTCGAAACTCCGGTGTTCGGCATAATAGTATGTCTCACTGTGACGTGTTTGTGTGCTTTTAAAATTTTTTTTTTTGTTATCTCCCCTTTGATGAACGATCCCTCCTGTCCCTCATTTTTCCTAATTCCCGAATCGCCTGAAACTCGACGTTTTTTTCGGAAGTTTTATAGAAAATCTTGCGTGATCCCTCAAATCTCTCTGTCTTTCTGGCTCATTTGAGATGCGCGAGCGCGAGGGGAAATCGGGATGCGAGGATAGAGGGGAAATGAGACAGGATTAACGCGCGGCTCGTACGCGGCATAACGACTGAAAATTCCTGATTTTTTTTTTTTGACCCCCCCTTAATAAACGAAAAATCGTTATTCTCCCTCATCGTCAGTGGAAAAAGGACTTTTCCCCGAGGAATTTTCGCATCTCAGGCCCGTTGTACAGCTAAAAAATTTAATCGTATTGGTGTGTGTCACGTTCTTCGCTCTAAATAATCTTTCTCGTCCTCCTTCTTCGTCGATGATTCACGCAAAACGCGAAGAAATATTCCCCGAAAAATCTCACGGGATCGGAATGCGGCGAGTTGAGAGAAAAAGATGTTTACGCGAAGCTTCATTCGGATATCGTACAAAGGTAAAAGGAACTTTTCAATCTCAGCGACTTGAGGAAAACGCAATCACGGGGAAGAGTCTTTTGTTCCAAACCAACGCCCGAAATATTTTCTACCTTTTTGTTTTTCTTTCTCACAATCATTCAAATATGCTCTCGTCAGCGTTTTTCCGATATAATCATTATTTTTTACTTTTATTTTTCGTATATCCTGTATTCCTGTCTTGGCTCACCGAATTTGCGATTTGTTGCGATCTATGGCATTTTTTTTCAAATCAGAAAACTTTTTTTGCCATTCCATGCCAATATCGAGCTGCCAACTCTTCTTCGTTTCTCCCGTTTCGTTTAACGTTTTTTTTTTATTCATCCGCGTACTGAGATATTTATGCAATATAATAATAGTAATAATATTCATATTATTATTATTATTATTATTATTATTATATCATAAATATGAGAATGTTTAGTGACAGCGTGTAATCCTTTCATTGTTCCCGGAAGTGCGCGTATCCACGTATCCGCCGAAAATAAACGTTTTTCAACATTTTCCACCCCTCCATCCCCTCATTAATTATGTACACTTGCACGTACGCGCACGACCTTAAATGATAATACACATTAATATACACATATATATTTATGCCATTTTGGATATTTATATACATGTATATTAAGGTGAATCGAAAAAATTAAAAACTGCTGGCTACCCCCAAAAGTCAAAGATATCGTTGAAACAAAGGTCTCTGTGCAACGGTACGATTTTTTTGAATTTTTTTAGAGGGCGCGCGAGACGTTCCAAAACGAAAACAGATCATTCAAAAAATTCTGAATTTTTTATACAAGGTGCCCAGATATGTACTCTTTCAAACCCATATTTACTGAACATTAATGAATGGTTCATATATTCGAAAAAAAATCTCTGAGAATCAATATTTTCAATATTTTTCAATTAATTATATTATTACATATTGATTTTTTTTTCTAACACGTTTCTAACACGACTCGGTATCAGTATTGCTTACAATGCGAAAATTGCTATAAAATAAATATTTATTTTGGAAATTTTCATATTTAAAAAGATTTATTTTTTAATAATTTCGCATTGTAATCAAACTGATACTTTATTTTACCAGACAAAAGATGGAAGAAATACAAAAATATTTTAAAACACAAAAATCAATATTTAATGATATAATGAATTGAAAAATAATGAAAATATTAATTTTCAGAGATTTTTTTTCGAATATACGAACCATTTGTTGATGTTTAGTAAATATGGGGTTGAAAGAGTACATAGCGTTTTTTAACGTGCCACGCGCCCTCTAAAAAAATAAAAGAAATCGAACCGTGGCACAGCAACCTTTATTTCAACGATATCTTCGATTTTTGAGAGTAGCCAACAGTTTTTACTTTTTTCTATTCACCCTAATGCATATATTTATACATAGATATTCGTTATTTTCTTTTAATTTATCAATCAGTGAGTGTGTTGGTTTTTTCGTACGAATTAATTGCGAAAATTTAAGAAGCCCCGGAATGGCGTCTGCATCCGCGTAAAAACGATTCCGTTAAAAAACTGTTAAACTTTTTTTTTTCCCGACATTCCTCCTTCGTTTCGTTCACCCATCTCTGTAATTAGATTTTTGTCGATCTTTCGATCTTTGAATTTCCCCGCGGCCATTTTCCCACTCGCGATAATTTCACGACGCTTCAGGGAAGGGGTTGGAGAAGGGGTAGGGGGGAGTGCTGGGGCAAACTGGCGCCTGCTCGCGATTTTAAACGTGATCTTTTTTTTTGGATTCTATTTTTTTTTTTCGTCTCTCAACGTTGATCCTCGTCACCCCTCTCTCCTTCCCATCTTTACCCCTTAAACCTGACAACGTTAATTTCCTCGCGAACCTCCTTTTTTCATTCTCATCCTCGCTCACGCAATCGATTAATTATCAGTTACAATAATTAGTATTATCTCTTATGTGATCCCCGCGTTACGCCGGAGCTCCCCCCCCCCTCTCCTCCCCTGACCGTCCCCTCCCAATCTTCGTATAATCCAACTATTAACATATTTTTCCCTGTTTACCTCTCGAGCCGAACTTCCTCTCCCTTCCTCTTCGCGCACACTTTTTTTTTATAATTTTTTTACACGTATACTTTTCGGTAACTCTGACTCTTCCTCAACCTCGTTTATGCGCGTATTCATATGTATATGTATATAATTTGTTCTTAATAAATTATATACACATATATACATTAATTTCTTTTTTGTTTTTTTTTTGTTCTTTCCCTCAATTATTGTACACACACACGCACGCACACGCACATACATACACGCACAAACACGCGCACGCACGAACGCGCGCGCTCTCTCTCTCTATCTCACTGTTATTTTTTTCGTTTTTCATGTTTTTTTTTGTTTTTTTTTCGTCGACGGGAGAACGGCGCTACGGAGATGCGATTTGAACACTGGAGTCGGTGGTGTGGGGCGCGAGTAGCGGCATTATTTTATTATTATTATTTTCTTTGCTTTTTCTTGTTTCCTTCAAATATTCGTTCGAGAGTATATATATATTTTTTATACATACGTATACATGCATATACGTTCAATTTATATATTTGTATACGTATGTATAATCGATCCGTTTACTCGTAGATCCATCTATGGTCGGGATGCACGCAAGCGTAAGATTTGAAAAAAAAATTGCAGACAATTCGAGAGGTGCTTTGTTTTCTCGTTGAATTCTCTTATTCGTCAAATATATATTATAAATATATATATATTTTTTTTATTTACGTCGCTTCGTGTCGTTTTTGATTCAAGATCGCGCGCATCCCTCGCATATATATATATATATATATATATACACAAACGGACTGATCCGATTTCTTCCTGTCATTCTTTCCTCGTCCCATTCTTTCCCTCGCTATCACATCGCGCTCTTAAACCCGATTCTTATATAATTACGCGATGATCCGCCGCAAGCTGATAATCTTCCTCCGTCGTTGTGACTTCTCGGGTCTCCTTGTCGCTCAGTTGTTTCTTCCATTTCTTTTCTCTTTCTTATTCTCGTTTTTTTTTCTTTCGTTGAAGCACTCAAAACTGCGGATCGGTAGTCCTACGCAACGTGATAACGCAGGGAACCGCTGATGCCCTTCAACAATATGTCCAGCACTGGTCGCCACGCTGCCACCGTCTCCTTTACTGCAAATTTTCAATCGGATTTTAGTTAACTCGTTTTGTCGTTGTTGATGAAAAAATTCAAAAATGCATGGGCAAAAAGAAAGGGACCATGAACTATTGAGAGGAATAATGATGTAATGGCGCCTGATCATTCGGATTTAGGAATTCTACCGTTTTTAATCCTCAAACGCTAACGATGGGTCATTCCTGTCCCATCGTTTTGTCAATATTGTCGTGAAAAGTGCCTGCACGTCTCCATATTTTCATGAAATTATTACACTGAGAAAATTTTTTTGTTAAAAATGCAAAAATTTCTTTGACTTCAACCAAATATTTATTTCCGGACGTTCAACGAGATAATTTTGGTAATTCATCAAAGATACAGTGGAAGTTTTAGTTAAATCGGTTAAATCGTTGCTTGAATGGGCAAAGTTTCAGTTCAATCAAATAAATATCTTTGTACCAAATAAATTGTGTGATTGAAAATACGTATTGTTTTTTTGTTACAGCTAATTTTATTTAGTTAAAATATACTAGAAATCAACGAAAAACTTCTGTACAGCAACTCAGTAACGTGTACATTGGACTAAACTGTACCTGGAAATTGACCAAATAATTTGGTTCACCTCATATCTTATGGTTAACCAAATCCATTTGTTGAATTAATTATAGTTTCATTATTTCAAACAAATTAATATTGAATCAACTAAATTTTTTTCAACTAAATGGATTTAGTTGTTTTAATTGAACTTTTTTCTCAGTGTATTAAACATTTTTTTTTGGGTAGGAAGAATTTCTATCATTGAGTTAGGGGTTCAAAAAAAGCCCATGATTTTTTTCCGATTTTTTCGAGAGTTTTAAAATTGTGAAATAAGCGAGACACGAACGACCCTTCATTAGCTTTAACTGTTGCTCAGAACATCGTCAGCTGACGAGGGTTAATATTGAGGTATGATTATTAAGGTATTAGTCTACTTTAGAAGGCCAAAAAAGCAAGATTTTTTTTCTCGGCTCCTTTATCAGATATGACTACAAAACTGATATTACATTGTTTCACTCTTCGAAGGTACAAAACAAACATTTATTTTTTATTTCGATTCTTTGAATAATTTATAGAATGCCCGAAAGTCGGATATGTCTTGCCCCATGGCTGACAGCTAATCTCAGGATTGTCAAGTCTGAAACGAAAAATTAAAAAGTATTTTAAAGAGGAAGGTTTTTTACACAACAATTTACCACCGTTCATGAAAAATCGATTCAAAAAAATGGCGGATGTTTGAAATAAATTGGGAAAAATTCAATTTTTCATGTTCATCTCAAATATACGCTATTTTTTTTTATCGATTTTTCATTAATGATGGTAAATTGCTGTGTAAGAAATCTTCCTCTTCAAAATGCTTTTATATTTTTTTTGTTTCAGACTTGCTACTCCTGATATCAACTGTCAGCCATAGGACAAGACATTTTCGACTTTGACGCCTTCTATAAATTATTCAAAGAATCAAAATAAAGAATAATATTTTTAAAAACAGTTTTATAGTCATATCTGACAAAGGAGCTGTGTAAAAAAAAATCTAAAAAACTTGTTTTTTCTGCCTTCTAAATTAGATCAGTATTTTAAGCTACTGACATTTAAAAAATTGTTTATACGAGTTTCAAGGGTGAAAATAGCGTAATGAAAGCGTGATTTGGATTACAGAGTTTCTCTCTGAGGTTTTGGAAAAAAAAAATGCATTGCGTAATAATCTCGTTTACGCCATTTGATACACGAATATCTTTTTACGCAGATTTCCTGGGATCAAATTTGTAATTTCAGTTCGATCGTGATTAGTGAAAGTTCATTTTGTTTGTTGAAATATATTTTACGGATCCTCGAGAGTTACTTTCTTCTCTTACATTGTTTATCGAGAAAAAAGTCAAATCAACGTCATGACTCAGTTTTTTTTTCATACGCCACTTATTTTGTGGAGGAATTAGTAGGAATATTTTTCGGTGAATTCATGGAGTATCTATGGAGAAACAAAATGAATAGAGATTTTTTGTCCTTTTTTTAAATACGCATTTTAATCATTTGCGAGAGTGACCATTTCGCCCCCTAAAGGCAGTTTTGTCTCGCGGAGGCAAAACTGAGGCATCTGAGGGCTCAATCTCGCAATGGCAGCGTAACTTAGATACATAATTGCGATCATTTTTTGGGGAAAAAATTGTTTGAATGAAAATCTGATATCTTTCTCAACGCGATGAGAACAAAAACGTACGGGAAGATAAAATTTTCTCACCTAGTAGTCAGACGTCAGTCTCAATGCTCACGCTGGCTGGGTTAATGTTGTTGTTGTGGCGGGGATTGCAGTTGGGCTTTTTCGTACCCTCCTGTTGGGTCATGAGTATACCCTCCCCCAGCTCAACTATGTCCGACGACGACTCCGATAGCGAGCTCTTCTTCATGTGTTGACCTGACAAATATACATCGATTATAATTTTTTATTCCTTCTTGGCGAGTGGTCAAATTTATGTCAATTTTGGTATATAGTATTTAATATTTTAGTATTAAAATGAAATTTCGTATTCGCTGTACTCGTTGGAAAAATGTGTCGTTGCTGAATTAAATGAAAATATAAAATGGATTTTATACAATAAAAAAAAAAAATTATTGTATAAAATCCATTGAATCTATTTTCATCTAATTCGGCAACGACAAATTTTTCCAACGAACAAATACTAACTTTGACTTTCCATCGAATAGAAGTGTTGAAAGAATTACAAGGTTGAATGAAAAATGTGTCGCTTGGAAAATATGTCACGTATATTTTTCATTTTCATCGTATATTTTCCATGTATTTCACCATTATAAAAATAACAGATTGACAGAAACTATCCGTGTTATTCTTGACAAAAATTTTCTATGTGACTCATAGATTTTCTGCATAAATTTGCACGGAGAAATAATCTTAAATGCATTAAAACATTGTGGAAATTGTTTTGAAAATTATCATGTCACTTGGTGATGGGAATCAGACATTTCAAAGCTCGTGAATACACATTGAAAGCCTTAGTCATACGCGTGGAGAGGCTTTCTATGCCTCAACGCGACGATCTTGTGCGACAGGGCAGAAGGTTTGTAAGATGTGGTTAAGAATACGGTCTACAACGATGTAACGCGATATATATACGACTCTAGAAGCGAGGTGACGAATCAAGTAGCGCCTTGTCTCTTGTGGCTTCGTAAGTAAAGGGATTACCGAGATCGACAAAGCCATTTAGATGCCTATAAAGGGCTTTTGTCAATCTCGCAACCGAGTCCACTGAAGTGGCCTCGCGAATATATCGACGCCTTTTATTATCCCTCGCAAGAGCTGTCTTCATCGGCGCTTATGATTGCAAAACGCTCACACGACTCAATTCCGTGACATTATACAATATAAAAATGCTTATCAAAATTTTTCCATGTTTTCTCCGGTTCCCTTCTATTTCACAAAATTATTCCTCGCCGTGTCTCTCGATTTTAACCCGTAAATTTCTTGTAAGCCCCTTTTTTCTAACACGCGGCACAATCTCGACAATTTCTAGCAATAGCGTCACGGATTTCTCGTCTTTGGACGTATATTCACGTTGGGACAACGAATCGATTTACGTCTCACGATATTTCATAAATATATATGGGGCCTTCCACACAGATTTGATCTGAGCCTCACCCTTCACCTGTCCGATTTTGTCTGCGATTTTTTATGGTTTTGTAGTCCCTCTGCAACGCACGAAGGATTTCTTTCAGATTTTTTCGGAGCGATTTGACTCAACGATAATTTTATAATAAAATTATTATTAGCCCAAACGAAAAAATCTTAAACCATCTCAAACACACCTTTTTTTATATGAAAAATTTCAAGCGTTGAGCCAAAGTGGGCGAGGTTTCCTTCTGATTATAACAAGCTTTCTCGAAAAGAAAAATTAAAAAAAAAAAAATAGAAAGAGAAACCTGAATTGAGTGGGCCAAACATGTATCCGAACATTTTTTTAAACACCGTCAATTCATACAAAAAATGTTTGGATAACGGTCTACTTGGGCTCAACGCCTGAATTTTTTTTTATAGAAAACGGGGTTTTTGTGATTTTTTTCAGATTTTTAAATATAGGCTAGAAATAATTTGTTTATAAAATGATAGTCAAGTCAAATCGCTCGAAAAAAATCGGAAAAAAATCCTGAGTACTCTCCAGAGGTACTACAAAATAATACAAAATTGCCCACAAAATCGGAGAGGTGAAGGGTCAGAGCCAGGTTGAATCGGTGTGGAATGCCTCATATATAAGTAAAACGTTAAGTGTGCTGGAGCGTTTCCCTCCCTAGCGATTATAACGAAATGATAACGAGCTCAGCAAGACTCCCGCGACCCAACTATCACCATTAATCACCCTCGCCTACCGGAAGGTTGTTCGAGCCCATGGAAAAAAAAGCCACGAAAGGGAGGCACGACCGAATCGATGACCTTAACCGAAATGACATTTCTCGTGTCTCACATTTCTCGCGAGCTTGGCTCACGATTTCTCGCTCGAGACTCATTGATCCAAAGCAACGGGAATTTCTTAAAAACCAAACGACTCGAGTGATTCTCTTCAAATTTAATCCTAGTCGTTCTTATTATCGAATGTATCTGCACACAAAGTTTGATCTTGATAATTGCAAAATTACGGAAGTCAAACTCGAATTACGGAAACTCAAATTACGGAACCAAATGACTCAAGTGATTCTTTTCAAATTTAATCCTAGTCATTATTATCGAATGTATCTGCCCACAAAATTTGATCTCGATAACTGCAAAATTACGAAAAGTAAAGAGCTCGAAGCCATTTCGCGAAAATTAGGAAATTTTCACAAATGAATGATTGTTTTGCAAAATTGACACAATTTTCAGAGAGCAGGAAGAAATAGTATTGAAATCTTGAAAAAAAATGCACGAAAACTTCCTCCACAAGGAAGCAACCTGATACTATTAACCTTCGGGGTCAAAACGACCCCACGAATACTTTTCTTTTTTATTCTGTATGCATTTTTTTTTAACACGCATCCATTGCATTTTTCATAAACTAATTTTTAATACATCAACTGGATGTTTGAAGGATGTTACGTAATTTTTTCAGATTTTTCCGACCGATAGTTTGGTCACGATACTTGTTCAAAAATGGACAAGGTCAAATCGACCCAGATAAGTGTGACCTCGAGGGTTAATATTATGATTATATTAACAATAATAATGATATGGGGTTGCTTTCTCATGGAGGGAGTGCTGCTTTCGTGAAAATGATTTTTAAGATTTCGACCCCATTTCGTTCTCCTCTATGAAATTTTTTCTCAAATTTGGAAGACGATCGTCAATTTACTAATAATTAATTATTACTAATAATAATAATAATAATAATAATAATAATAATAATAAGGAAAGACAAACCCATGGTGCCAGGGAGATACGGACAACTTGTCACGTGATTGAAGTTCTGCGACTGCATCTCTTCCTGGTCAGTCTCACGGTGATAGAAGTAATTGAAGTTCGAGACGATAACTGGTACGGGAAGGGCGATCGTCAGTACACCAGCAATCGCGCATAGCGAACCAACGATTTTTCCCCAGACTCCCACGGGCCTGAAACAAGCCGAAAGCAAAAAAAATCCAAAAGTTCAGAGACGAAGAGGTCGATATTGTGTTTTCGAAAAATATTTTAATTGTTTTTTTTTTTTTTTTTTAATATGATCTTTTGTGCGAGGTGTGGTGTCTATTTTGTGTGCCGTGTCGAGAAGTGTCGCTCTACTTGCGGGAGGCTCAACTGCGAGTTGTAATACATTTATATATACAGTATATATATATCTCAATATTTATACGTATATATGTTGTATATAAGATACTAGTGACTTGCTGCATTTTTAGCGCTAATTCGTGAGCTTTGCTAATTTTCTAATCGTACTAATATTATCTTCATAACACTATTCGTATGTATGTATATATATATATATATATGCTGTTGCGTGACTTCAAGAGTCGCAAAGGAAAAAATAACGATACAAAAACAAGAAAAAGAAGAATTGAACAAGGCTTATGGTTCCCGTGTCGATTAATCATGGTGATCCAGCGGATGTAACGCACATTCCCCCTTCGATTGGAGGCAGTCCTAGTTCTATAATATTTCATACAATGAATATATATGTATATTTTATAAATATAAATCGATGAATTGTTAATTCTAATTGTTACAGTTTTTTTCTTTTTTATTACTCATCAAGCGCACTCTGAAAGCGCCGTTTGCAGTCGTAATTTCTTCTGAGAAACGAAATTCACGGAGCTGCCTCCAACTTCCTTCACGAAAAACAAAAAAAAAAAAATCTCGATCAGCCGTGAAAATCTGCGTCATGTCATCATATGTAATACGTGCGACTCAGAATGAAAAAAAAGTAAATGTTCTCACACTTCTTTTTTCTTCGTTCCGTGATTCCGGTTAGTGATTTTTATGCTCAACGCTTGCAATAATATTTTTTTCTTCTTCACATCGAATGTCATTCATCTACACTTTTGGCACTGTGTGAATAATTTTTGTTGTTTTTTTTTCTTCTTTGTGAATTAAAGCGTGAAAAAAGAACGCATGAAATCGTAACTCGTGTAAGTATGGCAGTTTAGCGATAAACAGTGATGATTTGCAATTGTAGATGGTAATCGTGATTGCATGGAACATTTTATTGTGTTGGTCGAATGCGGACTGCGAAACTCGCTTCATCACTGATCAGATTCTTTTTTTTTCAATTCATAATTTATTTGAATTTTTTTTGTTCTTCTATTTTCTTTGATGATCTTTCTTTTCGGACATTATTTTGTAGAATTGTTCTATTTTTTCGTGTGTAACATGAAAACAGTGATTTAATATATGTATAAATAGATATTGGGGAGAGCGGGACAAAACGACCACCTTGAGGAAATAGAGCTGCTAAAACGCTAATCATCGAGTAAATTCATTGCTTGTCATCGATAAACAAAATTTTTATCGGTTCTATTTCGCGAAGCAGGAAAAAAAATTTATCCGAGGCAAAACGGCCACCCCTCTGAAATACGTTGGTTTTTTTACCTTTTAGCGGAAGTGGAATCTGCTCCATACAATAACTGTATTTTTTTTTTTAGTACAAAAATATTTTCTATAAAGATCTATAAAAAGTTTGAGTTTCTGGGAAAATTTTGATTTTGAGATTTTTATTTTTTGAGAAAACTATTGGTAGACAAGTGTTCAGAGGGAAAAAATGCATCGACATAAGGTTCTAGAAAAAATGGATGAATTTTTTTTGCAAAAATTGAATTGGGTCACTAAAATTACTGTAATTTATTTTCTAGTTGTAATTCCGGCTCTGACATGCGCTCATTCTCTTCATAATCGTTAGACTTTCAACATCCCGTTTGGTTCATTCCATTCGGATTGCTTTTCTATTTTTAGCCGATTTTTACAGTTCGATCATCGATTTTCGTAAATCAATGTATTTTCGTAAGGACGAGTCATGATTAAAATCTCTTTACCTGTTTAAATAATTTTCGTTTTTCAATGAAATTTGGAGCGTGGCCATTTTGCCCCGCTTTCCCTTATATCTACGTATATCTATATATGTTAATATATGTATATATTTATATTCAAATATAGCATGCCCTCTCAGCATTCCGGGTATTCGTACTTGAGGCGCATGCATTAAAGTGGCTTAGGCTGTAATCCACTTTTTATATTTTCTCTATTCTGGCACTTTCAAAGCGGTATACCTCGGAAAATTCTTTGTTACGAATGAGAACATATACAATGAATAACATTATCGTCAACTAAAAATCTCGTTGCTGTCACGAATGATTGTTGTTTTTTCTATCGTTCAATCACGTGAGAGCCGCACAACGTTCGCGGGGCCGAAAATATTATAATACACTTTGCCCCATCCCCTTTCCAATCGATCGCTGTGATAGTCTATTTTTCTTTTTTTTTTCTTTTCATCCGTTTACACAGCTCGAGAATTCGAGGCCCGAAAATTCGTGTGGCAAACACCGGGGGAAATATCGTAGAATCGTTTCGAAATTCGACCAAGGACGAACCTCGCCTCAATGATTTTCTGAAAATACGTATTCATTTCGAATTGTCAGTTCTATTTCTATTTTTTTTTTTTTAATTCCTCGATATTTTGTGCCGATTGCCACACTCTCGTCTCACGGTCCGTAGTGACAATGACGTTGGACGTGAATTATTCTCGAATCAACCAACATGGTATTACGAGTACTCGTTTTTTGGACGCGCCGTAACGACGAATTTCGTCCTCGTGGAGCTTGGCTCAATGACGTGTGTCTTTTGTTGTCTTTTCGTTTGTTTTTGTTCTTTTGAATTTCATCTCAAACATCCAATTCCGTTATTGGAAGGAAAAAACAAAAAAGTACGCGAGAGGCGTACTCGGCAATTTGAAGAAATAATAATAATAATAATAATAATAATAATAATAATAATCATAGTATCCTCCAAACGCGAGGAACAAAGAATTTTCCCCGTTCGAGAAGCAAAATAATTTCTTTTCTCCATTTTATTTTTTCGTTCTTTCTTCTGTATTTATTATCTTGGTCGGGCAACTTGTAAAAGTGAACCGCTTCGTTTTCCCGAAAAATCTTGAATCTACAGATTAACGTAACATTCGACAATTTGGCCGTTCGGTGTGCGCGAAATTTTGTTCCTTGAAAATAAAAAAACTATACATATGTATATACATATAGTTACACATACGGACAATTTCCGTTGCTGGAATGAAAACAATTTTCTCTCGTTCGTATTACAATTTCGTTGATGTATATATATTTTTTCTTTTTGCACATTTTTCTTTTTTTTTTTATATAAACCAATTGGAATAGCTTCAAGAGATTTTTAGGAAAATTACTGTCTCGTGACAACCGTGGAATATTCATGTTCGAGTAATCAAAATATCAATATGCAATGAAATATCTGATATAATTTTGATGAGAATAGAGAGAAATAGAGAGAAAGAGAGAAAAATAGAAACAGAGATAGATCGAGATAGAGTCAGAGAGGGACAGAGAGAGTTTAATCACGAAACGATGCACTTCAAAGGAATGCCCGACGCGCAACAATGCTCGCATGTTAAATAAATTTACGGATCATCTATGCAATAATGATAGTTAAAAAAAAAAAACAAAGACAAAGATTGTACAGAGAAACCAATGAGACGTATTTTTCATTTTTCTTGATTTTTTTTTTTAATACGCGAATTAAACGCCGAGCGACTCAGTTCATTAGTGAATGACAGTATGAATAGCGCGTGTGGTGAGAATAAAAAAAAAATTGGCGATCGAACGTTTCAAGACGTTGCGAAAAAGGAATTTGACATCGACGGAGCTCGACGCACTTGAAGAGACGCAAAAATGAAAATGGGCGCAGAACGAACGATAATGTTCGCACTGAGAAGTCGAAATGAAGATCAAGACAAAGAAGCTGTGACAAACGAGAAACGATATTGTGAAACGAGAACATAAATTGGCAAATAAACTGTAGAAAGATCGTAGGATCTCGAATTGCGACGAACCAAGATACGATAATGAAGACGGACGAATGGAGAATTGAAAGAAAGAAAAAGGAAAATGAAAAATATACAAGTATAATTAAATATAAATAAAAAAAATCAATGATAATTAGCGGAAAAAAAAGATCCACAAGTCTGAAGTCTGAAGGTCGTGATGCGAGTAATAAGAGAGTAGTTAATCCAACCAACCATTTAGTGAACCATACAAACGAACAACTCAATAGGAGCATACTGTGGCATTAACTAAAATGTTAATGAAAGTGAGTACATCATACGTCATGTCACCATAGCCCACGGTCGTCATCGTGACAACGGCCCACCAGAACGCGTCCGGAATGGACTTGAAGAACGAATTCTCGGAGCCGGCCTCCGCGAAGTAAACCGCCGATGAGAATAGCACCACACCTGCAAGACAACGGAAAAAAAACCCCGTTCAGACAGTACGTATATTTGTCTTGTACCTCATGTCCCCGTAGCCAACGGTCGTCATTGTGACCACCGCCCACCAGAACGCGTCCGGTATAGACTTGAAGAAGCTCTCCTGCGATCCGGCCTCCGCGAAGTACACCACCGAACTGAACAGGATTACCCCTGAAACACGACCTCGCTACTACTATCTTTGTCACCACCGACGCTTTTCTGTTCTTTCGTTTAAGACCAAAAAAACAAATTAAAAAAAAAAAAAACGAAAACAAAACTAAACACAAGTAAAGGCTCCTTCCTCGATAATCATCACCGATCGGCCATTATTCCGGCCTTCGATGCATCTTCTCTACCGAATACAACTACAATCGTTAGTTTCATCATCCTGGTCAGTATATCTTTGCTCGTTCAACTACATTCATTTTTTGTTCGCTATTTTAAAGGATTTAAAACCAAAATAAGCTTGTGCTTTTAATCCTCCAACGTGGTCCTATTTCTGATGGACTTGGATCGCAAATGTTACGCGAATACAAAGGTTACCTCCGCAGGATCCCATGTGGGTCTTTTATGGGTTACGATATGTGGAATTTCTCTGAATCGCTTGATACTTTTCCGTAATTGACAAAATTGAAGATCTCTGCGAAAACCATTCCGTTGAATCCATACATGCAATTTTTTCAGAAGTTTCGTGTGAATACTGAAAATGATATTTGTAACTATCGTTAAATTTGCTACAAGTTGTCTGCATTGAAGTTTTTGCTGTAACTTTTGCGTTTCCAGAAGTCCATTGCTATAGCTTCACTAAGTTTCACTACGAGCTTCAACGTTGGAGGATTAATTCTCGGGATAATTGCACTGTCATTAGTGTCACAACTTGTTACTGGCCCCCAAGACGTGGAATTTCACTTCTTTGAGATAGTCTCAGCGGTACAGTGAAGTCAATCGTGAACGAAGATTCAATCAATTATTCGTACGTGAATCTGGATTGAGGAAGCAAATTTTGATTGGCTAGATTTTTTAACATTTTTTCTCAACAAATTTTTATTGTACCGCGAGGACTATCTCAAAGCTATGGTGCAATATATCGTTAGCGAATAATATTCGGGAGATAAAATGTGAATGGGTAGGGATAAAAAGAAATGAACGATTATACGATAGGATTGATTGTCATATAGTAGAATAGCGAGACTCACCGATGAAGAGGAAAAAGATGAGCAGGCCGAGCTCTCTCATGGAGGCCTTTAACGTTCGTCCAAGTATCTGAAGGCCTTTACTGTGCCTGGACAATTTAAATATTCGGAACACCCTGACCAGTCTGATGACCCTTAATATCGCTAGGGACATTGCCTGATTGGTGCTCTTATCCTGCGGGCTGACCGGAGCCTTCGGCAGATCTAGCTGATTCTCCTTTCCGGCAATCACCGTGCCTAATGTTATGAAGTACGGAATGATCGCGATGATGTCGATGAAGTTCATAAGGTCACGGAAGAAATTAAACTTATTTGGGCAGGCGAGGAAGCGCACCGATAACTCGAACGTGAACCAGATGATACAAATAGTCTCTATTAGGAAGAACGGGTCGGTAATGTCCGGCACTTCATCCTCTTCTATCTTCGTGCCGTTCAATGTAGTGTTGAACACTTTGTAATGCTTGAACTCGGGCAATGTCTCCAGACAGAATATCACGATCGAAAGTAGGATCACGAATACGGAGATGATTGCGACGACTCTCGCCCCCTGCGAGCTCTCCGGATACTCGAAAAGTAGCCATACTTTTCTTTGCATCTCATGCGATGGCAGCGGCTTCTCTTCCTCCTTGATAAATCCTTCGTCCTCCCTAAATTTTCCATTTTTTTTTTCAAATAACACACGAAGAAAAATTTGTTTTTTCCTTTACCGTTTAACCGGATCATCTACGATTACGACACCGAAAAAACACGCACACACACAAACACGCGCGCACACATACACACACGCACGTACGAGCGATGAGGAGCGGGGGAAATCTACGCTTTTCGTACGAGAATTGAAACTAAAGAACCGGTAGTTTTCAGCAAAGGCAATAGAGAAACGAAGAGAAAAACAAAAGTACGTCGAGCATTCCAGACAGGGAGCGAACACCGATATGGAAACAGAGTTGCGAAAATAGTAATGTAAAAGTAATGCATTACGCATTACTTTAAACAATGTGTGTTGGATAAGTTTTTCATTACAAATTACAAAAGTAACGTGTAATGAATGAATGTTCCATTACAAATGAAAATAGTAATGTGTAATAGTTGCGTGTTCCATTACGAATAAAAAAAAATGTAATGTATGCATGTTCCATTACAAATAATAAAAGTAATGTGTAATGGATGCATGTGTCATTGCACATAAAAAAAAATAACGTATAATGAATGAGTGACCCATTACAAATTACAATTGACAAAAAGTAATTTGTAGTGGAGAATATTCCATTACAAATTAGTGTGTTTCTACCAGAATTTGTAGCAGGTACTATTTCGCTCAAAGGTAAGTCTATTAATTTTTCAATGAAAATAATCTGTGTGTATCAAGTTTTTGTTAACTTTACTATGGTAGTGGTAAATGTATGAACAGTGATTTTTCGGAGTAATTTTTACTACATTGTTGTAAAAATTACAATTCAAGAAAAACTTATAGGTGTCAGTGTATATTAACTCAATATACACTATTCATCCATTCACCACTACGATAGTAAAGTTAACAAAAACTCCATGCACACAAATTATTTTCATTGAAAAATTAATAGACCTACCTTTGAGCAAAATAGTACCTGCTCCAAATTGTAGAAACACACTAATTTGTAATGGAATATTCTCCACGACAAATTACTTTTTTTTTCAATTGTAATTTGTAATGGATTCATCACATGTTATTTTATTTTATTTATAATGGCCCATGCATCCATTACACATTACTTTTTTGTATTTGTAATGGCACATGCATCCATTACACATTACTTTTTTTGTTTGTAATGGCACATGCATCCATTACACATTACTTTTTTTTATTTGTAATGGAACACGCATTCATTACACATTACTTTTGTATTTTGTAATTGGTACACTTATTCATTTGACATTGTGCAGTGTAATGGGTAATGAATGCAGTAATGCATTATTTACAACTCCGTATGGAAATACGAGGGGTCAAGAATACGAAAAAAAAACACAGATATACACGCACGAGCGGGGAGAAGAGTTTGTCTAAAAACCGTAGGGTAGGTTGAACTAAATGGACACCGGTGACTTTAAACAATCGGAAATAAATGGAAATAAATTGACAGGCAAGCGGGGAATCAGAAACTTGGATGCGTCCGAGGGTCGGGAGAGCCAGGTTACGTGGACAAACTAAAAATATGAAAAACCCGTTAATCAGGTAAAAACCGTTTACCTGAACTTGTTGGTGGCCAGCTCCCCCAACTCGTAAAACTTGATCTCCTCAGAGAAGACATCAAGCGGTACGTTGACGGGACGACGGAGCCGGCCACCGCTCTGATAATAGTAAAGTATCGCATCGAAGGACGGTCGATTCCTATCGAAGAAATATTCGTTGCGTAGCGGATCGAAGTATCGAATCCGCCGTGCCGGATCGCCGAGTAGCGTGTCCGGAAATTGGTTCAGCGTACGTAGCTGTGTCTCAAACCGTAACCCGCTCACCTGAAAAAACGACATCAAAACTGTTAGCTTAGTCAATGATGCGCGACAATATCGGATCATCGTTTGCTCGTCGTATTCTCTCTTCCCAATGATTATCCAACGGTCATTCTAGAGTCCTCCGCGAGTCGAAGAAAGAGAGATTATTTCGGCGATATCACACTGTCGACCTTCTTCGATTGCCGATCTTCAGGGCTTACGAGTCCTGAATCAAAAACTACCCTGTATGCATTTTTTTGTTGTTGCTGCAATTCATGACGAAATCTTTGACCAATGATGGCAGACATGTCCATGATCGTGGATACGAAAGGCAATTTCTTTTTAGCAATTACATCGATCTACGGCTCAATTAGAGTCTTCTTGGTGAGACACTGAATAGGCAAGCTTGGTTAATGCAAATTGGCCTCTTCCGCGCGGTCTTAATTCGAATATCCTGCGGTCCTGGAGGAGGAAGTAGGATGGAGAGTGAAGAATTGAAAAAAGGTGATTGAGAGAGCGATAGAGAGAGGGGAGAGAGAGAGAGAGAGAGATAGAGAGATAATGAAGCAAGACAACATCGTCAACCGACCACTGTAATTGGCGCAATGCGGTCGTGTTCTCGGCCGAGGACGGATAATCCCCTTTCGCGCACACAATACGACCTTGCTACTATATTTCACTCCAGATTCCAAGATGAACTTGGACACCTGCCAAATGATGTGTCTAGGTCACTTTTCTCTCTCTACCTCTCTTGCACCCCCCTCCCTCTCTCTCTCTCTCTCTCTCTCTCTCTCTCTCCCTCTCTACCCTCTTTCTTCAAGATAATCTTGTAACACACGCGGGATCTCGAGTTCCGTCACGAGAATGAATTCTAAATATAAATAATTTTTTTTATAGTCCGCGATGTATCTTTTTTTTTCTTTTCTTCAATTTACCAAACGATATATCGCGTCACCGCGTTAAAAATACTGTCGTTTATCTAACTATCTCTATATCTGTCTATATACATATATATAAATCAGAACGGTTCGAAAAAAATCACGTTTTTTTTGGGATTGTCATTCTCGTCGAGATTTTCGTGGCTTTTCTCTTGAATATAAATCTCGCCCGAGCTTGTACGATATTTTTTTTACTGCCGTGTCAACGCTGAAATTTCGCAGAAAGAGCGTTTTTGAGAATTTCGAAATTCAAATTTAACAAAATACTTTAAATTCAGTCTGAATTCTATACGGTTTTTCTTTTAAATTTGAATTATGAGTGTCAACAATTTTGCAGTCTCAATTTTTCAATAACCAAAATCTTTCTTTTGCGTCTAACAATTACGTGCCGAAGGATTTTGCAATTTGAATTAAGAAATGGTAAAAAATTATGCTGTTGCCAAATTTTTGACGTTGATACTAATGTTCAATACTAAAAACTGTCATACAGACCGCTGAGATCGACTTTTTAAGAAAAAGTACAAAAAATATATCTCGATAAGAAGGACAACTGGAAGAAAACCTTTTTTTGTTCGTAAGCACATGAACTAATTATGCATATTTATATATATGTATATGGATGCATATTTACATCGAGCTTACCGCTGCCGCTTGTCGAAGATAATAGTTCTTCGGCCGTAAAGTTTTTCCACTGCTCTGTAATACAGCGAGAAACGAAAAAAAAAACAGCCCATCCAAGCCAATAATTTTTCTCGCCGTTTGACGTACGAACAAAGTTTCCACTGAAATCATTCTCGCGCGAATCGGCTCGCACTTTCGTGCTAAAGGAGTCGCTCGGTTTGCTCGTTAATTTAACGAGAGGTAATTATACAAAAAAAAATGAAGAAAATCGTACACATACAACGTGTAACGAACAGGAACTTCGAGGCCCACGAACGTGTCTCCGGAATCCGTAAGAGAGTGTGTCAAGTTTGTCAGAACATACGTGTATATATGCAAGAGTCATTTTTTACGGGATAACGAGGGAAACAAAATAAAAAATTCAATTGTTTACCTTGCATATTGCATATCGCAATGAAAAATACTCTGAAATCTGACTAAGAGCTAATATGTAAAACGCTAGATTGACCTACGAAAGACTGATTAACTACACGAGCTTTTCACGAACGAGAAACGTAATGTTAAACTAATGAACAGTGTTCAACTCTCTTTACGTATTTTTTACTCTCTGCTTGTTATCATTACGATTATTAATTTTTTTTTGACGTGGATACGTCTATGTTTTCGTTTGTAATAGGGGTCATTTCGTGAACAGGTTGATACAGATGACCGCCATCTGTTGGTGCATAAGTGAAAGAAGTCGGTAAGTATGAGATCTACTATATCGCACATTTTCGATATAGTAGATCTCATACTTACCGACGTTGAAACATTAATTCGTATTGTTCTTCCAATTGCCCGAATATCCTCTTATACATAGACGTGTCCACGTAAAACTTACGGCTGTATCGAGGATACAGCCAACCAGGGATTTTTGTGAAAAAATGTGAGTTTCTTTTTTTTCGTTTTTTCAAATGTCTTACGTTGATGGTGACTCTTCCACAGAAGCCATGGTCGTGTGGTATCGGCTCGAAGTGTGTGACGCCTGTGTATTGGGTGTGAGTGTTTGGACCTTCCTCGTCCTGGCTGCTGAGCTTCGGCAGCGATCTGAAATCACGATGAAAGTATTTTTGAAAAAACCGTACCCACCAATTCTATGCATGTAGGCCACGAAAGTTCGTGAATGAGAAAATAGTTCTTTTTTTTTATCGTAGTTCGAGAGGGAGAACACGTGTGGCTTTACTTGGCACAACGTGGAGAAGAAAAAATATGGTCGTTGACGTTAACAGGGATTATAGAAAATCAAGCTATACGCGATCCATTCGCCCGAAGCGTTGGAAACTTTTCGCGTGGTGAACCAGCGGGCACTCTGACCCACTTATCCCAAGAGTTAACAAGCCATTGAATATATGGCACTTTGATTATTATAATGACTCGACAACCTTCCTCCAAGTTTCAATTTTTATTGACCATTTTTTAAGTATTTATTTTTTGCATTAATTTGAAATCGATTAATCGCGCGCGACTGAACTGAACTACGAAATTCAATTTCATGTCAATAATGTCATCATTGTAAATGTGATAAGCGTTAGGATGGAAAATTCACATATCAGCTGTCGACAATCAAATCCTGAGTATACCGGGAATTCGTTAAATTGGGTCATCGGTATTCACATTTTGTTGTAATGTACTGTACTAATTCAGCGATTGGCATACAGGGAAGGGCGGAAAAGGTTTTTTGTTAATTTTTGCAAAAATTGAATTTGGTCATTTAAATGCAATTTTTGTTTTGATAAAATTTTCCAGAAGTTCCAGGAAATTTTTACTGGACGTTTGTCTGCGTGTGATGAACAATTATTGGAGAACAAGACCTTCTTTTTCATCAATCACTCATGAGACCACTTTTTTTCTAGTTTGAAAAAGAACGAAAAAAAAGAATGCGTGATAGGACAGAGGGGGAAATCTGAAGAAGGCCGTCTTGTGTTTCTGTACCATTTCGTACGACTGCCAACGCGTTCTGCGTATCTGCAATGACTCCGAGAATAACTTGACGCTTATACCGAAATAACATAACGCAGCTACGTTTTCCGATGGAAAATCTGTATTTCGGAAGTCACGTGCGGGTCGAGGAGACTGGCAAACTTTTCGTGTTTCCGGCAAGTCTTCTTGAGCTCGCGGTGTCAACAGTTTTTTTCTAAAATGATTTTAATATAATATAAAAGTGTTGCTATGAAGAATCGATGGAAAGAATCGGAAGAGGTCGGAAAAACTGCAGATTTTTTTGGAAATTCTTGAATCTTCTAAAATCTTCTTCTTTGTTAAGGTACAAATCTACTTTAGAAGGCCAAAAAAGATTTCGTTCTCAGCTCCTTTATCATATATGGCTATGAAACTGTTTTTACAACATTGTTTCATTCTTCGCAATAACAAAAAAACATATTATTCTTCATTTTGATTCTTTGAATAATTTATAGAAGGCGCCACAATCGAAAACGTCTTATCACATGACCGACAGTTAATCTCAGGATTGGTAAGTCTGAAACGAAAAAATAATTTTGAAGAGGAAGGTTTCTTACACAACAATTAGCCACCGTTAATAAAAAATTGATTTAAAAAAAATAGCGCATGTTTGAAATGAAAATGAACCATTGCATTTTTGACAATTCATTTAAACATCCGCCATTTTTTTCGATTTTTCATTAACGGCGGTTAATTGTTGTGTAAGAAATCTTCCTCGTTAAAATGCTTTTTTATTTTTTCGTTTCAGTCTTGCCAATCCTGAAACAAAAAAAAATAAAACATTTTGAAGAGGAAGGTTTCTCACACAACAATTAACCACCGTTAATGAAAAATCGATTTAAAAAAAATGCATGTTTGAAATGAAAATGAATCGTTGAATTTTTTACAATTTATTTCAAACATCCGCCATTTTTTTTCGATTTTTCATTATCGATGATTGATTGTTGTGTAAAAAATCTTCCTCTTTAAAATGCTTTTTTACTTTTTCGTTTCAGTCTTGCCAATCCTGTCGGCCATGGGACTTCGAACATTTTCGAAGACTTGACTTTGGCAAAATAAAAAATAAAAATATTTTTTTTGTACCGTCGAAGGATGAAACAATATTGCATGAACAGTTTTATAGCTATATCTGATAAAGGAGCTGAGAAAAAAATCTTAAAGATTAGCTTTTTTTTGGCCTTCTAAAGTAGACTTACCTTAAAATCTTATTCTCTTCTTCTAATATCGTGCATTATTGAAAGTGCAAATTTTGCTCAAACGTAGATTTTTTCACACACCACGCCCCTTAATTTCAGCAGCGTTCAGAGTGTTTCTCTGGCTTGAGAATATGAAACAACTATCTGCGATGACATAACCAGTTCTGACATGGCAAGAGAGGATTGGATGAGAGTGTAAAAATTCGTGAGGAAATTCAAACTGTCATCGACTGTCGATACGCTGCCAGAGAGACACGTGACAGATAGATAGAAAGATAGATAGATAGATAGATAGATAGATAGAGGAAGGCTCGTACATCGTTCTGCGAGTGTTCGACTCTGGTATAACCTGTCACATGAATATGTTACCCAGTGATTCGACGACGGGGATACCCGGTTATTGGTAAAGATGATTGACGCGAATTCAAATGGTATATTTCCATTACTCTCCCAGGAGAGAAAGTAAATCGATATTTTTAATCATATCGTAATTTCATATCGTTGAAAAGAACGCGAATGAACGTTGTTCAATATCGAATGACGCGCTGGAAATTTCGCGATAGACGCTTCAACCAGGAGCTGCCTTCTCTGGAATACAACGATCGTCGCTAATTGAATAATTCATGTTATTTGCACCACGGAAATTTACATTCTCCCGCGGTAATAACATAATTGAGGCTTGTCAGCATATCATTGTTAAATCTTCGCTCTACGTTCCCAACATGATCACACGATGTAATGGGCCGTATAGTTTGCGCTTGGGATTACAACGATTATTAGAAACCCTGGACGTTAATTAAGTTCGTTAGCGAAAGGTGTATTCCCACGATGATGATGTTACTTGCAAGCGGTCAAGCGGTCAGTTCAAGAACCAACTATCGAACGTGACCCAAGTGCGCAAATTGATCACGTTCGAAATTATCGAATTAGTTTGAAATACATATCTCCTCATTTCGAAGCCGCATGTGAGACGAAATTGAATTGCCGATAAAAATGGCAATTGCCATGAATTCGATAACGCCAGAACGAAAATAATAATTTATGTATTGGGTAAGGTCAGCATTGAATCACAAATCGCCGAGGAATTCGATGTCATACGTGAATTTCCTACAAATTTCATCGACTTTTCTCATTGTTCCTCAAATTATCCTCCTCCGAATTTATCATGCTTGGCACGATGCCGAACCATTTTTCTTTTCTCCAGTAAAGAAAGAGATATGAGCAGAATTATTTATTGCTACTTCGGGATCATTATTTTTTTCGTAGAAGCTTACCGTAAAATATTTACCCATCAAGAATCTTCTAGTTTCATTTGAAATGAAAACCATTCGGAAATTACTTGTCGGAAGAGATATTTCAGGTTGACTTGGCTCGGACCGCAGTTTCCAAAGTTTAAAACGCGGAATAAATTATTCGTTGGATATACGAAAATATTGAATTTATAACAAAGCATCCAGCTCTCTGATCCCTGCGCTACAAAATTAAATAGCATTCTCTACAATTCCAATGGAACACTCGAGTCGAGTTATATTAAAGCTTATTGCCTCGCTTTTCACGGCGAAAGAGCGCCGAAAGGATATGCTTTTTACAGGGATATACCTTTGATGTGAAAATACGGAGAGGAATCGTCCCGCTTGCACATTTGGCCCTCTCGTGTTGAGTGTGAAAAAAAATTGAAAAAATAAGGGAGAAAGATGTAGAAATGCAAAGAGTTGGCAAGCGTCGAGAGAAGCATTTAAATGTGGTGTATAACAAACGGGAAAGATTGCCACAGCTTTCTCTCTCACTCTTTCGCGCGCTCTCCGGTCTCTTTTCCATTTTCCTTCGTACACTTTGAGTTTTCTTGAGTTTTCCAAGCCCACGGAGAGGAAGAGAACGTGAGAAGGGAGAGAGAGAGAGAGAGAGAGAGAAAAAGACTCTGGCAGAATCCCGCGGTTCCTGGAGTGTTGAAAATGTTCTTTTCTTCTTTTACAGCCGCACAAACAGAAAGCCCCGCACGGAGCAATTGACCCACTGAGCTCTGAATTCCAGGGTGTACGTTCGTTATTCATTAAAAGCAGAAAAAACTACTTCCGATGTCAAATGTTTGTCTCACGGTTCTCCTATTTTTTTGAACCCGACTTTTCAGAAAATAAAAAACCCGTGTGCGCGCGCGGTTTTGTATGAACGTCGAAGGAAAACTAATTAATACACTGAAGTATTTCTCGTACGGGATCAAAATTTTGATGAATAATTAAATTCCCGCATCTCTTTGTGCGCTTCCATGTTTTAGCGCCAGTGGACAGTTGCTGACTATCAGAGAGCATTTTTAAAAAATAAAGATCAATTTCTCACGCATGGCTTTCATATTATATAGCTAGGTGAATTTATTCCTTACTCAAGAATTTCTAAGCTTGACAAGTCTGAAAATTGAATGCGAAAACTGTTACGTACACTGTCGTCCAAAAGTTTGGCTCGTCCCGATTTCGCACCGCACAAAAAGTTTCACTGCTCTTTTAAAAATAAAGATATTTCAATTCAACAAGCGGTGCACAGGGGACATAATCAGCTTCGTTTCGCTTTTTCCAAAAAAAAATGTTCGATTTTTTTAAAACCCGGTACGTCCTTTGAAACATGGTCGTTTTTTGATTTTTTTTGGCGTTGAAATTTTGGCGCACGACCCATGAAAATTTTTTGAAACTGTTATTCGCATGAAAAACTTGTGGGAGAGAGTATAAGCTTCAATATTGTTTTTTAAAAAGTTTCGTACGATTTTTTTTCGCAAAGATATTGAGATTTTCCCAAAAAATAATCATTTTTGTAAAATGCAGCGTGGCCCTAAAACTACTGGGTTTTTGTGAAATTACTAGGATGGTAAAAAGTTGTATACAATCATTTTGGATCAAATGAAATTTTTTCAGAATTTTTTTTCAAATTTTTTTTTTTTCAAAAATGTATCCTGTTAACGAGATATTCTTTTATCTCAAACAATTGGGTCTCTTACCTTATCTACATGGGTGTTTCGACAAAAAAGTCATGTAAATGAAGTTTTTCGATGAAAAAGCCGTGTAGATGAGGTGAGAGACCTGATTGTTTAAGATAAAAGAATATGTCGTTGACAGAAAAAAATCTCGAAAAAAAATGTTGAAAAAAAATTCTGAAAAAATTTGATTTAATCCAGAATAATTGTATGCAACTTTTTACCCTCTTAGTGATTTCACAAAAAACCAGTAGTTTTAGAGTTACGCTACATTTGATAAAAATGATCGTTTTTTTGTGAAAAATTCAATATCTTTGCGAAAAAAAATCGTACGAAACTTTTTAAAAAACGAAATTGAAGCTTATACTCCCTTGCACAAGTTTTTTTATGTGAAAAATGGGGAAGACAAAATTTTCATGGATCGTGCGCCAAAATTTCAACGCCAAATAAAAAGCCAAAAAACGACCATGTTTCAAAGGACGTACCGAGTTAAAAAAAAATATCGAAATTTTTTTTTGGATAAAGCGAAGTGAAGCTGAATATGTCCTCTTTGAAACGTCGCTTGTTAAATTGAAACATCTTCATTTTTAAAAGAGCAGCGAAACTTTTTGTGCGGCAGTGTATAGGTCTGGGGTATGGAACATTCCATTGATCAAGAAAAAATGTAAAGCTTCTGAATGTTCAGGAAAGTTTTCAGCAATAGAAGTCAGTCTTTCGCAATAAGCTGAACGGCCAAAAGAATCGCGCACCGAGCAATAGTAAAGCGCCCACAAAATACAACTCCCTCGAGCGAGAAATACTTTAAACTCGCGGTAATAAAATAGGCATATAAAATTATACGGTTGCTTAAATTTTTGAGTAAATATTTTCCATCATTTAATGTGTTAATTTCACACGCACGCCTTCCCGTTTTTGCGTTCAAGCGACCGCGAGACTCTCGTGGCAAAGCCGTGCAACATTAAGTGGTAATAAACGGGTGGCGTGTGTGATCAAAAGACCGGACCGTGGCACTCTTGCAAGTGTATTCGTGTGTGTGTGTGTGTGTTTAGTACGAGTGTGTCGCAGAGGCTGAAAATACAAAACGGGATAAATGCTGAATTCTCGTGTGCGTAAATGTTTCGCGGAGAAACTCTTTAATAATAAGCCGCGTGACGTTTCAAACACGTGGCAAAGAAAGAATAACGCGTACACAGCATATACGTGTAAAGATATTGCGGTGACCCTCTCGTAAAACCATTCATCGCGTCGCTATAATTCTTCATGTTCTCGCGAAATGATCCTCAACCAACTGCCAAAACAAATTGTTGGAACACGCCATGAGATTTTGATGATGTGTAATGGCGCGTGTATCGGTCCATAAGGTAAATGTCCCAATTATTGAACAGCTAAGGATCTGAGGATTGAATTCGCGTGAGACAAAAATATAAAATCAAGAAAAAAACCATCGCTTTCATGTTCAAATGATACTTTGATATTTTTACTTTCGAAAAATCACCCGTCGAATTATTTTTAACTGATTTCAAATGAAAAAAAAAGAATAACAATGTGAAGCATGCAAATGTCCCAATTATTGAACACTGGAAGTGCCTATGTCCCTAATATTGAACATGCATGTCCCAGTTATCGAACACTCTCGAGAATTCTTTTTCCGTTCTGAAAATATTATTTTGGGTACAATATTAAAAAATAAAAGCAAAATCAAACACTTGAATAATCTTTTATTAATCATGTAAAAGTACGAAAATATATATTTAGTCCTTTTTGATAGGTTTTTGATTAATTCGCATTTGGTTTATTTTTGCTTTTCAACTCGAACTTTATTTTATTTTTATTTTCAGCTTCCTCGTTTTTATGTTCCGTTTTTGTTTGATTTTGTCGCAGCTTTCTTGTTTTTCGACTGAAATATCGGAGAGCAAAAAATATTGAATATTACATTCGTATTTTTAGGTTACATTTAGGTCATATTCTCTTTTTACTTTCCTTTTTATATTTATTGCACGAAAATAGAAATAAAAAATATATTTGACGATCTCAGAGTTATTATTAAAAGAATAAAGGTAAGTTTATTCAGGAACTTACAGTTTTTGGTTGAATAAATCCGATTCACACGATCTGTCACGAGTTAACTATCTCGATGTTTTGATGGGTTTAATGGGGCCATCTTGGAGAATTCGAGTGTTTAATAATTGGGAAACACTGCATTTTCTATGACCCAATGATCGAACACCGTATTTTTCAACAAATAATTAATTTAAAAAATTTGTTAAAAATTGTTATTTGTAAGAAATTTTCTGAGGAACCTGGAACGCCTTTACTTTTTGAGATGCGACAGTTTTTGAATTTTTTATGCCCTTACGCGTGAAGCGGCGCGGCTTAGCAAAAACGATAAGCAGTTACCACGAGACGTCAAATCGGGTCACCGTTGCTGATTAAATAATTTTTTCTCTATTAATTAAAGCTTTTTTTGCACAAGTAAGGTAACATTTCGATGGCTAAAAGTTCCATATATGTAATGAAATTTTTATAAATCAGTAAATGCATGCAGGTGAATGAGAAATAATAAAAATCCAAGATAGTGTTCAATAATTGGGACATTTACCTTACCGTGATGGAAATGAGCTGATTTCTCAAGCTAAATTGAAAAAAACAAAAGAAGGAAAACAAAGTCATAAATTGAATAACATTATTAGGCCAAAGCTGCACCACTGAATTATACGCCCACAAGTTTATCTCCCAAAATTCTGATCAACGAATATCAAGGGGACTGAGAAAGTCCGCGAGAAAGTTCATCGACGAGGCACAATACTGAATTTGTACATGACCCCGTTTAACAAAATGAAATATCCAAACAATGCGCGATATATCGCTGAAACAGTGAAAAGCGAATGAATTTTGAGCCCGATCGACTTCCCTTTCAGTGGGGATAAGTTTTCGGGTAATTGTCCATAAAGAGCCAGTCCCTTTTGTTTATTTAATCGGCGAGGGTTTAGCGTTGGTGGTTGATTCTCGTTCAAAGCTATATTACATATATATATGTGCATACTCCTTCTTCGCTGCGTCTTCAATGCGGGTCTCTCCTGTCATAACCTACATTTCCGTACTGGTATTACACAAGACAGGAGGCAGTGGGGTGTTTGCGAATTCGGTAAGACATCCGCATGGGGTACTTCTCAACCGAGTCTTTTACTCGCTGGGTCATTCGTGTCTTACACGAGGCAGACACACACACACACATACATGATTCGCACCCTCCTTTTACCTCACACACGGTTATGTGGAGAAAAGCGAGGTAAAACGGCCACCCAGGGGCAAAATGGCCATTGTAGAAAATAGTTTAATGAAAACAGGAACCAGAAATTAATCAAGAAAATTATAATCGTGACGGGCGTCGACCTATGCAATTGAAGCCTAAGTGTAAGAATAAATATTTTCTCAAAAAAAGTCTGCATGATTCGTACTCAGCGATGAATTTCCTATTAATACCAAATATAGTATTCAAACGATTGAAAAAAAAATATTTTGCCCAATTTTGGCCCCAATTGCAAAAACCTCAAAATAGCAAAATTTCAAGTGCTCATAACTTCACTTCGGTTTGACTGATTCGAAAATTTCTTTTTCGTACTTGAAGGTTGTTACTAAACTTAGAGAATAACGTTTGGTTTATCCCGATAACTCAATTTCTGTAGAAATGGGAGCAGCTTGGAAATCGCTAAAAAAATGGAAAGGGCTTGAAATTTTTGAAAAATCGATGGTCGAACTTTAAAAATTTGCCAAAAATTGAAAAATGATTCAAATTGAATGAACAAAGAGGCATTTCAAAGCCTCAACGATTACGAAGAGAATGAAGTATCGACAGAGTCGAAATTCTATCTAGAAAATAAATTAGTCATTTTAGTTAACGAATTTAATTTTGGCCAGAATGCAAAAAATAAAAAATTTTAATTAATTTTTTTCACACTTTATATCGATGATTCTTACCTCCCTGACCACGAATCTACCAATAGTTTTCGCAAAAAATAAAAATCTTCATGAAATTTCAACAAAAACATTCTTGCTCACTTCTGGTCCCATTTAAAAAAAAAAGCTCAAAATAGCGAAATTTCAAGTGCTCATAACTTTCTATAGGCTTGACCGATTCGAAAAATTCTTTTTCGTACTTAAAATCCCGATGAGTACATTTTTGAAGAAATGAGAGCAGTTTTAAAATTGCCGAAAAAAACGACCTTCAAAAATTTGCGAAAATCGTTCGTTCAACTTTAAAAATCAGCTAAAATCGTTAGTCCAACTTTAAAAATCTGAAAAACCGAAAAATCGGATGAACCAAACGGGGTTTTGAAGCTTCAACGATTACAAAGAGAATGAGATCAAGTTGAAGTCGAAATCTTATCTAGAAAATAAATGACAGCCATTTTAGTGAATTTCCATTCAATTTCGATCTAAATGCAAAAAAAAAATTCATTTTTTTTTTCAAACCTCATATCGATGTATTTTGTTCCCCTGAATACGAATCTACCATTGATTTTCCTAAAAACTCAAAAATTTTGTGAATTTTCACATAAAATATTATTTTTCAGTTTTTCATCGATTTTTCTCACGAATAGATTGTTTCGACAAAAACTGCGGGTGATTTTAAGTCAGCGGTAAATTTCACATCCAACTATGCTTCTAGAACTTTAAAAAAAATACGTTGACGCCATGGGTAGCGATCCAGCAGCTCTATTTTCTCAAGACAGCCGTTTTGCCCCGCTCTCTCCTACATATTGTGGCGTGAAACTACCGCTGTGAGAAGACTTCATATATACGCGGGGGTGTTTCGAGTTCATCACTAATTCAGAGCCTCGTCAACGGGTCTAGTGCCCTCGGTGCTAGGTTCTCATCCATCGTGTGTATATTATGTTAGTGTGTGTGTGTGTGTGTGTGTGTGTGCGTGTGTGTATGTGAGTGTGTTGGAGAAGGGGGATTTGGTTGCCGCATGCCTTTGGTACGGCTCTCCTCGGCAACCGCCTGACCGACCTTCTTCCACTTTTCGTCATTGTGGGGTGACTCTCTCGACTCTCAGAGTCCGGGAGCTTCTGAGCTATCTATGGCCCACTCAAAAGAGGCCTATTCCCTCGTCGCTCTCTAGCACACCTTCCTCGTTTCTTCCTCCCCTGACTTCCTCGACCGTCGTCGGCTCTTCAACTTCTCTCCTATATCTCTTCGACATTTTCTTTCCCTTTCATATATCTTCCTCCCTCACTATCTCCACCTCTGGCTCCTCATTTTCCCATTTAGCCGTCGTCTACTTGCAAGAACCCGAACAATGAGGGGAAGGAGAATCCTGCGGTGTAGACTCGCGCCCTCCCGTAGCTTCTCAACGAGGCGTTTAATGCGAGTGGCCTATCCGGAACTCTGTTGCGAACACGTATATAAAACACTCTTTCTTCTCATATATACATATATACGCGGTCACTCGCCCACTTCCGATACATTTCTTTTGATCACTCTCCACATTTTTCCTCTCGTTCACAGCCTTCTTACACTCTCATTGTTCCCATTTGTCACACCAGCCAGAGTGAACCTCCCTCTGTCGGCATCGAGGCAGAAAGACGATTCATTGACATTCACGTGTATCGTCGTAAATCAGGGGAGCAATGACGCCAACAAGGGTGAACTCTCTTCCACACACAAAAAAGTTGCCTGCCTTCGTTGGAATTATAATGGCCCGCTCTCATCTTGTTCTATCTTAGTCACACACTTAGTCAACTCTCAAGTGCTTCGATCTCGCCTAAAACTTTTTCACGAAAAAAAACCCATCCCCCAGCTTTGTAAATCTCGAGCATCGTGCTCGTTCTCGTAATAAGTTTGGCGTTGGAATTTTTGGCTCTTGAGATTTCGTTTGTCCCGCATTTTTTAATTCAAACGACAGCAGGGACACAACGCTTCATGGATGAATCGACGAAAGTGTAATGAGATCAAAAATTGCTTCGATGCCTCCGACTGATCGATGAGTCGAGTGTTTTTTAAATTCTGCAGAAATAGCCAGACGGTAAATTAAGCAGAAATAAGAGCTCTGGACATTGGAAGGGTGTCATGCTGATCGGACGAGCGAGTAAACCGGATGTGAAAGAAGTAACGCACTCTCGGGATTCGATATATCGTGTGCAAAAGCTAACTTTATGCAGCCTGAACCTGTCAATATCGTCTACCTATTCTGCACTAAGTTCTACATCACTACTGACATTTCAAATTCTGTCCTGCTTTAAACTAGAATATTTGGAATGACCAGCACTGAATCACCGATGACTTTAAAATCAGTGAGAGAAGGGGAAGTGAATAATGTCAGCCGGAATAATTTTTATGGTGTATTCGAAGGGAAACATGAAATGCTGCATCGAGAGGTCATCGGCAAGCCCAGAATGAAAAACGAACGGTATTTATAGAATCAATTTTGCACACGCTCGATCGAAAATCAATAAATTGCACGGCCGAAAACGTGTATTTTAACGGCAACGTGTAAATGCATTTTATAGAAGGTATATGTGTAGATATAAAATTCACTGGCAATTTCGGTAACTCCGATAAAATACAGATATAATAAAAAATAGAAAGCTGCAGCGAGTACCTAGGGAACTGCGGCACTACGGCATTGGCTACATGCCATGATCACCCGCAGCACCCCCGCGTCTTCGTCGTCGCTCTTTCAAGCGGTTATATATCTGACATACCCTCGTTCGCTTCCTGCCTACGACGCTGCTGTGTCCTACTGCCCTTCTCACACCCCCGCGTTATCTTTTCCCTCTGACCAGCACTTCATTTCTGCACCCTTTATTCTCAACCCCTTCTTCATCTTCTTCTCACGTTCTTGCGTGTTTTCTTTTTTTCCCCTTTCCCTCTTTCAATTTCTCCATCTCACTCGCGTTTCTTTCATCCCTCTCTTATCTGACTTGCATATGCGTCACGTGGGCTTTTTCTATGCGGTGTATTCTTGGCTACTCGCTTTCACGGTCTCATTTTCCTACTCCCGCTTCCTTTTTATTTTTCTTATTATCAGCATCAAACGAACACTCCACGCTGTTGAAAACCAGGCGATAACATGTGCGCAAAGCTAAAAGCCAATTTTCGTCTAGCGAAACGTGCATGAGACGAAAAAAATTCAAACTCAAAATTGCTGACGTTTGAATTTTTTTTAAGGGGTTCCACGGGCTTGGGAGTTTCGAAAAATCCATTTTTTTTTTAGTTTTGTGTCTGATATAATATGTCTAATATATTTTCTCAAAGGTTCAAATCAATTGGAGTATCCAGGAGAGAGAGAGAGAGAGAAAGTTTTTGGAATATGTCATTTTTTTAAAAAAACACTATTTTTAAAGTCGGTGGATATGATTTGTCAAAAACTAATGCACCGAACTTATTGAAATTTTGCACACTTCAAAATGGGATTGACTAAAGAAATTTTTTTTTTATTATAATTAATTTTACAAGCGAAATATGTAGTCTAAGATTGTACCAAAAATTGTACTCTTTTGCATACAATTCTGCCAAAAATTTAATTTTTTTAAAAAACCCTTCGTTCAATCACGCGCTTTTCTTATCTACTAATAGATAAAATTTGGTTTTTTACTTTTAGATAAAGCTGTCCTGAGTTATCCTGACCACAAGGAGGACACTTTTTTGAGAGGTCTTCGGAAATCAGATCCCACCTTCTGAATTTCTGAAATATTTCAATGAAAAAATGCTAAGATATTGTCTAAAACCTGCTCTTTCATATGCTTGAAACTTCGAATGAAATAATTAATTTATTCTACAAAAAAAATGCCTTCAATGATCATCAAAATATTGGTGCTGCACTCAATCATCTCGTATTCCTCTCACTCAAATATTGATCTTCGGTAAATTTTTTCGTCCGTGCACGTGAGTCTTGCTAAAGGGGGATGAAAAATCTGCCTACTTTCGGTTCGTTAGATATGCACGACCTTGTTAGCCATCCTCATTTTCGTCGCTCTTATGCTCGAGAAACTGTGTCGAGGAAGACGAACCGCTCGACGAATATATTAACAATGATTAATACGGCGCAATTATTTCACGCGTGTCGGTGAAATTGAGACTCTCGTGGGACCGCGATGTGGATTTAACATCTCGCTTCGGGTTCACCGACGCTTTTCTTCTTGTATTATTTTTTTTTTTTTAATTGTTCGTGTTCAAGTTTTATTTATGCATGACCCAAACAAGAAGCGCCTCTGCGGAATACGGAAATAAGTGGGCCCGACTTGCACCGACTTTACTACTGCTGTTCAGGCTTTGCCGCACTGCAGCGTACCGCAAAATGCAGACACACACACATACACACATATGAGGATATTCAAAAGCAGGCGTACACTGAGAATTGCGAGGTTGCAGTGTTATTTTTCTTTCAAGCACAGTCGTTTAAATAACATGGCAAATTCTCCCACAGGATTCATTCAGTTAATAGGGTTCAACGATTTTAAAGATTGTTATAATTCATGAGCATAAAATGTTGAAGTATTTGCAAAACTCGTTGTTTCATTATTTAACCGACATGTTCTCCAAGAAGGTTGGAGGCGCTTGTCAAATCAGTGCTAATTTTCAGAAATTGTCTCTAAAAAAACGGAGTTTCCGCTGTGACATATAATCTTAATTGGAAAGACATCGCTGTCCCATTTCACCCTTCGCAAGATTCTCAATAATTTTGTCTCTACTATTTTTTTAACCCCTGGACTGCGCCTCTGCCTTCCTGTACAAAGTACCAAAACGATGATTTTTGTTCCAGAAAATTAAAAAAAACCATAAAAATTGAGCAAAGTGACAAGATAATTATTTTTTTTGTTAATTTAAGTTGTTCGATCTTTTGACGTTTTCTAAAATGACAATCATCGTTTCGGCACTTCGTACAAAAAGGTAGAGGCTTAATCAGCGAATCATAAAAATTATTTGAACAGAATCATCATTAAAAAAAGACATTGGGAAGATAATCGAGTAATGATTTTTGAAATTATCTCGACGTTCTTAGATTAATCTACAAATTTAAGATTTATTTATGGTATTAAAAAAAAGTTTATACCGTTAAAATAGAGGAAATGAAAATAATGATTCTGTACAAAGTACCCAAATGATGATCTTTGTTCCAGAAAATATTTTAAAAAATCATTAAAATAAAATCGAGCAAAGTGACAAGCTAATTATTTTTCTCGTGACTTCAAGTTGTATGATCTTTTGACGTTTTCCAAAATGACGATCATCGTTTTGGCACTTTGTACAAAAAGATAGAGACTTAATCTGCGAATTGAAAAAATTATTTGAACAGAATTGAAGCATAATTAAAAAAGACATTGGGAAGATAATCGGGCAATGATTATTGAAATTATCTTAACGTTCTTAGATTAATCTACAAATTTGAGATTTATTTATGGTATTAAAAAAAAGTTTATACCGTTAAAATAGAGGAAATGAAAATAATGATTCTGTATAAAGGACCCAAACGATGATCTTTGTTCCAGAAAATATTTTAAAAAATCTTAAAAATAAAATCGAGCAAAGTGACAAGTTAATTATTTTTCTCGTGACTTCAAGTTGTATGATCTTTTGACGTTTTCTAAAATGACAATCATCGTTTTGGCACTTTGTACAAAAAAGTAGAGCCGTAATCTGCGAATCGAAAAAATTATTTGAACAGAATCATCATTAAAAAAGACATTGGGAAGATAATCGAGCAATGATTTTTCGAATTATCTTAACGTTCTGAGATTAATCTACAAATTTGAGATATATTTATGGTATTAACAAAAAATGATACCGTTAAAATAGAGGAAATGAAAGTCATGATTCTGTACAAAGTACCCAGTCGATGATTTTTGTTCAAGTAAATAAAAAAAAAAATCATGAAAATAAAATTGAGCAAAGTGGCAAGCTAATTACTTTTTTTGTTAATTTGAGTTGTATGATCTTTTGACGTTTTCTAAAATGACAATCATCGTTTTGGCACTTTGTACAAAAAGGAAGAGCCGTAATCTGCGAATCGAAAAAATTATTTGAACAGAAGCATAATTAAAAAAGACATTGGGAAGATAATCGGGCAATGATTTTTGAAATTATCTTAACGTTCTTAGATTAATCTAGAACTTCCATTGAAATAAAGGAAATAGAAATAATGATTGCATACAAATAGAAGCTTTTGCAGGCATTGATATTATTCGATGAAATGACTGACCGACGCCTTCTTCTTATATCACCAAATAATAATGTTTCATGTCTCAAAATAAAAAGGATTTGTCGCAATGCCGATCCGCAATGCGATATGAAGGCAGGCACACAGCGGCGGCTTCTTGATGACTTGCACCACACATTTGCCTCGTACACGAATATATAAATGCACACCGACATACCGCAAGTTGTATATGCAAGTATCGCATTGATGTTCAATGCGTCACAGACGAAAATTTATAACTCGACCATATTCCAGGGGTGCACATTACCTAAATCAACGTTCGTGCGGATTACACGTGCCAGCTTCGGCGTTTCGTGTGCCACGAGCCCGGCGCTCCAGCTAATTGCACTCCTATTCACTTTATTAGTTTTCTCGACTGGTCTAATTCCTCCCCCTCTCCCTTCGTCCAAGTTTCGTGCTTGTATTTTTCCTTCGTTTTGCATTCTTTGAACATACAAAGCATTCCCTCGAGTAGGTCTTTACCAACCATTTTTCGACGATGCGATATTTACGTTTGTCACAATTACCGCATTATTACAACTTTTCAATTAGATTTTTTTTCGGTATTTCAACGTTACGTCAGACTTATACGACTTATATTGAGAACTAAAAATGCATGTTTTTTTTTGAGATATTGAATTTTGGGTTAAAATTGTTGTAAAAGTCTCGTCGACGTTTTAGAGTTTCGCATCTGAATGATAATGGCCTCTGCGATGGAATGTATAAATATGTTAGCGAAATGGGAGCAAAATGGACACCATCGAAAATAATTTAAAAAATTGAAACTTAAAAAAATTAGAGAATATGGGAATTATTATTATAATTGATAATCTGAGTGCCGAAGCAAAATGAGATACCACCTTTATAATAATAAAAAAACTACGATTCAAGTTGAATTTAGCCAAAAATTTTATTGCAAAAATGCGCCAAGCAGCTTAGCTCAAGTATCTTGGATATTAAGGTGATGTAAGATGCTAAGAAAATCAGTTTTCCAACTTTTTCCTCGTTCACTTGAATTTTCGGAAAAAAAAATTGCGGTAGTCTCGAGGTAAATTCGAGAATTAACAGGAAAAATATAATATACATTAGGCATGTATATAAAAGGGCGTGAATTATGTTACATAAAAAAGTAGCAAATTTTCATTCTCATCTTCTTCCATCTAAACATATCGCTCATATATCATTGCTCTCTCCTCTCTTCCTCTTTGCGTTTAATCTAAATATTGATTCTCGGAGGATTAAACTACCACACCTGGTGTTATCGTATCGTGAATTCAAAGTTGCGCATTTATCTATACGTACATTTTTCGGAGTAATTTATTCACGACGATTCAAAAGCGCGATTTATAGGAGTGCCATTAAAAATCGAGGCGCGAATTTGTCATTATTTTTCCATCGGTGAGCGCTTTTCATGCGGGAAAGGAGGCAAGCGATTTTGTACAGTTTTTTTTTTTACAATGGTAAAATGAGAGCATTGAAACGCGAAATTAAAATGGAGTAGAAAATTGAAGGAAGACGTATCGAGGGATCGACGTGACGGCTCGTCATCGACGAGTAATTAAAATATTCATGCTTATACAGTCTTCATGTCGGTAATCGCGATATCTGACAGACGAAAAAAAAACGACTGATCACTCTCCCTCGAGAATCTATCGAAGAATCGAGAAATGCGGAAAAAAAGAGAATGATCTCTCACTAGAGCGATATTGAAAAATCCTCAAATGACACAATTTTCTCCTGAAGGGCATATTTTCAAGCTTTAAAAGCTGAAGAACCGCACATTTCGATTTTGGTAATCAAAATCATATTTTACGTTTGGTTTTGAAGTTTGTTTGTTGAAACTGAAGAATTTTATTCTGGGAAACTACAAGTTTGACAATGAATCGAATTGCAGTAAACGAAATTCGCATTATTTTGCATATTTTGCAGTATTGATCGAGTCTTTTCGATTGATAGCGATCAATGTGTGATATATCTGTATATCAACGTGTACAGACGATATTGTCGCGAATAGATACCCGATAATTGGGTATATCCCCGAAATCGATTGATGACAAGAGCGAGAGAGAGCAAAATATATATATATATATATATAGAGAGAGAGAGAGGTACGAGCGCATGGAGAAACTTGAATATCTCGTGGAGGAACGAGAGGGGGAAGGATAAATGGCCGTAGCGACGAAGGGCGCAGGAAAGGGAGGGGGGCAATTGACGAGGGGGTCGAAGAGAGGAACTCGGTGATGTGGTTTCGGGCGTATCCGATCGGGCTGTCTCTCGTGGCGTGGCAAAATACCCAACCGAACCTCCACCAGGTGTGTGTCTGTGCGCATACGTGCCTGAACCACGTCGCATTCGCCCGATTCTCATTAAAATACATTTATCCGTATACCGCAAAGCGTAAATTAAAGATCGCGCGAGAAATGAAAAATTCTGAACACTGGAACAATGAATTAAATATAATCGTCTTATTAGATCAACCTACCCCATTTCTTCTTCCATCATTGACGATGGATCGCGAAAAATTTGTACAATTGCGGACGATAATTATCACCGAGCAGGGAATGCCGCAATTGTTCGCACGATGTATCGTCGACGCATGATACGAGATACGAGGGAGCAAAAGAATTCACGTTGGGAATGAATCGCGGAGCGAGCAAGTTCACGAAAGAGTAGGCCGCGAGCCAAGGGGATATTTGCCAAAAAGGCACGCGAGAGCTGGCTGGACAGTGCTTCGAATTTACTTGGTAGCCAATGCAGTCACGTTTGTGACGTTTGATTCATGCCAATTACCGAAATTGACCGTACGATGGCGAAAAAGAAGCGGAGGAAGATAAAAAAAAAGCTCTCCCAACGGTTCCGTCAAATTCCGGCATCGTGACTTCCGTTGTCTATAACCTGGCCTTTGATTCATTTGCTATTCAATAATGGAGGTCCAATAATCCTAGATCAATTCGTTATCGAAATTGTTGTCACCATTTTGAGTTTTGGTCCATGGCACGCCGCGACTTAGATACTAACTCATCCTGAACTAAAATTTCTTATCTTTTTTTGGTTATATTTTTGATATACCTCGTGTCGCCATCCTCCGCACCATTCCGGTGGGGGCGTAGGTCCTGCCTCGGTCTGAGGACAGGGGTCAGCCCCCATTTCTCGATGAACTCGATGCGGGAAATCTTGGCGCTTCGCGGCGGTTACGAGAGGGGGCGGCTCCCCCTCCCGAGCCCCATGCCCCCGAGCGTCGCTCTCCCCCGCAAGCCTCCGCTATCCCGAAAAACCCCGCGGGCCCCGACGCCCCGCGCGTCGTTTTTCCCGAAAGAGAGCCACGAAAATGGCTGCTCTTTCGGAGAATCCTTTTTCACGTCGGTTAATCACGAGATCGACGACACCGGCACACGTCGAACGTGCGAATCAACGATAACGATCGTATCGACGATCGACCCGACCCCGCACGAGACTACGCGTCTCGTCATCGGGGACGATTGAAAGAAAGAAAAAAATGCAATAAAAAAAACACCACGGATAATCGGAACTAACACATCGCACCTTCGCACGATTATTGTTTTGGCGAGAGGCTCTTTTTCCTCAAGCTTTTCCTCTTCGTGTCACTGTATATCGCGATTCCGCATATCGGCGGCAATGCGACGCACACTTGGCCAAAATCACACGCACGAGTTTTTTTTTCTATTCTCTTTTAACACCGTGAATAAAAGCTCGCGGCGCCCTCGTGCGACGATACGATATCTCGCGCACGAATCGCCGAAAGAACGTCGAGGGACGCTTTCAAACCCGACGAATTTTCCATAACACGCGCGACATTTTGATCGAGCGCGCGCAAACGCCCGAGAATGATTTTGATCTTGGTATTTTCCATGAAAAAGTCAAAAAGGTATTTGCGCCATTCGAAGATAGAATGAGAGAGAGGGATCGAGAGGGCGAGAGAGGATAAACGATGTGTATAATAAAGTCAGTCAGCGCGCATGAGTACCATTTTTCTTTCTCTCTATTTTTTGGCTTGTACGCTTGGACACACCATCCGGATAGACAAGAGCGAGAAAAGCTGCGCTTTTGTTACTACCACGACATGGTTGACGAAGCTTCCTCGCTGTATATCGAAAAATTGATAGAGTCAGAGAACGACGGTCGTCGCACTTGTTTGATAAATCGTATGTTTCTTCCTCTCATCTTGCAGCACTCTCTTTTTAACGTTGCGCATCATCAACGACTCCCTAACCTCGCGTGCAAGCTCAATGCCGAAACAAGCACGTTCTTCCCAGCTTTTCCTTCCTCGTTTGTTTTCCTTTTCTCTTCAAATATTTCTACCGTCGTCAATTTAAAATGCTTCACGGACGGCGAAACAAAAGGGTGGCATCAACGTTCTTGTCATGGAAAAGCACAGTCAAATGTTGCATCCTCTCCTTCTCGTTTTTCCCTCTGTCTCTCTCGACGAGGTAGAGAGAGAGAGAGAGAGAGAGAGAGAGAAGGTACGCGAATTATGGATCGCTCGCGCAACCCCCGTCGTGTTCTCTACGACGTACACCACACAGGTACCCACTTACACACACACACACTCACACACACACACACGTACACACGTACACACGTATATATTCTTGAGCTTTTGTTTTCCGCACGTTGTTTAAACGTCATACGCGACTTTTGTCTCTCAATGTCCTCTTTATCATCTTTTCAATCTGTAACTTTGATGTTCTCGTTAAACGTTGCTGATTTAAAAAAAAAACGGAAAAAGGGACGACGGAGTGACCGAGGTACACACCCCTGAAGAGGCGACTTCAACACAGCCGCCGACGCCTCTCCATGTCGAGGAGAGCAAGAGGGACGAAGAAGAAGAGAAACAGATGAGAGGGAGAGAGAGAGTGAGAGAGGAGCACTTCAGGTACGCGAGAACAAGGACGCGCCTCGCGGGGTCCCTCTGTGATATTCCAGTTTTATCATCTCTCTCTCTCTCTCTCTCTCAGTGTCTCTCCCAATTTATGGCAATCTTATCGTGAATCGTAATCCGCGAGAATTCACCTTTGGATGAGCCGAGAGCACGCAGACAACCGAATTCTAGGAGTGTCCTCTCTCCCTCTTGATCTCTCCCAATCTGTCGCTTTTTCCTCTTGCAAAACCCACCTCTTCTCTCCCCTTTTATCTTCTCTCCCTCGTGATTCGATGTTTGTCCCCTCACCGCAATGTCCGCTGATTAATTCGGTTCTCCACAGAAGTATCTCGAATTCCTTTTAAAAAAAAATTCCTTCTTCACTCCATCTTTTCTCGTCGATCACTCGCTCCGTTGTTTATCCTTCGCTCATTGATCATAGATCTTACGTAACTCGGTGGAACATCGCTCCAACAACTTGAGCTTTGAGCCTCGAATGCTCGGGCAAAAGAAGCAAATTTCGAGAACAAGCGGAACGAAATACAAAAAACACAGACACGGAGCGTCGTCTCGCCTAACTCCCGATACTAGCAGCAGTGGTGGCAGCAGCACCAGTAGCAAGAACCACCGGAACGACGAGATACATATATTCATGTACACATATAAATATACAGATACATATATCCGTATACATATATTTATATCTGTCTTCTCACCTCCCACTCTTGTCGCGTTATCTCGCGTTATCTTGACACGTCGCTGGCGCTCTTCGAGTCTCCTCTTCTCACCGTTTCTCCTCTCTCGCCCCAATCTTGGCCTTCTCCGTAAAATCTACGCTGACAACATTGTGATATCAGTAATGACGGTAAAAAAATTTCTGCACAATTTCATTTCTCCTTCACAGGACTCGTTTCTCATCCACGCTCCAAGATTTCGCCTCCACTGCTTCTCATCTTCGTTCGACGCTTTTTCACATTTCTTCACTTTGACGCGCGCGCGCGCAAATACACAGTCACACTCGCACGCACACCCACATACATACACACACGGGTAGTGCAGGGAAAAAGAGAGAGAGAGGTGAGAGTTCAGTCACTCGAAAGGAAAATGTACAAAAGCACAGAAACCGCAGCAAAGTCGTAGCAGCAGCAGCCCGGTCTTTCTCTTCCTCTTTATAAGCGCCACGACGCACGACCAGCGCGGATACCGCGGGGAGCACACAGCGACGACGAGCTTTAAGCTCTAAGCTTCTCGGTGAAGAGAGCTTGCAAGGCTGCGGTAGCGTTGCGCTGCTCGCCTGCGTGCTTGCCTGCCTGTGTGGCCTGTCAGGCCTGAGCTGCGCGCGTCCCCCACCTGCTTTTCCCGTCTCTGCTCCGTCCCTCTCTCACACACATACACAGACTCTCTCACTCTCTCTCTCTCTCTCTCTCTTTTGCACACACTCACCAACGCGATCTGTCTCTATTGCTCCCTCGTGAACATCCGCAAAAGCTCTCTCCGTCTCACTCTAACCCATCTCTATCGCCCTTTCACTCTCTCCACCGTCCTGCTTTTCCCTCTCTGCTACTCCACTCACAAGCTCCATCTGTCTCTTTCGCTCTCTCTCTCCCTTTCTCCTCTTTCTTTTTTTCTTTCATTTCTCTTTCCCGTCCGCAACCGTGTATCATTTTTCTCGCTCTTTGCCTCGTTCGTGAGCTTGCTCCTGTATTTACACCGATACATCGACGAAAGCTCGTGTACACCTATGTGTGTAGGTGTGTACGTATATGTGTGACTATATTCGCAAACTCGTGAAAGCTCGACGTCGTCGAGCACGGTCGGTTATCGTCGGCTCCAATGACGTGACAACGCTCGCTCGGGCCCTTCTCCTTCTGTGCTCGAATTTTTTGCATGTTTTTTTCGATGTTTCTTTTTTTATTATTACTCCGATGACTTGAATTGCATGGCTAACTTTTCTTCGTTGCTCAGCGAGTTTATCTTCGCATTGCAATTTCGTTAATTCTCATGGGCCCACGAGGAGAGTTTAGAGGTCATAACCTCTAAACTCTCCTTACAGGTTATATTCTCTATTGTCGATGGAGATTCTCGTTACGCAATCCATCACGTTGGGAATTGGGGCAAAACTTTGGAAGGCCAGTTTCAATTGGCCCTGAGGAAAGGATCCTTATCAGCATCTCTGTGCAGGATATTTTTTTCAAATTCTTGCAGCCAGGAAGCGCTTGAGCTTGTTTCGAGAATTTGTGTGTCGAATTCGCCTACAATTGAAGGTTGAAATTTCGTTCCAGGTCGATCGCAGGATAACGATCAACCCCTGTGACTGTATCTATATGACATCCTGTCGCATGCTCGAGGCCAGTGGGAAAGACGAAAAAAAAAGTCTCGATTGCGTTATGCGGGTTTCTATCCGCAGGAGAGTTTCGACCAATTCGGTGGAGACACACGAGAAAGTAGAGGAGAGAGAGAAAGAGAGAGAAGTGCCGGAAGATGCGCCCGTGTGCGCGGATTCGCTTGTACCTCGTGCTGTTGGGCGCAGGGCCTCAGGAAGCTGGGCTACAAGCTTGGTCTGCAAGAGAGAGTGTTGCGAAGGTGCACGAGAGGTCGTGGATTTTCGTGGCTATTCGGCCATGCGCCACCGAGTTTCCTGGCGGCGTCGCACGACGATACACATATATATAGTTATAAAAATGAGAAACGAAGAAGAGAGGGAGAGAAAGAGTACCGAGTACCGAGTCTGCTATACCGGAAAATGACTTTGTCCGGAAAAGTTTGTCAGAAAGAGAGGAGGGAGAGGAAGGGATAGAGGCCAGGTGTCGGCTGCGACAATCGTAGTTTTAGCGAGACTAACGAAACAAAAGGAACGAAGCTATAGTTGGAAAAAAAGGAAGATCCCTGGCTAGGCATCAGACAAAAAAGCCCTTCGTTCTCTGCTCTCCATCGAAGTATTTGTGTAAAAGAGGAAAAGCTAGAACATCCGGGAGCTTGTCCTTACGCGCTTAACTTCCTCCCTTTTATGCAAAAGCAAAAATCACCCAGCAATCAAGGTCGAAGGTATCCAGAGCTCAAATTCAGCATGTCGACCCTTTGCTCTGATGATTCCTCCTGGCCGTGTCTGTCTGTCCGGGGGCAAATATGGCCAATGAACGATTGCGAATATACGAGTCTGGCTGTAAATTAAAAACTAGCGTAGAGCCGTTGTACGTTTGTACAATGCTCGCTGGAAAATGTACACCTGTGCGCTCTGATGAGCAACACAAAACAGGCGATGCAACATTGTCTCGTGTTCTCGGTGTGCATGCACCGACGGCATTGATCCCGCGGCGACGAGCCTGAGAAATGGAGAAAGAGAGGAGGGACAGTGTGCGAGAAGAGAGGAGGCCGCGACTAAGCGAGAGCATGGAACAAAACAGAAGGGCCAGAGGGAACGACGAGAATGAGGAAGAGATGGCCCATGAGAGTGAGAAACATACGCAGGGAGCAGAAGTACAGAGAGAATAGCGCGGTTTGAGAGACAGATTCAAGGGGGGGGGGCAAAGAGAGGAAATGAAAAGAGAGTAAGAGAAAGAGAGTAAGTGAGTGAAAGAGGAAGGAAGGTAGTAGGTGCAGTGCGCATAGTGAACGGAGAGACAAGGCCGTGGCGCTGATGCTCATATCTTTCTCTTTCTCTCCCACCAACCTTACTCTCTCTTACTCTCTCTCTCGCCAACCACGCGCAATCAATACACCCTCTCTACGGCTAAACCACCCTCCCCCGCTCGACTCAACCGGTCCCTCCTCGCGCCCCTCGACAACGGCACTCCCCACCTGATCCCGTGGCCCACTACCGAGACCTTCTCAACACGGGGATACACGCGCATCACTTGCCCTCGGTTATTTCTTTCCTATTCTCGGCTCCCTCGTGAGAAAGCCACCCCCGTCCTTCGCTCCCTTCACCGTGTTGCATAATGCGTCCACATTGGCTATTCCTAATCTTCATCATACTTCCGACCGTCTCTGCAATCTCCCTTTTGCATCGTACACTCGAATTCGTCCTTTATCTACCGAATATTTCGAGATATACAACCGATAATCACGAATGCGGGAAGGATGTTGATGTGTTGTTGCGGCACAATCGCCACGAGCTATCTCTTCCTCCCTCCCTCTCTCGTTGAGTCTTTGGTATATCCGCTCATCGCTACGCCGAGAATTTCCGTCATGCCATCCACCACAAAGCCAAGGTCCTAATCTTTTGACGTTAGACGGATTTGTACGTGTGTGAGTTTGTCTGACATATGGGTGATTCTCCCGAAATAATCATTTTCGAGGGTACAATTTTTTGTTTAATCATCATTTTGATTTCTAAAAGTGTTGATGACCTTGATGTAAGATATTTAAACGTCATGACCACTTGGACAAGCTGGTCTTTCTACTTTCGGGGATTTATCGTACTTTGAAGAAATTGTAGTGCGAGAGGAGTAAATGCAAAGGCAGAGAAATTATGCAAGCCTTTTGCTATAACGTTTTTTATTAGTTTATTTCAGTAGTTCCAGTTTTATTCGAATATTCAATATTGAAACACTTATAAGCGGTTATAATGGGAAATGAAACGCAAATACAAACTGACCATCTTACTTCCTTGCACAAACACATCAAATCAAACAAACACATCAGCAGTATTTGGTTATAACGCTTTATAATGGTATGGTAATAATCTGGAGGAGTTATTTTTATTCAAACCCATTTTGATTCGTCACTAAAACCCGGCTTGAGTGATTCCTCTGGCAGATTGGACATTCCTCTGGAACTGGTCCATGTTCCAGAGGTATATGTAATTGGCACTTGCCAAATGAATGACGCTCCAGCTTGTGACTTGTACTTAAGTCACACTGTTTTGAGAAAAAAAAGTCACAAACATCGAAAATGAAACTTTGACAAATTGTCGATTCTCGATTTTCTCGAAAATTCTCGATTTTTATTGAGATATTATCTGTGCTCATTGCTTTCTTTGGATTTCAGGAGGAGTTTATAACCAGCTTTCAGTTTTAGAAAATATTTGCAGTTTCTAAATTTCAAGTATTTTTTTAGACCGTTACAATATGGGAAGATGTTACAGGCCAGAGGAATGATTTTTAGGGGTAAAACACGAGAAAAAACCGATTGAAATGATTTTTTTTTAAATCTGTTCCGACATCCTGCTTCAAAACATTATGATCTAATATATTCTGGTAAAAAAATGTAAGAAATTAGAGGGTTTATTGAAAATCAACTAGGTTCCAGCGGAAATGAGTATTTTGGGAGAATCATCCATATATTCGTCGCTGATTTGCATGGAGCGCGTGCATCGGCGTCGCGCGCATCCTGGATCGTGTAGAGATAGATAGATAGATAGATAGATAGATAGATAGATAGATAGATAGATAGATAGAGAGAAAGAGAGAGAGAGAGAGAGAGAGAGAGAGAGAGAGAGAAAGAAGGAGAAAGCTTTGGCGCGAACCATCGCAATTCAGTGGTGCAGATGCAAGTATAGTCAGACAGGGGTTGCGCGCGCGCGCGCCCGACGGAACTTTGAAGTAGTGCGAGCCAACGCCGTAGTAGACCGAGTGGCGATGCGGAACAGAGACGTACGTAACACGCTCGAAAGTTTCACTACCACGTTATCCCAAGTGGATATACGGTCTTGTTTATGGCACATAGTTATGCATGCCGCTCTCTTCTTTGCAGTGGATTTCTCAGTCCCGAAACGCGCGCGAATAAGCTGATCCATCGCGAATTCGCGCGTGTCCGCGGTCGACGGAATCACGCGGTCGGACGCTCGACGAATATACGAGATATGCATTTCCGGTTTCAATCATGTATCGCGATGCAGTTGTACGAATAGCGATTGAATTTTCAACGAAATTCCAGAGATACGTGGCACGCGAGGCAAAAAATTCGGGGACATCGAAAATTTGCTCGTAGATTCCTCATTTTTATGCAGCGTTTGTTAAGCTTCTTCTGGAAGCAGTTTCTTGATCTTCATGAATGTTCAATCTTGGATTTTTCATAAAAAAAAAGCTCATCTTTGATTCCTGTTCGAAAGAATGTATACTGCCGTCAAAAAGTTTGGAAACACTCGCCCCGATTCCGCTTCGCACAAAAAGTTTCACTGCTCTTTCAAAAATAAAGATATTTCAATTCAACAAGCGGCGTTTCAAAGGGGACATATTCAGCTTAATTTCGTTTCTTGCAAAAAAAAATTTCGATTTTTTTTTAACCCTGTACGTCCTTTGAAACATGGTCGATTTTTGACTTTTTTTTTGCGTTGAAAAGTTTGGCGCAAGACCCACGAACATTTTTTATAACTGTTTTTCGCATGAAAAACTTGTGGGGGGGAGTATAAGCTTCAATTTCGTGTTTTAAAAAGTTTTGTAAAATTTTTTTTCGCAAAAATATTTAGATTTTTGCAAAAAACGATCATATTTATAAAATGAAGCATAACTCTGAAACTACTGGGTTTTCTTGAAAACACTAAGAGGGAAAAAGTTGCATACAACTATTCTGTATGCAATTTAAAAATTTCAGAATTTTTTTTCAATTTTTTTTGTTAACGAAATATTTTTTTATCTTAAACAATCGAGTCTCTTACCTCATTTACACGGGTTTTCCGATTAAAAAAAAGCAATGTAGATGAGGTAGAAAATGCGATTCTTTGAGATAAAAAAAATATCTCGTTGACAGAAAAAAATCTCGCAAAAAAAAATTTCGAAAAAAATTCTAAAAAAATTTCATTGAATCCATTGAACTTTCCCTCTTAGTAATTTCACATAAACCCACCAGTTTTAGAGTTACGCTACATTTTATAAATATGGTTGTTTTTTTGCGAAAAATTGAATATTTTTGCGGAAAAAAATTGTACGAAGCTTTTTAAAAAACCAAATTAAAGCTTATACTCTCCTCCACAAGTTTTTCATATGAAAAACAGTGATAAAAAAATTCGAGAGTCGTGCGCTAAAATTTCAACGACAAAAAAAAAGTCGAAAAATGACCATGTTCGAAGGAATTAGTACCATGTTCAAAAACAATCGAAAATTTTTTGTTAAAAAAAGCGAAATTAAGCTGAACATATCCCCGCTGCTTGAATATATTGAAGCGTCGCTTTAATTACAATTAAAATATCTTCATTTTCAAATGAGTAGTGAAACTGTTTGTGCGGAGGCTGATGAGAAAAATAGAGTATAAGGAATATCGAGTATCCGCTCAATTTGGCTTTTTTCTACGAGCTATAGGTCCTGCAACCAATCGAAATCGATTATTAGGGCCGAGGGAATACAGAGGGAGGCATCGTGGCTCGTCGAGTAACCAATATCGCGCGATAAATTCTCAACGGGCGTTTTATGAAACGCGGTAGACGCTCGAGGGGCAGTGAAATTCCGTACCCGTGATTTCTGATAAGAAATAGCACAATAGAAGAAAGCATCGCGGACGGATATATATCCCCGGTGGAATAGCCGCTCTTCTCGTGCATTATATAAATCGCTAACTGGTAAAGGGACACGAGTGACAGGATCTGCGCCCTGTGGAGTAACAGGAATCGCAACCTTCTGTTTGGCAGTAGCCGACACAAAAACGCGACGGAAATGCGGCAATATCGTAAAATAAATTACACTATCGGAAGAGAAGAACGAGCTATATTAGGATTTTGAATGCCGTGGGAAATTCCAGGAAGTTTATCCGACGGAGCTTATTTTTCGTGCAATAATTATATGACTCCAGGCATGCGTTTTTTTTTTTTAATATAGCGAGACGAATTGGAAAAGTTAATTTAAGGTTGCCTTCTTCCACGAATTGTGGAATGAAAGCTTTCCCTATTTATTACCTCGACTTTATCGCTCTCGCTGAAATGAATGTGTCGGAGAAATTCAGTGATTATTTTTATACGGATGATAAAAGATGAAATGTAGAAATATCGGGAGGGTTCGAATAGAGATCTAGATTTAATCTTTAAAAAAAAAATTCTTTCTCGAGACTCTCGCAAAGAATTTGCTATTTTCGCGAGATCGACGGAATTGGGGTTCTTTGCTCAAGTCTAATAAAATTGGTGAATTTGGGCCATCAGAATTTTCGTTCCACAACGCGCCGTGGAAGTAAGCCAACAAAAGCTCCCCTCTTCCTTCGTGCCCCCTTTACCGGCGCCCTGTCCGCACCGGTACTATTCTGTGAAATTCGAAATAATTCTTTCGACGTGTCACATGCTCAAGGCTCTTACTTTTTTCGCCATTACTTTTGGCATAGAATATAGAGTATCCGTAATGCGTCAAAATACGTTTGTATATAGATAAGTTGGGTTTCCATGAGACGCAATAAGGGTAAAAATAAGAAATGTCCAAAGTCCCTTAACGCCAGAAATGTATCAATTAGAAATGAGAAAGAGCGCTGTACAGATCGATAAAAATAAATAAATGAAAATTACATCACCATAATTAATTCCGAGCTTATTATACGAGATTTAAAAATCATGGATCAATTTTCGTTAAAAAATGTTCCATGGATAAAAAAATAAATGCTCCGTAGCGCGAAAAATCCGTATAACGATGATGATTCACTGAGAATCCTCCTTAACATCAAACACTCAAGTGACGAGAGTAGTCAAAGCTGTATGGCGACAAAGAAAAATCTTCCCTGGACAAGGAGAGTGCATGTATAATCGCTTGAAGAATTCTTTTAGAAAAAAAGACAATGCGCGTTGGGTTCTCGTCTGCACGGACGAAGAAAAGCTGTTGAATATGCCTGTATATGTACTCGATGATTGATCTTTGTGCCAGGAGAATGGAAGTGGTGCTCTCTGTCTCGAGAAGAACGCCCGGAAGTGCCAACATTCGTGCCAACCCGAGATTAAAGGTAAAAAAGGTCTTGAAAAAAAAAAAATCGAGAGACATAAAGAATCAACGCCTCTGATGGCGTGCTAGACACCCACAAGTGCGTTCCCGGATTTTTCGAATCACGCCGGTCGAAGGGCTTATATAATATGCGCGAAAACGTCTTTGACGTTGTGCAATATTCGCAATTTCAAGGTACAAATTAATCGACGTTTTTCAAAATGAAATAGCAATCTATCGTCGTAGCCAATCAAAAAGCACTCCTGAATGCAATTAAACGCTATGAATGAAACAATGTGTTCTCAATAGCAAAGCAACCATTCTCCTTCTCCTTGGATCGTCTATCAGATTCTCTACTCTCCTTCTCTCTCTCTCTCTCTCTCTCTCTCTTTCTCTCTTTCTCTTTCTCTTTCTCTCTCTCTCTTTCTCTCTCTCTCTGCAATAACTGAGATTGGAGGGTGTGGACGGCATTTGAGCAAATTGAAGATCAAAGCCTACATACAAACGATTAGAAATTCATAGCGTATTTCACAAAATCAATGTTTGCTTTCGTTCAAACGCCAACGATGAGGACGATGACTGACGATAACATTTTCAGCTTTAGTCGAGTTTGAAGTTAGTCATACAGAGAGTGTTACAGACGAGGGATGAAATAATTTGTACTTGTAATTAGTGTGGATATTTTTCATTTATCGATCAATCGCATGTGGAGGACGGTGACTGTTGATCAATTACCGCTTCGACAGTTTAAACGGAGCTCTGTCTCTCTCACGCACTTTTGCAATCTCGTCGGGAATATACAACCCGGCAACATCTTGCTGTGGTTGCCGGTGTCTCTGGGCGATCAATCAGCATCGACTGACCCATTTGCAAACTCGATAGACCGCACACCATCGCGTGGAGAGACTAGCCTTTCTATAACTCCCCTCGTATATATAAACCCCAGTAGCTTGGCATATGATTCAATCCTATACAATCAGTTTACCTCCGATGTGGCTACGGCCAAGATTAAATTTCCCACTCCAAGCCCAAGATAAACGCTGTATTCCCGTCCATATTCCAATTCTTCGTCACCGATGATGGAACGAATCGTCGATGAAAATGGTAAGAACTAGAAAATCAGGTTTACTTAAAAATTGACAATTCTTGTCTATAGTATTTAGCATTCTTGTAATATTCACAAAACATCTGCATGAGGACTCAGGCTACATAATTCTGGATTTACTTGATGAATCCAGAATTTATTGTCCTTTGTACATCCGTACAAACCTGGATTTACTTCACTGAAAAACAATAAGAAAACAAAAGTGAAAAGTACGTCAAATAGTCCCGGTCTCCATCGAAAGTATATTGAAATCTACGTAACCCATTTCTTCAGCGAGGTACGAGAACTGATGTTGCTTTTGGGGATTTTACATGATATATAAAAAGCGGAGTAGATGGCGCGGCAAGAAAATTTTCACGTCGTAAAATTGCAGATCGTCTTCGACGGATTTGTCACATTTATTTCTTCTCGATTCACTGTCAGAGGTAGAGAGGTAAAGAGAGAGAGAGAGAGGGGAAGGGGAGGAAAGCGAACGAACGACTGAGGGTAGGTAAAGGGAATGAAAGCTTTCGGGTGAAAAGAGAATTTCCAATGTAGCGAAGAGCATGTGAACAGAAGAACACATACGACGTCGTTGTGAGGATATTGAACGAAACCTACGATTACACTATATACACACACACACATGCACATGTGAGGAAGAATCGTTCGCTAGAATGAAGAGGAGGGAATGAGGTGGATTGCGAATTTTCCTTGACGGTAGGTTGTCTATCCGCATGTGAAAACACACGGACACAGGTTCAAAAGAGGTAGATGGTGAAACGAATGGTGTTTTTTTTCATGGTGTGTGCGTCATGTCAGGGGTCCATTCACCGGCTTCGTGATGACACACGATGCTGAGTGAGAGAGCGCGGATACAAACCCGGCTGTGCAAACGCGATCACGATGCTATTTGTATGTGCGAGTGTGTGTGCGCGGCTCTAGGATCCCCCTACACGGAATCTGGGTCAGCTCGGTGCCGCTGACTGCTACATAGGCTACCGTTTCTCCGCATAGAGGCTCCGATGGGGTGGCAAAAGTGGTGGAGGCGGTGGTGGTGGTGGTTCTCGCTTCCCGGTGAATGCGGCCATCGTGTGTACATCAATGAAATATCAAGAACTCCCTCTCGCGGAAAATCATCCTCATACAAACCCATGGGCAACTTTATTCGGGCCACTGGCATCGTTGACCTTAAACCATCGCCGTTCTTCGATCGAAACGAATGAAAAAAAAGAAACCTCTGGCGTATGAAACGACAGAGCTTTGTGATCGATGATAGTGAGCTGACCAAAATTGGGGTCCCCCAACTATTTTCCTTTCAATGTTGCTCAATGATGTTTCTTGATAAATGGAGAAGTCGAATTGTTCATTTAAACTCCGAATTATGCAGGTATCTCTTCAAAAATGAAAACTTGATAAGAACTTCGCCAGAGTTTTCGTTTCATTGTGTTCAGGGTGGGAAAGAAGCCCTGGATGATTTTGGCATCGCTTCAAACGAGTGTTAATTAGTCCAAGGAGGTAATTTGTCATTTTTACTCGTTCAATAAAATCAGGTTTGATTCTAGAATTTCGCTTCCTCATAAAGGAAGCTTTATTTCGTGAAGAATATTTTTTTCGATATTTTTATGCCAATGTGTTAAAAATGTCCCAAAACATCGAGAAATGATATTTAGAAAAAATGTCCGGATGGATGTGTGTGTGTGTGTGTATGTATCCTGAGTTTCTAATGTAAATAATTAATAACTCAAGAACACTTCGACATATCAAGCTGAAATTTGGCACACTTGTCCAGCACAAATTGCCCTTCATTATCAAAATTTGTGTTTCAATTCTAACGGGTGTTCAGATTTTATCGCCTTTTTTCGTTTTTGCAACAATGGCGTAAACGCTCTAACTGCTGCAATTTTCAAGATATTGCACTCAAACTTTATACAGAATTAGTACAGCTGTTAAGGTTGTTTGGTATTGAATTTGACAAAAACGATCGAAAGATTAAATTTTTATCAAATTTCGAATTTTTCGAAAAATAGCGTAAACGCTCTAACTTGCACAATTTTCGAGATACTGCAGTGAAACGTTGTAAGAAACTTGTATAGCTATCAAGGTTGTTCGCTATTGAATTTGGCGAAAAGCCATCGAGGGATTAAAATTTTATAAAATTTTTAATTTTTTGAAAAATCGCGTAAACGCTCTAACTTGTGCCATTTTTAAGATGTTGCACTGAAACTTTACACAGAGCTGATGTAGCTATCGAGGTTGTTCGTTATTAAATTTGGCGAAAATCGATGGAATAATTAAAATTTTATCAAATTTTGTTTTTTTTTTAAATAGCGTACTCTAACTTCGGTTATTTGCGAGATATTGTACTGAAATTTTGTACACCTTCAAAATAGTGATCAAGGTTGTTCGCTATTGAATTTGGCAAGAAGTAAATTTGAAAGAATTTGGCAAATTTGCACATTGATTACTCATTTTTTCGATAGTTAACAAAGCTTCCTTTATGAGGAAGCCAATTTTGATCGCCATAATTTGTGATAAAGGAAGCTGTGTGAACTATGGATAAAGATGAGGAAGCAATGTGTAAATATCCCATTAGCAGGATTTTTAATGCTGGGGACAAAAGTGTTGCTTTGGATCTTCATAGCTGAAATGTGTATTTGTTTATATCGTTTTGTTTCCCAAAGATCAAGAGCGATGGGTACAAAGACAGGGAAATGAAGTGTGACAACCAAGGAGATTACTTTTAGTTTGGTAACGAAAAAAAAGTTGGCTGTAAAATCGATTTCCAGCGTCGCGAATCACCGCGAAGAGGATCATTTATAATAATTCGGTCACTGCCACCGAACGTCGAGGCTTTTTCTACCGCGACTCTTCTCACTTGAATCACGCGCCCGTCATTTCCCTCCCAATCTACCCGCTCTCGTTCTGTCTCTTTCTCCGTTACTAACGATCAGCGTCGTGACGTCAAACGAGAACGGGTGTTGGAAAACGTGGACGACGAGTGAGGGGAGATCACGAAAGAGGGAAAGAGAGAGAGAGAGATTTTCGACGATGGACTATTCCGATAGAATTGGATACGAAAATTTACACAGTATTTAACACACTTCTGTCGAAAGCTCACCAAATCCACAGAGACGCAAACGTGCAAAATTGCACAAACGGAAAAGCGAGGGCGGAAATTATCCGGAATCGAAATGCAGTCTCTCTTCTCTGAAAATAAATTTTTCGCACGTGTAGCTAAAAATAAATGAATTTATCGATCATTGACCGAAGGAACAAACTTTTTGCTATATTTAATCATTTCCTTTATTAATAGAATTTTCCTCGACACACTCTCTCGTTGCTCCTTATGTTCCTGTTTATTTGCCTCTTTCCTGTCCAACGCTCCTCCATTTTCCATCTCTCCGCTCCTCTCCCCTTTCTCTATTTCTTTCTCACTTTCTCTGACAATAGCGACTCACGGATAGAACCGTTCAAATAAACGTAAAAAGTTCAAACTCGCCAAACAAACTTCGATTATCGTACCAGAATTTGTTTGAACAGGCCTACGTTTTCCATGAGACCAAGTGGAAACTTCGCTCGAGAGCTTCGCAAGCGTTAGTTTCTATTACAATGAGATTTCTCGCAATGTTCGAGATTTTTCGTGGAAAACCGAGTGTTCTTGCGTTTGTTTGCGATGCACTCGATAATTCACGTCCGACGATGTCTGTTAATTCTCCGTCTCTTCCTCGACTCTTCCATACTTTGTTAATGTTTAGACTGAGCTTGCAGCCCAAACATATATTTCTTCATATTCCTCGATGAACGAGAGTAAAGAGTCATTCAACCGAGTATCACGATAAAAAAAAAAATTATTTGTAATTGTTTTATGAGGAATCAATGTCAGAAATAATAAAAACTAATGGGAATATAGAGGAAAGCCTTCATTCACGTTTGGCGTCAATGAAATTGCAATTCATCCGGGAAATTATGAAAGCTTTTGCAAAGAGAATAAAAAACTATTATATTGAAAAAAGCACACATGATCGACGACAGCGAACTCTGTCATTGCAAACTGGAATTCACGGGTCTGAGCGATTTTTCCGACCGAGGAAGATTATTGTGCAGGTAACTGCAGAAAAGCTCTCACGGGTAAACCCTTTATCCGCTGATAGCGAGGAGCTTTTGGGGTTGCACTTCTCACCGATTGAGGGCGCTGCTTTCTGCTGGAAACGTTTCAATGTTTGTCGCAGAGATGGCGTTACCGTGCTGTGCTCGCTACGGTTATCGACGTGACTGCGCCAAACAAAACCCTCCTGGTCCGGCAATATATAGATATAAATATATATATATATATATATATATATATATATATTCCCTGAATCATAAAATGAACACGTTCATTAGACACACTGGCTACTCTCGCTGCTATTCCTCTCACTATGTAGCCTCTCTCATTCTCTTTCAGCAACCTGTGTCCCTTTATTCACGATAATAAATTCAGCTATTAGCCTCCATAGCATCTGGCATTAAATTGGGCGTACACGTTAAACACGTTTGCCCAAATCGTCGCGGTTGATATTCACGTTCGGCCTAAATGCATGCGAGTCATGTCTCTCTCTCTTTCTCTTACTCTGACTCTATCCCTCTTTAAGCTCATTAATTCTGGACAATACGATCGGAAACGAGGGTTTTTATTATTCAACGCGTCGCGATGAGCTTCACCGCGGGTATATAATTAGCGCGAGAATCCGCGACTCCAATGTTCGAGGTATCTCGATATTTTATGCAAAAGCTACCAAAGATGAAAATTTAATTTTCTATGATGCTTCTTTCTCTTCCTGGATTTTGCACTCTGTCTTCTATTCCAGTAATTATTATTTTGGGACTGTTCATTGCAGCCCTAAGGTCTTGAGTTATTTGGAGATTTAATCATTTCCAGGACAGAGACTCGTAACAGCTCGATGATTTGTAATCGTGTAATTGAGGCGCAGAAACTTGGAGTTGTGGAAATTGTTTGCAATATTTTTGGTGCACGCTTTTTTTCCCCAGTTTTTTAATGCTCGATCACTTTTCACCCGGAATATTAGAGCAACCAGGGAGAGTTTGAGAGCGAGCGGGGAAAAGAGAAACAAAAATCATAAAGTGGAAAAGTAGAATTCAAATGTCGACACGTGCACAAGAATTTACGACCATGCGACGTCTGATTGAGTGTCCAACCTCCCGGCTGCATCGAAAGTGCATATTAATTTTACCCCTCGAATGCAGAAGTCACTAAACATGTAAAGAGTCTACGTGGAATGCACAATGTGATATTGGTATTGTCTGAAAAATAAAATCCCGATTATTCAAGTTCATAATTATGAAATTTGTATTGTCCGAAAAATGAAATCCCGTAAATTCAAGTATATATAATTACGAAATTGTCATGATTGCTCGGGGAAAATAAGTCATTAAATTTTTTCGTACAGCACGAATTTTTAGAAAAATTAATGAGATACAACGACGGTAATTAGTGAAAAATTAATGAGATATAACGATATCATTAAAATGTGGAATGAGTATTTACCTCGAATAAAGTGCACTAATTCACTAATCGCACATTTTTTTCCTCAATTTTTTTTTATAATTAAATTAATTGATACTGCTTACAATTAATTGCATATTTCGCTGCATAAATATAGATGCAATTAATAAGAAATGGGTGAATATGGACGAGAACATTTGAACCAAAAGATTATACTTCTGACTCATTCGTGAATTATCGGTTCCATCTTTCTCGCTTTCGTTGAGCAAGCAAGTCTTTCGAATTTCTCTTGGCTCAAATCAGCTTCGTTCCGCGCTAAATCCGGAGTCAAGAACAACGTGCTTTCTTCACGCTCCAGACTCTACCGATTCGTACCGCTTCCAAGACCAATAACTCACGATTCGGTCGTTTAATGGTCTCTAATACACTTCGCGAGAAGAGTCGATTTTTCTTATTTTCAGCCTCATCTACCGCGGATCTCATTAGGGATGATATGTGTGTGTTTTTTTGTCAATTCGGATTCAACGTCATTGGAGAAATAAAAACCATCGATCTTCGCCAAGAAGCAATGCAATATAGAAGTGATAAGATAAATAAAATAATTTTAATTATTCGATAAACAAAAATTTGCTTATTTGTGATTAAGGGCTTGTAGATTAAGCGCGTGATAGAAAAATCGCACGAATTAGAACATCTGTAAAGTTAGCAGAAACAAGTCCCCAAAATGAATTTAGTTTCCAATATGAAGAACCTAATTCTGGTACAATTTAAATTTATTTTGTAGACTTGTCTCTGCTAACTTCACGATGGTCCAATTTGATGGTATTTACCTGAGTAGAGCTTTTTTGCCAGTAAACAAAATGCTGTTCTAAATTTAGAACGTCGCCATTTTTTTTCTAGTAGCCGACGTTAATCGATAATATTGCCAAGTTTATGTCTACTTTCCTAGAACTGGTAAGTAGAGCTAAAACGTTCAAGACTATCCGTTCGATATTCACAGCGAAGTAGTTTTAAAGAGTGACTCATTTTTCTACAAAGTCGTTGTTACAGCGCGGAGTCATTGTGTCAATTACCTTGATGGCTCCAACGATTGCAACCCTCTCGATAGCTGATACTCTATTTTCCCGTAGATTATTCTCCCAATTTGAGAATCTATCGACGAGCTATTCGAGCACCTCGATGCTTCCTGCGCTAATATCTTTGCTCTCCAATTGACTGTTCAAAAGCTCAAACTCCTTTCCTGCGAATTTTTGCCGGGCCTTATCAATATTCCACATTGAGCGCTCTTTTTCGGCCGCAATAGGTTCATACCCGTCTCAAGACAAATCCCGAAGACTTGGTATTCACTTTTGGAAAGCCCGAAAGTGGAACGTTGCGGTTAAGTGCACCAGAAACGTGACCGCCGAGTTTCGTCCGAGAGAAAACCACGTTTTTTTTCATCCCCACGTTGTTAATACCACGAGCAATCAACTTTTATCGAAGCTTCAAATGGGCTGAACAAATCTAGCGCGGAATTTTCTTCGTTCTGCGCAAAGATCGACATTGTCATTACTGGGGAACTCATCGTGGCGATTGAATTAACTCAAAACAACACCAATGAGAACATGTCGAGCATGAAGGTTATTATAATTAAAGCTAAGAAGAGAGAGGCGGATAAAGAGCAGAGTCACAAGAGACTGAAAGGTAGAATCAGGGTAGAGGTCGAAAAAAACCCGATGGCCGAGCAAAGGAAGACCGAGATAGAGGGTGAGTGATAGAGTGGCGTAAATAGAAAATATGTCGAGCGGGTCGATCCTTTCTCTAGTCAGTCATTCGAGTCAGTGAGCCTTCAACGCTAAAGTTGGATATTTGCTCTGGCACACACTACACGGGGGGGTAATGTCGCGGAATATGCCGATGTGTGTTCCATCCAGTCGCCAACGGTGTCGTCCACGCCACGCTGTATAGTTTCCCTGCATGGCGATTCATAATCCCGCGCGTCATGTGCGTTGGGTTTACAGTGGCAAATTGCAAAGCTACATTCATCCATCCCCTGCCTTCCCTCACTTGCCATCTCTTTACAGCACCGTGTATACATGTATGCACGAGCTTGAAAACAATATATGACGGTGTATCGTAACAATGGCGACCACGCTGCTTGCGACAGGCTTATATGCATGCAAATCCATATGGGCCATTCCACATCACTTGAGCCACTCGAAAAAAAATCCCTACCACTTCGCAAAATAATGTCCCGAATAATCGACACTCGTAAGCACAAGGATTTCATAATCGGAGGCTATTTTGTTGTGAATTCACGAGTAGCTGTAAAATTTGAAATTTTTTCTCTAAGCATCATTGTACCTGCATTTGGACCAAAAATAAAAAAATAAAAATTCGCTCATGGCTTCCTCATTGTATTACTCACTGGATCATGGTCCAACGAAGATTGATTTGAAAATATAGGTCCTACAAGACTGATAACGATACAAGTTCTAAAGAGTATTAAGGCGGTATCAAAAATGAAAGCCTACTTTAAGAATTTTTTTATTTTTATTTGCATTTCTTCGTAGTATATATTTTTGTAAATGTGTGGGTAAAATTTGAAGTTAAAATTTTGAAAATTGACCGAGTTACAGTGACTTTAGTGAGAGCAAGACAACTTTAAATGCATGTTTCTCAAAATGGATTTTCTCGGCCTTCTCCCAGCAAATACTCGTCGAAAACTTATGAACCGATTGTCAATTTTGTTTCTAAATATTTGTAGTCGCAGTGGCTAAGTCTGTAGGTAGCCGATTTCAAAAAATTTGATTATATTACTATTTTTTTAATTTACTCGAATAAAAAAAAGGCTTCAAAAAAGAAAAAAAAATAATTTGGCGTTATTTTGTAAATAATAATAAAAAACGGCCACGTATAACGATTGCTACAATTGAATAGACACTGATATTTTTTTTCTTCTATTTTCAAATAACCCTTTACCATGTCAGTAAAACTATGACGAGGAAAACTTTTTTGCTGTTAAGGTAGTCTCGGTTAATTTTCAAAATTTTTAAATAAAAATTGCTAGGAATTAAGTTGAATATATGCTTCATAAAATAACAATAAGTCGATCCTTGAGTAATTAGTTAGTCTGTCAAAGAAAAATCTTAAACATTGACAATTTTTTCACCTCTTACAAATCCTCCTTCCCTTAAGGCGGTATTCTGTTCTAGAGATATGCATTTTGAGCGTTTTTCTGGGCTCGATAAAAAAAACATTTTCACCATTTTTTTTTACAACATATTTATTGATATTTTGACACTAGCAAAAAAATTTTTGAGAAAAAAATATTAAAATTAAATAAGTTAGAAAAGGTAGTAAAAAGAGGGGTCTGCTGGCTGACACGATTATAATTTTTCTAGTCATCCGATACAAAATAAAAAAAAAAACATACTTTATTAGTAAGAATGACGTTATAGCCCTTACCTCAGAGAGAACTGAAAAAAATTCGCAAAATGGCGGCTGTCCGAACAAAAAAGGCGTTTCTCGACTCTTTTTTTCATAGTTTTTGATTTTTTTACAATAGTAAAAAAATAATAATTTTGATAACAGAGTGGTAGGGGTGATAGAGAGATTGAAGATTGATAAAAAATTTGAAGTAAATGGATCTAGTAGAACTTGAAATATCATGTCAGTCGTGTTGAGAAAATCGTCCATAGTCCGATTTGCTACATAACGGGCTCAGTCGCTACGTCAGTAAAATAGCTAGTACTCCGTAAATTATTGGGATTGAAAAATTTCCTTTCGAGGATATATTCTTAGAGGTCTAAACATCAAACACATATAAAAAAGTTTATTTTTTCAAAATTCTAAATCACAATACTCCCTTAAATCAGTTTGCTATCCAGATCATGTTGAGAACGAAGAAAAAAAATAAATAAGCGGCCAAAAAGATCCGAATTTCATGACGTTTTTGGGATATCATTATTTTCTAAGTTACTACAATGGCTTCTAATCCTCCGTATATCTGTAAATACGAGGAAGAGGCGATGGAGAGAGAGAGAGAGAGAGAGAGAGAGAGAGAGAGAGAGAGAAAGATGTGCATGTGCAAGCTCTAGCAACGTGTACTGCATTGCGGCGTTATTATTTATCGGAAATATTATCGCACCAATATTATCGCCGCCCGTGCAACAAATAGGAAAGCCCAGTTCCCGGGTACAACCTGCCATAACGTACATTTCCAGCATTACTGCACAAGCAACGATTTGAGAATTGCCCATTATTTTAAGGCTAATAATGATTTCAGTGGTGCATCCTATTCCATCGATAATCGTCTAACATTCTACATACCTACGATCTAAAAAAAGTTACTGCAGTCAAATCTAGGCATCATTGATTTTGTTATTTCAGAAAAACTAAAGTATGAATGAGGTTATAGGCTGAATTGGTTGAGCGATAGTCCAAGGTAATCGAAGGAAATTTCTCGCCAATAATTGGAGTCATTTTCCTCGGCTAAAAGTCCGGGCGTTTGTTTATTGTAATTTTCATGAAAAATACATGAACTTTATCACACTCTGTTTGCTGTTCGCAACTTGTGTGCAACTTTGGCATACAGAATTATCGCCTACGGTTGTGGTCACGGCGCGTAACTTACCCGGTTTCGATGAGTATACTTAATGTATACGTTCATAATGTATAAAATATGGTGTTTGTAGCACAGTGTTTATCTAGGACAGAGATAGAGGGAGAAACTCTTCGTTTTCATTTTAACGAGTCAAAGTTTTCAAGGGTTCCCGCGAGGCGACTCTGTTTCGCTCTGACCTCGCAATTACTCGCGAGCACTGAAAATTCCGCGATGAAAATATTTTATGACTTTCCCAAATCACACACATTGCAGTGATAAAAATGCGAATATTTTAAACATTTTAAATTGCCCTGCGCGAAATTATTTATGCCTCTTACATGAATGCATCAATGGGCCATTGGGCCCATGTGGCACATTGCCATGCGCCTCTCTGAATCGCCACTTTCCACGGATGGACATGAAAATTATTATTACGATTTTGACCTGACTTATGACGCACAAAATCGCTTATAGTAGTGCAAACGATTCAAATTTTTAAAAAATTGAATTAAATTTAAAGTTCAAATTTGAATAAATTTATGAATTGGGAGAAGTCAATAACAAGATTTACTTAAATTTTTTAAAAATTCAATTAAATTTTGAACACATTTTTCATTCTCTGACTGATGGTTGATACTTGGTTTTACATTCGATTTTTTCATTCTGATTTGGTCCGATGATAAACAAACGATTACATTTCTTTTAATCATCGTGAATATGTTTTCGTTTATTTCAGCAAAACGAAAGACAAAATGTTATGGCAATGATCGTATATGACAATCGAGATTTTCGAGGAGTTCTCGTTTCAAATCTCGCTTTAATCTCGCCCAAATCTCTCTCCACTCCAGACGCATTAACGACTTATCCGGAGTGTGATATACAGCCCTCTTTCGCTGGCATTACCGGGGCCAAGAAAGAGGCACATTCTGTGTCCCGTGTGTGCGAAGCAATATCCAAAGTTTGCTGGATACGATGCCAAGAATTGTTGTATTAACCTCCATCCTGCCGCTTCTTCGTGAAAAACGACACGCAGCCTGGATTTTTTTGTAGATTCATAAAATCTTCTCGTACAATAAATGGTTCGATCGAGTAAGAGTTCGAGTCCATCGAATATAAATTTTTTTGCTATTTGACCAAAATTGCATCAAATCGCTGTAACTTTCTTTTCCTTCACGATTAAGTCTCGTATAAATAATATAATAATTCAAAAATTCTTTGCAAATGTTTTGCAGTTGATGGGTCATTGCCTTTGAAAAATTCAAAGTAAATATCTACTCGAAACTTCGGTACTTGGAAAAAATCTAAAACCGTTACGAATTTCAATTTTGCTTCCTCATAAAGGAAGCTTTGTTTTCGTGAAATTTTTGTTTCGATATTTTAAACTTGGTACTTGGTATTAAATTTCGCAAAACTCGAATGAGCAGTTTGGATTGTATAAACTTTGCAATTTTCAAAAAAGGGGCGTAATCACTCTAACTTTTTCGTATGTACAAAGCTTCCTCTATGAGGCAGCCAAAGCTGTGAAAGTTATTTTCTCATAAACCAAGTTTTGTAAATGCGGAAATATACTAAGGAAGCGATGTGCAAATTTTCAATTTGTAAGTTTTATAATATTCGAGAACTCGATTTCATAACCAATTTGCCGATAATACTTCATATCACACGTGAAACAAGGGTTTCACGTGTGATATGAACGAGTGAATGAATTAACGAGTAGTATGTGCATGTTTACATGAATATACGTAATATTACCATCAACTGAGCTTGTTCTTTGACAATTTGCGTAAACTTTTGGTCGAACCTAACTATTCGATATTGCCTCGATGGTAATTAACTGAACTTTATTAATTATTCCGACGATGATGTGAAAAGCAAGTACCGTAGCAGTCACAGAGTGAAAACTTCTGTAATTAGCACGCGTATGAGAATTGGCGCGAAATGACATCGATTGAGCAATTTTACAGAGAATTCGTCTGAGCAATTCACGCGTAACACAGTAAATGCATTCGCAACACATTCGACATTCCCAGGAGGAAATAAAGAGGCGAATATTGTAACGTGAACGACGACGGCATATAATTACAAAACTAACTGGGCTTCGCTGGGCTGTTCAGTCCTGAATGAGTTCCATATTATACGTTTGACGTTAAAGTTGGTTAATCAAAGCGATGGTACTCCTATAACTTCCCCCTGTATCGTCTCATTATCGTTTTGACCCTTCCGCGACGTCGTATCGTCGACTTCACACGATTCTCACGGAACCAAGTCACACTCGGAATCCAATCAGTCTCGAATAATGAACATGATTTCGCTGAATAGCTTCTACTGGGCGTGTGATATCGCAAGATTGTATTATAGAAGTCGCTATATAGATTGATTGAAAAAAGCGACTTTTTTTGTTTTTCGAAACAACATATTAAATATTTTCAGGGAGGTTAAAAAAGATGGCCGTTAAAAGCAGAGCTTTCAATATAAATATTTAGATACGTCTCATCGCAAATTTCTATTTCCCATTTAAATAACACGGGAAAAAAAAATCATTCTTGAAAATTGTATACCTTAGCTTCAAGTCAATGTACTAAATCGAACGATACGTATTCTTGTAGGGAATTGAACGCTCTACAAAAAAGGTCTCTTATGATTTTTCGATAAACTCACTCCTTCAAAAGTTATTCACGGTCTAATATATATCTATATTAGACTGTGAATATGGATGAACTACTGTTGGTAATTTCTTTAAAAATTCGGTAATTTTTGTTAATGCAATTTAAACTTTTGTTTCAAGAAAGATTTTACGATATTTAGTAATAAGTTTCAACATTTTGCCGGAAACTAAAAAAAAAGTGAAATTTACTCTAAATTTAACTTTAACCTTGAATAACTTTTGAAGGAGGGAGTTTATCAAAAAATTATAAGAGATCTTTTTGTAGAGCGTTCAATTCTCTACAAGAATATGTGTCGTTTATTCTGGTAGGGGAGACCGGAGACAAAAGTAACAGGTTACAGTTGTAATATAGCAAATATCTCCCAAACTATAGTAGGTACCACCGTGTCCCGCAGGCACATAATGCGTCTTGCAGTTCCTCACATTTGGTTACTAGGCTAGGAGACATCCGCACTAAATAGACTTGACCAGAGAGGTGTATTGGTATTGTCAGGCCCAAAGTAAACTTTTGCGGCTTTCGATAAACACGAATATCTCGATTACTGTGCTACAGATAGTCATTCTTTTTTTTCATAAGCTTCCTTGGACATTTTTGTGTCAACTTTCGAGGTTTTTAAAGCCTCTAGCTTGAGAAAATTAATCAAATTATAACTTTGAAGTAGAAAAAACCATCTGGGGACAATTGTAACAATTTTGCCGGGGACGGTTGTAACAGTTTGTCGGCTGTCAGTTGTTATGATAATTTCACATCTAAACATTGAATCTAACGTCAAATGGACCTTTTTTTAAAGTTTTTGTGTGCAAAAATGACTCTGCATCGGGTAAGAATCACGCAACGAGCCTGTGCCGACATGTCAACGTACGAAGAAGCGTATGAAAAGATCAAAAATGGAAAATCTATACAGGCAACCACGGCACGTAACTTTGGGTTATACGGCATGTTTTTTGACAAGTTTGGTGTGTTTGAGACTTTATTCTATTATTTCATGATTATTATCAATTCGATACGGCTATTTCCATGTGTTAAGATTTTATTATTGGGAGCGTAATATATATTTCTGTGATAATGTTTGATGTTATATTAATATTATATAATATTGGTCACAATGAAAGATATAATTTTGTGTAAAAATCTTATGTTGCAACTAGCCCCATCTACTGTTACAACTGTCCCCATCGACTGTTACAACTGCCCCGGGGTAGGAGACGGTTGTAACAATTTCTTACACTTTTTGTAAAGGCCTATACTTTTTTTTCAATTCTAGTTACAGAATTCAACATAGAACCATTTTGTAAACCATTAAATGCTCTATGCAAGGGTATACGTGTCATTTACGTGAGCATTATACTTCGGGCCCAGAAAAAGCCCAAATACAGATTGTTACAACTGTCCCCGGTCTCCCCTACATTGATTTGAAGCCGAGATACAAAATTTTAAAGTTTGAAAAAAAAAATCCCGTGTTATTCAAATGGGAAATAAAAATTTGCGATGAGACATATCTAAATATTTATATTAAGAGCTCGGCTTTTAACAGGCACCTTTCTTCACCTCTATGAAAGTATTTAATATGTTTTTTCGAAAAACAAAAAATAGTCGCTTTTTTGAATCAGTCTAGTCTATATACACTCTCAAGCTTGACTTCTATGGCAAACACGTAGTTTCGGTGTCACACTGAAGAGAGAACATTGTGATAGGAAGACACGTAGTTACTGTTTCTGTTTGCAAGCCAGTCAACGTGGAGGCCGCAGTCCGATGAGCTTGGCGTATAATATAGCGACCCCTGAATCGTCCGTACTAACGCGATTCGATATTGAAAATCAATTAAACGATCCAGCAATATCTCGATATGTTGCCATTCGAACGCCGATACGATATCACACAATATCGATGCATTAACGATTGGTCCTAATCTGCAACGCACTTCCGTGGACAATTGACCAGCCAAGATTCCATGATGGATAAATCATTTTCCTCGTTAAATCAGATCAATATTGTTTCCAGAACGATCCTTTGATTCGCTATACTCCAACAATTTTATTTCCATTCTCAATGACAATTGCTCTTTGTATAACCTGCACTCGCTTTTCCAATGTCATAATCGATTTATTCGTATTTCAATGAGTTTCAAAAGCTCGATCTATGCTGAATTTTTGTTTTAGTTCGCGCATATGCACAGAAAGTTCTCGTGGAGAATCAGACTATTTTTTTCACTTTTTTTTTATCATCTCGCGATATTGCATGAAATTTGTATGAGGTAATTACATGTAAAATATACAAATTTGAATAAAAATGGAATCACAGAGTCCTCTCTCGCTGGAGCCTGCTGTTTTTTTTCTCTCACTGCGTGAATAATTTTTCACTTTATTTTTATGACAGCTTCTACGAAGCAAAGTACATACTCTCTTTCTCTCTCTTGTACCCTTAGTTGATACCCGATTCACCGATATATACCGAGTATGCGCTCGAGACTCTGTAGAGCACTGTCGATGTTTCTTTAATGTGCTTTTTTTTCTTCCTCGTCGCTGTACCATCAAGCCTCATTGATTTTTCCGGTAGAAATAATTGTAAAGAAATTTCATCGAATGCTCGGGAGGTGTCGTCGCTAATTTACCGGAAACTTCGTACCTCTTTTACCCTACTTCATGCCGACAATGTCTGGCTGCTTTTAATAGAATATACCGAATATAGAATGATGACTTTATGTTTGGAAAATATTTTCATGGATTTTCTGTTAGTTCCAGTGATACACGTTTGAGGCGGTATTCTGGTCTAAAAACATATATTTTGACCGTTTTGTCGAGCTCGATAAAAATTATTTTTACTATCGTGCTCGAACGATTATCGCAACGAATCGATCGTCATAACGATGTCGCAAATATTTGCGTGACAATCTATGATCTCTGTATCGTCGCATTATTACACGATAAACAGGTCGTACACCGAATGTCCATGTTATACTCATTCTTTATAGGAATATATGCGAATACAGTACTCGTGCGAAACTGACACGATTATTATGGCCAATCGTTCATGAAGTATATTCAATTTGGTCGAAATAGGCATTTTTCGAGATTACAAGTGTGAATAAGTTTGCCTTTTTTTTTTTTGCTTTTTGACTTACGCATGATGACGGTGATCCTGGGGAATCCTGCTGTGACGGTCATCTGCAAATCCATAAATGCCCGCTACTGCGGCCATACCTTGATCCGACTTCACCGAAGAGTCATAGTTCCCGGTGTAAGGTCAACTATTTCAGCGATTTATTCAACGGAATGCGTTGAGCGAGAAACTTTTTCGCATTACAACGATTACAGGAGCGAGATTGTTTCGTCGTAATAATGCACACGTCACTGGGGAGTCAGGTCTGTCTCTCGAAAATGACATTTTTGGCTGACGCATATTTTTGATATTTCATTCCGCATCTCTGCTGATTAATATTATTATATTATTCGATATTGCGGATATATTTGGTTGTGAGATTCTCATTTCACTGATTCTCGTCTGTTTTGTGCGAAAACATCGGTTATAAGTCCCTCGAGTATCTAACGATGTATATATACACAGAAAATGGCGCCCGAGTTTGATATCATGAGACGGAGAGAGGGGCAAAGATCGAGGGAACAACAAAACTTCTGTCTTGTACTAATTTCAACGCTTCGTCAGAGCTGAATAATATTTCACCGTCGTTTTATCATTCCCAAGTGAGATGTGATCGTGACATCGGTCTGCATGGATTCCCAAATTTCTAAGTCTGTCAACACGGAAGAGAGTTCAGTTTAGTTTTAGCTGTTGCAATATGAAGCGATAGTTTCAACGTGCCACGATGAATTTAATAGCATTTCCATTTCAGAAGTTGCGGACGCGCTCGTGCAACGTTATTGCGTTCAGTTTGAATGTTGAACGTGTCGCATGACCGAATGATCTTCACCGAAAAACTTTTAGATATTTTATAAATGTTTTTATTTTTTGTTCGATTCGGTTGTAAATTTACTCAAGCTGAAATTTGAAAACGAGGGAGATAGAAAAAAAATCAATTTTCCCATGCCAAGACCATGTGAATTTGATTATTGCGTCATAACAATGTGGAATATATCATTCAGTAGAAAATAAATTGTCTGATCGATCGTAACTTCCACGTAAGCATATGCTCTATAACTTCAATGGTCACGGTTCGTGCGCCTCCGTTTCGCAATTTTTCCGCAGCAATGCACGTCAGGGCAGTTTGGAGAAAAACCTTATTTTTCGATTAAGGTCCTTCTTCATTGATAGCGAAAATTAGGTAATTTGAAAATTTAAAAATTATTGATTGCAAACCGATAACTTTGAAAAATCTTGACGATTAATGCAATTGGAAAATAATATTTATCAAACCACTCCACTCAAAAGTTATAAACGATACTCTGCACCCCAGGTAGGAATTAAGATCGTCCAATCCTATTTTCAAGATTGCTCGAACGTGAAGTAAATGAATCTTAATTTCTGACGACGGTTTGAACATTTTTCTAAATTTTTGCACGAAATTCTGAAAGCAGTAACACGGAAGAGTTTCGCGAAAGACCTTTTTCCATTGTGAGTTAACAAAGAGTACAAAGGGTTGAAATTTCGATTAGCAGCAACGAGCATTGGGAATTCTAAGAAAGGCGAAGCTGGGCGCGTACGTTTCGACGTGCGCTTTTGAAATAGAAAAAAAAAATAGAAAAATTGTTAAAAGGTTCTCCGTGCACGTTCAATTTCCGACCGCGAAGGCTGATTATACAGAATACACCAAACCGTAAGTTTTTGCACGTGAGCGTGCATGCTACAAGGAACTTCGATCGACCAAACGCCCCGCTGCTTAGGCAGCGGTCTATAGTGCACACGCTAGACATTTTACGTTAATGATAATATTTTTTTTTATCGTACATTAGGGTAGTCCCTGCGGTACAGTCACGTGAATCGATTACTAAGATTTCGAAAATTGTTTGTACACGTCCGGAAGTAGAAAGTGGTCCTAATTGAAGTGTATCTGGATTGAAGATTTCTTACTTGATGCAGCAAAAAATATATGACAACGATAACAAAAAAAAAACACAATTTACACCAACAAATATAATGACATACTCTTGCGCATTTCTTAAACTGTCAAATTTGTAATTTTAGTTTTTAAGAACAATTTTTCAAATATCAGTACTCAATTGACTTGACTGTACCGCCAAGACTGCCCTAAACCAAATTTATCGGGTAAACGGAGTCCATAATCGGTGTTATAGAACTAATCTTTTCTCGCTCGCTTTTTTTTTTGCATCGAGCTCGATCCTTAATCTCGTTACTTAAGGGGTTAGGCCAATCTAGGATTTTCAAAAAATCTATTTTTTTTAAAAGGTACCTCAGTATCTATAGATTCATATTCCAAAAGATTATGTGCGTGAATAATCCCCAAGTACTCGATTTTCGTATTCTAGTGCAAGCCCTCTTTATCCGCAGCGAACTTTCCACTAACTTTAAACACGTTTATCTCAGAACTACATTTTTCAAGTCGGACGAACTCATAACTCACACCAATTTCAACCGATTCATTTGAAATTTAACTGTACATTCAAAATAACTATAATTTTTTCATTATATTGCATAGTTCCTTTTTTATAAACAATTCCCTGACGATTTTCTCATGGTATTTTATACTTTTTGATTTAGAAATGCGCCATTTTTACAGAAAACAACATATCAAAAAAATCCTACGTACACCTATAGCTATTCTTGTATATAATCGAAAAAATTTTGGTGCCTCATCGCAATTCAAAAATTATAGGAGTTGTTGGTTTGGCCGTCGACCTTCCAGAAGTAAAGGCGTCATCGGAAAAATGCTGCACGTCGCCATTTTGACATATATCGCCATGAAAAAATAATGTTGTATTGCCAATTAAATGTATAATAAAACACTTTTTTTTGTAAATCCGATTTATTTTATGGTTTTGGTGAAAAAAAATCACGAAATATGCCATTTTTTGGTCTGTAGAGTGGCCTAACCCCTTGAACCCTCAATGTCCAAATAATCGATTAAACTCTATATTTTAATGAAAGTTTTCACCTCGATGGGAACTAATACTTGTCTTTTTCGTCCGCAAATATAAACAGAGGAAGATCGTAAAATTTGCGGCTACTTCAATCGCGCAAACTTTGAGTCTCGATTAACTCGCCGGATCTAATCAACTTATATCAAAAATCGAAGCATCATTTTTTTTCCCGGCTCATAAAGGACTTTGTCTCGTTTTTTTTAACGTGAAAGCGCAATTCTTGAATTTTCAGTGAGCCACTGAAAATTTAATAATTGAGCGTTCACAGGACAGACTGCTTCGCGTGCATAAGGAAAGCAAAAAGTGGAAAAATGAAAACAAAAATTTAGCAGGAAGTTTAAAGAACACCGTACGGAATATATCCGGAGGTCGATATATAAATATATACTTCTGCGCTAGTCCGGACTTCCGCGTAAGTCTTGCGCGCGTATCGTTGGAGGAACCCACGAGGTTTATATTCCTACGGGGATTCCCCGGATCTCGGCGAAGCTTGAAAAGAAAGAAGAGGAGAGAAAAAAACGAGCTTATAACTGCAGCAAAAGGTTCTCGAGCGCATGGGCCCGTTCTCTCTTATGCCGCTAAGAGTATATAGAGCCGAGCATGATATATTTATGAACGAGGGGGTTGTATCAGGGACACGGACTGTGCCATTTCGTTCTCGCAACTTGGTGATACAGAACTCGTCGGTTGTTCGTTACGTGCCGCGCTTTTCAACCGGGACTGAGTCACAATACCGGTATTATAATTTCTCTCGCCGACTTCCTGGTACGATATTCTCCCCATTGCGCAGTTTATCGATAAACTGCGACCCTTGTTTTCAATGCCAATACTTTGCGCGTCATTTTTTTCAACTCCACCGATTCGTTTTACCGGTCCGTGAAAATTGTTATGAAAAATTATACTGTCGATAAAGAGACTCTGACGACACTCCACGTAGATTCTTCGTAACACACTGTCACACCATTGCGATTGTATCAATGGCGATTCATTAATTTTCAAATATGAGCGAAAGTTTTTTCACTCATCGATTTTGAATCAATCACTCGACCGAAAGAGCACAATTTGCCGCTGATGAATATTGATTTTCAACAAAATAAAAGGAGATACACTTGGCTCACGCACTCGAGAGTCGATGCAGTCCCGAAAGTTGTAGATTAATTAAATTCCAAGTCAACTTTTAACAATGCGGAGAGAGAGAGAGAGAGAGAAAGAGAGGGAGAAAGTTTCGATAGTCGATTAATTGAGCCCCGGTACGAAGCCGAGCTTATCGAGCATGTGTATCTCTTAACGAAAAGCTCAGAAGCTCAAGAACAATAGTGGCACAATAATGTTTACAAAATTATGAAATAGTGAGATCGAAAGTGTGAGAAAGACCCTTATCTTACGCTTATCCGCAATTATTCAACTAAAATATAGAATAAAAATTTTTAAAAAAATCAAACAATACTTTGCACTATTGCACTATAAATTGATCAGATTTGTCCATTGATTCCTCAACAAAATATACTTGAAGTTTATTCGCCGAGGAAATCAAGCGTCTGTTTGACTTGAATTTCCAAACTCTTCCCGCTTGAAGCGCAACTTTCATGCTCTTCGTTCCTTTACCGAATATAAATGAAAAAAATGTTCTTTCTCCTTCTCTCCGTTATTTTTCTCTCATTTGTCGCACACCTTGTCTGGCAATAACACACGCACGAGCGCGAAAGTAACTTGTTCGAAGCGTTTCGTGGATAAAACGCGCGAGCCGGAGAGTGACGCGGTGTTGTGGTGCACCGAGGGAACAAAGTGCGGTATTGAGACGCAAGCGGAGAGTGGCGACCGAGTGCGACACAGCCAGGAGGGAAAACGGTCGCGGCGAGCGGCGGCCGATCGCGCGCGCGACCGCTCGACCGCGAGCTTCGACACTCAGGCAGCGTGCGCTCGCTCTCTGCGGCTGTTACAGCGGAGAAAAGCCTTGGCAGCTGCGACGCGTGCCGCGTCCTTCCAACCCCCTTAAACCGCATATATATATACACACGCGGCAGACAAAAACACATGTACACGGATATTCGTACGTTTCCCGACGAAATGGCGCGTGTCCGATGAAACTTTGGGCATCGCATTATGCTAATTGCGCCCTTTTGTCCGTGAAGCCTCGATAAGGGTGTGTTTATTATAGATAGATACTTGAGCAACTCTTTCTCGACACCCCCTTCTCTTTCGTCCTCTGGTATCACCGCGTTTCATATACACTCCCGCTCAAAAGTTTGGACACACCAGTCAATATTTCTTGCCGGACTAGAAGTGGCATAACTCCGTCAAAAAAAAAAGATAATCTAATTTTTTAAAAAGCGTTTTGACGGGCAGGAATTCAGCTTTATTTTACTTTTTTAAAAAATATTTGTTATGATTTTTTTTCGATCCGGTACGCATTTTTGTACGCGACCGTTTTTTGGCTTTTTTTCGACCATCGCGCATTGGGCGCATAAGTTAAGGATATTTTTTTTTGTCCTTTTTATCTATGGTACATTTGAATGAGTTAGCAGATACTCCATTTTCATCTTATAAAAATTTTCTTACGATTTTTTCTCGCAAAGTTATTTGACTTTTGGCTAAAAAAGCCAAATTTTGAAAGATACAACGTCGCTCGAAAACTATGGAGTTTAAGAGAAAATGTCAAGCATGAAAAAAGTAGCGCACGCATACACGGAATCGCCTGGAATTATTTCAGAATTTTTCTATGCATTTTTTTTTTTTTTACTATTTTCGTTTGAAATTCTAATGATGACGTCCCAGCGAAAAATTGTATCTCATTGAAATTTCGGTACTTCGTGAGATAATAAAAATCTGAACGAATTCAGCAACATTTGGCATGATATAAACAACAATGATCAATAATAATCATTGATGATTGTTCATCATTGCTTAATAAATTGTTTAAACAATTTGTTAATGACTTTTGGGCAATATTATTATTGACAATTGTTGTTTATAGCATGCTAAATGTTGCTGAATTTGTTTAGATATTTATTATTTGACAAAGTACGGAAATTTCAATCGGATACAATAATTTTTCGCTGGGACGTCATCATCAGAGTTTCGAGCGAAAATAGTAAAAAAAAAAAAACAGGAAAATTTTGAGATAATTCCAGGCGATTCCTTGTATACGTACGCTATTTTTTTTATACCTAAAATTTTCTCTTGAACTCATAATTTTTCAGTTACGTTGCATCTTTCAAAATTTGTCTTTTTTAGCCAAAAGTGAAATAACTTTGCGAAAAAAAAATCGTACGAACATTTTAAAGAAACGAAAATGGAGCGTCTGCTAACCCTTTCAAATGTACCGCAGGTAACAAAAATACAAAAAAAAAAGTCCTCAAGTTATGCGCCCAATTCGCGATAGTCGAAAAAAGTAAAAAAACGGACACGTACAAAAATGCGTACCGGATCGAAAAAAAATCATAAAAAATATTTGAAAAAAGTAAAATAGAGCTGAATTCTTTCCCGTCAAAACGCTTTGTTTTAAATTCGATAATCTTTATTTTGATGGAGTGATGCAATTTTTAGTGCGGCAAGAAATATTGACTGGTGTTTCCAAACTTTCGAGCGGGAATGTATATACATATATAGAAGTTTTGCGAGCACACATTGAACGTTGTCACCGCTGTAGAAACGACGCGGCTTTGGCGCGCGCGTGTTTAACCACCCTCTGTATGGAGCTTTTTCTCCTTCCCTCCTCGTGGATTCCTCCTTCCACAAACCCGCAACGACGGCTCGATATTTTTTCTTTCCGCTCTTCTTTTTTTATTTTGCCTCGCTCTATCTATCTCCCTCGCTCTCTTAGCCAATGACACACTGTATGGCAAAAAGCTCGTATATCTGTATATACGGGACCGCTTTCTCTGCTGTCTATCGCGTTTTATACATGTACTCTTCTCCGGCACACACGCGAGTGCGGCAACGCGGACGGTCAAGTCTCGTGTTGTCGGTCACCCGCCGCGGTGCAACTCAAACGCGCTCGGAAAATTCTCGTACGCTCGTGCATAAGGCTAGTAGCATGGATTATACGCTTTTCCAGGGATGTACGGAACAGCGAAGAAGTTGGGCGCTATTCGAAAGAATCGTGAGTATACGTGAGTCGAAGGGGAAGGTGGGGCACAACGGCCTGCCTAAAAAATTCGGTAAAAAAAAAAATTTCGGTTCCTTGTCAAATTACCATAAATTTAATACATTGACTCATTTTTAGGACCGCGATACAGAACTATTCTAAAATATTGGGTCAGAATTTTTTTGTTTTTCTTCAAATTATGATGGATTTCATGTATTCATCCATTTTAAGGCCGATGCATCAGGGGTAAAATAGAACATCAAAAAGAAAAACATTTTTAATGTTGAGAACAATTTTTTAAATTAAAAAAAAAATTGTATCGTTTTTTAGAAGGGGGCCATCGTGCCCCGTCCTTCCCTAAATGGGAGGTTGAGAAAGTGATGAGTATAGATTTGTCATTGTGCTTCTTTATAGAGCAAGATTTTACGATCTTTTGGGCAAATTATTATTTAATAACAATTTTGTAATAATTACTTGCTTATAATTATTTAATGATAATTGATACACTGACAGTCTGTTTGTTAATGATTTTAACAAAATTTTAAGAAAACGGATGATGGAGAATTCTATGCTGATTACGAATATGCCATTGGAAAACTCCCATTCCTACGAGGATAATAGAAAATAATGGAAAAACGTGTCATTGCATAATGAAATACAATCTTTTTTATACCATCAATGTATTGCTCGACTGGATGCATGCACATAATTTTTGTACCGAAGGAAAATAAAAAAAAGAGAATAAAAAAGGGAATTAAATTATGAGAGACACAATTTTCTTAACCTCATTTACTATTTTATGCAGCGTCGACTCAAGATTATTTACCATCTGAAAAATGTTGTAATTCTAAATATTTATTAATAACTAGAAAAACCTTTTTCTAAAAAATATTATGTTTATTCTTGTTAATCAATAAAAAAAAGAGCATTCAAATTGGTCTTCCATACGAGATGAATTTGCCTTCATCGATGTATAATCAATTTATCAATTCAGTACTAAATTGATAAATAATTTCGTATAAATTTTTCAACTGTCTTATGCATCCAATGGACTGATGTGTAGATATTATTAGATAGATATTAATATGCAAGAAAAATCCTATTATTATTATTTTTAGATAGATATTAATATGTAGGAAAAAATCCAATTATTTTTATTGGATAGATATTATTAGATATATATTAATATGTAAGAAAAATCCTGTTGCAAAAATCCTTTTATTAGATAGATATTAATATGTAGGAAAAATCCGATCTATATTTTTTTTAATTAATAAAAAAGAGCATTAAAATTCGCCCTATATATGAGATGAATTTTCCTTTGATACTCCATTGACAAATAATTTCCTATATATTTTAAGCTGTCTTGTGTATCCAATAGACTGATGTGTAGATATTATTTTCTTTGTCAAATTACCATAAATTTAATAAATTGACTCATTTTTAGGACCGCGATACAGAACTATCCTAAAAAATTGGGTCAGAAATTTTTTGTTTTTCTTCAAATTACGATGGATTTCATGTATTCATCCATTTCAAGGCTGATGCATCAGGGGTAAAATAGAACATCAAAAAGAAAAACATTTTTCATCGAAATTCGCCCTATATACGAGATGAATTTTCCTTTGATACTCCATTGATAAATAATTTCCTATATATTTTAAGCTGTCTTGTGTTTCCAATAGACTGATATGTAGATATTATTAGATACATCAATATGTAAGAAAAAATCTAATTATTATTGTTGGATTGATATTATTAGATATATATTAATATGTAAAAAAAAATCCTTTCGCAAAAAATTGTATGTATATTTTTTTCAATTATTTAAAAAAAAACTGTAAAAATTCGCCCGATATACGAAATGAATTTGCCTTTCATACTCCACTGATAAATAATTTCCTATATATTTTATAGCTATATCCTACGGACTGATCCAATGGACTGATGTGTAGAGCAATGACCCATGGCCCTTCGTTGCGTCTGACGTCTATCACTGAATGTCACTTCCGTTCTCGTGCTCTACCACTCGATTTTTCACAAAATTTCACGTTTCTCACGTGCGTGAACTCTAATGTAGCATCGCAGCGGTTTCTGCATCGTGTATATATGTATGCGACAGAAGAGGCCGAGAGCCGTACTATTCGCAATTGCGGAAAGCACAAAGCTTGACAATACCCGTTATTTATGGACGATCGCATAATGCGCCGTCGTATATCCATGCTCGACGTTATATATATATATATATATATATATATATGTGTGTGTGTGTATGTGTGAGAGAGTGCATATACCAGTTCGAGCTAGGCGACAGTATCGTAATGATGACGTGAACGACCGATGGTCTCGGTTGGATATGGTGGTTGCTCGCCACGACCAACGCAGTATACAGACATTCGGGCCAACTGACCGTGTGATAAGCCCGGACTATATACAATCGCCCCGAATATGCCGAATTATTAAGCTCTCGGGGTGTTGATTCGGAAGATTTGATTATAATTTCGATCAATAATACGCTTATGTCGTTAGATTTGTCTCATGATCCGTGATATCGTGAAAGCTCGAAAAAATTAGTCATTGACCGTGAAAAGTTAATTGAAAAAATGATAAAAAAAATATTCATAATTTTTTAAAAATAAATTCAAAACCTTTTGGTAACTCATCTCGAGGATTATGAAAAAAACAACTGTTTTTTTAATTCGACAGCAAAATATATAAAATTATTATTCTAACTTTGTCTACCCCTTAATTAAGAGTTTTAGGGGTTGAATTTAGAAATTCAACAGTTCATGGAAAATCTTTTCAAATGGGGTTGATAAATCGTTCGAAAAAAAATTGCGTCGGGTTGAGGTTTAAGCGTCACTCTGATTTAATCACAAATAATTTGTAGACCTGAAGATTATTTTGGAATATCTGAATTTTGAAATTCACAACGAATCTTTTTCTCCAATTTTTCAACGTCGCGGTGACAGTAGCGAAAAAATCATCGCCTGAGCGAGATTTATTTTTTCGAAGAAGTCAACAACCGCGATTAGAAGCCCAATCCGAGAAAGAACGTATTTTCCGAACCGCACTGACATGGAGACTGTGTATCTCTATATTTGCGTTATTCATGTGTTTGTCATATTTCTTCGATATTCCACACCTGACCGAAATATCGCGATATTTTTATTCATCGCTGCACGAGAACGAAGAAAAAGAAGCGGTATACATATTTTTATACAAGATTGACGAAATTTTTCCGTCGACCCAGCTTATCCCAAAGGTCTAGTCAAGAAGGATCGAGACATGTAAAACTACGGACATCAAAAATATCCCCTCACTCGACGATTCACGTACTCTCGTTTTGTCAAACAACGGGGTACATTCTTATCGACGTATTATCCAACTTGAAAGAGAAACAAAAAAAACATATAGAATCCTCGGTTAGGATTTATCGTTTATTCAAAAGTCTGTGATCGCTGAAAACGGTTTCACTTGTTTCTTATGAATAATCAACTGATGCAATTGGCAATGAATCGTCATCAAAGTTCCCGAGCAAAGTCGCGATTTCGTGTATTTCGTTCATTCCGAACTTTGTGTTCCGTCGCCTCGATTCTCGGTCGAAATACGGCGATGGAAATTCTGCAGAATCTCACGAACTCGCGGATTCTCCGAGTGACATTCGAGAGCCACTACTCGGGGAGCGAGAAAATATGTTTAAGGAAAAGCGCGGTCAGATTGTGCATTTGGTGTATTGCGGCGAATCCAGAGCTTGCAAAAGCCACGTATAAGATCGCGTGATGCGGCAACGAGGATCTCAGAGGTGGAAAATTTTATCGAGAGACGTTAGGAACGGGTCACTGGTTGTCGGTGTCGCGGATTCTTGTACCTGTAGTCCGATGTGCTCGGAAGATCCATTTCCGGGAGTAATTATTGTTCTTTCCTGGCATTTGTTTGCGTCCACTTCTAGCCACACATTTACAGCTCTAATAGTTATTTATCTACCATACTTCCCTGGGGCGAAGAAATCCATCCTTATCGTATCGTCTTTGAGAAAGCAGCTGGCAGATTGTAAAGCTTAATTTGAGGCGGTATTCTGGTCTAGGGACATACATTTTGAGCATTTTGTCGAGCTCGATAAAAAAAAATATATATTTTTGCTATTCTTTTTTTTCAACATAATTTATTAATATTTTTATTTGGCTGAAACTTTTTTATCTTTTTCTACCCTATCAAAATAATTTTTTAGAATTTTCTTCAATTTTTTTATCCAACCGATAAAAAGTTAGGAATTAAAAAAAAAATTGGCTCTTTATATTTCAAATGGCTATAACTTTTTCGAAATTTGACTTATCGGAATGATTTTTTTTTAAATTGTCGTTTTTTAATTAACTTTTTTAAAAAAATGCAAAAAAAAATATTGCAACCCATCTTCATCGTTTTTTTTTTGGATTTTTGGGAAAAATCTAAAATTTCTCGATGATTATCACTTTTAATTTTCGTATTTTTTTTTTCAAGTTAGGAAGCTCTGTACACCCTCAAAAATTTTCACAATGGTGTTATGAGAAATAAGGCTAGTTGATTTTTTTTTTTCAATTGGAAAAAAAGTAGAAGTAAAGAAATCACGACTCTGAAAAAATTTGAGGATTTGCAGAAAATGTCAAAGTTCGATATAATAAAAAGAAAAAAAAAAGAAAAAATGGTAATCATCGAGAAATTTTCGATTTTTTCAAAAAATCTATAAAAAAAACAATGAAGATGGGTTTCTATAATTTTGTTGTATCTTTTTCAAAAAGTACATTAAAAAACGAAAATTTTGAAAAAAAAACCATTCCGATAAGTCAAATTTTGAAAAAGTAATAGCTATTTGAAAAATAAAAAGCCAATTTGTTTGAAAAATTTATAACTTTTTATCGGTTGGGTAAAAAAATTTGAAAAAATTCTGAAAATGTTTTTGATAAAGGTACAAATAGATAAAAAAGTTTCAGCCAAATCGAAAAGGGTTAGGTTCTAAAGTGGTTGACTTGGCGTGAAATGCCCCATATATAAGAGAATAGCGCCACATACAGAGTAAAAGAGGAACTAAAAAATGGGGACAGAATGCGTAGCACTTTTGGGTCATCCAAAAGTGCTATATTGTGAAGTTTCTACTTCCTGGAGAATCCAAAAGTTATATGTTGAAGTTTCGACTTCCTGGAGATTTTATGGTAGAGTTTTTTCGGCGTAGAGATTCATTGATGGTGGAGAAATAAATGTTAGGGCCGTAAAGATGCTGAGACTCACACGAGCCCATATTCACAAGCATACGCGAGCTTCACTCAGCTGATAAATATCCGCGTGATCATTTCAGGACATTACAAGAGCGAGAGGAAGTGCTAGGGTTAAATGACACCCCCAACCCTCGCACCATCTCTGACATTATATTTTCGTACCACGATGAGCCTCGTGCTTGAGCTTGTGGCTCATTTAATCAGCGTGAAAATTCTTCGAGTGATCAATCGAGCTCATTCTGGCCAACATGACCCGCAATCTTTTTTTATCACATCGAACCATATGAAAAAAACGAGCGATAATGACGTGATAATTAAAAACATTAATCCGTGCTCTCAGTTGCTGACCGAGGTCTCGTCGACCAGATATTGTTGCATTTCATGCATAATAACGAACAGGCAAAATGCAGAGTGCAATTATTTCAAACAAACATTTGCGATCCGACAAATAAGAGCGCATGAATAATCGAATCAATGGAAAAGATTAAATATTAACTTAATTTCATCCGGATTTTCGATCACATTCATATTTTTTTCTTTTTTAAGACAATAATTAGCAATTCATCGATGTCATTTAAAATTTTATACCGAATTAATGACCAATTTGAATTATTGAAAAAATACTGCCAATTTTATCGTAATTCCGTAATTCAGATGGTTTTTACGTACGTGAAAGTTCGTATGGACGGATAGACATTTTTTTTTTTTTACTGCTTTCGTGATATCTCTTATTTTTCGGTTATCCAACGGCAATTCCGGCATCGCATCGAGCGTAAAATTGAAACAGCATATGGCCTGTTCGACGATATACGTGAGCGAGTATTTTTCGTCGTAGTACGATCGTTGCTGCTTCTTCCATCTAAACCTCGATATACAGTGATACAAAAATTATACAGGACGGAGATGCGGGACACAGATCGATTCTCAGTCTTAAAAGTGAACACGTCTTGGCGCAGAGGACACGAGAAATGAAATGAAATAAAAATTAGACGAAATAAAAACAGTAAAAAAGTCAACTCGAATTTTTTCCTGCTCAAATATTTTTCAACTCGCGAAAAAAGCTCTATATTCGATGAAAGAGTAAAAAAAAATATTGCTCGTATGACCAATGATTTGAGATACGCTTTATTCGATATTTTCTTATGATATCGAAGTCCGCATCGTTTCAGCGCAACGAGAACAAATTAGTAATGCAAAATTATTTTTTCATGGCGATATATATCAAAATGGCGTCTATGCAGCATTTTCCGATGACGCCTTTATACGAAAATCGAGTACTTAGGGATTATTCACGCACATAATTTTTTGGAATATAAATCTATGGATACTGAGGTACCTTTTTAACAAAAAAAAAACACAATTTTTCGAAAATACTAGAGTGGCCTAACCCCTTAAGGACTTGGGATGATAAATACCCGGGAAAAGCTTAAATCTCACTGAGAATGCATTGAAGAAAAATGATTTTGCATAATTAGCAGTGAACTCACCGTCAAAATATTTTTCATAGCCGATGATTTATCACCAATGATTGCGAAAAAAACACGCCCATGAAGCTCAGACTCGTGGGAAAATAATGGAAATCGAACATATTTGTGAGAATTCTTGTAATCTCATGTATAATTCGCGAATCATGGGTGAAAAATCGTGGAAAAGTTTGTCCCGACGACGAAAACGGACGCTGAAACTTTTTTGACATGCAAATATTCTTTATGCACATGCTGTTGCACGTTAGCGGAAAGGCCGAACGAGTCCGAGGAAGAGCGAGTTTTGTGGGGCGAGGATAGCCCGAAAAGTTTAATGTTCGGAAATTCTCCACTTGGCATGTTGGCCAAAGTATCGCACACACACACACGAGCCTCTTTATTTCATATCGTGTACGTGAAAAGCGACGAGCCCATATTTCGGGAGCTTGCTGTTATCGAGTGTGATGGTGATAACGTGAAACGGATGAACGCCGTTATACGAGCACAGCGGCGCGAGGATAGGGATGAAGAAGAGGGAAAAAAACGAGGATCGAGGCCAAAAAAAAAAGCGTAGATAGAGTTCCGATGTGCCAGGAACGTTTTATAAATTTAATTTGAATCGTTCAGAGGTATACCACGATCTTGGCAGAGCGTCGATGAAGAGCTTACGTTTCCCACTTCTTTTTTTCTATTTCACTTTTATCTCCTACCCCGACTTCATCGAATCTTCTTATTTTAGTGCCCCTGCTTGTTCTGCCTCTTATTATTCACAGGAATACACGTCTATCGACTTTTGCCAGTGTGCACATTAATAAAAAAAAAAAGACGAGAAATTTAAGGAAAAACGATAAATTGGCGGGTCTGAAAACAATAGCAGTGGAAAATAATTTGTCTTTTTATTAAAAAAAAAAATGCCCCAGATTCAGAATTAGATTGAATACAATTCTGGTAAAATGGTTATTTTATCGGATTGAAATGAAGCAAAATATTAATAAATATACTGCGTGATTTAGCATATTTCGAAATTAAAGTATCTTTGCAATCGACGATTTTAATTAATTAACGGAACAATGAGCATCGAGATAATCGCGTGATCGTGCAGTCGTCGAACCGTGAGAATGAACTGTCAATTTGTAATATTGGATCGAGAAATTGCGAGGCACAGCGGAGTGAAATTTTCTCTGCCGATAATTTACAAGTCGGCCGTGTAATCGTTGAATTTCTTTTTTTATTCTATCTCTTCATCGCCATTTAGAGGCAAGCGCAGTGCTGTATCGTGAAAATTGATCGGGATGACGATTGGCAAAGGTTATAATATCGATGAAAACGCGATGGCCCAGATAGTGGGTGTAATATTATCGAGGGAATTTTCGGGTCATCATGGAGAAATATTACTGCAATTGCGACGCAAAACAAACGGAGAACGTTGGATTCAACTTTTCACTGATAATAGAGCCACGTTTTTAATACATGTCTTTTACGTTTGACAAGTTGTGGTTCAACGTGAAAGTATATCCCGTAAACTTTTTCCTTTTTCCGAAAGAACGTTCGCTCGTCTCGTTATCCACTTCCCGCGAGGATCTCGCTCACCGTCCCACTGAGACTTCCCCGGGGTCTACTCCATATCCTCAATTTTATATCCTTATTGGATATATCTGGAAGAAAAAGAGGCTTAAAGATCGGCCAGAGTCATAGATAGATGTATAAATATATGGGGCGTTTCAACCCAAATGGGACAGTTAAAAACTTTTTTTTTAAATTCCTCAATATTTTTATATTTTTTAGTACCCATCAAAAGACCCTTCCTGTTAAATTGAGAGATTTTCCGATGACCCGTTCACAAGATATTAAATTTTTAAAAAATCGCTCTTTTTTCGGGTTTTTGGTCATAACTTCTTCAATAATGATCCAAATTAAGTGTTCTTTTTTCAAAAATTTTGTTATTTTATATCCTTTTCAGAGAAAAATTACAAACAAAATATTCGATGTGTTTTTGAATAAGTTTTTTGAGTTTTAAACTTTGAATCGTGTTTTCAAAAATGAGTGCATATTTTGATTTAAAAAAAAAATTATTTCAAACTTCTATCTATTCAACAAGTTTTAAAACTAGTCTGGTCGTTGGCCTTCCACAATTACTATTTTTTTCGATTTGTGAAAATAAAAAAAAAATTCTCTGTAAATTATTATGAATACCAATTTTTGTTACTGTATAGTATTTTTAAAATCATTTTGAATTAATTCTGACACTTTTTTATTATTAACAATTTTTTTAAATTAATAATTAATAATTAATCGATGAGCAAATAACAACAGTTCAAGAATTGTATGACTGGGCATCGAACCCAAATAGTCTACCGAATATTGCTGTCAAATTTTCACCTGAGAAACACTATTTAGATGCAAAAGAAATTTGTTATTTGCGATACAATATTGCTAAGTCAATCTCAGGGACACAAAAATTTCATTCAATTATTCCAATGAGCAATGGAAACGTATTGGCAAAGGAATATTCTAATTCAGGAAATAATGGTATATGTAAGATTTTCAAAAGAATACGTGAATAAAAAAAAACTGTTGTTATCATTGTTTATAAACAGACTTAAACATTAATTAGTAGTTTTAAGAACCTGTTAACAATAAAAAAGTGTCAAAATAGATTATATACAGTAACAAAAATTGATATTCATAATAATTTACAGAAATTTTTTTTTAATTTTCAAAAATCGAAAAAAAAAGTAATTATGGAAGGCCTACGACCTGAGTAGTCTTAAAAGTTGTTGAATAAATAGAAGTTTGAAATAAAAAAATTTCAAAAAAATCTAAATATGCACTCATTTTGAAAACACTATTCAAAGTTTAAAACTCAAAAAACTTATTCAAAAACACGTTGAATATTTTTTTAAATTTTTTTCTGAAAAGGCCATAAAACCAAAAATGTTGAAAAGTTTATGACCAAAAATCCGAAAAAGAGCGGTTTAAAAAAAAATTTAATATCTTGTGAACGGGTAATCGAAAAAATCTCAAAATTTAACAGGAAGAATTTTTTGATGAGTACTAAAAAATATAACAAAGTAGAGGAATTAAAAAAAAAAGTTTTTCAAACTGTCCGATTTGGGATGGAACGCCCCCTATAGACATGGTTGGGAGGATTTGCCCAATATGTCGAAAGAAAATTATTATCATGAGCGATCAAACTTGAAGAAATATTTTGGACGTAGGGAAAGTAGCTGTAGGAAAGGCGTAACCCATCGGGCTTTCTTCAAAATAACGAGCTTTTCGGTGAGAATTTATGCCGGGTTTAACTTCATGCAGCTTCGATGGCGAAAATCGCTGCGGATGTTCTTTCGATTAAAAAGTTTCGTTGGTGGAAAAATGATCGTGGCTTTGGCTCAACTAGACTGGAATTTATATCAAGGTCCTTCTTTCTACTCTTTTTTTTGGTACATTGAAAAATCATCTTGATTTATGGAAAACGTGGGCTTCTCAGCGATAAACATTTATCAGTAGTTAAGATGATTAAATGTGAAGCCAAGGGAAAAATAAAAATTTCAAGCAACTCGAGGATATACAGCGTGATGCTTTTTTTCGAGGGCGATAAATTATCACGATTTTTAACTCTCATGCTCCGAAATACACACAAATGTGTTGTAAAGAAACGGAGGAGGGAGGCTCTGCGGCAATTAAGGGCTGCGGCGTAGAAACGAGGATGAAGAGAAAAAAAATTGTCGCTGCGGTATACGCGAATTGCGCTCGTGCGAGGAAGTGGGCCGGAAGTGGAATAAGGTTACAATTAAAAGGTACAAAGTCTAAACAACTCTTATGTACACGTTTTTTTTCAGCGCCGTTGTTGAATCGCGATGCAGCCGGATACAATGAAAAGCTTTCGCGTGACGCACGTGAAAGACCAACTCTGACAAGTGTGAGATGTTATGTAAAAGCGTGGACCGAGGATTATTTATCCGTGTGAGAAACATAAAGCGTGTTCGTTTCACCGCGCAATTGTACGCATAGAAAGGGTAGTCGCTGGACCAAGTGTGAGAGAAGAAAATGAAAGAAAGGGGGAGAGAAAGAGATACCAGAAATAAAATACAAACGAGTATACGCGGCAACACCTTGCATCCCTCCTGTTTCCTCTCGAGTATTTATTTATATATACGAAGCTATATCCATATTCGAGCTGTTTTTCAAGAGTCAAGGGATAAAAGCGAGAGCAAACTCACCACGAGACTTTCCACGTGATATTATTATATTAAAGCTCGGCGCATGTCGCAGAAATATGAAGGAAGAAAATTCATGAGATATTTATACTTACATATTCAAATATATATGGGTCCTTCCATGTCAAATCGACCAGTTGGAATCAACCCCTTTCAGTTTCGATGAAATTTGGTCACACGTTTTCTTTTATTATAAAACGAATTTCTACCGAAGGAAAGAGATAAAAAAAAAAATTTCGAAAGTTATGCAGAATTCAAAATGTCACAATTTTTTTAATTTTCCAAGTTTATTTTTAAATATCTCGAATCGTTCTCGATTCGTCTTAAAGAGACTTGGGGCTACGAAAAAAAAATATTCCGAATTTTTTTTTTTTTTTAATGATGGTTTTGGAGAATTTTGTATTTTTAAAAATCGTGAAAATCCACGATTAACATTAAATTTTTGGTTTAATTTTTTTTATATAATACCTTGTACTGACCTTAAAAGATCCTGAAATGTTGAGAAAGGTGTTTTTTTTATTTTAAAAATATGAATTTTTGTAAAGAAAATTTTGTTTTTACTTCTAAGTTAAGTAAAGTTGAGCAATCATGTAATTTTATAATTTTGAGCAGTAAAAATTACACGATTGCTCAACTTCACTTAACTTAGAGGTAACACAAAAAAATTTGTTACTAAAATTCAAAAAATCATTCTTGTGAAGAAAAACGTAACTTTCTGAAAATTTCAGGATCTTTTAAGATCAGTAAAAACTATTATATAACAAAAATTGAATAAAAAATTTAATGGTGATCGCGGATTTTCACGATTTTTAAAAATGCAAAACAATGCAATAAAATGCAATTTAAAAAATAAACTTAAAAAATTGAAAAAATTGTAAAGTTTTGAATTTTCAAAATAACAATTTAAATTTTTTCCTTTGGTAGGACTTCGTTTTATGGTAAAAGAAAAATTCTCTCTAAATTTCATCGAAATTGAAAGCGGTCGATTCCAACTATTGGTCGACTTGACGTGGAATGACCCATATATACATATATATTCTGCATAATATCGTGTCTACGCTTTTGTAAAAACGAGACATCATTTTTTCGTCTCGTCTTGAAATCCCCTTGGGGCTACGAATCGTTAATGTCGCGAAGAAAAAGCTGTAGAAGAAAATCTTATATGACTGAGCTGTTCGAAATTTAATAGTCGCTTGAAACAATTGTCTCGAATTCTCCCTCGTTGTATATTCATGAGCTCTGAAGGGACCTGAACAGACCTCGAGAGCGTAAACTCCATTGGACACACGTGGAATAATCAATTTGTCTTTTCCGACAATGAATTTTAATTGTCAATCCCACAGTGGCTTCGACTCGAACGTGTTCGCCTGTGCGTCAAAGTGATTTTCGTTTGAGCATAGCCGAGTGGCTTCTTTATTTGCGAATGGGAAGTAGGCATTTTTCCAGCTCTCCTACGTTCAGGTTAAGAAAACAGGAGTCACGGAGAATACCGAGGAATGCAAGTATAACATCAGTGAGACGGGAAAAGGGCTGTGTATTAATAAATTAGAAACGTATATTATCCCTGTGCCTCCCTCCGGGAGACTCGCGATGGCCTCGTTTTCCAACTGACTCGGGCCACCAGAAACCGCCCTATTCGACGTAACACCGAGGGCACACAGTTCTAGCTCCGAGTTTCTCGGTCCTCTCAGCATCTCGGCATAATCACCGACCACCGCACGGTAAATTCTCCGCATACCCTCCTCCCCTCTCTCTACTAACTCCCTCCGTTTGTTGCGAGTAGATCCGTGTTTATGTGCGCCTGTGTGTTTCTGTGCAAAGCGCAAGGGTTGCAAAAGGCAGCTTCCCTCCACTGACTATCGCTCAGAACGTATAAAGTTGCTCGAGTCCTCTGTCGGAGGAAACTCGATAGCTCGGTGTGAATTTTGCCCCCGAACGCATTGTTCATGCACATACATGTAGCTTCGACGTCCACTTTGCGATAACCAATCTCATCCTCTCTCTACCTCTCTCTTCTTCTTCTTCTTCTTCATCGAGACCGATGGTGTCACGCAAACTATAAATGACTTTAATGCGACGATACACTTCCGCAAGTACGTGAATCAAATTTCAACACGTTAGACATTGGACTCGTCGAAGTAAACGTATCAATGGCAGGACACGTCCTAATTTTTGACAGCCAAAGCAAATCAATTAGTATATACACTGTCGTCCAAAAGTTTGGAAACACTCGCCCTGATTCCACGTCGCACAAAAACTTTCACTGCTCTTGAAAAAATGAAAATATTTCAATTCAACAAGTGGCGTTTCAAAGGGGACATATTCAGCTTCATTTCGTTTTTTCCAAAATATTTTTTTGATTTTTTTTTGAACCCGCTACGCCTTTTGAAACGTGGTCATTTTTCAGATTTTTTTTGGCGTTGCAATTTTGGCGCACGACCCATGAAATTTTTTTTACATTGTTTTTCACATGAAAAACTTATGGAGGGGAGTATAAGCTTCAATTTGATTTTTTTGAAAGTTTCGTACGATTTTTTTTCGCAAAAATATTCAATTTTTCGCAAAAAACGACCATATTTATCGAATATGGCCTAACTCGAAAACTACTGGGTTTTTGTGAAATTAGTAGGAGGATAAACAGTTACATACAATTATTCTGGATTCAATGAATTTTTTTCAGACTTTTGTTTCAAAATTTTTGTTTAAAGATTTTTTCCTGTCAACGAGATATTTTTTTATCTTAAACAATCGGGTCTCTTGCCTCATCTACACGGGTTTTTCATAAAAAAAAAAAATAACCTACATGGCTTTTTTATTTAAAAAAATGTTAACAAAAAAATTTTGAAAGAAATTCTGAATTTTTAAAAATTGAATTCAAAATAATTCTATGAAATTTTTCACCCTCTTCGTGATTTCACGAAAACCCCGTAGTTTTAGAGTTATGCTTCATTTTATAAATATGATAATTTTTGGCGAAAATCTAAATCTTTTTGCGAAAGAAAATCTTACGACACTTTTTACAAAACGAAATTGAAGCTTATACTCCCTCCTCACAAGTTTTGCATGCGAAAAAAGTTTCAAAAAATTTTCATTGGTCTTGCGCCAAAATATCAACGCCATAAAAAAAGCCAAAAAACGATCATATTTCAAAGAACGAACCAGATTCCAAAAAAACATCTAAAAAAATTTTTGGAAAAAGACAAATTAAGCTGAATATTTCCCCTTTAAAACGCCGCTTGTTGAATTGAAATATCTTAATTTTTGAAAGAGCAATGAAACTTTTTGTGCGAAACGGAATCAGGGCGAGTGTTTCCAAACTTTTGAACGGCAGTGTATGAAAGGGAAAGTCTCATTAACGTTCAGCCTAAACTCTTGAATCTGGAAAGCTGAATTCTGCACAGAGATGTAGACAAGGAATAAAGCCGGATGTTCCGTAATTTCTACAGGATAGGAAACGAGAATCTATATTTATACTTCAAAGTTCCTCGATTTCTGTAAGTCTAATTATTAGAATTGAAATTTGATATGTAAGTAGGTAATTATAATCACTATACCCATGGATAGGATAAAAAGAGTCGTTGGCATCGCAGGTTTCTGGACAGTATAAATCCATGGGTTCAAAATTGCAGGCAAAGCAAGTTTTTTCGTATAAAAGACAAAGAGAAAAATTAAAGCGCAAAATCGTTGTTCAAACAGTGTGCAACTTCGACGAATGCACGGGAAGAATTAGTCCTGTTTGAGCCATTGATTTCACATCGATAATGTTTGACCTAATTGCCGGTTTTTCGGATATCTAACACACACGTACACACACGTGCCCTCGTCATCGAGCCTCGACTTGTCCGCTGTTCCCCAGTTCGCTTTTCCGCGAAATCGATGCGTTTAATTAACGACAACATTAAATCTTGCATTCGGAACATGGAAAAAAAATAATATCGTCAATTCAATCGTAGCTTTGTGAAACATAACTGGCAACGGATGCGGAATAAGTACGAACAGGAAATTTGATTTATCGCAAGATTCTCGCTGCAGGTTTGAAGAAATATTTTTTTATCTCGGAAAGTAATGAGACGTCGAATTGAATTCAATTTCCGCGTGGACAGCAAATATTTCACCGGAAACGAGATGCTTTACAAACGGAGCATTTTATACGGAAAGTTGAATCGACCGATTTGTAGTAAATAAAATTAGTAGGAGAATCTGCGAGACTGTACGAGAAGGATGTTTCTCATTTTTGAGAAATTCATTCTCGCCGTTGATCCATTTAACAATTAATTTATCTGCCACCCACGGTATGCGGAATTAATGGGACAAATAAAAATGAAGCACGAAGGATTTACCATAATTTAAGGTCAACCATCTCAACGCTTTTTTCCCTCCCCCTTCTATATTTCGTTACTTTTCACTCTTCTCATACGGTCCTCGCACCCCCTTGCACTTGTTCCGCCCATTCTCTTCGTTCGCTTAAGTGGACTACGGGAGTTGAAGTGCCAGACGAGAGGATCGTTCGCTCGGTCGAGAGGAAGAGAGGGCGAAGAGTAAAACCGCTGAGATCAACGAGGTGAGGCAGAGAAACATGAGCTTACTCTTTCGCTCTCCATCTTCCTCTCACGAGGGTGAGACTTTCACTGTAAAATGTATATATACGTGTAAATATATATATGTGTAAATATACGTGTAAATATATATATGTGTAAATATATATAGCATGACTGTTTCGGTAAAACAGAGAGATAGAAGAAGAGGGAAAAAAGCTCTGCCGTTGAATGTCTCGGTGCCCTATATAGATATTCCACTCTCTCTCTCTCGCTCTCTCTCTCTCTCTCTATCCCTTTCTCTCTCTCTTCCTGAGGTAACTTGAATTGCTCCCTAATTGAGGCTCAACAGTTGAACGCCCCTTGTGTATGGGCGTCCTTGATAAACCAGTCTGCGAGACTGTCCCGAGTCGACAACCCATTTCCTCTTCTGGACGTTATGTACTATTTCCATTGGTGCATAGCCACATACATATATAGATATACGTGTATCGTTCACTGAATTCGACTGTGAATGGCAGAAAACCACGAACACACTATCGTGTCCAGAGCTAAATCTCATCACGCTTCCGGATAAACCTTAATTTTGCTCACTGAATTGCGATAAATGCTCACGAGATTGGTCTAACATTGAAAATTGATGAAAAATATCAATATCGTAAGAAAATCCGTAATTCTGAACTCAACGACCATTGGAGTCCTAGCAGAGTTTTCACGTATCACAGACGTTGAAATCTCCTGATTTTTTTTCAGTTTTCCAGCAGGGTTTGACGAAAAACTTTTTATTTTGGAAACCTTCTTCAAATTTTTTTTCCAATTATTATTTCATTTCGATTGAGAATTAATCGAAAAGGGAGATTAAGAATCCTCCGAGGTCTGCAGTGTCTCCTTACATTGTCTTCTGAAGTGTCGAAATGGAAACAAACCCCTGACAACTATCTAGATTTAATTAAACTTTGTCCATAGTTCGCAAGGGTCAGAGTTACGGAATTGTTGGACCTTTACATTTACCCATCGATAGGAAGACGTATCGATCGATCAATTGACAATCTTGCGGTGGGCTGGGATGCCTCTGTCACGTGTATAACGCCCTGTTCTCCATCCCTATCGCTTTTACCTTCCCACTATCGCGATCAACGAAACCTCCTGTAATCCGCAACGCTCTCCTATCCGGCAGCTACATTCGTTCAATATACATATATATATATATATATATATATATATATATAACTTAAGGTATACATGGATATACATGCGGACGAAAGTGGACAGGATTCGGAGCATCCATTCTCTGCCATTTTGCCAGATACCACTTCTCGTTGTGCTCTGACCTCGTCCTCGCTCTGGCGTCATTGTCATCATCCCCCGAACTCCGTCGAATCCCCGAGATTTAACGTTATTACGGAGAGAGAGCATCGTATCTGTGCTAGTGACTCACGTTATTTATGCAGTGAATTTTCACCGAAGCCAAAACTGTAGGTCAACCGGAAAATCGTCGCCATTTTAACGTCCAAGGTTTCTGGGAGTTCGTTTTTTTTTCATGAAAACAAAACTACGAGACATCCGAAGGTCTGACCGCGCGCGGGTCTCTGCTACTTGAGCAAGGCGTTGAAATTATGGTTTGCTTTCCACTCTGGCGATTGGCCAGTTTCGAGTGGTCGCTGTTTTTTTATTTACCACGATAATGGAGTACCGAGCCACGGTTTTCAAGGAACGATGCTTTGGAAAAAACGATTTTCATAATTGGACTGAAAAGGAACTATCTGGCTGGAGAGTCACTGATAAAAGTGGGGTCACCACTTTAGTTCGCCCTAGTTGGATGTTTAAATAATGTACAGATATTTTTTTAGGTATAAAAATCGTGGAAGGTTATGATATAATGGAGTATAAAAATGATCATGACCTCACGATAGTCCCTATATCGGATTATTGTGGATCTTGACTCGGGGAATGTAGTGGGGAGGTATTACGAGACATTCTGATCCGGTATCTGGGGGGAGGCGTATATATATATGCGGCGTATACGATACTCGAACGACATCGGATAGGACATGGACGGCAGACACCTATGCATACGTACCTGCACTAGAGAGATGCCGAGATTATATGGCTCTACTCAGCCATTTCACGAGTATATATTGTTTGGATCATCCACCCTCATCCAAAACGATATGCATGTATGTATAATATAATATATGTACAGGAGAGGCTCTGTGTAATCGCGGATTTACTTCCGACCGGAGTCAGTAACAGGAGGAGCTCATGCACCGCACACCGGATGATTAATGCGAAGGGGTCAAGGGTGCGCGTGCAAGTGCCCTTCCCTCCCTTCGACATCCCTTCTTGGTCGTCCGAAGTCACCCAATCACGTTCACATATCACGGAAGTTTAAAGCCGTAGTCAATTGATGAACAAGCACACGTACCGAGGCTTATCACTGCCGAACGTGAGTGGCATCGAATGGCTGCTCAGACATTTTCGCGTCAACTTGAGAATGAGAAAGCTGAAGGGACTTGAGAATTTCCATTGTAATCATAAATCAAGTGGCACAATGGAAATTCGGACGATTCGTTGAACTTGAAAGGGATCGAGTCAGCGGAAAATCGATTTTCTTGTAGATTTTCCAATGCGTACAAAATTCATTTGATTCAAACCAATTTTTTGCGAGTTGTTTTAATGTGGGCCTGATAAAGAATCAAGTCTACATTTGAATAAATTTTGCCAAATGTAAATAAAATTATTTAAACTGAACAATTCATTTTTCTTGGTGCATATGCAATTGTTCATAAAATAAATAGTACTTCCGCCTCTTACATCAGTAAATCAGAAAATGCATCAAACCACAATACTGCATCGAATTTGCGGGATATTTGAGGCATGGATTTTTCAGACAAAGCTTCTTCTAATCATCGATATATTCAGTCTTAAATAAATGGTGGAATTTTATTCATATTTTTTTTGAATCTTGGAAATATTTTGGAACGTTCAGCACTAATGTTGCAGTCAATCGTTTCATCAATGAGAAATAACTTCGTAAAGTGCCGAGACAATAGAAACACTTGAACAATTGTCTTGGGAAGCTTGAGAAATTGGTCCATAAATTATGAAGATACTTCAGATACAGCTCGAATATACGACGAAACAAAAGTACAGACGTAAAAACATCGCGTTGAATAAATGGAAAGATAAAATTCCGCACAAGTCGAAGAATGAACAGAGCGAAAAGAGGGAAAGAGCTAGATAGAGTGAAAAGTAGTTGCAAGAATAGGCAACGAAAAGTTTGTTCTACAGAATTCGGTAAATCTGATGGTTTGAGAAACCACTAAAAGATTTATCTCAAGAGAACACTGCTGATAGCATAAACGTGACATTCTTGTAGCATCAGATACGAAATGCATTTTCAGATATATTCACCACTGCGAAGTAAACATTCGAAACAAAAGTTTGCTAACGTATTTTATTCCAATTTGAAAAATATACGGCATAAAAGATGTTGTAATTACAGTAGAAGCGTGTTTTCCGAATATACTTTATGTTCGGTTTAACGAGATCTTGGAGAATCACTGGAGACATTGGAAGATCAATAATGGGATGGAAAATACAAAAACATAAGCTCGGATTTCTCATCGTGAAATAGTGAAATTGTAGGTCCACTTTGGTGAAATATAATGGTACAATGCACCGCATTTAATAGGAGACCATTTCTCTGGGATGTCATAAATAAGCCAAAGATAATCAAGCGTGTCCTCTGGAACGATTCTCAGTCGAATTGCAGTATATCGACTGGAAAACGCTCATATGAAACGGAGTTTAACGACCAAAGTGGACAAAAAGTGTGGTTGTGCATCAGGGCATAGACATCACGATGTGGAAACGAGGAAATGGAATGGATTTGTGTACATGTTTCGAGTGACTTGAGAATGCGAAGGAGCGAAAGAGCGGGGCAAAGGAGAACGGTGGAAAAAGAGAGTTGGGAGTGAGAAAACATCGGGAGATCGGAGAGGAAAATAGCGCAGTGCAGATGAAAAACACACACTGGAAACGTTTTTTCCGGTTGTGGTGTTTCTCTCTTTAACATTTTACCACGTCGGCGATCTCAGATGTCTGGAGGGCATGAAAGAAACGCAAATTCCTACGGATTCCTCTGTACGTCGCACCACAAGTGAACATCTATTGACGATCGTACACATCCAACGAATGTAAAAATCTTTGATTTTTGTTTTACTTTTTTGATAGCACGGTTCCTTATCTAATGACTTTCTAAAATTTGCCCTGAGCCATTTGATCTTGGATATTTCGACTTGGCAAAATTGACCCCCAGATAAATTTAACCTGGAAAAAATAAGCTTGGAATAAATTGGACCCGAAAACAAACCAACATGACACGGTTCCTTATCTAATGACCTTTCAATATTTGCGCTGAGCCATTTGATCGTGGATATTTTAATTTGGTATAAAATTGACCCCCAGATAACTTTAACCTGGAAAAAATAATCTTTCAATAAATTGGACCGGAATTTTGAACTTCAACTTCGAATAAATTTTATCGAAATGTCAGGAACATTTCGTAATGCAAAAACATTTATTCATTAACGCATAACATGAGTTGGATGAGCATGGAAGACAAATTTTATAATCACACCATTAATATTGACAGATACAGATTCAATGGTTGAGCAACGCGGATCAGCGCTCTATAATTTTACGTTTAACTCTACACCAACTTTTATCGAAATATCAAGAACACTTCACGACCATATGAATTTTTTCATATCTGTATAAAAACTCTGCATGTGATGATTTCCAACAGCACCAAAAATACAGAAACTCTGCAACGGGGATATCCATTTGGAGGAGGATCACATTTGTTTGTGTCAAAATATATCATCTAATAATAATCAGAGGTCAAATTTCCTGGGCACAAATTCCGAGGTTCAATTTTCCACAATTACTATTACACATGACAAATTTCCCTAGGATGAAATTGTCGAGGGTCAAATTTGTCTGTGTTAAAATACATCATATAATAATAATCAGAGGTCAAATTCCCCGGGACCACATTCCGAGGTTCGATTTTTCAAGGTCATTTTTCCTAAGATAACTCCCTAATGATTGTTTTCATAGTTTTTAATTTTTTTACAATAGTAAAGATAATAATTTTGATAGAAAAGTAGTAGAGGCGATAGAGCGTTATACATTGAAAATTGGTAAAAATTTTGAACTAAATCGGTTAAGTAGCACTTGAGATATCATGTCAGCCGTGTTGAGAAGAGTAGTTTTGAGAAAAACATCTATAGTCTGATCTGCTCCGTCGTGACGGGCTTAGTTGCTGCGTTATTAAAATAGATATAACTCCGTAAATTATTGGAATTGGAAAATTTCCTTTCGAGGATATATTCCTGAAGGTCCAAACTTTAAGAATATGAAGAAAAAAAATTGATTTTTTTTTCAAAATTTTAGACCAGAATAGCGCCTTAAGGGAAATATTCATAAGTTCATTGATATTCCATTAAAGATTAAAAGCCCAATTGTATTGTAATCGCAGTTTATGACAGGAAACAATTATGATGATGTGCATTATTTGGCTGGGATTTATGACGCTATTATCGTGGCTTGTTGTGTGCGCAATGACACATCTCAATAAAAATACCACTTGTATTAATCCAAGCATATGCGTATAATGCGAATATGCAGATACACACATATTCAGCCAAGCTAAATGCAATGCTTCGTTATGCAACTTCGTACATTTACATGGTCTAAAAGAGATATATCGCTATTGCTAATAATATATAAATCCAAGGGATATGGATAATGAATGTATAAAGGTACAATCAAAGGTACAGTCGTTGACTACGTTTCTTTGACGAGAAGGAAAAAAGAATGAACAAAAACTTCTGCGACTCTCGTGCTCATAATCATCGTCACTGTACAACCCCTATCTTACTGCGCTCCCTCGCAATTTATTTAATCCCAGCTGAATCGGTCAGCGGTTTTTCTCCGTCATTCGTGTGCCAACAAAGAGGCTTTAATTAAAATTGAATTAGCTCAAGAGTATGAGAACGAGTATTTTCTTCGTGACGTCTGCATGAAACATTATATATATAGAAAAATTTTGAGTTCTCCTTTGGGGGAGTGAATCCGACCGAGAAGAAGGAAACGCAAGAAAAATGGGACAAAAAGTACAGTGAATCGGAGAACAGAGAGGTTTTCTGCTTTCTTCGGAGAACTCGTCAATCTTTCCCTCGAGTATTGGACTATGACGTTTGCTAAGAAAACTCAGAGGCAACGTCGGTGATAAAAAAAAACGAGAGATAAATAAATATAAGAGGATCGTCACATCTAGGTTGGACATTGACGTCGCTTCGCGACCCAAGACATTTTTTATTTCGTTTATTTCCGTAACCAGGGAAGAATAAACAAATCTGAGCACTCTCGAGCTTCATTCTTTTATTTTTTTATTTTTTTTTAAAGTGAAAAATACTTTTGTATGGTCGCGATGATGATCGAGGGAGATGAATCCACGGGTCAACCATCTCTCTTGCTCTCGGACTCCCTCTCTTTTTTCCTATCTCTTGTATTTCTAATTCTAGTGGATTATCATTCCAAAAATAAATCCGTCGGAAAGCCGCGGTTCTGTGTGTGGTTATAGACGTTCAGTCGGGTATCTCCTCGTGCGTCATCGTAACGAAAGTGGGCTGTTGGTCCAGCGCTAAAAAGCATCAGCGATCCAGACGTTTCTTCGCCACTCGCCACGTTTCACGTGATTGAATAATAAAACAATCGCGCGCCTCATCGCAGAAACAGCGTTAAAGTACCTCTATTAGTAATGCTCAACATGCTCTTTGTATATACTTTTAGGTCACTCAACACACCCGGGAAAAAAAAATCATTTATAAATCATATATGATCATATATGCCTTAATATGACATCATGAATGATCGTATATGTCCATGAATGATCATATATAATCATATATAATCATAAATGTAATCGTAATTATTCACAAAATAACCATCATCATATATATATGATTATATATGATCATATATGATTTTTTTTTCCCGGGCAGTTATAAAATACGATGTACGTATGTTTGGGTATTGTAAAATTTTTATTCGCGCACATTAGACGCGCTTTCCGCTATGTTTTCGTGCATTATTCTCGAGTAAAATAGGAAAATTAAGGGGTTGCATGGCTTTGATGTTTTCAAAAAAACAATTTTTTTAAATCTAATAGTGCAATATTTTTCGATTATTTTCCCAAAGTTTTTTTTTACCTTTTTTTAACACTTTTTTACCTCTAAGTTAAGTGAAGTTGATTAATCATGTAATTTTGACTGCTCAAAATTACAAAATTACATGATCGCTCAACTTTAAAAAATGCATACTTTTCAAAAAAAAAAAAACACCTTTCTGAACATTTCAGAATCTTTTTAAATCAGTATAAGGTATTATATTTAAAAAATTGAACAAAAAATTCGATGTTAATTGTGGATATTCACGATTTTAAAAAATTCAAAATTCTCCAAATTCATGATTTTTCAAAAAAATTAGTGGGAATATTTTTTTTTTCGTAGCCCCAAGTATACTCTTCAAGACGGAACAAACGATTTTTCATAACTATCATAGTTTTCAAGATACTTAGAAACAAAAATTTAAAAAATGGTTAAATTTTGAATTTTGCATAACTTTTAAAACAAAAAAATTATTTTTTTTCCTTGGTAGAACTTGGTTTTATGATAAAACAAAACTTCTGACTCAATTTCATCGAAATTGAAAGTGGTCGATTCCAACTCTTGGTCGATTTGACATAGAATGACCCAAGGACTAGAATTTACGAGACGTACCTGAAAACTTGAAAAGTACTTGATACTGGTACTTGATTTTTTCAAGTACTTGCACTTCAATGTCTCGTCTTGACGAGTACTTGCAAGTAACAAGTACTTTGTACTTCAAGCACCACCGGTACTTGATACTTCCAGTACCTACGGTACTTTGTACTTGATACTTGAAGTACTTTCAAGTACTTTGCCCAACTCTGATTCTAACCACCACGAGAACAGTTTTCTTAGAGGTCTCAAAAACAAGATCCTACCGACTGAATTTGCCCTATCTTCAATGAAAATCAAAAAAATATTATCTAAATGCTGATTTTTTATATGCGTTAAATTGGAAATAAAATTATTTATTATAAAACCAAAAATGGAGAAAGAATGATTTTTTTAAACCTTTCTAACTCACGAAACCCCTTAAGTCTGCGATACTCCAAGACGTCTGATTAAGTACTATTTTCGCGTAGATAATATACCCGTACAGTTTCAACTGAAAACTCGTTTGGAATTAACGTGGAAATTCCAGGAATAGTTTGAACCACGTAAGACACAGTTTCTCGCGAATCCTGTATTTCTATTCCAAACCCCGAGTGCCTACCTCGCTCCTATCGCGCTGGTGATTATCCTCAATGTCTGAAAACCCGTATATAAGACTCTCTTCTTATTGTTCACCAGCTGTTTAATAAAAGTCCCTCGCTCCATCGCTCGCACTTGTGTTTTAATTTTATCAAAATGAAATTACACCTTGAAATTCCTCAAGAAATTTCTACTCTGACCGTGCACGGAAAATGCACCACGGAAGTTTAATTCTCGCAAATGAATTTTCCCGTGGAAAATACTGGTTTTTACTTGGTTCGAATGAGAATTAATGAAGAAAATGTATTTTGCATTGTGGATCGGATAATCGTTGGAAAATAGAAGGTAGATTTCGAGGGCGAAACCTGTTGATTCGAGGGTCAATATTTTGATGGATCGAGGGTTAGAGAAAAGCTGCTCAAGCTGTTAAAAAAATGCAGGCGAAGGTGAAAATTCAATGGGAAAATCTCATGTGGTAAACACCTTCTTGGGGATAGAGAAGGCTAGAGAAAGAGAGAGAGAGAGGAACAGATCAGTTAGGGTTGTCGTGATAATGTTTACTCGGTAATCCAATCGCGATTGATTTACATTGAACTAACGCTCGTAAGCACTATATATGTGTATATATATATACAACCAGGCCCTGCGTCTACGTTTTCAAATACACGCTGACGCTTCCATTCTCTGTCTTTATCGCTCTATCGGTGTATTATTCATCGACCTCTATCTCTATCCAGGATATAACTACTGTTTGTGCATTCTCCACGTTTACATTGTAGGTTGCCAAAGCTCTGATCGCATTTTCCCTCTCCATTTTCTCACTGACAACAGAGAATGTGTGGGTGTGTTACCGTCCGTTGGTGTGCGATTCTCCATACGCGCAATGTCTAAACTGCAGTTAGTGTGCGCTATTGAGGCTCTCGGTACTCGTACATGAGACAATTCTCGTATGAAACACGGCAACACACTCTGGAAAATCGTTCATCGTGTTCTATGTCGGGATGCGCTTTCACGGTAATCGGGTGCTAACTAAGCTTTCGGTACCTGTCTCCGAGTGAACACGTAGTTATTAAACGCTTTTGGGAGAAAGCGAGGCAAGCCGACTATCCAAGGCAAAACGGCCACTCACCAAAATGATCAAAGAATCAGAGAAACACAATTAATCAAAGAAATCAAGGGATTTTAATTGTAATAAGCCTTCGCGATTGAGGCCTCGGTAACTGAATCTGGTCGGAATTCCCACGCGAATAAATTTATTTCGAAAACTCTGCGTGACTCTGCTGATCAGAGTCACGCAATCAATATGAAGCTTTAAAACGGTTTGAAAAAAATTTTGCTCAATTTTGGCCCGATTTAAAAAAATCTCAAGATAACGAAATTTCAAGTGCTCATAACTTTACTTCGGTTCGGCTGATTTGAAAATTTATTTCTCCTAATATGCAAAGGTTGTGACTAAACTTAGAGAATGTAGTTTAGTTCATTACGATAACATGATTTTTGTAGAAATGAGAGCAGTTTGAAAATCACCGAAAAAAATGGAAAGGACAAAATTGGCAAATATCGTTTTGAAGCCTTAACGATCCCAAATAGAATGAGTTCTACTCGGAGCCGAAATTTTATGTCGGAACGAAATTACAGGCACTTTAGTAAACGGGTTCAACTGATCTGCAAATTGGTGATCGCTGATGTGCAAACAAAAATTTTATTTTACTTGAAATCTTGTATCGATGTATCAAAATTTTTATGATTGTTTATAACAAATGTTTTTACTAATTTTGTTTTGTGTCTATGCTTATGGAGAAATAAAAAATTTTTTGTAGTGAAAAAATTACAGCATATTTCAATTAATAGATTCAACTTCAGCCAAAAGGCTTCAAGTTAAAACTTAAAACGACATATTTTAGAGGGGTGGCCATTTTGCCCGGCTTTTCGCAATGTGTATCTTCATAGATATAGTATGGGTCGAAGTTATATTTGCGTTGGCCGTGGTTAACCGCTTGTACACACTTTTCATCGCAACGAAATCAAACTGCGAGTGTTCTGACGTCGAGCGCTTGAAATTAAAAAAAAATAATAATAATTGAAATGATGCTAGCGACGAATGGTGACATGAGTATTTTCCCAGAATACTTTTCATTCATTTTATCTCTTGAGATATTTATCCAAAATTTATCAACATTATGATTGCACCAAATTACAACGATGATTATAAACGATAATGTATGCACGTCTATTATTATTTTTACTTTGATCTCGCGTCATAGGAGATGAAAATACATTGGCAATTTCTACTTGAATGATCGACGAGATACGAAGGGTGTGTCTGTGTGTGTTTTCTATGAATAGAGCGCAATTCGTGTGGCTTCGAGATATTTAGACGCGGCCTTGTCAATGTCATACCGAGAGTCGTAGAATCGAGGGAGCCTCCAACGACCTGGTCAGAGGTACCAGAATCCAAGAGAAACTCCATTGTAATACCGTTCGTGATCAATTATAGAAGTCAACCTTCTCCTTTCTCTCGTTCCGTCTCAAGAGATAAATTACTCGGACGATAAAGCAATGAGAAGTTGATACTTGCAAATTGCTTTTTCGTCTAATCCCAAAAGCTTCGTGACTTTGGTCATTTAAGATAAGTCAATTATAGAATTCGTCTTCCTCCCAGAGTAGATTTCAAAAGCTTTGAAAATTAAGGGTAATTTATGGAAAAATTAAAATTTTTTTCGGAAATATCCCAAAGTTAAAATTTGTCAGATTAACTCAACACAGCGTCATTGTTGCGCGGGGCCATTCTTAAAATTGCATTTTTCGAAACACCGCCCAAAATTATGCCCAAAAACGCACCGGTAGCAGAATATGTCGCAATAAGAACATATGTAAGAAGACAATTTAAATTTCAAAGTGGCCTTACATGTCTCTTAAGGGAGTAGTCTGGTCTAGAATCTTGAAAAAATCTATTTCTGCATATTCTTAGAGGTTAGACCTTCAAGAATATATCCTCGAAAGGAAATGTTTAAATTCCAATAATTTACGGAGTTATAGTTATTTTAGTGACGCAGCAACTACGCCTGTCACGTCGGAGTGCGGCTTTATGGGGGTATTCTGGTCTAGAATTTTGAAAAAAAAATTTTCTTTGCATATTCTTCAAGTTTAGACCTTTGAAAATATATCCTCGAAAAAAAAAATTTTTCAATTCCAATAATTTACGGAGTTATAGCTATTTTAGTGACGCAGCTACGTCCGTCACTTTTACTCAAAAACTTTAAACGCGTTTTCCTTAAAACTACCTTTCTCAACACGGCTGACATGATATCTCAAGTTCTACTCAACCGATCCACTTCAAATTTTTTACCAATCTTCAATGTATAACTCTCCATCGCTCCTATCACTTTTGAATCAGTTATTTTTTTTTTACTATTGCAAAAAAATTGAAAACTATGAGAAAGAAAATCGAAAAACGCCTTTTTTTGTTCAGACAGCCGCCATTTTGTGAATTTTTTTTTCCCTTCGTTTTCTCTGAGGAAGGGTCTATAACGACGTTTTTACTCATTAACAGTCTTTTTTTTTAATTTAGTATCGGATTACAAGAAAGGTTGCAATCGTGTCAGTCAGCGGACCCCTTTTTTTAGCCCCAACTTTACCAGCTTATAACTTATTTAATTTTTTTTCTTCAACATTTTTTTGTTTATTGTCAAAATGTGAATAAATATGTTGGTGAAAAAAAGAACGGTCAAAATATTTTTTTTTTTTTTTTATCGAGCCCGACAATACCGCCTCAACTCTTTAGGTGAAAAAGTTGAAAAAAGGATGTTCGCCATTATTGCGACAAGCTCGTTACGCCACCGTCGTTTATCAAAACGAGACATTACTGTGCGTCCAGATACACACACTTAAGACAATCGATTTTACCCGGATTAAGAGGGAAAGAGATAGATACATAGATAGATAGATAGCTAGATAGCTAGATAGCTAGAGATAGAGAGAGAGGAAAGCAAGCGAGAAAGATTTATCGATGCGACGATGTCGGCGACGTCGGGAGGGCAGACTCGTTATACGATCGATAATCGTATATATCTTATACATAGTATATATACGTCCGTACATATGTAAACGATATAACACACGTTATATCATTTACACGCATATATTTATATACACTATATAGTAACTGGAATTACCTATATAACATAATGGCAGTATTATGGGCGAGTATGAGCGAAGAGGATATTCAAAAGGGAGGTTAGTGCACACTTGCGACCACTATATATATCTCATAAACGACAGAGAGAGAGGGATAGAGTTAGAAATAGAGAGAGAGAGAGAGAGAGAGAGAGAGAGAGAGAGAGAGAAGGAACTCTAACCCCTTCCAATTAAGCGAGAGTGGCGGCCGGATGCTTTAGTTGATAGAGCATGTTGTACAATGCGTCGGTTTTCCCCGAGAGTATGTCGGAATACTCGCGGGATGAGCAAGAGAGAGAGAGAGAGAGAGAAGGAAGGAAGTTGAACCCCCGCAACTCATGCAACGGGGAACACGAAAATGAAAAAAGGGAGGAACAAAAAAAAATGGAAATAAAATGCACGAGGTGACGGGCTTCCACAATCGGTAGTTTGCCGGAACAATGAGAGAGGAACCCTATGCCAGTGTCATTGTGCTATATAAGCACTTGGTGGAGAAATATATAACCGAGCGCCACGCTCGCTGAGCGGAAAAGCGTTGGCGGAGCGGGGCATGACTTTCGGCTGGGAAAATAGAGAGCGAGAGACGGAGGATAATAGCACCTACACACCGTTTCGTCATTTGCAATATCGAAAGAAAGTCCGTGTAGCATTGCTTCTTTTGTACGGTGTCGCTCTCATTTTTGCTTTTGTTTTCACCCGCTCTTTTTCCGTTTCTCGCGATATTTTTCATTTTCGTGAAATTACGTCGCGTCTTTTACCGGAACGGCCGCGATCAAACGAGTTTGCCGCTAGAATTCACGCAGTTTCATTCTATTCTCTGACGATTTTTCCGTCTCCCTTGTTTTTGTCCTTTTGCTTCCTCGTAAAGGAAGCTCTGTTTTCATGGACGAGATTTCAGATCAATGTTTTAATGTTCGAAATATTCTGAAATTCTGAGAAATCATATTTCAAATGGTTGTTTCTATACTGTAAAAAAGTTTGTATTAAATTTAATAAAAAATATGAAGTTTTTATGCCTATGGGGCATTCCACGTTAAATCACACGGTTTCGTTTGGCCCAAAATATAACCTCAAATTTTTAGAAACTTTTGTTTTATTTTTTAAGGGTTGTCCGAGCTAAAAATCATTAAATTGAGGGAAAAAATAAAGAGGGGCCTTTTTTAAATTAATGAAAGTTTTTTTACAGAAACTATGGCTCAAAACAGATATTTTCGTCAGAGTTCGATAATCGGCCAAAAATAATTACTATTTTTTTTTAAATTTCAATTTGTTTTGTTTTATAATTTCTTATTTTGATTGTTTCTTGTGGTGAGAATAACAACAACAAAAATACTTTTCCAGTGAAACTTGTTTTTTTTTTCTTGATTTAAGAGTGAAACAATCAACAACATTTTTCGAAAGTTTATTACACCCAGAAAAAGAATTTATTTGGTTTAAATAAAATTATTTGAAATAAATAAAATTTTATTTAAATACCGGCTTAATGAGAGATTTATCAGGCCACTATTCAAAGGAATCGGTACAATCAAATAAATCTTTTTTCTGGGAGTAAGCCTTGACGACTTGAAATAAAACGGATGATTCAAACACAATAAAAAAATAAAAATGAAAGATATTATTATTTTTGGCCCATTATCGAACTATGACGAAAATGTCTGTTTTGGGCCCTAGTATCTGTGAAAACAATTTCATTAATTTAAAGAAGGCCCCTCCTCTTCATGTTTTCCCTCAATTTAATGATTTTTTTAGCTCGGGTAGTCTCTAAAAGATGAAATAAAAATTTCTCATATTTTGGGTCAAACGACACCCACAATTCATTGGACATCAAAATCAGAGGGGGTCAGGCCGATGACCACGTGATTTGACGTGGAACGCCCCATATACAGTATATTAAATTTCATATACATTTTTAACCATTTCCATATACGGGGATATTAATTTTCACTGTTTACGCTTTTAATTTTAATGTACAAATATTAAATTTAAGATGAAGTTGTTAATTTTCCCATACCATGTATATTAGTTTCGATTTCGTATACTTGTTATTGAAATTTCATATACTTTTGTATATTAAATTTACTAACATTTTTTACAGTGTAGAGATTGAATGCAACAATCGCGTGGAAATTTCGATAGACAAGTTGATTATCCTCTTTTTATTGATCGCAAATTTTTCTAGATATTGTGAGGCAATTTTGGGGTTTTTTTTAATTTTTCCGCAGAATCTTTATCGGTCGTTTCTTCTCGTTCTTCTCATATTTCGCTATTTTTGCAATATCCTGCATATGGGACGGGCGAAACGATTTTCCTTTCTCGACGTGACGTTCGAGCAACGTCATAAATGATTCGCATGCAAAAATGAGAAGAGCGAGAGAGGGCGGATAAAAACGAGGGAATTGAGTGAAAGACCGATTATATGAAATTTTCGTTGTACGTGAGAAAGCATCGGAGTCTCGTTAGTCCGTTAAATTCGCCATTGCTCGTCGGATCCTCTCGCTTTCTATGTATGCGGCGTTATTCTCATGATAGAGCAATAGCGAGAATGAGAAAGCGGGCGCGAACGATGAGGGGAAGGGTTGGGAGGGACAGGATTACGCAATCAATATATCCGACCCCGTCGTCGAGTCTCCAGCGTTTGTCGCGGAATTTCGCCCCGGCTACGAGCCATCGATAATTTCTCTCTTGATCTTCCGTTTTATATATATTTTATCTCGTGACTCTTTCGCTCCTTCCCTTTCTTCGGAATTTATCGATATAATTAGATTAATTTATGCGCCAATTTATCGCCCTTCCTTTTTGCTTTCAACGAAAATTTTTCTTAATGGAAGTGCCGAGAGCCGATATTAATAGCGTGATATTAATTGGCTGAATGACGATGGTTTGAATCTATTTCTATTGTTTTTTATTTTTAGTTTGTTTGACAAATTGCGTAATGTGATACGCCCATTATTCACGCAATTAGTTGGAATACCGCTCAATGGAATAACGAAGTAATTACGAGCTCATTAATGGAGTTAACGAAGAAGAAGCGTGACTTGATTTCGAATACAACGAAACTAAATAGTGAAATATTCTAAATATATTCTAAAATACAAATAAAAAATTGCCAATTTTGTATATGCTTTGACATACATGTTTATCGTCAGCTTTGAAAAGTTTCAAGGACACTAGGCCGAAAAATACATAAATACAGCCATTCTAAAAATTTCAAAACGGGAATTTCAAAATAGAGAAAAAATTTTGAAAAAATTCATAGGGGTTCAGGAAAATTAACACATTCGATTTGTTTGAGAAAAAAAACAACTTACCCACAAATCGTTGAATAATTAATTGTTTAAACAATTTATCAATAACTTTTGGGTAATATTATTATTGATAATTTTTGTTTACGACATGCCAAATGCTGCTGAATTTTTTCAGATTTTTATCATATCACTGAGAAAACAGTTTATTTGTAGTAAAGAAATCTATTTAGTTGGCACTGTTACTTAAATATTCCATAACTGTTACAAATTTGTTAGTCATTAAGAAATATTTTATTTGTGTCAAAATACTTTATTAACTGTTAAAACATATTCATTTAATTTATTAATTTATTATTATTTCGCCATAGTCAACTTTACATTTGTTAACACTGTTAACAGTTAACAAATTTTGGTACATTGTTTTCTCAGCGTATCACAAAGTACGGAAATTTCAATCAGATACAATTTTTTGCTGGAAGCTATAGGCAAAGCTATAGTCATAGCTAATACATCCTTAATGTTTTTGTTATCGAACCTGTTGAATAAAAATTATTCCTATCATCATGAATCGTTACTAATTTAATTTTCTATGCGTCTTACGATGCACAAATAGACTAACGATTCGGAGAATTTTTCATGTAAGATGAGAGAATTTTTTCAATACGAGGTTAAGGTCTCGTAACCGGAGATCATGTAAGAAGAAAGGCAGGGGGGGGGAAATCAATTCTCTGACATCATTTCAAGAGCCTTCCTCAACGTAAGTTGACAGGTCGAAGGTTAGCGAGTGTAGAAAAAAATGTATACACGATGAATGGATATTTGTATACACGAGTCGCGATTTTCAATCTTACGTAAGGGAATTACATGACCGACGAATATGTCAATTAATAAAGTATCGATGCGACGAGTGACTGAAAATAATCGAAGATCCAAAGAGGCGTCGAAGATCCTCGGTTGTTTGTCAATTTTTTGAGTCAAATTTGTTTCCCCCTCCACATCATGACCAGATATCCTGGCAAATATATTAGCAAACTAACAATTTGCGAAGTTTGTTGAAAATTTAGGATTTTTGTCAAATTTAATAAAAATAGGAAAAAAATAGAGACGTAGAATTAGGTGAGCTGATCCAACCTGTGGGTGAAAAATCGGAAAAAATATATACCAACGATTCGTCGAACGTTGGGATCAGCTTCATATATACACATGTAAATGTTACGGATGAGCTATGTTTTATAACAGTACAAATATGAATGCAGGCAATTATAAACTTCCAGTGTCCTGAATTCTATTGGTTCACTTCTGCCATCTAAATATATACTCAATGCATGTAAAATACGCGACTAATTGAAGCGTTCGAATATCCGGTGCACTAAAGCCCACAAGGAGGCTCATCTTACCCCGATTGCGGAGTTACTTGCACAAAATTTCCAGCCACGTGCAAACAGTAGGTACTCTTCTGCCGCACAAATTATTCAGGTGAGTGTTTTTTTTCAAGAGTGTACGTCTACTTGAGCAAGTCGAAAAAATTGGCTTTTCAAAATTGCAGTTTTTCAATGTACATAATTTCAAGTATATTTTCTCAATTTCACATGAAAATCAGAGCACAAATTCGAGAGTTATTGTGATGAAAAAAATTTATTTCCATTCGAATAACATAGACTTGAAAATTCAAATGCAGTCGACTCAAAGATTTTTTTTTGTACCATTACAGTGGTCAAGTGTTACACAATTAATTTCACTTATTGGTTATGTCATTAGCTAGGACCTGTAAAAAGGATTTTCTATTCATTTTGACATTTTTTTGATTTACTGCGAAAAACCATTTCGAAAAATTGACATTTTCGTAAAACTGTTGTCACTTCTGTAAAAATCAAAATTTTGTCAAACGCATCTTCCAGGTTTTCTCGTTATGCAGTGTATTGACGCATTATTATTTTATTTTGATTTTAGATAAGCAGTTCCAAAGTTATCCTGGTCAACATAAATGATGCAGAGAAATCGAGGTTTCAACGGAGAAGAGAGGTACTCCTTTAATTCATTAACTGTGCATGCATCTCGAAATATAATCTTTTTGATAGTCTTTTGTGGATTTGAACAGATACTCATTAAAACCATTTTAAAAAATCGCAAAATCACTTCCTTGTCCCAAGCAGACGCAAGTCCTCGAAGGATTCCTTCGCGCGACTGTCATTAATTTTGAACGACTGTCAACCGGAGTCTACGGCCGAAGTTGGCACAAAATGCTCCATGCTCATTCACACGCATCCAACGATCACACGCAATGTTCCAAAAATACATGAAAAAAAATTAGGCAGCGATCACGCGAGCTCTAGACGACATTGACGCATAGAATGTGTAATGTACATGCGTGTCTGAGGAGCGAGCATATTCTTCAATCAGCTGATCACATCAATGGTATAACCGGAAATGAAAAGAAAAAACATCGAATGATCGTCATAGTGGAAGAGCCACAACAGAGGAGACATCTTACAGCCTCATTTAACAGATTCACGTCTTGTGGCAATATTTAAAATAATAACAATGATGATGATGAAGAATCTCCAACATCGAAAATGAATGTGATTCGAGTAATAATCCAACCAGATTTTATGCATTACCATACACTGACAGTTACACACAACCGATTCTCTTTCATCTGCTCTCGCGTCTTTTGTGCTGCATTGGGAAGATAGTAATAAAAATAGAAAGGCGTAAGCGTATATATGCTCGTGTCTGTCGGATCGATGCATCAGTAGCGAATTGGAACAGTCGTGCATATCGATATGCATCAAATCGCGCACCGAGCTTTTCCTCAGAGCGTACATAAAAGAGAGATTTATAAAAATAAAAAAAAAGCACAAGGTAAAACGAATATGGGAGAGAGAAAGGATGATCAAGATATGTCAGATAATGTTTAACCTCGCAAGGTTTAACATGTTGATGATCGAATGTAAATATGAAAGTAAATTTTTGTACGTCCATCTGGGCCATTCGAATGAAACATCGAATTACTATCACTCGCAATTACTGTGAATCCATTATACCGAAATGGATATTAATATTTATCGAAAAAGTACAATTAGTCGCAACGATTCTTGAATATTCAGATATTGAAAATGTACGCATTTTTTTTTTTAATTCGTAAAGAACAACTCCGTGACAATAGATTTTAGAGGATAAAGTGAATAATGCAACGATCGATTCGGAAAAGCGTAATACCATATTAATTTTTAATTATCAAGGGAGAAAACTACTGTGAAAATATTTTTTTTTGCATTTCTCTAAAGTTTATATTTTTAAAAATTGATGACTAAAAATTGATAAAATAATATAGTTGAATAATAATTCACCTGAATAAATATATGTATATATATAAACTCATATATATATGGAGCCTTCCATTCGAAACCAACCAATCCGTAACCCTGATCATGTTTGATTTTGTTGAAAATTTTCTATTTTTTTGTATGAACTGAAAGCAGTCTTTTAGAATTTTTTCAGATTTTTGTTTCAACCCTTCCAACCACAATAAATTTTTCAAAATTTCACACAATTTTTTTTTAAATGCTCATAACTTTTTAAAAAACGCAGATATCGAAATAACATAGAAGATCTTTTTTTCGTCTTGAGTTGTAGTTTTATTTAAAAAAATACAACAAAAATATTGAAATAAATTTTCACGTTTCTTTCAGTTTTAAACATGCATTTTTTTTTTTCAACTTGGACCATTTGGATTTTTTTCAAAAAATTCATCGCTTTTTAGGAGACATTTTTGCAAGTACTAAAAAATTGGCAGCTTGTGATATTCATAACTTGTATTTTTTAATCTATTTCTGATTCTATACGTTACACGTTATTTTTTTAGTGTCACGTATAACTTCAAAAATGGACGAAAATTATAAGTTATAAATATCACAAGCTGCGAAATTTTTATTACTTGTAAAAATATTTCTTTCGAAGTGGCCAATTTTTTCAAAAAAATCAAAATGGCCCAAACAAAATATTTCGGGTTTAAAAGCGAAAAAAACATATGAAAATGAATTTATTTATTTTTTTGTACTTTTTTTTATAAAACTGCAACTCAAAACGAAAAAAAAGATCTATCTTATTTTGACATCTCCGTTTTTTTTCAAGTTATGAGCATTAAAAAAAAATTGTGTGAAATTTCGAATAATTTATTGTGGTTAGAAGGGTTGAGACAAAAATCCAAAAAAATGCTGAAAGACTGTTTTCCGTACGTACAAAAAAATAAAAAATTCTCAAGAAAATCCAAAAATGGTCAGGGTTATGGATTGGGCGGTTTCGTATGGACGCCCCATATATATATTTATATATACAATACCAAGTGACGAAATTCGTGGGACTAAAGATATTCTTCGAGGATAAATGTGTATCATCTATATTCAGCGTGTTTGCCATGATGCGCATAAATCTCCAGGGAGGCGGGAAAAGGTGGAGAGCATATCGTCTGGCGCGGAGATTCGTAACAGAGCTTTGGCAGATCCATAAGATATAGATATATATATATATTTATGTGTGGGTATAGCGAGCTTTGGGTCTCGTGCTGCATCGCGAGCTTCAGCGAGAGAGAGAGAGAGGGAGGGAGAAAAAGAGGGTTCATTCGATGACACAAACTCACACGTATACGTACAGGCATCGCGCATATTACCGAGGATCGTACGCACAGCGATATATATAGTCGCAAAAGCTCAACAGTGATAACAGCTCAAGTGATAACGGCCAATGGCATGGAGCAGACACGCGGGCGATTTTTTTTAAATTTTCTTTTTTTTTCTCAAAGCCAGTGGTTTCAGCGCGGGGAGGGCACATTAAAATGGGCTTTTCTGGGATCGAATGAGAGAACATATATAAAGATATACACACGTGCGTGCATATATATCCATTTATATAATTCGTAATGCAGCAGGAAATCGCCGTTGAGAAGAGTAGCGAGGAGGAGAAGACGAAGAGAGAGAGGGAGAGAGAGAGAGATGTGGACTCACCCGCCGGCAACCAGGATCATCTGCATGTTGCATGGGGGCGGCTGCTCTTGGTGCTTTTCTCTCGCTTACTGTCAAGTATTGAAACTCCGAAGAGAAAGGGCGAACTTTTTTTTTTTGTACTCTTCACCCCAATCGCCCTCACTTATTATAGATTTATAATCTCCCTCTCACTTTCTTTCACCTTTTATTTTCGTTGTTGCTGTTGTCACTCTCAACGTGAATCTCTCGCTTTTACTGACAATCCAACCCTTTTTTAATCAATTTCCTTATTCTTCAAACACTGTCGCGTTAATCCTCTCGGCAATATTTCTCTTTGTAGCACACATACACAAAAATACACGCACAAACAGGCATACACGCTTCTTTTCTTTTATATATGATGGACGGCTGCTCCTATTCTCGTCCTCTCTTTCTTCTTTATTTCTTCCCCATTGATAAACGACAACGAAAGACGAGAATTTTCCGCAGATAAATGAGACGACAAATCCACAATCGGTAGATCATTCGTTTATGTACTTCCTTCTTTTAACATAGATATATATTCACACACATATATATATATATGTACACGTATATATATAGACATATAGCCACGAAAAGCTCGATCGTTGAATGAATTTTCGCCGTAGTTTTTCGTCTTTTATTTTCTGGTTCAAGGACGGATCGAAACGGGGAACTAAGCGGCGCGGATAGACGAAGAGGCTCTTATTATCGACGGGATGAGAACGAAATTTCTTCGTGACGAATCATATTTTGATCCTGGACCGATGGACTTGCGAGAGCGTGACGCGCGGAGCTTATCGTCCTCTGGATTCGACCAAGAAGAGCCACGACGAACACCAGGATTCCTCGGTCTCTTGTCCGCTGAGACTTTTTTTTTTCTCGGCGATTGCTTCCTTCTTGGCATCAATCACAACGACGACGACGACGAGAATGGATGAAGTTGCTCGTGTATTTCTGTGGGTTGTGTGCTCGATTTGTTAATAGTCGGGGTTAATCATCGTCGATAGTCAAGTTTCCAGATATGCGTAAGGTCAGACGAGCAATCCAGTTCCTCGTGACCAGCCGTATGAATGGATGAACCGGGCCATGCAAAAATTGCGACGTGACAGTCGACGAAGACAGAGGATTGAGTGATTGTAATCCGGAGTTGCGGAATGTAACTTGGAAAGATTGCGAAGTGAATAAAAATATTTCGCTTTTCGTTAATCACATTTATCGGGCTCTGTTTCAATGTCATCCAACTTTATGATTTTCACGACGAGTCGCGACCCTCTCACAATGTCCTTATTATCATTGACAACATCATCGTTTCTCCTCTCGTTACATCAATCATCATCAACGATGAATTATTCCCGATGCAGCTGAACACAACGACTATGCTTCATCGAGTCGTCATTATCGCAACGATGACAAAGTTTTTGGCTGTCGTCGTCGTCGTCGTTCTCGTGGTCGTCGACACTGTTGCCGGTGTGCTTTTCTGCCCGATGCTGTCCGCTTCCGCTATTTTGTACTGTTATTGGTCGTATTGTTATTTTGTATTGTCGTTTGTGATTATTGAGATTACGTTATATTGATCGTGATGTTCTCGCGGTCGCTGCAGCTGACTTATTTCGGTCATTCGACAGCGAGTTGACCCGTTGAATTTTGTGGTGGCGGCTTTAACTCGCCAGTACTTGTGTAAGAATATATATACATATATATATTTACAATATTTATTCAAAACGAAACGCGACGACCACGACGACGATGACAGGGTCAACGGGGACAGCTGAGCGAGAATCACAGTCCGGATGAAATACCGAGCAGCGAACGATGGAAATTCGATGAAACGAGGGAAATTCCGCCACTGAAAACTCCCCTGTCTCTCGTGCCAATGTTGCAGCACGTCTTTTCAGCAGCTTGGACTTTTCTCGCACGCACGCACACGCACACACACATACACACACACGCACACGCTCTTTAGTTCCGAGTCCCGAGGCCCGTGAACGACCTGGCGTTGATTTTGGCGTTAACCCGAGCGCTTTTTCTCAGTTTCCAACGACCCGAGCGCGTTTTTCCACCGAGTTGCCGACAAGAAATGCGAGAATCCAGTGTTCGAGAGGCACGAATGTGCGATTGACACACACGTACGCGCGCACCAAGAATACACACAGAGACGACACAAACACACGGGGCGCACGTTAAATTGAACCAGCTGCTGTTTTCACTGATGCTCCGTCGATGGTTACCACAATGACAGAGTCAGAAAGAGAGAGAGAGAGAGAAAGAGAGAGAAAGAGAGAGTGAGCGTTACACGAGTGCACATGCACCGAGTACGCGCCTCGTGAGAGGGTGAACGCGGACAACACAAAGCGACCGTAGTGTACCGGAGTCAGTTGAGTCAGAGGCAAGCGAGAGCATTGAGTGAATCGGAGGGGGATATTATGCTTTTGTACACCGGAGCCGTGAGCAAAGAGAGCGCCGGATAGGAGCAGCAGAGGGAAGCAGCAAGAGGGTTTTGAGGAAGAAGGGATAGAGACAGTGGAAGAGACAGTGTAGCACGAGGAACACCGCCGAGTGGGTGGATATGTCGGAGCGAGATAAAGATAGAGGAGAGAAGAGTTGAAAAAAAAGAGAAATAGAGAAAGGAGCGAGACGAAGGGAGGAAGGAAACGCGCACGAGACTCGGAGAAATATTATGCACGAGCGAAACGTGATGAGGATGTTTAATATGAGGAAGAAAAGAAAATGAGGAGGAGGGAGGATGGGTTTGAGACAGAAGAAAACAAAATAGTGACACTGCGTTACACACACACACAAACACAGACACAGACACGACGATGAGTCGAGAAACGACAACGAACAAACGCGAGCGATCCACGTAACGGACGGACAGTTAGGTCCTGGTGACAGAGTCAGCCGCTGATTACGACAGTGATGAGTAAGATAGAGAGAGAGCGAGATAGGAAGAGAGAGAGAGGAGGATAGAGATGGTGAGTGAGTGAGCGAGCGAGTGCGAGAAAAGGGAAAAAAGCCGCGCACCCTCGTTACACCGTAACACACAGCCGGCGATAACGAAAAGCTCGCGGTAGTGAGCAGGCTCGGAGGCCCCTCTAGGCTAAATAGATTTGTGTCGGGTAGGTTGGACTCGGGATATATGGTAGATAGGTAGGTAGGTACGTAGGTAGAGGATAGCGACGCCTCGAGGTACCAGGCGTCGCCGCACTGTTTCACGGTGGCGCCACTCGCGCGGGAAACGCTCACCGTTCGTTTCGCGGCGGAGTGGGGACGAGAGAGAGAGAGAGAGAGAGAGCGCGAGAGAGAGAGAGAGAGAGAGGAGCTTTGCTGGCACGGGCGGGCCAGCGAAAGCTCGACGGGAGCGATGGTGGGGGAAGAAGAGAGAGAGAAAGCTGGAGGAAACATCATAATGTAGGAGAGAGGGAGCAAGAATGAGTGTCAGAGGAGAGCGAGAGTTCGAACGAGGAAAGCGCGAGAGATGGAAAGAGATGAAATACGGGTGGAGAAAGATAAATGGAGTTAAAGCTCGCGAGGAAACGAGAGGGATGTTGAGCGTAAGGGCGGGGGGAGGGCAGAGCAATGGTGGAGCGGAGAGAGTGGGAGAGTGCGAGAGTGAGCCAGCGAGGAAACTGCTATCAGGCGCGTGGTATTGCCTTCTCTCCACTCTCTCTCTCCCAGTCGATATCCACCCCCGACTTGTGCCCTACCCTTACTCAACTCCACGCAAGCCTCATCCTCAAAAGCTGAGCATGCTACACCCTATACTAAACACACACACACACACATACACACTTTAACCCTATCTTGCTGCTTCTGCTGCTCAAGTTACCGTAGCTGTGCTGTCCAACACCCGTAAACCCTTCGAGAACCTTCGTGAATTCGGCACTGAAATTGAAGGTTAGAAGTTTAATCCTGAATGCGCGTCTCCGAAGGATAATTGAAAGACAATTGGCTCGATGCTGAAGTGAGTATCACTGAATCGACGTTTGTTAGCACTGAAAGAAAAACTTTCCTGTGCGCTATTTTATTGTATAGTCTGCGGAAAACCTCTATTTCACAGGATTCCTGGCTAGAAATATAGTGAGCACAATTATAAAAATTGTAACTCCATTCGAATTCTTATCCGCTGATTTTCGTTCAAGTTGTAGGAATTTCATCGTTTCGGTGACAATACGCTTTGTTCGGGTTGATATAAAAAGGACTCCGTGATTATTTGTATCAGAATGGTTGAGGTAATAGTCTACTTTTTGAAGGCAAAAAAAAGCAAAGTTTCAAATCGTTTTTTTCAGCTCCTGTATCAGATATAACAAAAAAATAATAAAGGATTTTATAGAAGAAGGTTACTTACACAACAATTAACCACCGTTAATGAAAAATCGATTTTAAAAAAATGGCAGATGTTCGAAATAAATTGTGAAAAATTAAATTTTTGTTTTCATTTCAAACAGCCGTAATTTTTTTTTAAATCGATCTTTCATTAATATTAGTTTTATAGTCATATCTAATAAAGGAGCTGAGAAAATAAATCTTAAAAATTTGCTTTTTTTTTGTCTTCTAAAGTAGACTAGTATTTTGGTCTAGAGGCATACATTTTGGGCGCTTTCTCGAACTCGATAAAAAAAAATTTTACCATTCTCTTTTTTACAATATATTTATTAATATTTGAACAATAAACAAACAAAAATTCGAGAAAAGAATGAAAATTAAATAAGTTACAAAGCTGGCAAAGTTGGGGGTAAAAAAAAGCGGTGTGTTGGTTGAAACGATCACAACCTTTGTAGTTATCCGATACAAAATTTAAAAAACGATTCTGAATTGGTAAGAATGTCGTAAATTGGTAAGAGCCCCTACCTCAGAGAAAAAGGAAAACAAAATTGACAAAATGGCGGCTGCCTAAACAAAAAAGAGCGTTTTTTTTCTCTTTTTTCAGTCTTTAATTTTTTTACAATAATAAAAAAAAAATTTTGATACATGAGTGGTAAAAAGTTTGAAGTAAATCGGTTGAGTAAAACTTGAGATATCACGTCAACTGTGTTGAGAAAAGTAGCTTTGAGAAAAACGTCTTTAGTGCAATTTACTGCGTCACTAAAATAGCTATAACTCCATAAATTGTCAGAATTAAAAAATTTCCTTTCGAGGATATATTCTTTAAGGTCCAAACTTTGAGAAAATACAAAAAAAATCAATATTCTAGACCAGAATACCTCCTTAACCATGATTTATTTTCATGCGGCAGCACTTATTTTGCTTTCACCAAACAAAATGATTGCATGCGATTCAACGTGGAAAGTTATCAGGATTATTTCGTATAGCATCGCATCCGCAAGCTTGACCACTTGAATAAGAACATTTTCCAGGCAAGGACATCACGCGCGAGCCGCTTGAACAATGACGAAGGAGCGAGAACAATGAGAAACTATTCGATGCAAATAATTTGAATTTTTGTTTCACAGGTATGTGAAATCGCGATGGAATGAAATGGAAAAAGTAAATTGCAACGTGAAACTCGAGCAGAGTCGGAAAATTGTGTAGGCGATACGAAGAAGTTTGTTCCTCGATTCTCGTTCCGGTTTCAGCTGAAATTCCACGAGAAAATTACCGGGGAGGCCTTGAGAGAGCAAGAGCGAGAAAAAAATGGACTCGTCGCGTATCAGTCATCTTAATGCCATTTTGTTTATATTTCCAGAGGTCGCGGTGAGCGAAGCCGATGAAAACCACTGTGCGGAAACTGCGATGCATTGTACTTGCGGGTTTGTAAGCTTGCCAAAAATAAAATCGCCACGGGGGTAACCTGAAAGCCACTGTGGGCAACACCGAGGGAGGAAGAGCGAGGGAGGACATTGTTCTTGTCGTTCGCCCTTGTTTCCCTGTATATTTGTATACGTGTAAACCGAATGTATATATGTATATATCTAGTGGCGGAAGCAGAGCGGATCAGGGAAGAACGCGAGACAGCGGATAGTGAAGAAAAACTGCGGAATAGCGAAACCATTTGTTCAAATCCAAGATTTCTCGTCCATATAGATCGTGAACGAAATAAGAACGAGGAAATTCATTGAGGTCAACGTTTGCGATCCCCGAGGATCGAAGAAGGACGAGCGCGGAGGTGAATTGCGGCTTGTCGGAACGAGAAAGTTTTCTTGGAAAAATTTCAATATTCCCGACTTCTCGTACGCAGGGAAAATCCTCGTGAACTCCGTTGATCTCGTATAATTCATCGAAGTATATGAAATCCGATTCTCGTACCTCGACGTTATAAGGATGAATGAGGCGGTGTCACAAACCCTCGTGAAACTACTTAAATGGTATTCAACTTTTTACTCGGCAATATCCGATGTTTCAAAATGTTTTCACTCTCAACGTCAGAGTTCGGAGTCATCTGTCCTCATATAATTTCACCGAATCGCTTGGCCCCGTTTTTCTTTTGTTTCTCTTTTTTTTTCGTTCGTTGCTTCGCTCTCATAAATTCGCAAACTTCATTCGATGGAATGCACCACACGTGAGTCGTTTAATCCGGGCGTATTCACGCCTGGTTCGTCCTCTTTATGGAAATGCGTGTACAACCGTGTATCAGTATTATACGCTCTCTCGGTGTCCGCCAGATTCTGTACCGCGTATGAGACCGGAGGATAATTCGCCAAAGGGTGTTCATGCATAGCTGGTTGGGGGAACTTCGTGTCTGTGTGTGTGTGTGTGTAGTTGTGTGTCCTCGCGTGTGCATCAATATCACCGTGAAGAGGAAAAGAGAAGCGAGAGAGGAACAGTGACATTGTCGTTGGAGCGCGTGAGCACGAAAGCTCGCAAACGCGTGAATACCCGAACGCAAGCTCTGCGGGTTTGCGTCAAGATAAAAGCGATAATGCCTGTTGTGGCTATTTTAATCAATGGAACAACACGATCCACGATATGTGCGGTTTTTTCGAAAAGAGGCGCACGGTTAGCCCGGCGCTTTTGGAATTGCGTATACAGGACTCAAATTTATTGGCTCGCACGCTTGAGGAGGTATTCTAGCCTAGAATTTTGAAAAAAATCTTTTTTTTTGCATATTCTTAAAGTTTAGACCTCCAAGACCTCGAAAGGAAATTTTAGAAAGTTTAGACCTCCAAGTTTAGACCTCGGAAGGAAATTTTTTTAATCCAATAATTTCCGGAGTTGTAGCTATTTTAGTGACGCAGCTACGTCCGTCACCTTTGCTCAAAAAAACTCTATCGCCTTCAAGGTAAATGTCCCAATTATTGAACACTATCTTATATTTTTATTATTTCTCATTCACCTGCATGCACTTACTTATTTAGAAAAATTTCATTACATATATGGAACTTTTAGCTATCGAAATGTTACCTTACTTGTGCAAAAAAGCTTTTATTAAAAGAGAAAAAAATTATTTAATCAGCAACCGTGACCCGATTTGACGTCTCGTGGTAACTGCTTATCGTTTTCACTAAGACGCGTCGTTTCATGCGTAAGGGCATAAAAAATTTAAAAACTGTCGCATCTCAAAAAGTAAAGCCGTTTCAGATTCCTCAGAAAATTTCTTACAAATAATAATTTAAAAAAAAATTTTAATTAATTATTTATTTAAAAAAATACGGTGTTCGATCATTGGGATATAGAAAATGCAGTGTGTCCCAATTATTGAACACTCGAATTCTCCAAGATGGCGTCATTAAACCCATCAGAACATCGAGGCAGTTAACGTGTGCCAGCTAGATCGTATGAATCGGATTTATTCATACAGAAACTGTAAGTTCCAGAATAAACTTACCTTTATTCTTTTAATAATAACTCTAAGATCGTCAAATATATTTTTTATTTGTATTTTCGTGCAATAAACATTTTAAAAAAAGTGAAAAGAGAATATAACCTAAATGTAAAATACGAATGTAATGGTCAATATTTTTGGCTCTCCGATATTTCAGTCGAAAAACAAGAAAGCTGCGACAAAATCAAACAAAAACAGAACATAAAAAAGAGGAAGCTGAAAATAAAAATAAAATAAAGTTCGAGTTAAAAAGCAAAAATAAACCAAATGCGAATGAATCAGAAACCTGTGAAAAAAGACTAAACATGTATTTTTGTATTTTTACATGATTAATAAAAGATTATTCAAGTGTTTGATTTTGCTTTTATTTCTTAATATAGTACCCGAAATAATATTTTCAGAACGGAAAAAGAATCCTCGAGAGTGTTCAATAACTGGGACATGCTTGTTCAATATTAGGGACATAGGCACTTCCAGTGTTCAATAATTGGGACATTTACCTTATCACTTTTATATCATAATTTTGTTTTTTTTCGATTGTAAAAAAAATTGAAAACTGAAAAAAAGAGTCGAAAAACGCCTTTTTCATTTTGTGTCGGATAACCAGAAAGGTTATCGTGTCAACCAGCCCACCTCTTTTTTACCCCGAACTTTACCAGCTTATAACTTATTGAATTTTCATTTTTTTTCTCGAACATTTTTTTGTTTATTGTCACAATATTAATAAATATGTTGCGGGGTTGGAGCAACTTTCCACCCCTACGGTAATGTATCTATGCTGAATAATTAAATTAATACATTTTAGATATTTTAGATATTGGATATATGAAAACTGCTATTTCTGCAATATAAATCTAAAAGTGGAGGTCAATTTTTTCTACTACTGCCACATCAAAATTCTCTCCTAGGTTTTTTTTTCGGAGTTTATCAGAGCACATCAGAGTTCTCCTCTGAATGTTTCCACAAAAACGGATCTTGTCCAACGTTCCTTCAAGTAGAACCTGAAAAACATAACAATGACAATTCATCTATTACCACGTACCATCGATTATATCAATAAGAAACTCGAAATGCAATGGTAAATCGCAATCGCTACCTGTTGTGACATACAAACATCGGTACATCAGTCAATCTGTCGATGTGATTTAAAATTGTGTCTGAGCCAAAATAACAGAGTTCTGGCGTTTGTGCTAGAATACAGTCGCTTGCCAAGATAGTGCGCATCAACAATGTACTTAATTTGTCTGGGGGAAACCGTTTGGCTAATACAACTTGTACAATTCGCTAGAAGAGCCAAAAACGTCAACAGCGCTTTGGAAAAGTCGCGTTCGTGGTTCACCATCAAAGAAAAAAAAACGAGAGTGCACGATAATTTCGTGCATGACAATTGCAATGTTATTTCTCTCGGTAGAATGATTTATCGATCAATCACAGCCTGCACAGAGTTTCTCTTGGCACGGACATCAATTATTTTCGAGGATCAACGATAGAGCTTTTTTTCTCATTAATAAGCCAAACATCAATAAGCTGAGATATGTCTTTATTGAAACGACAAAATATATGAGTCAACGATATACGACCGTGTCAGTTGACAGTTCTTTTAATTTCCGGTTTCCGTGTGACGATCCAGTGCGCGATTTCTCGAACTGTATCAAATGTGCTTTGACCATCTCCTCTGTGGACATAGATTTTAATTAAAAAATCTGCACGACCGTTCCAAAGGTCGTTCTATCAGCCTCGCTGACTTCTATTTTCGACGAGTTGTCACTGATGAAAGATTGCGAAACGACGAAAGGTAAAATGGTGAAAGGACACAATCTTTTCTCTAAATGTCGCATTAGACGCCTTTTTCACATTTAGGAACTGATATCCTGGCATCAAATGCATATTTAAAGCAATATTTCGTTGGTTATTAAGGAGATATGAATATTGGTTGCAATTCGTTGCACAAAAATGAGCTTCGAAAACCATGACTTGTCGGTATAAGAATATATGAAAAATTCTTTTTAATTTTGTTAATTAGCCTTCTCTTTGTTATCTTCATTAGAGGATTAGCAAAGAAAAAAAATTGATTCAGCGTGAAGCCGAGTTCACCACGAATGTGGGTGTCAACGATTAGAAAAAAAGGGCAACGGCGAAACGAGGTTGAGGCTCGAGTAAAACAACGCCCATAGAGATAGAATCGACGTTTCTAGTTGAGAATCTAGAGAGCGAGTGCGATAGAGCTAGGGCTCAATGTGTGGGCTATACAGATGATCGTCCTTGTTTGGCCTGAGTGCAGTCCTGAGCTTTGCCAATCCCAAATCCACTATCGCCAAATGGCGCTTAGCGTGAAACCGCTACTCCACAGGAAAACGAGTACCAACCGGTGTGCCAAAGACACTAAGAGATAGGAATGCCCTAATTACACTCTTACAAATTCATAAAAACTGTACGATCGATCATAGCATTTATTGCATTCACGCTTTGTTCACTTAAGGGCTTATACGCAGTCAGAAGGTCGAAAAAAGCGATTTTTCAAGAATTTTTTCTGGGAAGACATTTCAAGTTATTAACGTAAAAATTTATATGCATATTTCTGTGACTTTTAACTTTTTCTTAAAATTTTTTTATTTAAAAGAAACGAGAAACGGGAGTTTCTCTAAAAAAAGCGTCTTGTGGTGCACACGATATCTCTGGATAGAATCATCCAAAATAAAAAAATAAAACGATTTCGTTAATGTAAGATATAACCTGGTATCTAATCGAAGGAATAAGCAAAATATCAACTTTTAACAAAATAGCCGCTTCTCAGAAAAAAATATTTCGATTTTTGATGAAAATTTTTGCTCTGAATTGTTTATAAAATGGCAAATATTTGTCGGTAAAAAAAAAACCGATTTTTTGAAAATCCTGACTGCGTATAACCCCTTAATCAGCGTGATAATGTTCATATTACTAAATTCTAAGACCCTTCAAACAATTTTTCATTTGTCTGGAAAATCAATGAAAAAAAGTAGAAATGAAAAATGGTGGTAATTGGAAATTGGACATTGCTTTGGTATATTTTGAACTGTCATGATGATTTTTTATAAGACCAGATTGAAAAAAATTTTTTAAAGATTTTTTAATTAACACAAGAATACATAGTTCTCGAGAAAAAAACGTATCGGCGGAAAAAAGGTCTCAGAATCTTTCTCAAGATTCAGTAAAAATGGTGTTCTGAAAAAAGAACGTGCTTGAAAAACTCTGGTACGATCTTATTAGCTTGAAGCATCGCTTAAATGGGCAATTAGCAGGGTTATAAAATTGTGTGCACTGCCGGTGCAAGGGAAAGATCTCTCTTTCCTCATAAGACAAGCCCGTTTTTCCGTCGTTTAAAAATAAGAAACGATAATAAGGTGCCATAAATATAGGCGGCAGGTGTGTATGTGTGAATTCACAACCGTGTGGAAAAGAAGAGGATCTCGGGTGCTCGGCAAGATCGATGATAATAGTCTATAAAAGACGGAGAGAGAGAGAGAGAGGAAAGGGTTAAGAGGGTAACGTGGAAGCTCGTCGTAAAGGACAAAGTAAAAAAAATCAACAGTCAAAATGATAGCTGTTATTCATGATTTAGGCCTAAAAAAATTCAAAGAATTTTGGCTGCAATATTTTTATTTTTCAATTTTATTACTCGAGTCCACTCGATGGACTCGAGAAACTCTGACACAATTGGTCCTACTGTCAAAATTTGTCATCCAAAAACTAGAAGGTCTTTCGATTATTCACAGCTGTTTATATGAAAGTCCTTTTTCCGCCTTTGGTACGTTAATGTTATGCGGAAAATTATACAAACAGAGAGACAATATTGTCCTTTCCCACGACGTCCGAGGGTGCGTATTCCTGGGTAAGTAGATTCCGCAAGAGGAAGTGCTCCCTTCGTGACGAGAGGAGATCAAACTACTGCGGTTCAGTGGAGGTAACACAGAGAAGCGGAAGTGGGAGACGGTGAAGATGAAACGTCTGGTGAAATCAAAACCGAACAGATTACAGGAACATCGACGAGTATATATGTATATACATGTATACAATATATAGGATACCACTGAACTACCCTGTATCTGTCGATGGATATCCATGATTCCATGTATATATATATATATAGACATCCGTAAATGCCGGTTAGGCCGCAACTGCACTGCCACCAGGGCGCCCTTCCTGGCTTCCGCGCGACCATGACCGAAATACACACTGAACAGAAAGAGAGAGAAAAAGAGAGAGGGCCCTCGTAACCGACTATGAATTTTCTGTCGAGAGAGCTAATATCCTTAGCCGAACCGCGATGAAACCGTGGCAAGTTTTTCAAGAGGTCGAGCAAAAAACCCTTCATATCTATATATCGCTGAAAAAGTGGGTGAAATCACGAGATATATATGTGAAGAGAAAGAGAGAGAGAGAAAGCATATCATATAAATTACGAGAACCAAGGGAAAATGGAACAAAAGCTGCACTCGGTACCGCGTGGCAAATATGATTTTTTTGCGGAATTTCATCAAAGTTTCCTTTTTTTTTAATCAAGGAAATGCGCGTTGTGAGCTTACAGGGTCAGTTGTCAGGGCAAAAGTTTATCTTTTACATTAAATGGGGAATAATATCATTATATTCTTATATAATAATAATTATTATAATTAATAATAATAATAATTATTATTATTATTACAATTCGAATGTAATTATATTCCTATATGATATATGAATGTGTGTATACATAAAGATATAGATAGAAAAAGATTTTAGGAATGTAATATATAAAGCCTATATACTAGGATAGAAAAAGGAAGAGAAGGGGGAGGGAGAAATTCCAAGCTTCTGTAATTACTGCATCGGCCGTGTCTCGTCTTTGAATACTATTGGTCGTTCGCGTAGCCACAGGGAATGAAATCATTCGATATCGATTTATCGATGTCAAACTATGTGTATATAGAAACGTACATAAACTTTGTTGACAGTGTGTACATACGTTCATATATGTGGGTTATTCCATGTCAAATCGACCAATACTTGGAATCGCCCCTTTCAATTTCGATGAAATTTGGTCAGAAGTTTTATTTTATGTTAAAACAAAGTTCTACCAAAGGAAAAATATTTAAAAAAAATTTTTTCGAAAGTTATGCAAAATTCAAAATTTCACAATTTTTCAATTTGTCAAGTTTATTTTTTAGATATCTCGAAAACTATTATAGTTACGAAACAATCGTTCTGAGTTCATCTTAAAGAGTATACTTGGGGCTACGAAAAAAAAAATATTCCGAAAAAAAAATTTGAAAAATGACGAATTTAGAGAATTTTGAATTTTTTTAAATCGTGTAAATCCACGATCAACATTAAATTTTTGGTTTAATTTCTTCAAATAATATCTTGTACTGATCTTAAGATCCTGAAATTTTCAGAATGGTTTTTTTAAAAATATGAATTTTTGAATTTTGGTAGACATTTTTTTTTTACTTCTAAGTTAAGTAAAGTTGAACAATCATGTAATTTTGTAATTTAGAGCAGTAAAAATTGAAATTAATGACATAAGAATTTCATTTATGTTTCTGTTATCACATTCTTATGTAATTAATAGAAATTTTTTTCTGCTCAAAATTACAAAATTACATTGCTCAACTTCACTTCTTAGAGGTGAACCAAAAAAATCTTTTTACCAAAATGCAAAAATTCATATTTTTGAAAAGAAAATACTATTCTGAAAATTTCAGGATTTTTTCAGATCTATAAATATATATATAAATATATTTAAAAAATTAAACCAAAAATGTAATGTTAATCGTGGATTTTCACTATTTTAAAAAATTCAAAATTCTCCACATTCATCATTTTGCAAATTTTTTTTTTTTTCGTAGCCCCAAGTAAACTCTCCAAAACGAACTTGGAATATTTTTTTCGCTACTATAATAGTTTTTGAGATATTTAAAAAAAAAACTTGAAAAATTGAAAACATTGTGAAATTTTGAATGTCATCGAAATTGAAAGAGGTCGATTCCAACTATTGGTTGATTTGACATGGAATGACCGAAGTATTGAAGAATGACGAAGTGCGTCAGTATTGAAAACAGAATCTTCCACCGAACGTCAGACGACGATACCGATCCATGTCGAAATGAACGTGGATCATTTCACGATATACATCCCAGAAAAGACAGAAATTTTTCATTTTTTTATCGAAAATTAATCAGATGTTGGATTTATGTTATCATTTGTGTCATCATTTCCCAAGGTTCGATTCCAGGGGAATATCACGACAGGGAAGCCTTATTCGTGGCAAATCGTACGGATCGTAGATCCGCAAGAGTACGATCGAGAATACCCTCGGTTATTTTCAGCTCGACTACCTAACTTACTTAGGTTATACCTCCTTGTTTAAATCCTTCACGGCATTAAGTATATCGCATCGGGATTCGTAAATCACCGTTAAAATCCAATTTCATTTAAGTGATCGGCGCGGTCTCACCAACTGCTGTGGCTGACGTCGGTTCACTGGAAAAAAGAGAGAAGCGAGAGAGAGGAGAGAGACAGTGAACGAGAGAGAGACAAGCACAGCCAAGTGTAATGTCTGAGCTGCGCGGAAGCTTTCTACTTGCATCTAATACAGCCGGCGGCGACAGGGACGACACACATCACTGTATATATAAACCTTCGGTGCATACCTCTTCGTACGATATAGTAACATACCTTTGTTTTTTTTTGTATTATCTAATTTGCCGTTAAAAAGTGTATCCTCTAAAATTTTTGCGGAAGATCCCTATTTTCATTTCTATTTTCTACATTTTATTCTCTGGACTGGTTTAGTCTTGGAAATAGTACTGATTCAGCGTCGAAAACATTCTATTTTAATGTTTTATCTATTTTGTCTATTTGACTTCATGACAAATTCGTTGAAACTCCGATGCTCGTCGCAGTAGCAAATGATTTTCAATCAGCTCGAATACGGAGTTTCTGCTGTTTCGCATTACGATGGATTATCATGATTAATTATGATGGAATAATGCATAATGTCCGCATAAGCCTCGAGCTGTGCTCGTGTAACATATTTTAGCGCATATCGCGAATACCATGATTCGCAAGCGTCGATTTCTCTCATTGCGAATTGCTATTAACATTGATTAACCGTCTGTTTACTAACCCAGTGAAGTGTTTTTATCGCTGTTATTCGAAGATCGTTAAACTCATTGAAATATATATTCATCGATGATTAACCTATAACTCACTCTTGAAATCGCTTTGATCGAATTTTACACTCTCTGTATGTCAAGATATCAATTTAAAAAAAAAGCTGAATCAACCAATGACAACCATCGGCGCTTCCTCAAATTAAATTATGTGTCAGGAGCAACGAGAGAGGGCGGATGATAAATAATTGAGATTGGAAGTTGTGGGACATTCTATCGTAAGACTCATTTTTCACCTCACTCACTCTCTCTCTCTCTCTCTCTCTCTCTCTCTCTCTCTCTCTCTCTCTCTCTCTCTCTCTCTTCTCTCTCTCTCTCTCTATCATTTTGTCTCTGTACTCATAAATTTTGCACGATTTGTTTCTTCGATAAATGAAACCTGGAGTCTCGCTTTCAGCTGATGAAATTGAAGGTAAGAACGATAATGGGCGAGGCTTTTCGTGCAAAAGGTGGAGAATGTAGAGTCTGGAACGAGAAAAGGAGGTAAATATTTTTTCTCGACTCTCCTTTGTTCCCAATAAAAATGCAAGAGCAATTTATACATGCCCCACACTTTAGTATATCACAAAAGATCTTTGCTTGCTGTATTTCAACGTGTACGAGCATTCGCGAGAAAACAAGGTCCGACACTGCGTCTGAGTTTTATGTTATTACACCGAATGCGCTTTGGTTAACGAAGTTGCCGTCTGTCAGCAAATTGAGATAGTTGAGGGAGAGCAAGGGAACGAAGGGGAGCAATGCTTTCTCAAACCAACGTTGAAAAGCGCAACGTCGGGCAAGGACGATGAAATGAATATATAGAGGATTCTAACCATTTTTGTTTTCCAGACTGTGAATACAAAATGCTGTATCAATTATGAATTTGCATACCATTTATCGACGTTGTTTATCCTATCCAACGACCCACCACGTTTAGCTAGTTTGCGAATCAAAAAGTTATACCTCCCAGAACCTCGATCCCAATTGTCGAAGGTTCTGTTTTCGTTCTATTAACCCCGTTTAAGAAAAATGGTATTAAAATATCCATCGTTGAAGTCCAACGAAAATAGCCTTGTTTTCTTCAGGATCCTCAATGAAGACTCCAGAAAATAATTCAACAATTTTTAATGGCCGGAATTCGGTCTTAATGGTGACTGTTTTTAGAGAATGAAACTTTCGCCGAGCAGTACAATAAAATTACGACTGATGATGAATGATAATTAAGTAAAATAGAATTTTCCGACAGAGGAAAAACAATTTATTAATGGACATAATGAACTAATGGCACTTTTGGAAATTGCTTGCCCGTTGAGTGCCATTTTTTTAGTGAAAGGAAATGAATGCGCAAATTCAATCAAGGTTAACTTTTAATACGAAGGATATGAGTGCAATTTTAAAAGTTACAATTTTCAGTGTGGGTTTATTTTTTTTTTATAATCGTATCTGCATAAACGTAATTTCGAAAATGCATATTTGTATGCAAAATGCTATATTCACAACGTGTTGTGTTCAAGCGTGTAAAACTGAGAGGAAAAGAAAACGGAAGAGAGAAATGAAAAATTGCCTCTATCCGAACGAAACGTCGAGTAGAAAAAAACGTATTTATGCGTCCACTAATTCGATTCCACATCCGCACCGCCCCGTTAATTTTTAACCCTCATTATCGTAGTCAACGTTGCAAATAGAAGACGCCACTTAACTATAAATATTTCGTATAGGAACGGGAGCCAAAAGTAGCTGAGGTGAACAAACCAATAACGAGACATCCAACTTCTTCTTCAAATTATCATCTGCAAAATTTCTGTAATCGAGAGACTGCAGTTTTTAATTTTCAACCAACAAATCCTATCAGCAGAATTAATGTGGCATGTGGTTTTTTGTAAGCCAACAGTTTCTGTACTTATATGCAAGCTGAATAATTAAATTGCGGTTTCCCCCAATTTCTGGATCTTACTTTGACGCCTCCGGAATGAAAAAAGAGGAATAAGAACAACCGCATGAAATATATATGTATAAAGTGCGTCATTGCTACAACGAGGAAGAATATATTTTGAGGATTGGGTCGAATCACCGCCAACAACAAGATCAAGACGGCAAAGAAGATTCTCACGAAACGTGTTGTGAATACTTTATTGCTTTTGGAAACGAGACCATCCCTGAGTTTCGTTTTTGTGGGACACTCCGCCCGGGAAAAATCGACATCTAACCAAAGACAGCTTGTGACTCCAATTTTCATATAGTGAACAAATCCCGATGATTTATTGTCAGAATGAGGGACAGATGCAGAAGAAGAAGAATTATTTCAATGTTTTCACAGGCTGCAAAAGCAATTTTGTTCCAACAAAACATTTTACCATTAAAAACATTCCGTGATCGAGTGAATTGCGATTCAGACAAATCATATTTTATGCAATTGACATAAATTTATTTATTATGCGCTGCTCATTTCTATGAATCTTGCACTATAAACTTTACATATAAATCAAGATCCAAAAGACTTCTGTCAAGTAAAATAGCCCAAAATTCGACAGTTTCTTTCCAACGTGACTCGGATTGAGAGATGTAATGTTGAAGCGTCAACCGCAACTCAGGATGTGCATCGCCGCGCGTACATATAACGCAATTGTGCAATGAGAGGGCAGTGCAGCGGTACAAATCGTTTTTTGGCTTGCATCCTGGCCAAAAGAGAGAGGGAGAGGGAAAGAGGCTCTCAGTGACTCTCAGACTCGACGTGTCGCACACACAGTGATAGTGAGCATATTCGGGGCCCAGTTACTCGCACGATCATCGAGAGATCACGTCACGACCTATTTCGAGGGACAAAAGTTGATGAGGCGACGGACGCGAGCTGCCTCTAATCTTCGCACAGTTTTTCCTCTCTCCTTTTGTAACTTTTACAAAAACTTCGTTTCATCATCGTAATGTACTACAAACCCTCCGAGATTACATTTCGTAAAAAAATCTTTCCTAATAGTCTGGTCTCATTGAACAATGGCAGCAAAAATTCGCAATTTTGCAAAAAATATTAAGGCGGCAGTCTTAGAATTTTGAAAAAATTATTATTTTTTGCATGTTCTTAAAGTTCAGACTTTCAAGAATATATCCTCGAAAGGAAATTTTTGAATTCCAATAATTTACGGAGTTATAGCTATTTTAGTGACGCAGCAACTACGCCCATCACGTCTGCCATGATACCTCAAGTTCTACTCAACCGATTTACTTCAAATTTTTTACTAATCTTCAATGTATGATTCTCCATCACTCCTACAACTTTTGTATCAATATTTTTTTTTTACTATTGTAAAAAAATTTGAAACTATGAAAAAACGAGTCGAAAAATGCCTTTTTTGGCTCAGACAGCCGCCATTTTGCGAAAAAAAAATTCCGTTTTCTCTGAAGAGGGGCTATAACTACATTCTTACTAATTAAGAATCTTTTTTAAATTTTGTATCGGATGACCAGAAGGGTTGCAATCGTGTCAACCAGCACACCCCTTTTTTTACCCCCAATTTTACCAGTATTTAACTTATTTAATTTTCATTTTTTTTCTCAACATTTTTTTGGTCTATTGTCAAAATATTAATAAATATGTTGTAAAGAAAAGAATGGTAAAAATATTTTTTTATCGAGCTCAACACAATGCTAAAAATGTGTCTCTAGACCAGAATACAGAATTAATTCCACGTGCCTTTCACTGGGAAACCGCGCTAGAAAAAAAAAAACTGTATATCTGCCTCTGCAAACAGCATGAAATATCCATTAGTTCGAGATTCTCCGACAAATCGATGAGAATTCTGTGTCAAGTATATCATTTTTTTAGAAACGATTTCGCCACAAAAATAAACATTCCCATTTGGTTGATTGGAAATGCAGGGCCCTCGAAATGATCTAGGGAATAAGGATGTCTCATCTATTTTGGACTTTCGTTGGGTGAATGTTGAGCTTCGTTTCACGAGACTCGCGAAGCTTTTGCGCCAGTGCAGTTTCGTCATGAGCTCGACGTTAAAGGCTCGCGCGGAGGGTCAAGGCTTGCGCACTAGTTTGAGAATCTCTGGACGAGTTTACCCCTTTGACGAACCGGGGGTGGTTTGTCTGAGCGGGTGCCACCGCCTCTCGATTCATTGTACTCGCGCCATCTGGCGTGACTTTTGTGCAACACGTTGAGGCGACTTTGCGAGTTTCGACGAGAGGGTTGATGCGGTTATCGCATACGGGGCGCCAGTGAGGATTCTTCGGTTTCGTTCTGGCCAAACGGAAAAGTTTGTACCGTCAGGTGGCTACATTACCAACTTTCACGTGCTGGAAAAAGGGATGGACCGATATATGTATAAATGAAAGCGTATATAGTAGGGAAAAGTTGAAGCAGGAGGAAGAGAGCAGCTGAGATGCGCTTTACCTGGAGTAGCTAATGTGCTTTCCACCCTCGAACCGTGAGGACTCGCTCGAATGGGTCTAATGTGCACTATTATACGACCTTCCACTCCCTCATCTCCATCTCTCCTTCTCGCGGCTTCCACAGTCATCAATTTATCCGCAAACACTTCGTCTTACCCTGCATTCTTTTTTACAAGAGGGATGGTGCTGGTCCCTCTTGTAAGTTACGTCGATGACTTCAAGAAGAGATCAATCTTGAGATCCCCAATGTTTCTCACACATTTTCAACGTTTTATAATTTTTTTTTTCATTCCTGCGCTCTCACCACTTTGGTTATTGATCCTGTCGAGTCGCAGCGTCAGCTGTGTTAGTTTTTTTTATTATATGCTTCAATGTATATACGTCTTCCGGAAGTACGGACGCAATTATTGTAGCGCATGATGATAATTAATTTCGTTGAACCGTAAATATATAACTCGCAATTATTGCTGTCCCAGCCGAGAAACATTTATTAATATAATTAATTACGATCTACAATTATTGATGACAAATTAATGTACGCGCTTGAGTGAAATTTTGTAATTATAGCAGCTCATCTCCATATAGTGATAGAATGAATTAGATCAACGTTCTGCGGATCTTCATAAAGAAGCTTTGTGGGTCATTCTTCCGGCACATCCAAAAAACACTATTTATGGACATTTATGCTGCACTTATGTCCAGCATATCTCTATTTTTATTTACATTGACCAAAACTTTTCAAGGTGCATCCGTTGAGCTTGCGAGATATTTTTGTCCTATATAGCTTTTCAGTCTAGAGAGAAAAAAAAACAAGATTACAAGGTAGCAACTAGCTTGGATACCATACAAGAGATTGAAAAGACTTCGATATATACATGTACATATACGCGCTATGCGCTATCTACATAGTCTGTGGTTACTGTAAGGTATCACCGCTTTTTTCGCCTCGCATAGGAACGGCCACCAGTGTGGCCGGGAATGTACACCAACGCTACGTATAATTTGATGATCCACTGCAACATCCTTGGGAGATTTTTCCACCCCGTCGAGGTTTGGAGCTGCCAAGCAACACGTTTACATTTTCGACACATTCGTAAAGGGTACACTATCAACTATAGGTCTCCGAATAATCCGAAGGTCACGTTAACGATCGCCATCTTGAGAATCATGATTCAGAGATTCAATGAAAAAAGGCAGTAATATTTTTGTTTATTATTATTTTTTTTTATTCTGGAAGATATCCGAGGTTTGTGTGACTTTAAGGCGGTATTCTGGTCTAGAGACATAAATTTTGAGGATTTTGTCAAGCTCAATAAAAAAACACATATTTTTACAATTCTCCTTTTACAGCATATTTATTAATATTTTGACAATCAACAAAAGAATTTTCGAAAGAATAAAATGAAAATTAAATAAGTTACGAGCGGGTAAAGTTGGGGCTAAAAAAGGGGTGTGCAGTCTGACACGATTGCAACCTTTCTAGTCATCCGATACGAAATTTGAAAAAAGATTCCTGATTAGTAAGAATGTCGTTATAGCCTCTACCTCAGAGAAAATGTAAAAAAAGAATTTCGCAAAGTGACGGCTGTCTGAATAAAAAAAAAGCGTTTTTTTATCCTTTTTTCATAGGTTTTAATTTTTTTACATTGAAGTTTGGTAAAAAAAATTTAAGTAAATCGGTTGAGTAGAGTAGCCGGAGGGTCATCAGGTCGTAGTTGCTGCGTCACTAAAATAGCTATAAATCCGTGAATTATTGGAATTAGAAAATTGATTTTTCAGGAGATATTCTTAAAGATCTGAACTTCAAGAATATGAAAATAAAAATTGATTTTTTCAAAATTCCAGACCAAAATACCGCCTTAATAGCCACGTTATACGTTCGATGTATGCGTGCGTTTTGGTTGGATAAATTCGACCGAGTAATGAACGCCTCGGATAATTCGACCTCTGGGCAATTCGGATTATACGTACACCAACCCTCGGGCCACTATCAACAACGTCATTTACAATTAATCGTGTTCAGCACCACTTATCCAACGAGATTTTAGCGTGTTGCGCTCAGCAGCTCCCGACCTACGAACGCCCGTCAATGTGGTCCAAAATTAAGCATGTACGATACACAAGGTATGTTTACATCTGCGGAAATTATTCTTCCACTCAAGGGTATATGTATGATGGGGTGGCGAAGAAAACTACGTTATTTTTCGATTGCACTCCTCGTCGAGATTTTTGTAAGCTTTTCCTTGAAGTACCAAGTTCTCGCAAATTGAAATCCAGTAAAATTTATTTCTGCTGCTGGTTACGGTTGAAAAGGGCGAAAAAAAATGTTTGCCATTTTGAAAATTTAGGTATAGCAAGATTCTGCAGCGTGTAAATTGTTTGCGAAGAAATTTTCGTCAGTCCCGAATCTTATAAGATTTTTTTCGACGAAAAAAGTGGCAAACGTTTCGAATTGACGAGAAACTTTGTTCACCAACATACAGAAGGATTTTTTAGAATGCGAATTTTTTTATTACTCCTGTTTTTGGCAAATTTGAATCAATTGGCTAGATAAATACAAAAACCTCGAAAAGGAGGGCTGCAAAAAAAATAACATGATTTCTTAACCACCCAATTATATTTATTGACGCATTTGGCTGAAAAAAAATTTCAAACATCATACACGAATCCTACTGTTTTTCATTAAATATCTACCTTCGCATATTTAAAAAAGGTACAATCGACATTTCAGTAACGTGGAAAGAAAAGAAGTTGGTTTTAATTATTTTCATTGTTGATTTACGAGAAACGCGAACAAGCCACCTTAAAGACGTTTGCAATTAGGGGCCCGAGGAGACTACTTATTAAAAATGAAAAATATCCGAAATCCAGTCCTCGAAGAGAGAAAAATCTGCGATACTGTTTTCACGATTGCGCCGAGATGAAAATAAACGCGCGACTTCTTCGTCGCTGACTTATTTAAATAAGAAAGGTAACATTTATAAAGAGCATCGAATCGTTCACATTGGAGAAATAGCTGGTTGAACAAAAGTTCAGGTTTTGATGCGCAGGTCGAAACGTTGATTCGACTTTGAATCGATTCGTGCTGAGATCCGTAAAATACTCTGTACCTCTGACATATCGGATTTCATTGTATTTCAGGCACATAAATATCGTGTCGAATATTACATAACGAGAGACCCGATAGAGATCGTCGCAGCTCGTAAATTGTTGTCGAAACAAAGAACAACAACGAATCGATAGAATTAATAGAAATTTTTCTTTCAGGTCTTAAAATTAACGATTGAATTTTTTGTCCCATCGCAGATTTCTTTCTCGTATCGATTTTTCTGGTGGAAAAAAAAATTGAATATAACAATGAGTATCAAGCGCGATAAACTCACATGAAAATTGTGGTGATGAAGACAATCGTCAGGAGAATCGCGTAAGGTATGCAAATATCGCACAGACCAAAAAACTTGAGCGCTAAATTAGCGGCTATCAGAAGAATCACTGAATCCAAAAAAGTACCACCAAAACCCATATCACTTATTGCGCGCGGACGATCTCGCGATCACGATATTGGAAATCGGCAACGTCCACATATTTTTCATTCACTCCGTTTTGGAAAAAAACGCAACTCTTTCAGTGAACATCGAGACCCAGTCATTTGTCAACTGGGAGACGATTGACGAATAACAAACATGAGAGCGATACTTCAACATCATTGGATCATCAGTAGCGTGACTATTGCACCGAAAATACGGTGATGGTGAATTGAAATTGTGAAATTTTTTCGTTCTTCGATCAATCTTTCCTCGTCACATTGACAATTTTATCGCCATGATGTTGTCATTTGATCTCTGCAGTATCAATTTCAACTCTCACTTTTTACGAGTCAGTAGCAATCTAGGCAGATAAAGACTATAATTTTGCTCGATGATGAAGGAAAAAATTTGGAAAAAACTCGCAAAGTGTTCGAAAAATCGCGTAACCGGAGGGAATAGAGTCTGACGACCGATGAGGTAAACATTTCACGAGAAACAGCCCATGATGACAATATGCGTGACGTTCCTGGGGAATGTGTACGTTTACAACGCGCCAGAGGAACTTGAGGGTTTTCTCAAAGCTCGTAACCAATGAGACGGTACACGCAGTGTTGAAAGAAGGGGAGCTTTGCGGGGATCGAAATAAGCCTACGAGAAATATGATTATTGTGTTCGGCTTCTTCATATGTTCACCAATGTTCATGTTTCACTTGAGAAAAATATCATTCGCTGGAATACATTTTTTCGATGGCAAAAGTAATTAACGTCAAGCATAACTCCCCGTTAATTATTTTATTCAGCGAAATAGATTGAAAAACGAATTTCTTCAAACTAAAATTAAGGAGGTATTCTGGTCGAGAAATTGAAAAACTCAATTTTTTTTGCATATTCTTCAAGTTTTGACTTTTGAGAATATATCCTCGAAAGGAAATTTTTTAATTCCAATAATTTACGGAGTTATAGCTATTTTAGTGACGTTGCAATTACGCCCGTAACGTCAGAGCTCAAAACTTTGAACGCGTTTTTTTACAAAACTACTCTTCTCAACACAGTTGACATGATATCTCAAGTTCTACTCAACCGATTTACTTCAAATTTTTTACCAATCTTCAATGTGTAACACTCTGTCGCTCCTACCACTTTTGCTTCAAAATTACTTTTTTAGCATTGTAAAAAAATTAAAAACTATGAAAAGAAGAGTCGCAAATGTCTTTCTTTGTTCAGACAGTCGCCATTTTGACAAACAAAATTTTTCCGTTTTCCGTGACAACCAGCACACCACTTTTTTTCCCCAACTTTTCCAGATTATAATTTATTTAATTTTAATTGCGACTTATCTTTCACAGAAATAGTGACATAATAGTGATTTTTTGAGAAAACTATTGGCAGATTCGTGTTCAGAGGGACAAAATGCATCGATATAATAGTTCAAAAAAAAAATTTTTTAATCTATTTTTTTCATTTTGCCCAAAATTGGATGTGTCTACTAAAATAGGTGTAATTTTTTTTCTACTTAAAATCGTGGCTCTAGACTGCGCTCATTCTCTTCGTAATCGTTGAAGCCTCAAAACGCCGCTTCGTTCATCCAATTCTGATGTTTTCTCAAAATTTGTCCTCTGTTCTAACTTTGTCTCATTCTATTTTTGTGAAATTTATTTTTATAGTGACCTATGAATGAACTATGAATCAGAAGGAAAAAAATCATTAAACCAAGTTCTGCAATCACTCGAGATTCGAAATAACAAACTCTAAAGTGTCCAGCCTCATATAAAATTATTTTTCTTCCCTATTCTTATAAAATTAATGGAGTTATTAATCAAATGAAATACTCAATTTCCCTCGTATTAGCAATTAATTTCCGTGCATTTGACACCTCTCTCAATTCTCTTTCTCGCTTTTCTGGAAAATATCTTCGATCGAGATTCAATTCAAGTTCCATCAGCGTCTACTCAAGGAAAAGGATACGAGGTTAGTACCAAAGGAAACGAAGAAATGGATCAGAGTTGAATATAGCTGGAATGAATATATATTATCTTTGGAAATTAATGCAGCATTTCACTAGGTAAGACATAAATCTCAAGAGCTTTCGATGAGAGATGGTCTTTTTTCAATATAGCCACTTACGAATTGTTCAATGAATTACTAGTTTGTTTCCACGATATTTCTCGATTGGAGTACTTTCAATTTTTAAATCTACAAAAATGAAATCAGTTCAATGATATGAGATAAAATTAAACAAATAATTTTTTTATTGAAAATACCACGTTTTTAAAACGGACTAAGAAGTATAAAATAATTTTCCTAGGCTTCATGCAGAATTAAACAATATACACATTTCTAACCACTTACAGATTGTCCTGAAAATTTGTCATTGCACATTTTTAATAGCTATTAAAATAAATGTGAGATTTAAAACGAAAAACGTGGGGTGCATGCAACAGATAATTAATGCATTAATAGTTCAGCTGTCAATTGGTATTGCACCGCAAATAATGTGAACTGATAAATAAGTTCTCTCATTGATAGCGACGATGTATTCCATGCGCCCCACGTTTTTCGTTTTAAATCTCACATTTATTTTAATTGCTATTAAAAATGTGCAATGACAAATTTTCAGGACAATCTGTAAGTGGTTAGAAATGTGTATGTTGTTTAATTCTGCATGAAGCCTGGGCAAATTATTTTATACTTTTTAGTCCGTTTTAAAAACGTGGTATTTGAAAAAAAAAAATTATTTGTTTAATTTATTTTCTGATTTTTAGAATTGTGTAAGTGAAATTTTTTTTTAATACTTTGATGTATCTCCAAGTGTCGCTTGCGTTGGGTCGCTGTCTCGTTTACCATAAGAAACTTTACGCAATAAAGTCTATAAGAGACTCAAGATTCGATAACGATTTCCTTACAGGAATTGAAGAATTGATATGTTTGCATCTATCAGCCAGATGTGGGTTATCAAGAAAATATAGCAAAAACAAAAACCCAAACCGTTGCTATGCTAACCGTTCCTGTACCAGTTTTTATTGAGAAAATGATTAAATTATTTAAAAAAAATTATAATCACAATTACGATTTTTTAAACATTTTCTTGCATTGTCATCCAATTCTGAGCTACGTACAAAATTTCAAGTCTCTAGCTCATCGGGAAGTTAGTTTAAAATCAAATACAAAATTCCACCCGTCATAAAAAAGCGACCTAATAAAAACGTAGTAAAAATAATATAGAGCAGTGTTCTTCAATCTGAAAATTTCAATCGGAAATTTGATTATTAAAAAAATGAATTTTGGAATGGCTTTTTCTGCAGCGACATTAGACGGTGGCATTGATATTGCAGTATAAGAATGTATTTTTGGCAGTGCTATAAATGTACTAAATACGAATGGCGTCGATGATGAAGAGAAAGCGACTGCAGAGAGATTCGATTTAACGTCCATTATCCGATGTTCCTGAGTGGCACCCGATGCAGCTCTATCCATTGCCACTTGAAACCACTCTGGAAGCGGTTTAGTGAGAAATTCAATTAATCCTGTACTCAACGAGTTCTCGGCACTGATGTTCCATCATATCACGGAAATACTTATATTCACGGGCAACGAGAGCCATCATTATGATTATTGATGATTGATTTTAGTCAATTTTTTCGATATTCTCAACGATACTCGCCTGAAACGAGTCGTTCGATGACAGCTAACTTTCAATGAAAATTATTCGTACAACTTAATTGCCAAAAGTGCCCTCATTTTCGCGCTTCGCAACTCTCAAGAGCTCGATCGCGTAGACACTTTAGCCAAAGGGCTATGAGACTTCGATCGTAGTTTCCCAGAATCGCATTATTCAACAGCGTTCCCGGAAGTCAATTGTCGGGGTCAATTTGATTTGCAACTTTACTCGACATACATGCACATAGTTACTAGTAACTGGATCAAGGTTGGGCACTCTGTCTCAATAAAATCTCAACCAGATTTTCCCAGTTTCGACACCCGCAAGGATATCGTTTTTTCTTCTTCATCATCGATGGAATTTATCTTCTCCTTCGTTCGCCCTTCAGCGTGAAATTTCTCTCAGCAGCGTTATAAATATCAAATATTGTACGATAAACACATTCGAAGCGTAAAAAAAAGTGCATTATCAAATTTCATTCCAAAGCGCACATGTTTTTTCTAGGAGGGGGGGGGGATTGATTCTTCGTCTCGATTCCTCGAGATCGCATAAACAATCGCAGACAAATAAAAGGGGCGCAAACAAACGAGCGGAGGAATCATCGAGTTTTTATGATTTCGCGGGTTCACAAGGTCTCCTCATGATTGTACATTAATGACGATTGAAATTCTGGTTCCGCCGCATTTCATAACTTAATTAAATAAGCGTAGATGCGTGCTGTGGTGCACATCAGAGGACATTGAAAGGAATTTTATTGAAGCGGTGACGCAATATTGCTCTGTCGTACGATTGTGATTTATTATTTTTCTTTTTTTGGTTCATCATTCGCTTGAACATCGCGACGATGTATCTTCATCTCTGGGACGAATGGTAGACAAGCGATCCAACATCAAACATCGCAAGCGTGTTTACTGGAACGTGCCCTGTGCTCTTGGATGTGTCGGGTTCATGGAGGTTCAGGGAGGTCTGTGTGCCCAGCCTCGAAGGTCACGGTGGGAACATACAAAGCCTCTGTGAACATTTTGTGCATTCGCCAATGAGTAAAGCTCCGTGTCCTTCAATTTTCTTATTTTCAATGATGAATTAAAAATTACACAGCAAAAAAAGTATCGTTACGAATTTACGAGTGCTGCAGAATTCTAAAGGTCATTCTAGCGAAACTGAAATTTAGTCCATTGTTCCAAGCATATTCTTTCCTCAATTTCAACATCAATCTGTCAATCGAGCAACATTTTTTTGCAGTGTAACCGCGTGGATGGTCTCGGGATGAATTTCGCAATTCAATGTCAACATCATTCCAAAGCGTTATGGAATTCGCCAAGAGATACATTTACAGGAGGCTATAACTGTATTCATTCTGATAACCATCAACGCCTCGATACATAATTCACGTATGTGCTCATCTGCATGTATGTGTGTGTGTGTGTGTGTGATTGATCAAACACAGATATACAATGTAAGATCGTTCACGTCAAAGTTATTATACACCGGAGTGAGGCGTCTTTGACGTGTTTACGATCGTGTTTAGCGGATCGTTAAATTGACTCACCGCTGTCGCGTCTTGACGCGACGATAGCGGCGAAAATCGTTGTTGGACGAATCATTAGGATCGAAGCCCCGACGATGCTTCGGCGGCGATGACATTGCCATTGTCTTCGCGCTACCGTTCGACGCGATGACCTTGTCGTGATCGCCCTTGCCGTTTGTGCCGTTGTAATTGGTATTGTGATTGACGACGCTGCTGCTGTTGTTGTTGTTGTTGATGTGATTATTATTGTTGTTATTGTTGAGACCGTCGAGATTGCCGGTCTCGTTGAAGCTGTTGCGTCCGTGCAGGGTCACGAGCGGCGGCGGCGAGGGTAGTATTATTGTCCCAGGTGGTGAATGATGATTGTTCGGCTGATAGCAGCGACAAGGGACGGGTGGCTCGCCGATGACGAGGACACGTTCCCCGTGACCGACGTGGTGTGACACCGCGTTCAGCTTGTGCCTCGTAGCCCGCTCGGTGCCTGGCCCACCCATTCAACTCGATGATTCCCGCCCGTTGACTCCACTTCTTTCCTGACTGATCAACAATAGCCTTCCAATTTTTCGTATTTCACCACAATTTAATCGCGAAATTCCTCCCTCTCTCTCACACAAGATACCCTACAAGCTAACCTTCATACAGGACACGTACAAGCCTCGTCCCTCGAATCTCAAGAGCAGACAACAAACACACAATCGTTGGTAAACTAGATTTTTGCCAAACAACCCCGCACTCGTACACGCTCATTCGCAGTTGGACTGATTCAACTATGGACCTTTTGTTCCAGTGTGCATCGTTCAATCGCCGATCACTCAACCCTTCTACAATGTGCAACCTTCACTACTATATTTACCTCACTGGAACTCCCTCGCTTTTTCTCCATTCTCTGCACTCTTTACGACCACTGATACTAGGTAAATACAAGCCCCACTCTCACACATCCATACTTTCGACCTTTTTCTCATCGTCCAACGAAACATCGATGTGTCGTACCGCGCCCTCCGCTGACTCCACCACTACAACCCACTCGAGACCAACTTACATGCAATATCGAACAATCATGTATATACTCACACGCATTTCTCACGCTCTTCCAGTCGGATCAATCAGCTTACCCAGCCTTATTTCCCGTACAATTAGTCAACCGTGAGGCAATCCCATCCCACCTCGCGGATGATGGATATCTCACGCGACCACCGTTAAACGACTTCTTGGGGCCATTATTTCGACGGGAATAAGTCTCATGTACCGAGAAACAACAAAACGTGCTAGCGGAAGTTTCAACGCTGACACGCTGCCAATCGCGACGAACCCTCTCTCCCACTTTTCATCCCTTTCCGATAACCTCCCCGCACCGTCCTCGTCACGGCGACTCGCGAGCTCTCATCCCCATTGCGAAATCTACCCCTCCCACTCGAGGTCACCGTATCGAAGGGAAAGAGAGGAAGAGAAAGGAAGGAAGAGACAAATCATGGTCCCGAGATGTCCCGTATGGTGGCGACAGTGAAGATTGGGCGCTGCGCTCGAACCGGCGCTGCCGCCGGCCGGTCGGTCGATACGTTAAAACATATTCGAGAAACCACCCTGTCGCCTAGTCGGCACGCTAACCCCGATTAGGCAATTCCTACCCCCGTTTTACAGCGTATATGTATGATCTACATATAAGCCACCCTACGACCTGATTTCGATAGCGTTAATTTTCAACGTTTGCACGTATATATATATGTTTATATACATGGGGCATTTCACGCAAACTCGGACACTTTTGAACCCGACCTCTTTCGATTTGGCTGAAAGTTTTTTTAATCCTTTTTTACCCCATGAAAAACGTTCCTCAGAATTTTTTCAAATTTTTTTACCCAACCCAAAAAAATTTGAGTTTTTGAAAAAATTATTTTTCGTTTTTAAATGTATTTTTTGGAAAAAAATACAAAAAAAAATATTAAAACTCATCTCAACCGTTTTTTTTAGATTTGTGGAATAAATCGAACATTTCTCGATGATTACCATTTTTTATTTTTTCTCCTCTTTATTATACCAAACTTTGACATTTTCTGCAAATTCTTAAATTTTTTCAGAGTGGTATTTTTTTTATTTCTATTTTTTTTCTCCAATTGAAAAAAAAAATTTCAACCAGCCTTATTTCTCAACACGATTCTGAAAATTTTTGAGGGTGTTCCGAGAATTTCCAGATTTGAAAAGAAAAAAAAACAAAAATTGAAAGTGGTAATTATCGAAAAAATTTGACTTTTTTTAAAGGTTAAGAAACAAAATAGAAGGAAGCTCTGAATAATTTTTTTGTATTTTTTTCGAAAACTACATTAAAAAACGAACAAAAAGACAAAAAAAAAGATGTTTTTTGGTCCATTTTTGGACAAATGACGTTCGACTTTCAGATTGATAAAAAATAAAAAATAAAAACAATTCTAGAGAGCTTCTTTGATTTGATACAACAAATAGTGATAATTTTGACGAATCAAAAAGTAGAATATTTGCAAGTAATAGAATCGAGTTCAAATTCTTTTTTCAATTCATTAATTTTTCGAAAAAAATCAAATTTTCTCGATAATTACTACTTTCAATTTTTGTTTTTTTTTTTCAAATTTGGAAATTCTCTGAAAACCCTCAAAAATTTTCAGAATAGTGTTATGATAAATAAGGCTAGTTGAAATTTTTTGTTTGTTTTCAATTGGGAAAAAAAATAGAAATAAAAGAAGACCACTCTGAAAAAATTTGAGGATTTGCAGAAAATGTTAAAGTTTGATGTAATAAATAGAAAAAAATATAAAAAATGGTAATCATCAAGAAATTTTCGATTTTTTCCAAAAATCTAAACAAAAAACAATGAAGATAGGTTTCTATAATTGTTTTGTATTTTTTTCAAAAAGTACATCAAAAAACGAAAATTATTTTTAAAAAAATGTTCCGATAAGTCAGATTTTGAAAAAGTTATAGCTATTTAAAAAAAGAGTCATTTTTTTTTAAATCATAACTTTTTTGGTTGGGTAAAAAAATTTAAAAAAATTCTGAGAAACGTTTTTTATAGGGTATAAAAGGATTTAAAAAAAACTTTCAACCATATCGAAAAGGGTCGGGTTCAAAAGTGGTCGATTCGGTGTGGAATGCCCCATATGTATAAGCTGAATGATCTCGTGACTCGATAACTCCGACTGCGAGAGAACAGACAATTTTTTTGTTCATTTCCACAACAACCCAGATCATGTTTTTCCGACTTGGCGCCAATTAGCGGGTTTCCGTATTCGCGCAATTATCAGTAAAACGTTTTTTAAGTCAAATTTAACAAGATGACGAAATACAAGGAGAGAAAAAAATAGGCGGAACACGTCGGAGATTCGAGAGGAAAAACTTCTAGGTCAGTGCGATCGACCTGGTTCTCGGTGAAATCCGTTCGAACACACGCGATTTGCACGGAAATAGATGCATCTCTTACTTTCGATGAGAATAGAAAATATTCGATCGATGCAGAATTAAAAAAAACTAACGGAATATCGCAATGAAAATTTTCATACTCGCCCCTATCGCGTGCCAGGCAGATATTTCAACGAGTAGGATATTATTTTGCATTAATCGCGGGTCAAGTGCGTGTTTCAAGGTCTCTACGAAAGCGCCTAACGTGCAGGAGAGCATTTTGCCAATATCGTTGCGATAAAACATTGGCTCAAGTCGAAACATTCGGGAATTCATTCAAGCCTCTCTCAGAAGTCACCCCCAACATTTACACTCAGGATTCTTCCTACATTAATCTCTGGGATCCACTCAATCGAATGACGAATCAACGATGACAATGATTAGGTAGATATAAATATAATTCACTAATTCCTTTACTGTATCTTGTGCAGTTGTCTCGGCCGTGGGATTCTTCGGCTCTCGAAATTTCGTTCTCGTATCCGTTGTTGTCGTTGCACGGTAATTACTCGAATGAAAGTTGGCCGATGATCAACGGCGACGAGACAAATTCGTTTCTCGCGGGTCTTCGATTGGTAGAGCAGAGATACGCCGAGTTTGGTGTTGAATTCAGCGAGAACCGACCGTCGTCGTGAGCGAAGCGATCCTATTTCAAACTTGTCCCGAGGATTCTCACGGGATAAAACAGGCGACCGAAAATATCCCACAGATGTCGTGTTGTCGCGATGAAATCCGCGCGCTCCGTTTGACTATTCGCGTTATCTGCGCGCACACGAATACACACACACACACATACACGCGCGCATACACACAATGGCTCGTTTGGTATAATCGGTAAGCGCTAGGACGAATGTACTCTCCGAGAGACCAGCGAAAAGCTCTCCCGATTTGTGTCTTGTCTTTTCTTCAGTTCGAGGATTGGCCGATGGGTCGAGGAAAATTGAAGAAAAAGTTGATGTCGGTGACACTGCTATGACGCGAATAGGATCACGGCGTCGGAATGACTGACTGCGGGACCAACCGCATCCCCCGACTTATGGCAAACCGGTAGGCGGGTTCTTTGTGCGATTCCCTCGGTTCGCCTCCCTGCCTCGGGGTTGAGAGTAGCTCCACAAGGCTCGAACCGTGTGTACACATTCCTCGTTATATGTGTGTGTGTGTGTGTGTGTGTGTGTGTGTGTGTACGTAGAGAAGTTAGCTCTCATTTTCTTTCTTGCTTTCTCCTCTAAGTAACCTCGATCACCCAACGAGTTTGCTCCCTCTCTCTCGCCGCTTTGCTCTCTTTTCTAACCCTCTCTCGCCCTTAACAGCCATCTCCCTCTCTCTCTCTCTCTCTCTCTCTCTCTCTCTCTCTTTCCCTCTGGGCTTTTCCTAGCTCTATTCGTGACGTGAGCCAGTGTTCTCCTTCGCAAACCGATTCTCCCGCGTGTTGCACCTGTGTATCGCATTCGATGTACCCTCACAAAGCTCCCGGTGTATGTGCAGCCCGGGGCGTTACCTGTTACCGTTAAACTATTCGTTGTGTGCTCATGCATAGGATATGGCGTGTGTTGCACGATAACAGAGCGCGATATTAAACCTCCAAGGGAGAGAGAGAGAGAGAGAGAGAGAGAGAGAGAGAGAGAGAGAGAGAAGGTGTGCTCGGCAACCAGGCGGCAGCGAGAGTTTTTAGTCACTGCGACCCCCGCGACTAGGTATGATCTAAAAGCTTCGTCCCGACCCACTGCCTGACTTCGTTGCTATATACAAATATATATGGAGAAGCGTGTATAGTCTCGATGAAGACCGAAATACCGTCGAGATATGGCATTGGACTGTCAATAAGTAACAAAGAAACCTCACGTCACGTCACGATGGGTCACGATGGACTACCCTCAGGTAGGTCATGCCACTGAGATGATGCGATGTAGCTTCTTATCAGACTCCCGAGGACGCCCTTCTATCGCCAAATATTTAGATATGGATCACCTGACCTTGGAACTCATGAGCTTTTTCCCAACCTTCCAGCCGGGGTCAACATGAACCCCCGAATTTTTTCTATTTGAATTAGAACTCCAGAGATCACGAGACTCAGTAGCATTTAAATTTCAATTTGTTTTCATTGAAGGCAAGTTTATTTGCGATGGATTTGTGTCAATATAATTTTAGTATACACTACCGGCGGAAAGTTTCTGGACGAAACTTCTAAAAAGGTCTCGAACGTTTTTTTATACCATTTGGCCGGAAGTCAACGTGGACTAATTTAGCAAACGACATTTTAAAGGGGAAGAATTCGGCTTCATTTCTTGATTTTTAAATTATTTTTACAAATTTTTTTTAGATTTGGACTCTATATTGAAAACAGCTGTTTTCGCCTTTTTCCCCATCCCTTCAGGTGCACCCATCTTCTGGAGGAATTTTTTTAAATACATTTTTACGATTGGATCCCTACAAAGGAAAGCTTGAGCTTCAATTTTCTTTTTTTTAAACTTTGAGCGATTTTTTTACCAAAGTTATTCTGTTTTTTGTGAAAAAAGAGGAAGTTTGAAAAATCCCGTATAACGCAAAAACAAAGAGGATTCATGAAAAACTTGAAGATAGCAAAAAGTTGCGTCTGTTTTTGATGAGTTCAGAGAAATTTTTTCAGATTTTTTTTCCAACATTTTTCCTTCTCTTTTTCTGGGTCGGAGCTCAGATCATTGAATTACCATAACTCGAGAACTATGGGATTATTGATGAAATTTCAGGAGAGAAAAATACTTTATTTTACTATTTTCAACATATTGGAATTTTTTTCAAATGTTTTGCCAAATTTTGTTTCCAGTCCCAACATGAGAAAAAAAAACTTTTGAGCTCAACGAGAACAGACGCAACTTTTTGCTATCCTGAAGGTTTTCATGAATTCTCTTTGTTTTCGTGTTATACGGGATTTTTCAAATTTCCTCTTTTTTTACAAAAAAACTTTTCGCCGGTAGTGTAGATCTCCGGAGATCACGAGACTCAGTAACATATAAATTTCAATTTGTTTTCAGTATTGGCATAAATTATATGCGATGAATTTGTGTCAATATAATTTTAATAAATATGGGAACCATTCAAAGACCTATAGATTTAGTATTCATTCCATAGAACATGTACCCAAAATTTGAATGACGCTTTATACAAACTTCAGGATGCAATAGACAATTAAAAAGAAAATTAGAGAGACATATGCAAATTTACAATTTGCACAATTTATAACTCGATATTAAATAGCGAAAAAATTCTGTTTAATCAGTCATGTCACGCACATTCGCAACATAGTCCATGCTCTCATTCTTTTATCTTTCAACCGGGATTAATATGACCTCATGGATTCCTACCTTACTGTTCGAAAGTCAAACTGAACAGTGGATCAGATCTTCAGTCTATAATTCTACACGCTGGAGGAAGCTCGGTTCAAAGTTCTTCAGGGGTCAAAATCAACCCTATTCGCGATTATCAGGGTCAATCGACTTCCTTTCCTCATTCTCGTGCAGCTGATGATCGACAAACGAGTCTTGGACAGTAGACAAATGCTCCCTATCGTCAAACCTGAGAAAATCCCCCGTGTGTACATTTACCGACATTTCTAGCATACTTTATTAACCCTCATTCTTTGCTCTCGCATGCGCACTGCCCCGATCAGATAATTAAGTGTGTCCATCGATTCAACGTGTAAAGTACAACACTATAGCGCACAAGAGCTCAACCGAGCTCAATATGGCATAAATATGAATCGTCTGAGTGTGTGCATATATGAATGCGATCGTGAATGTTTAATGCAGCGCGCCGCGATCCGACAAACACGCGTAGTCGAACTAAGCGTGCACGTGAAAATGTGTGTATTTTAAACGCGCATCGAGCGCGATAGACTCGGTCAAACAGTAACGTGCTCTCGTTTGAAACACAAGCAGAAAGGAACAAGAGCCTCCCGCGCGATTATCCGCAGGCAATATTCAAACTCGTGACCCAGGTCAACATTATGTAGAACTAAAAAAAAAACCTCTCTCTGCCCCTTTTCCCTTTATGGACTCTACGTCATGGCTCGAGGGATCTCAGAAGGTCCGATATACCTGCGAATACTTGAAATTTTACCTAATATTGACAATGTGCAATAATAGCAATAATAGGCAGTCGACGTGGAACGATTCTCCTGAATATGACTCGTAATTATTCATTAAATGTACGATTAAACCTTTCACAGTTATTTAGAACGTGTGCGGATTGATTAAAAAAAAAAAGCTCGGAACAAACGAGAAACATGATGGAAAACCTTCCGGCTAATTGCAACGAGAAGAAAGGATCGCTCGGGGGAAAACTCTTTCAGCGATTGCTCTCTTTTTTTTTTTTACTATGCATATTGAAAACGTGTTTTAAAGCTTTTTGCTGCCTCTCTATTTCGCGCTGTGTTTCACGTCAGAGCAATGAAATGCCTCGTCGAGACTCGAGCAATTGTTTGAAAAGTTCAGCGATGCATTTCACCTTTTTTTTTCAATCGACGAGAATGGAGAGTACAAAACGTTGTGCGGTAATTGAGCTTTGAAGAGTTGGCGTATGGATGAATTTAATTTTTAAGCTACGTTCCATGCAATTTACGAGCAACTGGGCAAATAAATTTTTAATAGACGCTCGAGCAGAGAGAAACTTTTCTCATTGCAGCGAATCGCTGGGCTTCGTGCAGAGTAAGAGTGACGTAAAATGGTGTTTCAAGGCGAAGAAGCTTAAAAATTATTTGATGATAAAATTTTAACCATATTTCTTTGTTGATAGATCTAATAATCTCGGAATTAATTGACGTGGATCTCGCTTGTTTCGAATGAATAAGAAACTTTTGTAGAGATTTATTTTTTTCACTGTTGGAGAGAATAGGACAAATGAGGTCATTGAGTAATGGCGGTCGCTTTGTTTATAGGTGAGAACCGTGTGACAATTATAAAAAGACATAGCGAGATAATTATGAAAATTAGATATTGAAATAATTTGCAATTTAAGAAAAACTCCCTCATGAAGAGAAGTGTATTTTGTCGCATGGAGTGATAAATTATATCGATAAATTCTATTTCATACACCGTAAAATCAATACTTATGAATTTTTGATTATTTCTTGTCAATCCTATTTTTATCTTGACAAAAAACTCTGTCCTCCATAAAAATGTGTCATTATGACTGTCATTACCCAAAAAGTGACCATATTTCTCCGAATCTTCTTCGAACGACTTCATAAAATGTTTATTAAGGATATAATTCTTGCGCAAATGACGAGTCGTTCGCGATAAAAAGTATATTTTCTTGAGTGAACGTCGTATTCTCGTTTTCTTCAACGTCTGGAACGTTACGTGCAAACGGCAATTTTCCACAGCAGCGAGGTCGGAAAACGAAAAATCGATTTGTATATTATAAGGGATGCAGATCAGATTTCACATTGTCGCGAATTTATGTTTCTCGAAGAAAGTTTGTCTCTTGTTGGATGAAGAGAAGAGTCATTTTGTCGAGGAACGAAAAATTTGATTATTCCATTCGACCGTCGATAAGTAGCGAAATTCGCGTCGAGTCAGACGTGGGATGTTATCGTGGCGCATGTATATTTTCGATCATAGATACGGGAGAAGCCATGACTGCGACGAGCGGTACAGAGTTTCGGAAAATCGAGATCTCTTCGAGTTTACCAACGGAAGATTCGAGCATGGTAAGCCCACCTGCTTCAGTTATCTATCGGTGGTTGCAGCGAGAGCTTTTAGAAATGCAGCGCACTAGAATACCTCGACCGAGTGGATGGAATCAACCCTCCCCAGCGCCGCCAACAACCCCGAAGCTCGAAGCGAAGAATCTACCGGCGAAACGCTAGATGGCACAACTAACCACCGCCCACTTCTACACCCCCTTAAATACAGATAAACCTACTTCACAATCTCCTGCATTTCAAAAGTGCACTGTCGATATACGTGATTATAGCTATAAGTTATTGAATAATAAAATTTGAAAAAATGACTGAAAAATGTTGATAGAGTCGTCACATACTTATGAACTCTCGATCTTTTAAATAGAGATCCAAATAAAAGGCTTTTTTTTATTTACTGAAGCTTTTTAAGGGCTTATACGCAGTCGTGTTTTTTTAAACGCACAAAAAGTTTCACTGCTCTATTAAATGAAGATATTTCAATTCAATAAGCGGCGTTTCAAAGGGGACATATTCAGCTTTATTTCACTTTTTCCAACAATTTTTTTCGATTTTTATTGAACCAGGTACGCGCTTTGAAACATATATGGTCGTTTTTTGGCTTTTTTTGTTGGAATTTCAATGCACGATCCATGAAATTTTTTTTAGATTGTTTTCTGTGTGAAGTACTTGTGGTGCGGCGAATCAGCTTCAATTTCGTTTTTCACAAAGTTTTGCACGATTTTTTTTCGCAAAGATATTTAATTTCTTGTACAAAACGACCATATTTATAAAATGTAGCGTAACTCAAAAACTACTGGATTTTCGTGGAATGACTAAGATGGTAAAAAGTTGCATACAATCATTTTAGATTCAATAACAAATTTTTAGAATTAAAAAAAAAAAAAAAAATTTCGTACATTTTTCCTGTCAACGAGATATTTTTTTATTTTAAGCAATGAGGTTTTTTACCTCATTTACACAGCTTTTTCATCGAAAAACCCGTGTAGATAAGATAAGAGACCTGGTTGTTGAAGATAAAACAATATTTCCTTGACAGAAAAATGTTCGAAACAAAATTTGAATCAAAATTCTGGAAAAACTTCTTTGTATCGAGAATAATTATATGCAACTTCTCATACTCATAGTGATTTCACATGAACTCAGTAGTTTTAGAGTTACACTCCATTTTATAAATATGTAAATTAATTTCAAAAAAGTTCATGAGGCGTGCGCCAAAATTTCAATGCCAGAATAAAGCCCAATAACGACCATGTTTCAAAAAAAATCAATTTTTTTTTTGGAAAACACGAAATGAAGCTGAATATGTCCACTTTCAAAAGCCGCTTGTTGAATGGAAATGTCTTTATTTTTTAAAGAGCAGTGCACGTTTTTGTGCGGCGTGGAATCGGGACGAGTTTCTCCAAACTTTTGAACGACAGTGTATATTGAAGTATATGCGCAGAAAATTTCATGTCAATTCGACAAATATATTCAAAGTTATATTTGTAAACCCGTAATTAGAATGTGTATATTGCTTTTGAAATTTTGAACGTGTTTTTCTCAAAATTGTGTTTTTAAAGTCAGCAAGCAAGATTTCTCAGAAACGGCATAACCGATCAGTCTCAAATTTTTACACAATATATTTTTTAGTCATTAATCTAAAGTGTTTTTTGCCGATAAATATTTTGCACTTTATAAACAATTTAAGGCAAAAATTTTCATGAAAAATCGTGATTTTTATTTTGAGTAGCCGTCATTTCGTTACAAATTGATATTTTGCTTATTCCTTCGATCAGATACGAGATTATATCTTATCTCAACAAAATCATTTTTTTTATTTTTGATGGTCCAATCCAGAGATCACCGCAAGACGCCTGTTTTAGAGGACCTCCCGGAGATCGGCTACAGCTGCTTCAAGAATCACGATTTTTTAAAAAGAAAATGTTCAAAATAAAGTTAGAGTTACAAAAATATGTAATGCATATAAATTTTTACGTTAAGGGGGTCGTCTAGTGTGAAACCTGTTTTTTAAATGTTTTTTTTTCGGTAATTTTCTTTTGACAAACTATTAAAATCAAATAATTTATGAATCGTGTATAATTTTTATTAACATTTGAAGAAACTTTCTGCATTTTTTGAAGTCAATGTATTAAATGTAATTGGAGATACACCGCCCAATAGAAACACATATAAAAACCAAACTCCATTTCAATTGTGAGACTTGAGCCTCTACCGTGAAGGAAGGCAAAGTCAGAATTAAAAAAAAAAATCATTTTTTTTTACGCTTTAGAAAAAAAAAATCAATTTTTCGCATTGAATATATTTTTTAAAGCGTTAAAAAAAAATGTTTTTTTTTTTTTAATTCTGACTTTATCTTGGTTCACGGTAGAGCCTCAAGTCTCACAATTGAAATGGCGTTTGGTTTTTTGATTTCAGATAAGCAGAACGGCCGGGATCATGGCAACAGTGGAGCACCTTTTTTTTATATGTGTTCGTGTTGGGCGGTGTATCTTCGATTATATTTAATACATTAACTTCAAAAAATCCGGAAAGTTTGTTCAAATTTTAATAAAAATGATACACAATTCATAAATTATTTAATTTTAATGGTTTGTCAAAAAAAAATCCCGAAAAAAAACATTAAAAAACAGGTTTCACACTGGACGACCCCCTTAATGGAATAAAATGTCTGGCCAGAAAAAAATCTTGAAAAATCGCTTTTTGCGCCCTCCTGATTGCGTATAACCCGTTAATGATTGGCGAATGATCGATTGAATTTATTTTCATCAGTAAAATTGATTAATTAGATCAGATTCAGTTAAAAGGGATGCAAGTTTGATCAAACGTTTTTGAAGAGTCAGGATATTTTTTTCTCATCATTACCTGCTCGTACCTTCGGTTCATTCCACAGCTCGGTGCTGATCTCTTCGCACCGACAAACGCGCTTCTCATTCCCGCGTGCATAATGAAAATTCTGCAACACAGCCGGAAGAGTGGCACTCACAAGCGCCGTGAGGATGTATATCACAAATACTCGATATATCCAGTGAATTACCAGCTTTTCCGTTTCAGGTAAATGCACAATAACAAGAGCACACGATCTATTTGAAACCTCATTTGTGCCTCGATGATTGCAACGCGATACTATTCAATGCCCCGATATCGACGTGACGGTCGAATGTCGAAAATATTATGCATATTTCTCGTACAATCGCTCATTTTGCCACGGAAAATGCATCGAACGACCGCGAGGAATCGATAAACAGCACAGATAGAAGAATAAATTGGAAATTTTCGTTCTATTCTCTCGCTACATTTCTGACGAATGCCTTGCCGCGATAATTGGATCACTCAGTCACGAGATTCGATGACGTTGATTCTCGCGATAGTCTATTTTTAATTACGACGATATCCGGCACAGAAAAAAAGTGTCACACAAACGGGAAATGAAGAGTGAAAATTAAGTCATTGAAAAATCGTTCGATCATCATTTCGACAAAAACTTGTCTCGTTTTATTCCACCGATCGAGTTGCGAGAACACTAGAAACTCTCGAGAGACTCGCTCAGTTTGAACGGTACACCGAGTCAGAATTTTCGACTTGTTCAAAGACAACGACGAAATTATACAGTCCGCGAACGCGAGAGCTCGAAAGTGCGCGTCGTCTACGAGGGAACACAACGCGAGGGCCATTTTCCAATATTTTTTTACTTCCTAGCTATACGTATATAAATAAATAAATATTTTACCCAGTCGGCGAGCTCTGTCTGCTCTGACATATTTAGCATTCACTTGCCTCACCATTGAGGATAGCCTGAGGCTTGAGATTAAATGATCAGTGGGTGTAAGAAAAATTTATGGAGGTGGTTCTTTTTCCTATACCGCAGATTCTCCTCTTCTCTCACCTCAAAGATCCATACCGAAAATATGATAAATAAAATCTCGAAAGCTAAGTCATGAAAAGAAAGGTTTTTCAATGAGGGAGTAAAAAAGAGAATTTGCATTCCAATTTCATTTATCATTTTTATAAGATCTCGAGCTTGAATGCTTTTGAAGAGATTCTTATTTCGAAGACTCTCTCGCGTTTTGACGAGAGAGAAACGGGAAAAAATGGAGATCGATCTGCGAAAGACACATTGGGGACTTGGTCACACGAAGGAAAGCGCCTGTCCCTCAACCGAGAAAGAGAGAGAAGAGACTGCACGCTCCTGAATTATTTTAGTTCCCAGTGGGCGAGATGAAAGTATATTTCGGATACAGCCGAGAAGTAATAGCTCGTCTGGGAATAGCTAGAGCATATTGAGACCGACACCGTTGTGCTGTCTCGTGTCGCGTCTTCGTTCCATATGAAATCTTGTGTTGGAGCGAAATACACACGGACAACACAGTTTTTGCCTGCAAATTTTCATGTGTCCGCGAAATCGCAAGGGGCCATCCTCAATGAATGCACCTGCATTTTCGTTACCTCTTGACTCTCGCTTTTTCCCATTTTAGGCTATTCATTAGCCCAAGATCGAATTTTCATGTTTCAACCTGAAAACCGAGATCTCTCAGGTTGAAATAGTTCAACAGGATCGATTATGATCGATTGTTTTTTTGCTATTTTTATTTATACATATTTTCGTTGAATTGAATATTCGAAGGGAATAACAATGAGCCCAAAAATATCACGATCCCGTTACACGGCCTCTGAAATATGCGCCTGTGAATTCGTGTCATTGGGAGAGAGAAAATGTAACGTCATAGGTTTTCCGTGCGCGTTTTTCACGAGGATAAACTTGGCGATCGCTGCACAAACAATGGCTGGTAACATTTTGTAAATTTACGAATCACCTCCGGTATTTTTGAGCTTCCTTTTTACTTCTGTGCTCGAAACGACATATTTTCGTTTGGCTGACGTGCATCGTCGAGTATTTCCACTTATGAATAGACATGGAAAAAGACCGCCTGATATTTTTATACCCATTCACACTGTCCTGAGACGTGGACCATCCGCACGGAAAAGACCTCGCGACGCTGAGTTTTTTTCAAGATTTTCCCGCGGGTCATTCGGACGTAGGGGAGCGTGGGGCTAGTTGTAACAATTTTCAGAAAAAGGCCTGCAACACCTAAAATATGTATGCTTTTAAGATTGTGAGTAAGTGGCTTTGTAAAGTATATTTCTGAGCACTAATTCCAATTGAAAAATAATTTTTAATCTTTACCCATCTTTTACACCAGATGTTTTTTGAAAAAAATGGGAGCTGTTACAACTTACCCCATGTCTGGGGCTAGTTGTAACAGGCCCGGGGCAAGTTGTAACAATGAAAAGACTGGCAACATTTATAAGAAAGAACACGTTTTTATTGGTTCACAGTCTTGTATTATTCATCGTGGTTCATTCTTGTGATGATTTTAATCTTTGGTAGTCTCTCATGCTAACAAAAATACAATACAATAACTTAGCAGATTTTTCTGGGCAATATTAGAGTAAAGAAGAGTTAAAGAATGCACAAAAAGCCGCAAATAATTGGTAACACTATGTAATTACTAGACTGTGCGGAACAAAATCGATATTTTTTTTTCGGTTGCATCCACCAAAAAAAGGTGAAATAAGTTGAAAAATGAAGAATCCCCAAAGGAGAGCTCAACAAAATTTTTTTTCGAACGGCGCATTGCATTTGAATATTTTCCATAAGAATAACACAGGAAAATATTGGCACTTCTGAACGTCGTAGTAGAACTCTTTAGAAAAAATCTCACGAAAAAAGTCATTACGATATTCTGATAGAGAATTGAGTTCCCTACAAAAAAAAAAGTCCTTACGATCAATTAGCTTAGAACAACCGTTCAAGTGGTTTTTTTGGTGGATGCAACCGAAAAAAAAATATCGATTTTTTTCCGCCCGGTCTAGACTAATTACTATACTACAAGTTGTAATAATACTATTTATACAAATACATGTAGAGAGAGCATAAAAAAATTTACGCGCATGGGGCAAGTTCTAATATGTTACAACTTGCCCCAACGGCTCATTATGTCTACTTAATGAAATATCTCAAAAACTACAAACTTTAGAATAATCTTAAAAAAAGCAAATGAAAATCAGTTAAATTTACGATGTAACAAGGAAAAAACAATAAACAATTAATTTAATTTTAATAATCAAAATCAAAATTTTCGTAAGTATTTTTTTTACGAAACCTAGCCAAAATAGAGCTCGTGTGCATATCCTCTTATTTTGATGTCTTGCGAGGTATTAGCGGTGTTTACGTTATGCTGCGAGTTATAAGAAGCACATTCAGTAAAAAAATTAAATCAAAATGTTTTAAATTCCCGGTAAAAAATGAGTGTTACAACTTACCCCCGTTACAACTAGCCCCACGCTCCCCTATACGGAGAAAGATAAATAAAAGGATAGAGGTAACGCTAATCGATTTTCAATATTTAAAAGTAGCAAAATGATGCTGACGATTCAGCCTTGAGGTACGGAGGGGAAATATCCGAAAGTCATTCTTCCGCTCGAATGATAGAAATTCTTTCTCAAAATATGTGACTCATCGAAGAACCCGCGGATGAAAAATAGTCCTATGCAAATATTTTATTAAACATCTGAGGCAACGAATTTTAGGGGAAGAAATCGTATAATACGATCTCGCTTAGCCGACTTCCGAAAAAAAAGGAAAAGCAGGAATTCTCATGGCTCGTTGATTATACGAGAGCACAGATTTGCCGAATCACGGATTTACATTTCTTTCCGGAATCTCATTTTAATATTAATGAGATATGGTGAATAATTGCATTATGAAAGATATATTTATTTGAGAAAGAACTGCAATTGACTTTAACTACTTCATCGTGATAAACGTTAACTACAAAGTCAAAGGGATGAAGAAGGGTTAAGTGTTAAATGTCCGCGGGTGCAACGAGAACGACCTGACTCATTCACTTTGGAAGTTTCATTTTATATTCTCATTTAATATTCCCTGGCGCACATTCAATTCCTCGGACACGAACGTGTAATATTATTAATTGAGCTTTTGAAAAAGATGGGCTTATAGAATGGATGGATTTATAGAACCTGTCATGAAAAAATTGTTTCAAAAAAAATTAATTTGCAAATTTGCACTGTTATTACAATCAGTGTCTAATCGCACTCCGAAAAAGGATTTATTTTATTGAGATAAATTTATTTGATTTTTTTGAAAATGAGCCTAATGAATAGTCTGTTAAGCTGATATTTGAAAAAAAAATGTAGTACCTAAAAAGCACCTGATTCTGGTACAATTTAAATTAATTTTGAAGACTTATGTCTGCTAACTTTCCAGAGATGCTAAAATGAACGAAATACCTTGATATTTCAAAAAGATTGTAGCAGAACATTTTTTATCAAAATGTAAACAAACAAAAGAGTGCCAAAACAGCGAAATATTGGCGCTTGTTTATGCATATATGCAGGAACCACTTTGTTACATTCTCCGTTAACGCCCTTAATCTTGAAGTACATTCTGGGGGATGAATGGCTATGGGATAGACTGTATCGCAGTATGCAAGAGCTTGCAGGCTCTTCCACTTCCATCCGAGGATGGGATAAGTAAGGAATTTATGCTGGTCCCTTAAGCTTCGTTCAACAAGAACCATCAGAGGTCAAACTGTAATCTCGTATGATTCTGATGAACCTACTTAATTCGGAGTCACTGAAATTCCATGATAAATCTCAACAGATATTTGATGATCAATGCTGGGATCTCGATCATCGCTGATAAAAGTTTATACGACTTACCAAAATAACAGGATATCGGACTAATTCGCATTAACGATCTTGATCGGACTTACCTGAAAAGAGAAAAGAAAAAACGAGTTAATAAAAACACCAAAACTCCGTGGTTTCTTTTATAAGTGAATCGAGGCAGTGGAAATGCTCAAAAAGTTGCACTTCTTGGATCATGAGGTTTAATGTTTGATAGGATTTCTCGGAAATGTCGAAAGTTCTTGGTAGCACGGATAAACTGATCGGAGATGAAGCACTTTGATTCTGATAGCGTTAGAAGAAAAGTGGTTCTGCTGCGATCGCTCCCAAGACGCAAGAATTTGAAATTGGCGAAGAAAGTCGGGTCACTTGGTCTTTAAAAAAACGAAAAAAAGACAAAAAAAATTGACGAAAACATCTTGCTTGTCTGCATCGACAAAGCGCTCCCAAGCTGGATATATACGGGGCAAAACCTATCAGGGAGCAAATCCTCGTGGAAAAACGTGCTCTGCTTTTACTTTGCACTGTGAGTTTCCCGCCAAAGAGTCACGAACAATGTATATGGGGCATTCCAAGTGAAAACGCGGGGTCATTTCCATCGGGTCATCAGATCCTTGCATAACTTTTTTTTTCGCATTGATTCTACTACAAAAACAGCCAAATTTTTTAAAAGATTTTTCTGGCCACTTCTTCAGGTGGCGCGACGATCATTTTGGTGTAAAAAAGGGATAACTGAAAAAGCACCATTTTTAAAATTCTGCAATTTTTTTCGTAGATTCTGGGTAAAAAATAAGTCATTTCTATCATGATTAGAAAGTGGGTCACGGCTGTCTCATATCTTTTTAAATAATTTTCTTTTTTTTAGATTCTAAAATAAAATTGAAAAATTAATTCCTAAGACCTCCGACATGAGTAAGAAAATAAAATAAAAATAAACCGTATCTTGGTAAATTTTGATATTTTGCATATTTTTCTAAATAAATGAGAAAAATCTTTTTTTTTCAATAAAATACTTCAATAAAAAGAGATAACTGACAAAATACCAATTTTAAAATTCTGCAATTATTTCTACAGATTCTGGGTCATGAATGAGTAATATCTATCATGATTAGAAAGTGGGATGCGGCTGCCTAAAATTTTTTTTAATAATTTCCTTTTTTCAGTTTTTAAAATAAAATAAAAAAAATTCATTCCTAACACTCCTTGCATGCGTGAAAAAATAAAAATAAAACATGTCTTGGAAAATTATAATATTTTGAATATTTTACAAAATATCAAAATTTGCCAAGATATGTTTTATTCTTATTTTTATTTTTTTACTCATGTAAGAGGTATTAGGAATTAATTTTTTAATTTTATTTTAGAAACTGAAAAAAAAGAAAATTATAAAAAAAAATATGAGGCAGCGTTGTATGGATGACCCAAAATGGTGTTTTTTCAGTTTTCTCTTTTTTACACCAAAATGATCGTCGCGCCACCTGAAGGAGTGGCCAGAAAAATCTTTAAAAAAATTAGGCTGTTTTTGAAGTGGAATCAATGCAAAAAAAAAAGTTATGCAGGGATCTGATGACCCGAGGGAAATGACCCCACGTTTTCACTTGGAATACCCCATACGTATATGGGTTTGAACATCTGGCTCATATGTTTGTTCATATAATATCGCCGAATGTCATGTCCTTGGTGCTGACATACGGGAAGAAGGATCTGGTAGAAATTACCAAGAACTATTGCAATAAGGTTAACATGTCGATATGGCCATCGGGGACCACCGTAAAGTTGCAAAATAGCTGTATTTTTTCTAAAACTCAATTTGCTGGATCACCCAAAAAATCGATGTACGCATTCCCTACTTAAAATTAAATATTATATTATTATAATTTCTAATAGAGATCCAAAACTACGATGAGATTCTTCCAATGAATATCACTGAGAGGTAAGGAGCACTCAATAATTCAGAATAATTCAATAGGAGAAAAAAAATGTAAAGCCCCTGAACGAGGGATAAAGGAACGATGTCAAGATACAAAGTCTCTTTTTTTTTGGCAATTTCGGAAAGATTTTTCATCGTAGGCAGCTTGGGTGACCAATATAATGGGCAAACGTCCAAGATTCTCATTCACCGAGCAATAAAAGAAACAGCCAACCTTGCTATATATCGAACGATATTTCATAGACGCGAGCGATGCGGAGTCGCCCGTTCGTAAACTAATAACGCGAAAAACGTCGATACTCTCTGGAAATAAATCCAAGCTATCGGTCCAATCAGCGTTATATCGGTAGAACAGTGAAATAATTGAACATCGGAAAACTATTTTTTCCAATATCCAATAATGAACGACAGGTCTGAATTAAAAAAAAAAAGCCCCAAGAAAAACGGATTCAGAAAATTCCGAGGGGGATGTTCCTGAATAGTTTTCCTGAACGATTTAAGAATCGTTCTTCCTTCTAAAAGAAATTAAATCGTCCCTGTTATGTTTATTAGTGACGAGTCATTCGAATTGTTGATCATCACTTCTTTCCGAATTTTGACGCCTGCTCAACTTTAAACTCTTCTTTCAACCTTTTATCTCCTTCACATGACCGAAAGTCCCCGTATATTTGAGGTGGACGCTTTGGCGAAGTTGATTGTATATTCAGCGTCGTTGTCTGAGATCTAACGCGAAGTGGTCCACTTAATCTCACGCGAGGGGAGAAGACGAGAAAACATTGAGACGGAGAGAAGCCCTCCACACGATTACCCGAGTAAGCTCGTCTTATTAGTACCAGATGGTAATTGATGGTAATTTAAGGACCTTTTCTCGAGTATCTTGCGGATCCAAAGCTGAAGCGTTATAGTCATACGGCCCCCGTTGTTACTCCAAGGGATGCGATAGGACCGAGCTAGGAAGTTAGTACGACGATGAGGGTGCGGGTCCTATATGTCTTGGGATCGTTGAAAGTCGTCACGCTTAATCCCAATTACGGTAGTTTGCATTAATTATTCTCCAAGTTGGAATTTGCTATTCTCTTTTCCACGTCTGAATGTGAGACGTCCCGTGTCCTCTTTTCTTCGCTGTTGCCGTACGAGCAATGAACTTCCCCAAAAACGTATAATATTTTCGAGATTCAACGACATTCGATTGTTCGGCAGGGTCAATAAGGTGATTCGTTAATTGGATATCGTACGAGTCTTTTGCAGAAGAGCTAGAGAAAGCCTCGATCTATCTCTACAAGGTGAAATAAAAGTTATGCCTCTTGAGGACAGAGTACATGGTCTTAGTTATAGTTTGCCCAACTTCTGAATGACTAGAGGGCCAAATCAGCTACAAAAGCCTCGTGGATGTTGAACGCGAATTTCATGGATGACCAGTTAGAGGAGAAGGAGAATGCAGGAAGCAAAGAAACGTGGTCGACATTCCTTTCGCTCCTCCGGAAAGGCCGAAAGAGCCCTTCGGTACCTCATACATATTTTCGTGGGGTCAACATCTTCCGAGCTCTGCGGCTACGTACACTTGACAGAGCACACAAGTGGTGGACCAACGTTTCTTCCTTGTTACGAGTGTGTGGATCTACGTCTGAGTGCAAGCTCTTCCACTAGCCATTTCCCTCTCTCTTATCCTCTCCCTTTCTTACGACGTCAGGGTAGGATATATGTGGGCTTTACTGCCGAGCTTCCCAACTTTAAGCCAGTCCTTGTGGTACAGTCGAGTCAATTGGGTATTAAGATTTCCGAATCATTGAAACTTTGATGGAAATTGAGTTTTTTTCTAAATTGTTCATTAAGGCGGTATTCCGGTCTAGAGATACATTTTGAGCGTTTCGTCGAGCTCGATAAAAAAAATATTTTTTTACCATTCTTTTTTTTTACAAGATATTTATTAATATTTTGGCAATTGATTTTTTCAAATTTTTCAACATTTTCTCTCATTTTTCATTAAATTTGTCAAGGTCTCCCATCGAGGGTGATTTGCTGTTGAATTTGGTGAAGATCAAGAGGGCAGTGCATTTAATTTTTAATTTTTTTTTAAATGTCTGACAAGAGTAAAACAGCTTTCGACATATATTAATCTTTTCTTACATCTCTTTGAATGACCTTCTTTTAATTTTGGACCGATCGTTGAAATCTCAGGAGTTCACTGACTTGACTGTACCGGAAGGACTACCTCAAGCGGAAAACGAAGAGGATATACGTGCTTGAGGCGGACGCTCATTATAATATATCTATACATGAAGCAAGCAAGTTCGAACTATATATATATCATTGAGATTGACATATTGGCGTCGTCGAATTCACGTGAAGATTGAGGTTGGAATCCTGTGCCTCTGTCGTTGTACGCGAATGAGCGAAAGGAGGCTTCGTGAAAAGAGCGAGTCATGAAGCGGTACAGAAGCAGAGAGCACATAGAGGGAAGTATATCGTACCGACGCGAGGCAGGAGGGTATGTCGCAATGCGTCTTGACGTCATGAACGTGGTTGGTGGGATTGAACGGGAGGTTGCGGGGGGAAGGAGCAAATGAGGGAGGGTGGGGGAGGGATAGAGAGAGAGAGAGAGAGAGAGGGGTGGGGGGTCGTGAGGAACCGAGGGTAAATGGAGGGGCACGGAAAAGAGGGGACGAAAAGCTCGGAGACGCGCACGTTGATGGCAGCAGCAGTAGTCGCACCAGTGGCGGCAAAACCGGTGCAACTTTTCGGGTACTCGGGGCCACCGCTGAGCGTCTCCACCTGTCGAGCTTTAACGGGATACATGCACGGTAGGTCATCGGTCGAATGCGCCACCACGTAGGCTAAACGACCGCCACGTGTGCTGCTTCCTGATACAGCCGCGGTGGCGCCACGAGAATAAAAGCTTCGAATAGCTGAATTATCGAAGAATGTATTTCGGTCGACCATGAGGTCATGTTCTCCATGCTGGATTCATTGTAAGCCGGGATTAACGCTCGAAAATGTTACGACATTCGTTAGTACGAGTGTAAAGTAAAGAGTATACATTTTCGATTTTAATTGGAATTGATGCTGAAGTAGGGGTTCAAAGTGGAGAATTGCCGTAACCTAGCGTGACCCTTGGATACTGGGTCACGATTCACCGCTGGTAACACGATATTACCGAGCCACGTGTATCGAAGAATATCGGAGAATTCTAAACTTATCAAAAATCGTTGCACGTCCGTTTTCGCACTCTCTCTCTCTCTCTCTCTCTCTCTCTCTCTCTCTCTCTCTCTCTTTCTATCTTTGCCCTCTCCTGACTTCTCGCTATTTTTGGTATTCAATTTCTCGAAGCCAGCTGGCGTCGCGAATGCTTACATCGCGTTTGATGGGCGCTTATGAGAGCGCGTGCTCCTCAACCGATGTGCTTCCAGGGCGAATCCAAACCTCCCGACTCAACCCTACGCCAACCCTCTCAATAAGGCGCACGCATCCGGTATATGCAGATCACGAGCGTATATATATTTCCCGTATCATAAAAGCGCCACTTCTCGATATCACGATACAGGTTTACTATAAATGTAATATACATACATATATGGAGCATTCCATACCAAACCGACCAATCCGCGACCCCGACCATTTTTAATTTTGTTGCAAATTTTCTGTTCTTTTGTACTTACTGAAAGCGATCTTTTAGAATCTTTTTAGATTTTTATCTCAAACCTTCTAGCCACAATAAATTTTTCAAAATTTCACACCATTTTTTTTTCTTAATGCTCGTCACTTTTGAACAAACGGAGATATCAAAATAAGATACAGGATTATTTTTGTTTGTCTTGGGTTGTAGTTTCATGAAATACAAAAAAAATATCGAAGTTAATTTTCATTTGTTTTTTTTCAGTTCTAAAAACTAAAATATTCTGTTGTTCAACTTGGAATTTAAGAGATATTGTTACAAGTACTAAAAAATTCGCAGCTTGGGATATTCATAACTTGTATTTTTTATCTATTTTTGAAGTTATAGGTAACATTTTTTTTTACTTTTTTAGTGTTTCATATAACTTTAAAAATAGACAAAAATATATAAGTTATAAATCTCACAAGCTGCAAATTTTTAAGTACTTGTAAAAATGTCTCTTTAAAAGTGGTGAATTTTTTAATAAAAATCAAAATGGTCCTAGTTAGAAAAAAAAAATTTTTGGTTAAAAACTGAAAAAAAAACAAAAATTAATTTCGATATGTTATTTTGTATTTTTTTCATGAAACTACAATCTAAGACGAACAAAAACGATCCTCAATCTTAATTTGATACCTCTGTTTTTTAAAAAGTTACGAGCATTTAAAAAAAAGTTGTATGAAATTTTGAAAAATTCATTGTGGTAAGAAGAGTTGAGACAAAAATCTACAAAACTTCTGAAAGACTGCTTTCAGTACGTACGAAAAAATGAAAAAATTTCAAGACAATTAAAAATGGTCGGGGGCCCGGATCGGTCGATTTTGTATTGAATGCCTCAAGTTTATGTATGTATATAATGTAATATATATATATATTTGTACTGTACTGAGGGGGTGGCACGTGTGAGGTGAGCTTGCACCAGATGGCACACATATCCTCTCACAGTTAGAATATAATGTGTCTCGATTCTTCTCTGCGCTGCCCTTGTACGTGTGTTTGTGTGTGTTAGCGTCGTTGCGCATCCCTTGTCCGAACGTGACGCCGTGGAAATGTCCAATTAAATTTTCATTTCCGCTCCTGTTTTTCGAAGGTGGCAAATCGTGCTCGCGAACTACCTCGGTATTCTCATCCGGCGCTTGGGATAATGAGACACCACCCTTTCGCTCTGTAGCTCGTTTTTTTCCCCCCTATTCAACCGTGTTTTCCCAAATTCTACACGCTCTCGGTTTTTATTCTTTTTTTCTTCATAGCGATTCATACAAGAGTTCCACTCTCTCGCTCGGCGCTTTTGAATAATGCATCGTACTCGTTTCGTCGAATTACAGTCAACAGAAATGCGATCCAACTGCGAATACACCGAGCCACGATTAATGATGCTTTGTTCTCGGTTCTCATAATATAATTATCGGTTTTGAGCAAGTTTTTCCCTCACTTGTGTGTCAAGGTACATTTAATATATCCCGCACGTGAGGAAAGCTCTATTTTTTTATAACATCAGCTTAACATTTTTTTTCAGTCAAAATTTTTTTGATAAGTTTTTTTTACCGATGTGAATCAGATGAGACGCACTTTTTCTGAAATCGTTCAATTCGCAAACCTTTGACCAAAAAAAAGGAGAAACGTTCACCGAAAAATTGGGTTGGGAACGGTGAGAAAAAATTGAGTTTGCGAACGAGCGCTCGTAGCGTATTTCGATATTGAGTTTTCGGTGAAAAGTGTCGTTTCGTCCTCGATCTGCATCTATATATATATAGATATATTCACAGATGTGAGTCATATACAGATGGCGACACGTTCTCTCGTAGGAGAAATGGCAAATTGGGCTTCGAGAAATGTGACACGTTGGAAATTGTGGTTGGACCGCTTTTCAAAATATTTGACGTATCGCACGAATCACGTTCTATGCCTCGATTCGTCTCTGTACTTCGTTAATGCACTTTCAATCTTGAAGCAATCGTGAAGATAAAACAAATGTCGTTTCACATCTTTCGCTGGGCTTATCGAAAAAGTAGGAGAGAAAGGAATTAATTAAGATTCAAGTTCACGAGAGAAAGATCAAGACTGCGTGCACGAAAGTTAAGAGAGATCCAAGATTCAAGTGGCCCTCCAGATGGCCCCTCATATATATATAATTTCTACAGACCATGTACAGATCTATATAGCTTTTATTCCATCATGGCATTGCCCAGGACTCCGCCCCAGGAATTCTCAAAGTCTGCGGTTGAAGTTTCCAACTTCTCCCGCGAACGATTCTCCCAAGGGGCAAAAATGAGAGAGGGAAAAGGGACGAGACTGTAGCGATCATTATTTTTAAATGGAATAACGGTCAACGCGCTCGAGTCTGGAAAAAAAACTTTTTGTTTCAGCACTCTAACCATAACGAAATCTTCTCCCATCCCATCTCCTAGACGACGAACTTCTGGATATTTTTATTCAATGCAATTGTATTGGAATAAACCACAATTTAAAGATCCGCGCGGGCTGGCAAGAATCCACAATTTGTCCGGCTGTTTTAGCGATTACTAAAAATTTATTTAATCCGATGTCCTCTCCAATGTCCTTAATTCACGAAAAAGGATCAAATTTAAAGGAAAAACATTAAAGCGGTATTCTGGCCTAGAATTTTGAAAAAATCATTTTTTTTGCATATTTTTAAAGATTGGACCTTTATGAATATATCCTTGAAAGGAAATTTTTTAGTTCCAACAATTTATGAAGTTGTAGCTATTTTAGTAACGCAGCAACCAGAGTTGTGAAAATAGTAATGTAAAAGTAATGCATTACCCATTACTTTAAACAATGTGTATTGGACAAGTTTTCCATTACAAATTACAAAAGTAATGTGTAATGGATGCGTGTTCCATTAGAAATAAAAAAAAGAAATGTGTAATGTATGTCTGTTTCATTACAAATGAAAATAGTAATGTGTAATGGATCCGTGTTCCATTACAATTTAAAAAAGTAATGTGTAGTGGATGCATGTCCCATTACAAATAAAAAAGTAATGTGTAATTGATGCATGTCCCATTACACAGTTGTAATGGAATATTCTCCACTGCAAATTACTTTTTTAAACAATTGTAAATATTAATGAAACGTGCATACATTACACATTACTTTTTTATTTGTAATGGAACACGCATCCATTACACATTACTTTTTTTGTTTGTAATGGATGCACGTGCTCTCCATTGCCCCTACCACTTTTGGATAAAAATTATTTTTTTTACCATTGTACAAAAATTAAAAGCTATAAAAAAAAGTGTAGAAAAACGCTTTTTTTGTTGAGACATCTGCTATTTTGCCAGTTTTTTCTATTTTCTCTGAAGTAGGTTCTGTAACTACATTCTCACTGATTAAGAATATATTTTTTTTTAATTTTGTATCTGATGTCTAGAAAGGTTGCAATCGTGTCAGCCAGCACACCCCTTCTTTAGCCCCAACTTTAGCAACTTATAACTTATTTAATTTCATTTCTTTTTCTGGAAAATTTTTTTGTTCATCGTCAAAATATTAATAAATATGTTGTAAAAAAAAAAGGATGGTGAAAACATTTTTTTTATCAGCTCGGCAAAACGCTCAAAATATACGTGTCTAGACCAGAATACCGTCGTTTTTAAAATTTTCTCTCGTTAGCATCCATTGATCTGTATCGATCTTATATCGCCTGTCGACGTGTATCACTGAAAACGATATTATCCGCTGTATAATTTACATACGAGGGCACGTGAAACATACGCCAAGTTGTGCATACGAATGTCTTCAATTACAAGGTTGAACAGAGAAATGCGCTCGCCCATCTTTCTCTGTCTCTATCTCTCTGTTACACACGGACACACTTTTGCTATGCACGCATATGTACGCAAGTTCGACGATGGGGTACAAAAATAGCACACCAGTGTAAAATTCATACCACAGCGTGGCATTACGTATGTATGCAGTCGATGCCTTCGGTATAATATTACACGTTTTTCCACAGACGGGTGAGGCCTCGAAGTGTCTGTATGACCCAAGTTCACGTTTTCATGCCGTTTTTTTCATCTCCCTCGTTTCATGCAAATTCTTCGAAACGATATGTCGCATGTAGCATAAAGCCAGGAGGGAATGTGATCCAGATGGGTAAATTGGACCACTGTCAAAAACTTTCATCGAGTCTGTGACAACAATAAATAAAAATAAATAAAAAATAAACGATGCTGATATTTTAATTAATGGGAAATTCCGCCAAGGAGTCATACAAACGATTTTCGTCAATAATAATACGATTCCAAAAAACATCGTCGATCTTTTTTATTCAATTAAATCGTCAAAAAGAAATTTCATGTGTGTCATTTGTATTTAAAAACATTTCGAAATAACTTAAATTTGCTATTAAGTATCGATACTGAACGAGCAATAAAGAAAACAAGCGAGAAAGCGAATGTGTTTTTTATATTTTCTAAAATAAGATTCGCATTCACAGAGAGATAAAGAGAGAGATAAAAAGATGGGTGAGATAGCCTTGACCCAAAACATCTTCATCGAGATGTTCAAATTCTCGGAAAATCAGAATGCGACCGATTCCAACTGTCCTCCATCGATCCTGTCGCCCCATTTTCAAATAGCGGACAAACGGATGCGCTCAACGAGAGAGGGAGAGAAAGAGGGGCAACAAAACAAGACAATCCATTTTCCATTTCGGTACAAACATACGACGCATTCTGCTTCGACTGTTTAACCGAAAATTCCGCCAACCGGAGAATTCAATGGCGGCCACGATGAATGCCAAAGGGTAAAATATTTTTCATTGCAGTTAATATCCAAGAAGAGATGCTTGCATCGCCGTCAACATTTCACAAACGTTGTTATAAAGGGTGGGAGGGAGAGAGAGATGAAGATGAAGAATGCGAAAACCTTTTTCGTGTTTTTATAACTAAAACAGCGTGGGGCTGTAATCGCACTGCGTCAGAGACGAAATTTTTTACCTTGCGTATGGCTTTTGTCATTGCGGCTTCAGAGACACGTTCTCGTGGAAACTTTCAAGGAACGCCTGCGGCTCGTGCAAGCATGTTCATGCATTGTGGAATGGGAGAACGAAATTCCTCGTTTTTAGTGAGGAAGAAGAAGAATGGAGCTGGAAAACAGAGAGAGAGAGAGAGAGAGAGAGAGAGAGAGAGAGAGAGAGAGAGAGAGAGAGAGAGAGAAGGAAAGTGCCGAAGCCAGAAAGGCGTCGAAAAGCTCACCGAGGCCAACGATAACACACGCAAGAGCTTTCAGCTCGAAGGGCACAACAGACCGGCCTTTGGCATAACAGTCGCGGTCAACGAGTTATAAGCATAGATGGCACCACGACACCACCGCGATATGAGACAGTAGTTACTTGGTGGCGACATTGACCGCATGACAGAGCAGAGAAGAGGCCTCTCCGCTATCGACCCTCACCGCATGTATAATGAGAGTGGCTCAGATTTATTTTTATGTATTCACTTTCACGCAGGGACAGAGGACTCTTCCCCGTTATCAAGAGCATCTTGCCCCAACAGACGATCTAGAATAAAATTTCCAAAATTGTAAATACTGACTTTGACAAATTAGTTGCTGCGTCACTAAAATAGCTAAGGTAAATGTCCTAATTATTGAACAGCTAAGGATCTGGGGATTGAATTTGGTGAGCAAAAAATATAAAATCAAGAAAAAAAACCATCGCTTTCATGTTCAAATGATACTTTGATATTTTTACTTTCGAAAAATCACCCTTTTAATTATTTTTTAATTATTTCGAAAGAAAAAAAATAATAACAATGTGAAGCATGCAATGTCCCAATTATTGAACACTGGAAGTGCCTATGTCCCTAACATTAAACAGGCATGTCCCAGTTATCGAATACTCTCGAGAATTCTTTTTCCGTTTTGAAATATTATTTTGGGTACAATATTAAGAAATAAAAGCAAAATCAAACACTTGAATAATCTTTCATTAATCATATAAAAATACAAAAATATATATTTAGTCTCTTTTGACAGGTTTTTCCTTCATTCGTATTTGGTTCATTTTTGCTTTTCAACTCGAACTTTATTTCATTTTTTTTCAGCTTCCTCGTTTTTATGTTCTGTTTTTGTTTGATTTTATTGTTTATTGTTTTTCGACTGAAATATCGGAGAGCAACAAATATTGAACATTACATTCGTATTTTTAGGTTACATTTAGGTTATATTCTCTTTTTGCTTTTCCTTTATGTTTATTGCGCGAAAATGCAAATAAAAAATATATTTGACGATGTTAGAGTTATTATTAAAAGAATAAAGGTAAGTTATTCAGGAACTTACAGTTTTTGTTTGAATAAATCCGATTCACACGATCTGAGGCGCGTTGACTGTCTCGATGTGTTGATGGGTTTAATGACGCCATCTTGGGGAATTCGAGTGTTCAATAATTGGGACACACTGCATTTTCTATGTCCCAATGATCGAACACCGCATTTTTTAACAAATGATTAATTGAAATTTTTTTTTTGAAAATTGTTATTTGTAAGAAATTTTCTGAGGAACCTGAAACGTCTTTACTTTTTTATGCCCTTACGCATGAAGCCGCGCGTCTTAGCAAAAACGACAAGCAGTTACCACGAGACGTCAAATCAGGTCACCGTTGCTGATTAAATAATTTTTTTTTCTATTAATTAAAGCTTTTTTTGCACAAGTAAGGTAACATTTCGATAGCTAAAAGTTCCATATATGTAATGAAATTTTTATAAATAAGTAAATGCATGCAGGTGAATGAGAAATGATAAAAATACAAGATAGTGTTCAATAATTGGGACCTGTTCAATAATTGGGACGTTTACCTTATAACTCCCTAAATTATTGGAATTTAATCTTTTTCTTTCAAGGATATATTCTAAAAGGTCTAAACTTAAAGAATATTAAAAAATAAATTGATTTTTTCAAAATTTTGACCGCCTCGAGCGTTCGGTATTTAATTTTGAAACATATATCGGGGCCTGCTTATAAAATTTTGATTTACCCGAAAGAATAAATTGATCACTCTCTGGCGTACGCTGGAATTATAGGAAAATAGTATGGAGCTCGTTAAAAGCATTGAGTGCTTTCGCTCATCCGCTTTAACAAAGTTATACAATCGCCCCTCGTTAATTGGTTTACATATAAAATAGCAAAGGGATTTTTTTCATTGTAGAATAAAAATAATTGTGTGCATTTTAAGAGAATCGCCTCGGAAATAACGTGAATACAAAAATTCAACTTTCACCATAAATTATTACTTTAATTTTGGAGCAGTTTTCGAATAATCCAATCGTCCACCGTTCTTCGCATATTTCTCGTCTACGATTAATAAACTTGAATTCCTCTTTTCTTGAGGCACTGGCGACGAACGGAGATTCGAGAACAGAGGACGATTAATTATAGATGAAAATTATGACTCTCGTAATACAGTCCTGTGGAATCTTTTATTCTTATTCGACATCGCAAATTATTCTGTTCAACGACGACAGTCCGAGACCGATCGAGAGAAGGCTAACGATATACTTATAAATCTTGCGGTAAAAAGACAGAGAGAAAAACGAAAGAATTCGTTCTCCAGAAGAGAACGAAGGCAAGTGATCTGAGATGCTGGCGAAACGACAGGATTCCAGGCACGCTTTATTGTGTCGGGAGCGTCATTCATAAAAGAGTAACTGAATGACTTCGCCACCAGAAAAGCCGAGAACGCCGATAAAAACGTCAATAAATGCTGGTCCCGTTTTTTCGCTTTATATACGAGGCAACCCGACGTCTCTATTTTTTCTCTTGCTCACTCTTTCTCTCGCGATTCACTACAAGTTCTATTTTTCTCCATTTCTTTTCATCTTTGACGCTACTTCACGTTTTATGGCAGAGGCCGTCACCATTCGTTTGTACCAAACACGATGAGCCTTTTTCCTATTTGCTTTTTTGTAAAATTTCGCGAGAAAATAAAACTCATCTTATTGCCGTGAATTTATCGAGCCTCTCATTTTTCTCTTTCGCGCACACTTGACTGTTTGTCAAGTACACGGAACTAATTAATTGCTTCTGGCACTTATGGAAACGGGGGAAGGGTGGTGGCAATAAAATTCTTTGCACGTTTCGCCGAGCGAGTAAGGAATTTCCTGAGGGACACGACGCCATTGAGTGCGGAAGCTTTGAGTTTTCAAAAGAGCGAAGGCTTACAAAAGCTCACCGAGAAGCACTCACGAGAGAGAAAGAGAAAATCCTCTTCTGGTGTACGGTTTTCATAAACCTCAGCGGCTCGATATAGCGACTCCGCGGTCGAGAAGCTAAGAGGAGCTGGTCTCGGTTCTCTCCTCCTCTCTTTATAAAATATTTCAGTCGGTCGACGCGGTGGAAACTTTGATAGCGGTCAAAGGCTCTTTTCCCTCTTGTCCTCGGCATCGCACTGACAATATTTTGTCGCGATGAGACGCGATCTTTAATAACGCCGTGAGTGACCTTTTGCCGCGCGTTGGAATTACTCTCAATGAACACTTTAGCGCGCATCAGCAGAAAAAAAGAGAGAAATCGACGGATACAATTTTGCACATGTGTTTTTTATGTGGGAGATCCTTTGAACGAGATGGTTTATTCACGAAATTGCATTTTACGCTCGTTTGAAATGAATCACGGTGAAAATGAGTAGAATACCGTTAAATGGTATTCTAACGATAAAGCTCGTTAAATGAGCTGACAAAATTACTGATGTCATTTTTTTCCATTTGACTGTTTGTTTTGCCATTGCAATTGAGCGATTAATATGAGATTAAAAATAACGGGTGTTAATGTGATACACATCGAATGTTCCACATTGCATTTTACACGTATTTACATGCAATTAGCAAAATCCTCACGGCAATTCTCATAATACGTTTTCAACCGTTAACACTGCCGCGAAAAGCGACCGCGCTTTCAATTATTCGAGGCAAAACGAGGTTACGCCAGCTGAATGTGAATTACGTCGCTGGTATTTTGTTCGGTAAAAGGTTGCGACGCTGGAGTTTGTGAGAATTTCCTCGTTGAGTATCCATATCTATATCGCGCGTGAGGAAACTGTATGAAAGGATGTAATATCACGTCATGAGTCGTAAATCATTCGGGCTTCCGTCCATCGTCGAGCTTTGTGCAGAGAAATGACGAGGGTCAGCTCACGCACACACGCCTCTGACTAACGAGGCGCGACGATCGAAGGTGAAGAAAAAAATTCTATATCGTCGCGATGTCGTGCAAATGCAATTAGCATTCAATTTATTTATAGATTCATCGTAACAATTATTTTCGCTATAAATATTTCATCGTCCAAGTCGACGCGTTTACTCGATAAAAATACGTTCCCGCGCGAATCAACATTGTGCCGCACTATTAATTCACGACGAATCTGTATTGATGATTTTGCCCTCGCGACGGAGTGGAAGAAAAGCTCAACTTCTGACTTTGATGCATTTTTAAGTATTTCCATCACGCAAGGCCTTGAAATGTCGAAAATTACTCGCTGATAATTCAAAAAAGTTCTTGCGTTCCAGTCATGACGATTGAGTAATTTGATTTTTGAAAATTTTCTAAGAGTTTTGAAAATATTCAGAATCAGAATGGGCAAAGTACTTGAAAGTACTTCAAGTATCAAGTACAAAATACCGTAGGTACTTGAAGTATCAAGTACCGGTGGTACTTGAAAAAATCAAGTACCAGTTTCAAGTACTTTTTAAGTTTTCGGGTACGTCTCGTTAATTTTGGTACTTGGGTTATTCCATGTCAGATCGATCAGGAGTTGGAATCGACCACTTTCAATTTCGATGAAATTTAGTCAGAAGTTTTGTTTTATCATAAAACCAAGTTCTACTTTTTCGTTCAATTTTTTAAATATAATACCTTGTACTGATTTGAAAAGATACGGATATTTTCAGAAAGGTGTTTTTATTCGTTTCAAAAATATGAATTTTTTAAAGTTGAGCAATCATGTAATTTTGTAATTTTGAGCAGACAAAATTACATGATTGATCAACTTCACTTAACTTAGAGGTAAAATAAAAGTTTTACCAACATTCAAAAATTTATATTTTTGAAACATAAAAAATACATTTTTGAAAATTTCAGGATCTTTTAATATCAGTGCAAGGAGTTATATGAAGAAAATAGAACCAAAAATTTAATGTTGATCGTGGATTTTCACGATTTTGAAAAATTCTAAATTCTCCAAATTCATCATTTTTCAAAAATTTGTTTCGGAATATTTTTTTTTTCGTAGCCAAGTATACTCTTTAAGACGAACCCAGAATGATTTTTTCGTAACTATAATAGTTTTCGAAATATTAAAAAATGAACTTGAAAAAATAGTGAAAATTTGAATTTTCGAAAAAAAAAGTTAATTCTTTTCCTTAATTAGAACTTTATTTTATGATAAAAGAAAACTTCTGACCAAATTTCATCGAAATTGAAAGGGGTCGATTTCAAATATTGGTCGATTTGACATGGAATGACCCATATTCAAAGGCTTTGCACATGCAACCATGAGCAAGACACATTCAAAAGTACTTGATACTTGTACTTGAAAAAACTACTTCAAGTACAGGAAGTACTTGAAAAGTACTTGAAAAATTTAATCACAATACTTGAAAAATTTAATCAAAATACTTGAAGTACTTTTTAAGTACTTTGTACTTGCAAGTACTGTACTTCAAGTACCTGCCAGTATCGAGTACTTTCAAGTACTGCCCAGTTCTGTTCACAATGATAACCATTTTTGACAAATTAGACACACTTGTTAATGAAAGAAAAAAATTCTTTCAATCGAGAATCCAAACAAAAGAAAATAACTTTATCAAATTCGTAATATTTCGTAAAATATTTTTCGACAAGCAAAATGAGCTGACTTTTATCAAGATCAAACTAGAATTTCAAATTTGACTTTAGAAAAGCTGCCTGAAAATATGTTCTTCCGTTGACTTTCCTAATTCACAAGGATTACAGAATTACAGCATCCCTAAGCATCTTCGACAATTAATTGAGTGAATAAATCTGTGACACCGATTGAAAGTGTATTAGATAGTTTTTGAGAGAACGTGTCAAATCGGCGATCCCTACAATATCTTACATCAAAAACTCATCCATAATGCCATCACCACATTTTGACCAATTCCAATTACGAATTTTGCTGGAACGTAGCCAGAATCTCGAGGATAAGTCTCGTCCCGAGTGTCGTGGAAAGTACATCAGCAAAGTCGAGAAACACGAGATCGGAGTGAGGAAACGTACCAGAGTTTGGGGGGTAAACGAAAGGAACGTGAGAGATTGAGAGGCGAGATGGAGGAGAGTCTAGCAAGTGAAACGGTAGAGAAACGAGGAAGAAAGTATCTATATATATATTTATATATATATGTCCATAGACAAGTTGTTCGCTTTCGTGCTGATCCTGAGGAGAACGAGAGAAGACCGGAAAGGGACGAACAGAGAGTCAGAGAAGAATCGAGGAGTTCGGTTGATGGGGGAATGATGTAGCAGCATCGTCCGGGCGTTAAAATCAACCTAGAATCACACAGTTAGGTAATACTTGACACCCAAGTATTGCCCGAGAATCGTCGATATTTGAACCCTCGAAGCCAGACTGGTTCATCCAATTATCAGGCTCGCGTTGGTTTAAATCGGACTCCGTACTCCATTCCAATTTCCGTAATCATATTTTCGCGACTAAACCATATCGGGCACGATTTCCAAGATCTTTATTCCTCCGTTAATTACTCGAGCAACAATAACAGACTAAACGGATCGCATATTTATCGTCGAAATTACGCAATACCCTGTATTTTCTTTTCAGCGTTAACGCCAATGTCATCGTAAAATTGTGTCAAGTCTTAGCAGATATGCGTCATTTGCATTTTGCGTAAGAATTTATAGATATTTTTCTTATTTTTTTCACTCCATCCTCGATAAGAATCTCTGTTGTGAACGAGCGATAGTCGAGAAATACGTGTTTCCACGTAGTAATAATGGGGCTCGCGGTTTTTGAAGCAAAGTGCACATAGCGAATCAATAATTGCCCGTCTTTTTCACTCTCGCGGCCATTCAGGTGCGTCAGAGGTGGATTTTACGTTTGAAAAAACTTCCCTCGAGCAACAAGGGAGAGTGAAAAATGGAGAAAAAGTGAGGAGAGAACGAGAGAGGGGAAGAAGAGAAAACATCGAGTTGCGCCTCGAGATGGAGGGACAATGCTGTTTTTCCAGGGCACGAAATTGCAAACTCCAAGAGACGAGAGCCACGCTATGGCAACAGAATTGAAGCCAGAAAACGGTTGTAGGATAGCATTCATAGTACAATATCAGAAAGCAGGTTTCTCTCCTTGTCTCTTTCTCCGGCAAAAGATCGAACAATTTTTATGAAAACCGGCGCAATCGCATTCACGCAATGGATGAAATATGCGATTTTTCCTGCGAGTACGACAATCCTTGCTCGGCCAAACTGCATCAACGTAAAATTATCGACGATAAAGGCTGCGAAGCCACTCTACAGCTCTAGACTTTTCGCGTGTAACGATCGTTCCGCGTGTCCTCCAGCCGGAAAAATGTTAGGAAAATTCCAAGTTTTATGGTAGATAAAATTCAAGGCAACGTATAACCCAGTTGTGGGCGGACTGCGTATACTTTCCATGACGTCTAATGTATAAAAAAAAAAGGAAGGAGGAGAAAAATTGTTCACGAAGACGTGAAGAATGAGAATAAAAAATTCAACAATCTGCGGCAAATACGAGAAAATACATAACTTGATCAAGAGTGTGGTTTAACATTGTTCCATTTTCATGGTTGCTGCTCGTCAAAGCGTGTACGAACCGGATTTTCCGAACGAAAGACTTCGCCAGAAGGCTTTTTGTTATCCCAACATGTGTGTGTGTGTGTGTGTGTGTGTTCATACACGTTATCAGCTTCATTTTATATCCTCCGGCTATCACGAACCGTTAGATCTCTCGCGTTACATAGACGCGGTTTTGAAAGACGGGAAAGAGACGGAGAGGAAAAGAGGAGAGAATAGCCGTGTTTGAACAGGAAGAAAAACGTATTCTGCACGATGCAAACCATGTTTATCGAGAGGTTTTCCGTATACATATCTATATTAGGGCGATTGTTTTTTTTAACTTTTTTTTTCTTTCACTCCCCACCCGAAATTTTATTGTATATGTCTGAAAAAAAATTCCCTGAAAGTTACAGCCCTTAATATTAATATTAAGTACTTTCCCTTCGCGTGATAAGTTTTTTCATCTAAAATACACGTAAATGAAAAACTTTTTTCGTCAAAATTTTACCACTCCGCGGTTTTTTATCCTATCACATTGATTTTGGTGGCAATTTACGTAGAATTGAACGATCTTTAAAAGTGTCCCCAACAGCGGGAGTGTTACTTACACTGGTGAGTTGGTACGGGTCCTTAAAGTTGATTTTTACCCAGAATTCTCGATTTTTTGCTGTTATCTCCGAAATGAATAACTTGACCGAAAAATCGTAAGAGGTAATTTTGTTGTAAATTTAATTTTCTACAAAAAAGGTCCTCTAGCACTAACTACCAAAATTAATATTTCTTGAGATATTAAACCTTAACTTATTTATGGTATAATATTTGTATAGTTTATCGAACCAAAAGTTTTTAATTGTTGATATTCCATATCATATCACCATATCACATGTCATATCACCAGTGGTAATATGATATGGAATATCAACAATTTGAATCTTTTGGTTCGACAATCCATAAAAAATTTCATGTCACAAATAAGTTCAGGTTCAATATCTCAAGAAATATTAATTTTAGCAATTAGGTCTAAAGGACCTTTTTTGTGGGAAATTAAATTTTCAACCAAATTTTCCTTTATGATTTTTCGGTTGAGTTGATTATTTTGGAGATAACAGCAAAAAATCGAGAATTTTGGGTAAAAATCAAATTTAGGGACCCTTACCATCGCACCAGTATAAGTTACACTTACGTTGTCTTGGACACTTTTAAAGATCGTTTAATTCTACGTAAATTGCGATCAAAATCAATGTGAAAACATAAAAAACCGCGAAGTGGTAAAATTTAGAGGAAAAGAGTTTTCGATTTACGTGTATTTTAGATGGGGAGTGAAGGAAATAAAAAAACCGGAAAAAATCGCCCTAATCTATATATGTATTACTGGAGCCTCTATTTCAACATGACACGTGTGCGAATCAAATTTTCCTCTTTGAATTCTTTTGAAAAAGCTGCCACGACAAACAAATAGCTCGTCTTGCGTCGTTTTTTTCCATCCTCTCGCAATTTCCACTGTGTTTTCTTCCCCCGAACGTCAAGAATACTCTCTTTGATCTATTTTCGCGAGAAGCTCTTCCGCATCTTTAAAAATAATAAAGTATACATTGTCAACAATCGCTAACGATGTCATTACCATTGTTCACATCAAAACAGCCGGGTATTGATGCAAATTGATTGATCGAAACGGATCGGTTGGAAATTCATTATCATTTGAATCTCTCTTGACGTGATCATTAAGATACAAATCGTCGCTGCAATATTGAATTTTAGTGATTTACTTGCCGTACCGAATCATAAATTCTGTAATCTCGTCTCACGCACGAACACGCACACATTTCGTGTAGTTCCGTGCGGAATGGACAGGATGCATGTATTGTTATGCAGGAGGAAACATAATGTATCTCGTGGCGCGCTTGATTAATGGGGCACTTGAAGTTAATAGGTTTCTAAGACACGTTTGTATATATGAACGCGTTCTCTGATAGAATAGAATACGCATGGCGTGAAATTTTGATATCGAGCGAGAAAGGCCTGATTGAACGCGAATGCAGGGTGCATATGGATGGTACGTCGGGTTACATGGATTGTTGGAAAAACTGGGAAGCCTGGAAAGCCTCCGAACGATCGAAGTCTCAGCGCTCGGTTTTGTGTGACTCCCGCCCTTTTGCATCGCTGAAAATCAATATATCGATGCACGTGGCCTGTGCACGGGTTGTCTGTTTTATACGCCGTGCATAACGCGAGATACAAATCCAAGCTAGGTTGTTTCTGCAATATTGAAAACGTCTCTTATCCTCGTGAGGACACCCACACATGCTTAAAGTCTAAGGCCGCCGGGTTCAAGGATCGCTATCCTTCGTAATTCGTGCAAATGACTCCGGCCGTCAATGTCAAGCTTCCTCGTCTCAATATATAATGTACATGGGTCACTCCATGTCAAATCGACCAAGAGTTGGATTCGACCCCTTTCAATTTCGATGAAATTTGGTCGGAAGTTTTCGTTTTTAATAAAACGAAGTTTTACCAAAGGAAAAAAATTAATTTTTTTTTTCGAAAGTTATGCACGATTCAAGATTTCACAATTTTTTAAGTCTTTCAAGTTTATTCTTAAAACATCGCGAAAACTATTATTGTTACAAACAATCGTTCTGGGTTCGTCTTGAAGAGTGCTGACCTTAAAAGATCGTGAATTTTTCAGGATCTTCAAACTTTTGAAACAAAAAAACACCATCCTGAAAATTTCAGGATCTTGAAAGGACATTGAAAGGGGTCGATTCCAACTCTTGGTCGATTTGACATGGAATGACCCATAGATATTTGTATGTATATATTTATGGGATAAATCAAGTTTCAACGAATAAAAGGGCCAAACTCGCATTAAATTGTGTTAGAATGTGTTGAATTGTGCCCTTTTATAGCATCGGCGGCAGTCTATTCGCGCCAGCTCGCTTCTCGTCATGAATCTATCGACATCCGCGTCACGGATGCGTGCAAATGGCAAATACGCGAACCCGTCGCTTATCAACGCTCCTGAAACTCGCTCGCGACGAACTCTCTCGACATAAATGCACGGTTTCACACTCGGTGATATATACATGGATCATTCCATGAGAGTGCAGCCAACCTTCTCTTATTCCCATCTTTCCCGATTTCACAAATTTTTCTACAATTTCAGTAAATCCGATAAATTCATTATTCCTGATTTCAGTCCTGATGAAATTTTTATGACTTTTTTCATGCTTTTCCTTTTTCTTGCTTTTTTTCGTGAACTAATTTTTGTGGACAAAAACTCTTCGTGATTTGCATTCAGCAGTGAATTTCCCATTGAAATGACGTTTGAAAACGATTTAAAAAAATTGCTCATTTTTGGGCGACTTTTCGGTAATCTCAAAATAACGAAATTTCAAGTGCCCATAACTTTATTTCGGTTCGACCGATTCTAAAATTTCTTTTTCGTACGCAAACGTTGTGACTAAACTTAGAGAATGCCATTTGGTTCATCCCGATAACTCAATTTTTGTAGAAATGAGAGCAGTTTGAAAATCGTTGAAAAAAGCGGAAAGGGGTATGTATGGAAAAATTTGCAAAAATCGATGATCGAACTCTAAAAAACCGTCAAAAATTTAAAAATAGTCCAAACCGGATGAACCAAACGGGATTTTAAAGCTTAATCGATTAGGAAGAGAATAAGATCACGTTGAAGTCGAAATTTCATAAAAAAAAAAATTCTAGTCATTTTAGCGAACCGATCCAAGATTGGCCAAACACTAGAAACAAAAAAAAAAAATTTTTCTTTCAAACCTTATATCGATGTATTTTGTGCCTCTAAACACGAATCTACGAATAGTTTTCTCAAACGATCAAAATTTCTATGATTTTTGCTTAAAAAGACCTTTTTTCCAGATTTTTCGCGTGAATAATTTTTCTTTCGACTAAAAACCAGCGTTATTTGTAATCGACGGTGAATTTCCCATTGAACTATGATTTGAAAACGATAAATCCTCCTTACGCAATACTAATAAAAAATGAAGGTAACTTTTTATTTTTTTATTTTTAAAATGCGGGGTTTCAAGGACATTTCCGGAATATCAAATTGGCTCTTTTTTTGTCCTAAAAGAGAGCGAACAACAAAAACTAATAGACAGAATGCGCATCAGGAAAATAGTAGAAAAATTAAATCAAATTCGCGAGAGTGAGAATATAAAACGTTGGTTTGGTCTAAATAGAATATTCTATATCAATGTGTGCGAATATGCGTGTATATGTGTGTGTACTTGTAAAGAATAAGTTGTACAAGTGACGGCTTAAGTCTCGTGTAGCCACACGTAAGGGAACTTGCGATAAGCCACCGTCGGGGAATCCTTATCAACACAAATAATGCACAAACATACGAGCGAGGATATAAAAATATGGTGTCACTCTCCGCCGTTAAATATTCGACAGTGGTATAAAATACTACACGATCGGGGTTAATTATAATCGTGGGAAAGCGTATATATTTTACTAATAGATTGGGAATACACGACGGTGTTATTTCGGCCTATGTTGATGCACACGTACGGATAAAATTCGATGATACTATCGCATTATACTCTATCTTCAATCTGGTGCACTTTGTTTACTCGCTATAACACATTCTGAATGCAGGTGGCGTTTGTATGTATGTTTGCGCCGGGGACAATCAATTCTGAATGAGCGCTTTCCGCCCGACAATTCCCCCAGAGCCATATGTATAATCCTATTATTATTGAGACAGCGACAAGTGAGGTACAAAATTTTACGGGTTCCTTTCGTATTTCTAACTCCCCCGGTATATTTCACGCATATATTTCCATATGTTTTATACACGTATGCGTGTACTTTACGATGTGACGACAAAAAGCTCTTCCCTTTTTCATTTTATGGTCATAAATATAAGGGGGAGCAGGGTTAAACGACTACCTGAAGCCAAACAGCCACCCCAAAAATAATACAAAAATCAACGAAACAAATTAAGAGATTTTAATCACAATCATAATTTAAATTAAATTTAATCGTAATCATGATTTAAGATTTAATTTAGATTAAATTTAATCATAATCAAGATTTAAGATTTATATTAGATTAAATTTAATCATAATCATGATTGAAGTTTTTATTTAAATTAAATTTAATCATAATCATGATTTAAATTTTAATTTAGATTCTAATTTAATCATAATCATCTTCGAAAACATTTTTTTTAGTATCTCCTTAATATTGCTCATGAATAAATTTTTATCGACAAAAACTCTGCATTATTCGTGATCAGCGATGACTTTCTCACAAAAATATGCTTTCAAGTAGATTTGAATCTTAAAAAAAAAAAAAAATTTCCATTTTTGGTCAATTTTCGGCAAAAGGTGTAAAAATCTCGATGAGGATGGCTATAGAAAGAATTTTTTTTTTAAAACCATTCTTATATCCATTGCTAATGACCTTTTCAGATGTCGGCATCGCGAAAGGTCGACGCTGTAGGTCTGTCGACCTTCAAATGAAAATTGTTATTTGTATACACGTAGATATACGGAACGCTCTCTCGCAAATCGTTTTGTTTCATGATACGAGACTGACCGCCGTAATGCGGCAATAAGTCTCGCTTTTTTTGTACTTTGAAGCTGCATAAAGAGTTGAGAGTTTGGAATTTAGGTGCTCTATAAATATCTTTGAAATAGTAGCAGAAGGAATATTCTTAAATGCAGGTACGGGTTAATGGGCAATGTGATGGGTCGTAAGTGAGAATCATGCTCGTAAAATAAATCACGCGTTGACACGTTTTACTCTTTAGCCATCAGGCGGGGCTTATATCCTTGAGAGCATTTTTTCATCCCTTCCCTAACGTCCTAGCCCTGATGGAATAAGCGCTCGCACGGTCAGACGTGGGAAGCGGACGCAACGAGCGAGCGCCCCCACGCGGTAGCGTCCCGTACCAGAAGTCATTCGGAATTCTGCTGATAGCCACTCGCACCAATTGTGCTGAGAAAGGTCATAGATTTGGAATTCATAATGAGACACGTGAAAACCTCGTGATTCAAAGGTTTTTTAAGGGTTTCTGAAAAAAATTGATCCAGATCCAGGACGTTATTCACAAAATGCACTCTGCCCATAGTCAAATTATACAGGGCAATCGATTGACCTTGCACTACAGTCAACAAAATTGAGTACCAAAATAAAAAAATTTAATACACGTTCTGAAGGAGAAATTTAGGTTTACCTAAGATAGATCTGAATTAACCCTCATCAGCTAACCATGTTTTGAGGAACCGTTAAAGCTGATGCGAAGATAACGATGGGTCGTTCATGTCTTCCGTTGATTTCTCAATTTTTGAGCTCTTGAAAAAATCTGGGAAAAATTCTTCAGCCTTCTTTGAACCCTTAACTAAAAAAGATGTTATCGATATTCATCATCGTTTGTTCGTTAAATTGAGAACCATGCAATTACAATCACCAGTCCCGTTCCGGTGCATCTTAGCTAGAAACCTTGCGGGAATATCGCGATCAAAAATTCATCGTGATAACGCGTCAAACGTCAACATTCGGGTGCGATATAATCCTACCCGCAAAACGAATTAAGGAAGGTTCAGAGGAACACGGTGATTTAATCAATCAGTTAAGAGCCGAGACACGCCAGCGCGAAAGTTTCGTAGGAGTGTTGGTCAACTGAAGTTTGGTTATTTCAGCGAATGTGCTTGTATATATGACTCCGCTGAAAGCCACAATTAGCCGCAATGCATTTCGAGCCAACGCCTCTTCTGCCGGGGGGTGTATTATTATAGCGTCATTCTCGCGTATCAACAACCTCACACCGCGATATCTGAGCACAAAAACCAACACGTGCACGAATGTACAGTGTGTGTGTACATTTGTACGTATAAATGCGACGACTGAAACGTGTTGGGCTGTGAAAGAGTGAAGAGTTTTGTGGAGTTTACACGAGAGAAGGTCCGCTAGAGGTGCTAGAAACATCCCCTTTCCCTCATTGTATCTCACGGGGAGAGTAGTAACGACCTACTTACCACCCCAACATCGTGACAAAAGTGTATACAAGAGAGGGAGGGAGAAAGAGTTGGGTATAGCTATAGATGCAGAAGTGTTGGTTATAACGCGCCTGCTTTATCAGCGTTCATGCATAGAGAAAACCAAGTTTGTACCACTCCTTTTTCACCTTCAAAACATATGCGCGAGTGCACATCATCCAGTTGCTACATTTTCCCCACGTTTCGAGGATATGCAGAGGTTTGAGCTTAAAGTTGAGCTGTGCACACAGAAACGCCTGCCCGAAAGCTCGGAAATCCCTGAAGTTCGTCAGCATAGCAGGGTTAGAGAAGAGGGTACAGGACAACGTAAACTGGTGAAAAGCGCCAAGGGGATTTCCGTACACGCGGCATGTCACGTTATTCTCTTACAAGGTGAACTCTCGCACTCGCTGCTTCTCGACAACTGGGTCGCAGTGTCCCTTGTCCTTGTCCGTAGGGTTCATGATTATGCAGTGCAACTGAAGATTTTGTTCAGTGAGAGATCAATAAAACAGATCTTGATGGGGCTTTTTCGATGGATTTGTTGTTAAGAGAAGTGGATCGGACACTTCAGGGGGAAGTTGATCGGACACTTTGGCTTATCGAAGGCACGCGTTATTTCGTTGATTATTCTGATTCAACGAGCCACTGAGGTAAATGACAAAGGGTGTTGAAATATGTGGATCAATATATTCGAATGTGTGTCGTGACACTGTCCTAACAGGTTGTCGTTGAAAGCTTGGCTTGGCTGTCTGGCTGGCAACAAGTGACCTTATAGAACACACGTTTCGAGTTCAGCATTTCTTTACATCGACGATCCATATCACCCACGTTCTCTCCCTTTCTCTCTTTCCCTTGTCAATCTCTCTCTCCCTCTGTATATATATTGCACTGATATCGAACAACGTGGATGTGACGGCGACTCCCACTGACCCTGGACAATTGGAATGTGCGTTTCTGTTAGCGTATGCGTCTTAACAGGTGGTGGAAGCACTGAATCCTATGCGGAATGCTAGCTGATATGTATAGAATATGAATGTGTACAAATGTGTGCATATTGATTTGCAAGATCGATGGTGACCATCAGCATGTAAATGTGCTGCGCGTTGCACGATATTTGGTCAACCACGCGCAAGGGAATGTTTGATCGATAAATATACGCACATATGTTATGCAGTTATCGGTATCGCACGAGCGAAAATCGCGTGATCAATCGCCGATTTTCTAATAGTAATGTTCATCAATGCGCGAGACATTCCTGGCAAAATTGCTGATGCTGCTGATTTTCAATCATGCAGAATTTGGATTCAAAATAATTTATTTGTAATTTCAAATTTACAAGATGGGAATGAGAACATGGAACAAATGTTTTGATAAAAGTTTTTGATGAATAATACATTGCGGCAAATTCTACTAAGATAATTTTGATTCAAATATCCGAGGGCGTCTATTTATTTTAGGGAATTTGAATTGAGTTCGGATTCAGCTATTGTGGGCTCAATTGCGTAGATTTACTCTGCCAACTAAAAGTTTGGAAACGACCATATTTACAAAATGTAGCGTAACTCTAAAACTACTGGGTTTTCGTGAAATTAGTAAGAAGGTAGGAAGTTACATACAATTATTAATGACATTTTTTCCGAATTTTTTTCCCAATATTCTTCCCGAAATTTTTTCTGTCAACGAGATTTTTTAATTCTAAGTAATCGGTTCTCTTACTTCATCTACACGGGTTTTTCGATGAAAAAGCCGTGTACATGCGGTTTTCCAGGGAAAAAGTTCCATACGATCATTCTGGTTTCAATGAAAATTTTTGAGAATGTTTTTTCAACATTTTTTTCGACAATTTTTCCGACCAACGAGATATTTTTTAAATCTCAAACAATCTCTGTTACGACATCTCTTACCTCGTCGACACGGGTTTTTCGATGAAAAAGCTGTGTAGATGAGGAAAGAGAGTTGTTTAAGATAAAAAATATTTCGTTGAAAGAATAAATGTTAAAAAAAATTCTGAAACAATTTAATTGAATCCAGAATGATTATATGGGATTTTTTACTTTCCTTTTGATTTCACAAAAACCTAGTAGTTTCAGAATTACGCTGTATTTTATACATATGGTCGTTTTTTGCGAAATGTTAAATATTTTTGTGGAAAGCAATCGTTCGAAACTCGTTCGAACTTCGTTTTTAAAAAACGAAATTAAAGCTTAAACTCCCCCTTATGAGTCTTTAACGCGAAAAACAGTTTAAAAAAAATCATGGGTCGTCCACGCCAAAAAAAAACCGAAAAACGACCATGTTTCAAAGAGCGTACCCGGTTAAAAAAAATCGAAAAAAAAATTCGAAAAAGCCGAAATGAAGCTTAATATGTCCCCTTAGAAACGCCGCTTGTTGAATTGAAATATCTTTATTTTAAGCGGAGCAGTGGAACTTTTTGTGCGTTGCGGAATCGGGGCGAGTGTTTCCAAACTTTTGGCTGGTAGTGTACGTCGTAATTAAAATCGTACGGTTTTATTGATTAATTTTTTGTTTTTTTTTTTAAATTATTTAGGAGGGTTTTCTATCAATAACATTCAATAAAGAGTATTTATGTGTGTGATTCGACGAACAAATGACTATGCGAAACAGATGTAGAGAGAAACAGGAAAGAACGATTCCGGAAGAATATAAAATATTCGCAGCGATCAATTTTCTTGTTTCACAATTCATATCGAAATGCACTAATTAAATTCTCCGCTAGACTGATATAATCTCCGTGATAATGGTGAGGAGAGTAGTCCGAATTCTTTATTTTCTCATCATTCTCCTCTCTTTTCACCGTGTTCTCTTATCTCTTTCGTTTTTTTTTTTTTTAATCATACACCGAAGCGTTTTGCGAGCAATTTTCCAGCTGGGTGACGACAAAAAAATGCCTCCACCGAGGAGCAAACGTAATTACTTTAATGCAATTGAAAACAAATCTTTAATTTATCAGACGAAACGCACGAGAGACACGAGGGCTGATTTGTGAAAGGAGAAATTTCCGGAACGAACTTTACGGTCTAGGGTTAATTAATGTTCGACGAAAGTTCTCCCTTCTCGGCTGAGAGAAAGACGGAGCGAGAGGATAAAACGCTTGGAAGAGAAATGGTGTATACGTAACCTCTAGCCGTAGTTTGAGTGAAAAACGCCTGGCCCAACTAGCCTCGTGCCAACTTCTCGCGAATTAAACCACACCACAGTTCTGTTTATATATGAGGGTTCGTTAAATTCCTTCAGATAAGGACCTCTGCCTACCATCCCGGGACAACCATTAAGATTCAAGTTCTTCCCAGAAAAAAGTGCCCACTTTTGGCGACGTCGAGGATGCTCGAACCATTCAAGTTCATCGCAGCATCCAAGTCCATCTTTCGAATGAACGATGCATCATTTTATAATTATCTGCTCGACCTCGTTGTATCATTGATTCAGCCTCTTGTTAACAAAGACTCAACCGCATGCTCGTTTTTAAATTGAAGGATCTCAAACAATTTGAATTCCGATATGCTAATATTGAACGCAGCTGTGTGTTATCCGCCGTTCAACCCCACAAATCCCTTCCCTAATATGACTTTACGAACCGGAAATCCCTTAACGAGCAAACTGTTAGGAAACTCAAGACTCTCAAACAATGGCGTCACTTGGCTTGCGACATCCCGAGAACAATGGCCAAAGTCCAGCTATGAATTTTCCCACCTTAATTTGCCGCCCGTTCATGATCCTCGTCGCCGTATGGATATAGTCAAACGGGAATTTAGCATGGTCACGTGAAATGTATCCATTTATCATGCGCGATAAATTTACGAAAATTGCTTGAAAACGTAACGATTAATCGATCAGAGCGGAGCACATTATCCTATCACGAGAATGGGCTCTTTGGTAAATGACCAAACATCAAAACAGCTCAGGTAACAGGTGCGTGTACAGTGGCGTACATGATTGATTCAGTCGGCCCTTTCACGGCGCAGCCATTAACGTTATGGGATGTTGGACAACGTACATTAATGTGTGAATAATAAACAAGTTTAATTACTAAAAACAACGCAAAATAAAACTGGATCCCTCTCTGCTCAATTTCAGCCAACATTTTTTGCCTCATCAACTATTTTCCATTGACTTTGACGAGCAGAGTCTAATACGACGGCAGTATGGAAGAACGTGCTATCTCAAATTGTGCTAGAAGAACGTGCTATCTCAAATGATGAGAGAAGAAGGTGCTATCTCAAATTGTGATAGAAGAACGTGCTATCTCAAATTGTGATAGAAGGACGTGCTATCTCAAGTTGTGCTGGAAGAACGTGCTATCTCAAACTATGAGAGAAGAACGTGCTATCTCAAATTGTGATAGAAAAACGTGCTATCTCAATTTGTGATAGAAGAACGTGCTATCTCGATCAGTGGACATATTTTTATTGATACGGTACGGGAATTTGGGGTACTTTAGTATACAGAGCACTTTTTCTGTTAACTTATTTAATTTGTTAAATGATTTAGCTCTTGAATTTTTAGAAACTACAGCTGCGGTATTTTGTAAAAAAATATGTAAAGACATCTTCAATGTGCAGACAAGAACGGACTTTTTTTAACTCCAAAACGCGTTTTGGTCGTTCTTTTGACACTCAGAAAAATTGTTCATCCTGTATGAGATAAATACCTTTCCTGCACATTGAGATGTCTTTACATATTTTTTTGTTCTAAAAATTTGTTTGTTCTAAAAATATTCAATATAAATAACATATATTGATAATGAAAAAAAAAAGTTGTTTATTCAAAAGTTTCTTATTTTTTATCTCTTATGAAGCTAAATCACTTTTAAAAAAATCAAATAACCTAACGCCAAAAGTGTCCTGTATACTGAAGTACCCAAATTCCAGTGCCGGATCAATGAAAATATGTCCACTGATTGAGATAGCACGTTCTTCTATCACAAATTGAGATAGCACGTTCTTCTATCACAATTTGAGATAGCACGTTCTTCTCTCATAGCTTGAGATAGCACGTTCTTCCAGCACAATTTGAGATGGCACGTTCTTCTATCACAATTTGAGATAGCACGTTCTTCTATCACAATTTGAGATAGCACCTTCTTCTCTCATCATTTGAGATAGCACGTTCTTCTAGCACAATTTGAGATAGCACGTTCTTCCATACTGCCGCCGAATAGATGTTACTGCTGTTCAGCTCATTAAATCCTAAATCGCTCTTTTAATTCCATTACTTTTTCTTTCAACGTTCTTATAATCGCTTTATCTTTGCTGCAGACTTTCAAATCGGGACCTGGACTTTATAGCCCTCAAATTCAATTATGAGTAGCTATCCGAAACTGGCAAGAGAAAATTCGTGAAAAAAATTAATCCCGATAATATATAGCGAGAGTTAGTGCCGACATCGAGAGATTTGAGAATTTATTATGGCAGTCCGGTGTGGGGCTGCTCGATGTCGAGGCGACAAGCGTTTTCCACGAGTTATCTCGCTGGTGGGCTCGAAATTGGCAGAGTTTCAACACTTATGACGTGTATGTGTGTGAGCGTTGAAGGTAACTATTTGTATATGTGTCGGTGCAAATTATGCACATAAAACGACGAACGAAGCCGGAAGTACGACAGAGTAGGTATACACATACCTTCGCTTAGTAAATCTCGTTAGACTATAATATAATAATAATTTATACGAAGCATTCTGGACCAAATTGGACAATATTTAAGGCGGTATTCTGGTCTAGAGAGATACATTTTGAGCGGTTTGTCGAGCTCGATTAAAAAAAAAAACAAAAAGTATTTTTACCATTATTTTTTTACTACATATTTATCAGTACTTTGACAATAAACAAAAAAAAATTTATGAGAAAGAAAGAAAATCAAATAAGTTATAAGCCGGTATAGTTGAGGCGAAAAAAAGGGGTTCGTTGGCTGACACGATTACAACCTTTCTAGTTATCCGATACGAAATTTAAAAAAAATTCTTAGTTAGTAGGAATGTTATTATACCCCCTACCTCAGAGTTTCTCATAGTTTCTAATTTTTTTACAATAGTAAAAAAAAGTAATTTAGATGGAGAGTTATACATTGAAGATTGGTAAAAAATTTTAAGTAAATAGGTTGAGTAGAACTTGAGAAAAACGGCATAGTCCGATTCGCTCCGACGTGACGAGCGTGTTGCTGCGTCAATAAAATAACTATAACTCCGTAAATTATTGTAATTGAACAATTTCCTTTTGAGAATATATTCTTAAACGTCTAAACTTTAAGAATATGTACAAAAAAATGGGGTTTTCCGGGATACTCTTTTCATCCCAGCCCTTTTAATTTTGTCGCTGATTCTTCCAAGATTTCGTTGAATCCTTTCAATTCAAAAATTGTTGCTCCAATTTGAAAATCTAAAAAAATTGCGGTAAATAGCGTGACTATTTGAAAAGTGGGCCATATTTGAAAATTTCGAGGGAAAATATAGTGATTGATAAAATCCAAAAGTTGAAAATTCATCTGTCTGGATGGGAATGACTCATATATTGGTTTATAGCGAAAGTTGCCCAGCTTTTGCAGCTGGGTGACCGGCTTTAAGCTTCCAACCATGCGTGCAGCCCAGTGTACATATTTAAATGCAAGCGGACGAATTCTCTCACTGGTCTGAACCACCGTCAAGTTCTCTATCCACTCCTCTTTATTTAACCCGATATATACATATATATATATATATAACGTGTAATGTACGAGTTAGTTTATTCCGTTCTGCGGCGAAACATTTCCTACTGAAAACCAACGCCTCAATTTCGAGTTTTTCACACTCAACTCTGAACAAACGGCACCTATTGTCGGGTGAAAATTTGGGGAATATGGTCCAAGTTTAACCGTTCAGCTGTTTTCAACTCTAGATGAAATTTACCTCATGATCATTTCACCTAATTGTCATTTTATATGCTACTTATTTAAAATGATCCTTTTTTGTTTGTTTATATTCGATGAAACGCTCAATACCTTTTGATTTTTAGTGATATTTTTTTTGCGACAAGTTCAGTTTTTTTGAATCTCTAAGAGGGTTTTTTTCCACTGGCAATGATGAGAAATAAGTTTAGTAAAATTAGAATAAATTTTCTACTGAATTCACAAATTTAGTCGTGAACAGAACGAACGTAGTCCATATTTTCCTCGATTCTCCTCTTTATGTATATTGGGTTTCTATGTGGTATGCACTATATAGCTATCATACTTGCACCGACACAAGCTTCGCAAAAACTTCTCATTCACCTTTTTTCCACTTCCACTCCCCCATACTTCTTCGTTCGCTTTCTCGCCCTCTCGACTCTTTTTGCCGGGAACTTGCGGCGAGCTTTAACACGCGCCCGCGCATCTCCTTTTTACCTTGGGCTCCGAGAGCTCGAAATCCCCTTTCATGTACACCCTGTGACTCATGTGTGAGCGTTATATATTACAGAGAGGAAAAAAAGAGGAAAAAAGCGCCAACACGTTCGGCATCGGGAAAGATCTCTCTCTCTCTCTCTCTCTCTCTCTCTCTCTCTCTCTCTCTCTCTCTCTCTCTCTCTCTCTCTCTCTCTCTCTCTCGCTCTCTCTCTTTCCGCAACGTTAAATTTCGCTCGACGTCGACGGCGAGGAGAGTTCATCGAGTGAAATACGCGAATAGAAATGGAATCGATATATCGGTATAATATTGACTACCCTGGTTTAACGACAGAGCAGAAAAAATTTATATACTAATATTAACTTTATCATACGATAATGGAAAATTAATTTTTATCAATACCGCGGATTTTCAGGACATTGTAAATGTAGAATTAATCTTTTTTTACCCATTTTTATCTCAAGTAATCTAACACAAGACAATACGATTTTAAATCCGATCTGGTTGTTAGATTATAGCTGGAATTTCCAGTGTAATTTTCCAGTGTAGTTGAAGAAAAATTGTATTTACAGACTGATTCAAAAAAGCAACTATTTTTTGTTTTTCGAAATGACATATTAAATACTTTCGAGGAGATGAAAAAAGATGCATGCTAAAAGCAGAGCTCTTAATATAAATATTTATATATATCTCATCGTAAATTTCTATTTCCCGTTTAAATAACACCGGCAAACAAAAATTCTAACTTTGAAATTTTATATTCCGGCTTCAAGTCAATGTGCCGAATTGAACGATACGTATTCTTATAGGGAATTGAACATTCTGCAAAAAAGATCTCTTATGATTTTTCGATAAACTCACACTTTCAAAAGTTATTCACGGTCTAATATATATGTCTATTAGACTGTGAATATGGGTCAACTATGTTGGTTATTTCTTAGAAAATTCGGTACTTTATGTTAATGCAACTTAAACTTTTGTTTTAAGAAAGATTTTACGGTATTCAGTAATAAGTTTCAACATTTTGCCGGAAGCTAAAAAAAAAGTGAAATTTACTCTAAATTTAACTTTAATCTTGAATAACTTTTGAAGGAGTGAGTTTATCGAAAAATCATAGGAGATCTTTATTGTAGAGCGTTCAATTCTCTACAAGAATATGTGTCGTTCATTTTGGTACATTGACTTGAAGCCGAGATATAAAATTTCAAAGTTTGAATTTTTTTTCCTGTGTTATTCAAATGGGAAATAGAAATTTGCGATGAGACATATCTAAATATTCATATTGAGAGCTCTGCTTTTAACAAGCATTCTTTTTCACCGCCTCAAAAGTATTTAATATGGTACTTCGAAAAACAAAAAATAACCGCTTTGTTTGAATCAGTCTAATTTACATTCACAGCAAAACCGCTGTCATCTAATGATAAATTCTGATGCACTGCGTCGGCGAGAATGTACTCTCCCTCCCTGTCATCTCTATCGAATGACCGTATACACATGGCGTGACCATCCGGACCGCAACCACGTCGTTCCATTCACCGGTTGACTGCTGGGCCGCTTGCGGGTTGCGGCCTCCGGTATCGGAAATGTCGAAAAGTTTCGTCCCGAAATCCTCGAGAGAGCAGGAAAGAGAAAGAGCGAACTCCGAAGAGGAATTTCAGGCCACAAATGAGTAACTCCAAAACTTGATAGCAAACCAACAACTATTTCATCCCAATTAACCAAATTTCCGTCTTCCGGAGCAATTAATGTAATCATTACATTCCGCGGACTATTAAACGCTGCACGCGACGTAAGTCGATAATTCCATCAGAACGGAGTTAGCGAAAATTGCCGTAAATTCCATTTACAAATGTCAAGTCGAATATTTTTTTTTTTTCAACGTTAAGTATATTAAGGAAATCTATCAATTGCATCGAATACCGAGTACTTCCAGATCCGTTTTCTCCTAGACCTTACGGAGCGCCAGTATGATAAAAAGCTCATTTCTCTTGGAGGGAACTCTTGTGTACCGAAGAAGAGAAACAGCGAACGCAAAGAGAAGGGCAAAAGAAGCTTGGCTCTCGAACGTGAGTTGGCCAAAGAGAGTTGGCAGCAACATGTGGCACATTATAATGCGAACCCTCTCCGCAAGCCTTCTCTTGACTTGGCGACGATTTTTCCTTCTCAACTTACATAGATACACATATATCTATTATATCTATATATATTCCCGACTTCAATCTTCTTCCCGTATTTGCGCCAAGGCATCCCAGTTCTGTGGTCGAGATAGAGTAGTCGACCGGGTTAAGGCTGATTAATCGGTGTAAGAGACGCTTAATTGAATTCCTATGGGTGTAGCATCCTACTAACTGCGCAACCATAAAATCGAGTTTGGTTTGGGCGTTTCTCAGGAGATAAAGAGACCCGCAACATTCTTTGTCAAGGAATTAGAGCGACACCTATAGATGTCTTCAACGTCAACGAAACCTCTTAATGGTGCATTTTGGTGCAGAATTTTGGAAAAAATCAGTTTTTTGTTTGCATGTTCTTAAAATTTAGACCTTTAAAAAAATATCCTTGGAAGGGAATTTTTTAATTCTAATAATTTACGGAGTTATAACTATTTTAGTGACGTAGCAACTATGCTCGTCACGTCAGAGCGTAACTTTAAGAGGGCATTCTGGTATAGAATTTTGATGAAATCAATTTTTGTCTTCATATTTTTAAAGTTTAGACCTCTAAAAAGACCTCTAAGAGTTATAACTATTTTAGTGACGTAGCAACTATGCCCGCCACGTCAGAGCGTAACTTTAAGGGCGTATTCTGGCCTGGTATTTTGAAAAAAAATAATTTTTTTTTGCATATTCTTGAAGCTTAGACCTTCGACACTATATCCTCGAAAGGAAATTTTTGAATTCCAATAATTTACGGAGTTATAACTATTTTAGTGACGCAGCAACTACGCCCGTCTCGTCGGAGCAAATCGGACTATAGACGTTTTTCTCAAAACTACTTTTCTCAAATTGACATGATATCTCAAGTTCTGCTCAACCGATTTACTTCGAATTTTTTACCGATCTCTATCGCCCCAACCAATTTTGTATGAATTTTTTTTTTTACTATTGTAAAAAAATTAAAAACTATGAAAAAAGCGTCGAAAAATGCCTTTTTTTGTTCAGACAGCCGCGATTTTGCGAAATTTTTGTTCTTCGTTCTCTCTGAGGTAGGGGCTATAAAGACATTCTTACTAATTAAGAATCTTCTTTTGAATTTTGTATCGGATGACTATGAAGGGTTGCAATCGTGTCAGCCAGCACACACTCTTTTTTAGCCCCAACTTTACCAGATTATAACGTCAAAATATCAATAAATATGTCGTAAAAAAAATAACAAAAAAATATATATATTTTTTTATCGAGCTTGATAAAACGCTCAAAATGTATGTCTCTAGACCAGAATACCGCCTTAAAATGTCTATATTTACTGCGTTATTTTGAATTTTGAGTGGAGTTACTTGATTCTATTTGACATAACAACGTGACATGAACATTCTAATGGAGAATAGATTCAGAAAGAATAAACGATTAAGATCTCGTGTGGTCGAGAGAATTTTACGAAACGACGTAGCGCAGATTGGACAACACGGCGAGTCATTAAACGGGCTTGTACTCGTTAAAAATAGAATGCGGGAAGTGCAAGAATCTTGTAAAATTCACGGGGGATGGATAGTCCGCGGTCTGTATACTGTATACTGTATAGATATATATCGAGGCGGATATAATGCAATTTGTATGCGTGAACCTCTTAACGAGACGTATATAGGGGTTGACGGGTAAGGGATTGTGCAACACGCGGCTGCTATGCAGACCATTAAAGATAGATAGTAGTACCGCATTGCCGTGAGTCGGCGCAAGGGATACAGAATGGTGAACGGAAACGAGAATCCTCCGCATACGAACGGAGAGTGAACGAGAATGAGCGCAAAAGGAATTGCGAATGGGGTATTTGTCGGGTAAATTGTGTGTGCGTGTCTGTGTGTGTGCGTGCGTGTGTGTGTGTGTGTGTGTGTGTGTGTGTGTGTGTGTATCGGGATGTGTGAGAGGGAGGAAAAGCTCATATGTAAGAAGGAACGATAAGCGAAGAAGAAGAAGAAGAAGAAGAAGAAACGACGCAGAAGAAACGGTAAAAGCCGGTTGGGCACCTGGAAGCAGAAACGTCTTGTACCTTGCAGATAGTAAAGCCACACACTCGCTGTAGCGCATGCAAGACTAAAAAGAGACACCGTGGAATTGTGAGAGCAGAAAGGAGACGGATACATGGTTTCCCACGTTGCTGATAAAAAGCAACGTCGTTTCCTTTGGACAGAAACGGCGAACGCAAGAAAAACTTTGTGTACCTCGGGGATTCCATGCAATAAGGGAAAAAACTGAAAATGTTAGCTAATCAGTGACAGAGATGAAATTGCCAACGGAACAATACCCCGAGCTCGTTTTACGGATCATTAGTTCGGTTCATATAGTTTGTTGTTGCAATATACGATGATAATCGAGATAACGATGAGCCGAAACATTGATCCTTTTTGAAACCAAACATCGAAGGTATCGAGAAATTGGAACGTTTCATGTGTCTCAATTTAAGATTGAATAATATAATATACATACGATTTTCATTTTCATTCAAGGCGATTTTCAAAGTTTTCTTGCAGCGACAATAAATTGAATCCAATGCCATTCTTTAAATTTACTTAAGACGTATCAAATAAAAAAAAGGCAAGTCTGCATTAGTCGAAATGATATGATGTTAGGATTCTCAAAATGTTGATTTTTCAAATATTTATTTAAATTCGATTAAATATGACGAAATATTATTTTTTTAACCTCGACGAAAAGTTGAGGAGTTGGGTGGTTCAGAATTTTACATTAAAGTTATGAAAAAATAGTATTAACCATTACTTGACACACTGGGGTACGGAACACCCCAGGCCCAAATTTCCTTCATTTTAAGTACCTAAATTTACAAAAATAGGACCTTTGGCGACATCGATCATTAGTTCGAGGATGTCATTACTCCTTCAAGCTTATAGCATCACTCTAAGACAATAAGCTTTTATATAAGAGTTGTCATTTTGTAAGAGTTGTCATTTTTCAGTTTTTTTGGATATTTAAATTTTGTCATCACATTTAACTATAATATTTTACTATAAACCCTGTATAACTTTGAAAAGTAACCTTTTAAGAAGTTCTAAAAATAAATTACAAATCAAAATATTAAATGGTACATTTTTTATAAGAATTTTTATCGCTGGGGTACAAACGACCCCAGTGTGTCAAGTACGTTGTTCTGCAGAAGTGTGTCAAGTAAGGGTTAAATTACGAAAAATAGTATTTCATCTGTATCATCCGGGATTTCACTGATCTTTTTCATTTGACTTCAGAAAAACGAGATTCTATTTGAGGCATTTGATTTCTGCACCAAAAGCTCAACGTCACTCCAAATACAAAAGACGCGAACTTTTGGAAAATATGATGTGCGTAAAATAATAGCTATATACACTGAGAAAAAAAAAATTGTTGAATGAACTAAATCTTTAGTCGCATACGCACGACTAAATATTTAGTTGTACAAACCCAAATTTTGTTGCCTGAGTCATATTTTGGTTAACTGAAACGCAGAATTATTCAAAAAACTAATTATTTAGTTAGACCCAGTAAATATTTAGTCGTGCGTATGCAACTAAAGATTTAGTTCATTCAACAATTTTTTTTCACAGTGATATAATATAGCTTTCGTATGAAATTTTTTATTTAAAGTAGAAATTCCCATTGATATCGCGAGAGTCGTCTCAAAAGGAGCTTCTTTACAATGCCGTTTATCAACTCACCGCAACTTCGAACCGCGAAAGCCGAGCGGCAAGCAAACGGGTAATTTCTAGCTTTTCGAGGAAAGCTCCGCGAAGCAGCAGCGTTTACTCGAGGGTGCAACAAACACCGAGCCCTCACGTATACGCGGTCTTTGGCAAACGTTCGTCGAGTAAATTCCCAAGATTCGCGCGAATAGCATTTCACTGGGAACCTGGAGACAAAACACCCTAAGCCTTCTCCAAGAAACGGGGGAGAGGCAAATTGAGGAAACGGGTGAGCGAGAAAACCAGCTAAACAGAGTGGATCCTCGCGGAGAGCTACTTAATCTCCCGAGAGGGGTTGAAACTGGCGATGCGCGCTGCCACGCGCTTTGTTCGCGCCGGTTTTAATAGGATCAGGGTTGCTGTCGTTGCGGCATAAGGAACGATAATTTCATTGAACCTCGACCGAGAGTACCACGAATATATATTTCACGCCTCCTCTGCGCGAAGTAAATTCACAGTGGATGGATTATCTATGGTTACATAATAGATAATCCATGAGAAAATCAAAATGGAGGTGGATTAAAAGCCCATCAACGTTGAAGCTACCGGCAGACGCTGTTTCGTGGTTTATCCAACAAAAATTGACAATTGGGATGGAAAACACAAATAGCAAGAATAATGATGCCCGAGCATGTAAAATGCTTGAAACTCGAAACGTTCTATCAAACTTTGCACATGCAAAACTTTCGTCGCAATAAAAAGTCAAGTATGTGTAATTTTAACAAGGTACCCGGAGAAAAGAGCATCACGGAACAAGAGCACGCTTCAATGGCTAAAAGAGACAGTCGTAATAGTCTAGTCGTGAAAACGGGCAACCCGTTTACACGATAACCATTCCCTCCTTTGCCTTTTCCCTTGAGAGTCTAGAGATGATTCTCTTTCACTCTCCCTCTCCCTTTCTCTCTTCTGTTGTTGCAGCTTTCACCAGTCGACGGTTTTATGATTCCCGTCATGATAGAGTCGTGCTATGAAATTCAATTCCCAGCGAAAGAGCAGCCAGACATAGAAAGGCAATGGCTATGTACTATATATTAAGAAATAAAGGAGGAAGAGCATTTTGTCGTCGTGTACGTGTCGCGTCCGAGATACCCGAGACAAATGAAACAGAGAACAGATAGACACATTTTCCGCGGATATTCCCATTTCCCGGTACCGCTTTCCGCTTGCATTTTTTTTCACCATTCCTTGAAAAATTCCGTTTGAGAAAATACTTCCCGTTTAAATTGCCGGTATTGAATTCTCAGGTGCGGACTAACGAGAGCCAGTTCCCTCTCGTAGCTCTCTTCAATTTTGTCGATAGTCAAGATGAACCTTTTAAGAGAAAACGAACTGGAGGAGAATCACCGGAGTACTTGAATCTACCGTGAGCCGAATGCGGTTTTCGATGCCCTTCCATTCTACAGAGTTCGTTAATTATTCTTCGTTTACGCAGCTTAAATGCTGTGCAGGATATACTGCAGGTCTCGTCGAACTGTCAGTCGCAGAAATCAATGATCACGCGAGCCCACAAACACCTTTCTACTTTAATGCATATGTGTGTGATTGTTTCTCACCCTGTTCTCTCCCTCTTCATCCCCATTTACCTCTCTCTCTCTCTCTCTCTCTCTCTCTCTCTCTTGCTTCCCTTATCGCTTTGATCGACGTCTCTCACTGGGAAAGGCCCAACCAGTGTGCACAATACTCTATCGAATGCCTGATGGTATTTGAGCGTGTGTCTGGCTCAGAATAACTCGAGTCTCGAGAGATGAAGGGACTCTCGAAGGTTCGCGTGTTTGCGTGTGTGCATTTACGTATATGTACGAGAGATACGGAAACCCGCTTCGAAGGTTCGCCGTAATTTATTCATGATTCTGTCGCTAGTTGACCGAAGTGTTTGAACAAACATCGGGGCTTATTTCAAACACGCATTAAATATCTGATGGCAGTCGCGACGATTTTCCGCGTGTAGTCCTGTGTACAAGCTTGTGGAATAATTTTCGGACGGTAAAATGTTTATGCGGAAACTTTTGCTCAAATAATACGGAGCAGTTCTTCGTGACTGATTTGTGAATCGTAAAATGTCAAAGTTGTTTCTCATCCGTTAAATTCTCGTGAATTTTCCAGCTGAATTTTCAAGGAGAACGATTTAGGACAGATGCAAGTTTCGTAACTCGTCAGGAGAATTTGCGTGAAACTTCACTGAAATATGGATATTTAAGGTAGTAGCCAACTGTGACGAATTCAAAGAATCGATCGAAACATCTTAAGAATATACTGTAAAAGTTTCAGACCGAAATTTAAAATATTTTTTAAGTTATAGCCAAAAGAAGAAAGCAATTAACTAATAAGTTAATATTAAAAATGACTAATTACTACGGTTTGGCAATCACCAAAAACTGTAAATCTCTCGAACAAATAAAGAAAGCTTTGAGATAACTTTCAGGAAACGGGAGGATGCTCTATGCACCAAGCATAGCTGATTAATGTAAGTATAATTTTTTTATACAAAATCTGTTGTCAAAACTTTAAACACATTTTTCTCGAAGCTACGTTTTCGAAACTTCGGGGACGCACTGACTAAAAACTATTCAACCGATTTGGCTCAAAATTTTACCCGTTATTTTATACCCACATAGCTAAGCCTATAACCTTTAAAATATTAAATTTCTTAATAATAAATGAATTTTTTAAACAATTTATAAACAAAAAAAATTGATTTCGAAGACCTTTTTGTTCACAAGGCACCATTTAATTTTTTTTCTTAAGATATATGCATTTTATAGGTTATGGACCTAGAATTGAGTCTACGATAGAATAATCTCTTTGGATTTTTGATTTCAGATGACTACAGAAGTCTGTGTGCTTCCACGAAACAAGTCACCTTTTTTCGAGGACTCCACTTTGACGTACAAAATCATAAACAAATTCATGTAAAATTACGTTAACCAAAATTTTGTTGTAGGGGAGACCGGGGACAGTTGTAACAATCTGTATTTTGGCTTTTCCTGGGTCCGAAGTATAATGCTTACGTAAATGACCCGTATACCCATGGCCCCGCATAGAGCATTTAATGGTCTACAAAATGGTTCTATGTTGAAGTCTGTAACTAGAATTGAAAAAAAAGTATAGGCCTTTATAAAAAGTGTAAGAAATTGTTACAACCGTCCCCTACCCCGGGGCAGTTGTAACTAGTCGATGGGGACAGTTGTAACGGTCGATGAGGCTAGTTGTAACATGAGATTTCAACACAAAATTACATCTTTCAATCTTTCATTGTGACCAATATTATATAATATTATAACAACATCAAACATTATCACAGGGATATATATTACGGTCACAATGATAAAATCTTAACACATGGAAATAGTCGTATCGAATTGATAATAATCATGAAATAATAGAATAAAGTCTCAGACACACCAAACTTATCAAAGAAACATGACATATAACCCAAAGTTACGTGCCGTGGTTGTCTGTGTAGATTTCCCATTTTTGAACTTTTCATACGCTTCTTCGTACGTTGACATGTCGGCACAAGCTTGTTGCGTGATTTTTACGCGTTGCAGAGGCATTTTTGCACACAGAAACTTAAAAAAAAAGGTCCGTTCGACGTTAGATTCAATGTTTAGATGTGAAATCATCATGACAACTGACAGCCGACTAACTGTTACAACCGTCCCTGGCAAAATTGTTATAATTGTCCCCAGATGGTTTTTTCTACTTCGAAGTTATAATTTGATTAATTTTCTCCAGCTGGAGGCTTTAAGAACCGCGAAGGTGACACAAAAATGTCGAAGGAAGCTTATGAAAAAAAAGAATGACTATATGTAGCGCAGTAATCGAGATATTCATGTTTATCGAAAGCCGCGAAAGTTTACTTTGGGCCTGACAATACCAATACACCTCTCTGGTCAAATCTGCTTAGTGCGGATGTCTTCTAGTCTAGTAACCAAATGTGAGAAACTGCAAGACGCATTATGTGCCGGCGGGACACGGTGGTACCTACTATAGTTTGGGAGATATTTGCTATGTTACAACTGTACCCTGTTACTCTTGTCCCCGGTGTCCCCTACTCTTCAAGATACAAGTAACAACGTGTAAAAAATTAAAAACGGTCGTATTTTATTTTGTTATTTAAAAAAATTAATGAAAAAACGTCGAAATTTCGGTCGTCACAGTGGACCACTACCTTAATGAGAGGGCAAAAATGAAGGAAAACTCAGACGAGAAAGCATCTGTGATATGAAAGAAACAGAATGACAGCGAAAGAGAACATTGGGTGGATTGGACACGTTGATGGGCAAGCTGTGATCAGTGAGGAATCCAATTGGACCCGGATCTTGACCTCGTACCACTGTATTCTGGTATGAGAGAGGCACGCGAGGACCATTACTGGGGTTCGCAGCTGTGCGGATGCATCGGAGAGCGAAGCTCATCGGTCCAGGGAATATCCCATTATCGTGCCTCTCATCCCTTAATATATATATATATATATATATCTACTATCTCGGACAGCACGCGAAAGGGGAGAGCACTGGCGCAGCGATTCTCCCCCAGTTTGATTGCCAAGGGGCGAGTAAAGAAGAGGGTGAGATACAGAGGGTTTGTGAATCTCAGGCATACCGGGATTTTCCCAGTCTGTGATACGAGAACCAGGTACCAATCTCAACTGTACATCTGCCTCGTACGTTTTCGTATACATAAAAAAAGACCCCGGAAGTACCACTGTGCAATATTTCAATCCATCCCAGAAAGAAACGATAATAAAAGCTTTACAAAAAATTGTCCATCAAAAAAATTCATTTCAATTATCCGTTACACATTCACCTTCAACCATGAATTCTTCAGCCGAAACACATTCATGGAAATACTGGAATACAACGCTTGATATTCCCAATGTCCGAATGAAAAAAATTTGTTATTACAGCTTTTCGTTGCCGCAGCTATTTGTCTCGGGACACGTTTTGATTCCCCGATAAATCATGCTCGACGTTTAACCGATATTTGAGGTGTCTTGTGCGGAACGCTGCAAAAGAATCGCGAGAAATTCGAGAAAATCAATGAGAGACAGTTTATAATGGAGGTAAATCGTATTTGGGTGCCTGTTTTGTTTTTTTGTGCAATTACGAAAATTTTATGTGCGAATTTTTAGGACTGAACGTCGATACTTTGAAGTATGAGTATAAATAAACGGGTATTTTGATTTTTGCCTGCACTTTATCGCGTCGCCGTGGATACGACGAGGGGCTGCAATTCTCGAACGAGATATCGGGAAAATGGTCGAAGCTTTGAGGACTGGGTCGGTGTACAAATACACGAGAGTCAACCTCACGTTTTTGTCTCTTCCTCTCCAGCTCTCTCTCTCTCTTTGCAATATCGCGTTCGCAGCACCGTGAATTCAACACAATGTATACTATACATCGTGTATTCCGGTGTACCGACGATCCGTCAGTAGACAATCGAGTTATCTGCCAATATAACCCCGAAGAATATGGTCGACGAGTGGTAATCAGTCGAGCTTGAAGCGCAAATGACACGTTTCACGATTCTCTCGATGAATCAACTAACCGAATCCTTCTTCGTCGGCTATCATCGCTATACCGAGAAAAATATTCGGCTAGGAACACGAGGAATTTACGATTTTTGCAATTATTATATTCGTTGTACGAAAAATCCTCTGACAATGAAAATTTTATAGAGGGTCGAAAAGCTGCGGTACTCGGAAAAAACATATTCTGCAATTTGTATGGTTTATTAAGTCGGTATTCTGGTCTGGAGCAGGCCCGGATTTACCATGTCGGGGGCCCGGGGCTGCTCGGGTTTTTCGAGGCCCTATACGAGTAGTATTTAATGCATCCAATCTAAAGACGACCACATTGGGGGCCCCCAAAAACGCGGGGCCCGGGGCTGTAGCCCCTGTAGCGCCCCCCTAAATCCAGGCCTGGTCTGGAGACATACGTTTTGAGCGTTTTTTCGAGCTCGATTAAAAAAAATATATTTTTACCATTTTTTTTTACGACATATTTATATAAAAAAAATTTCGAGAAAAAAAATTAAAATTAAATGAAGTTATAAGCTGGTAAATTGGGGCTAAAAGAAGGGGTGTGCTGATGGCTGACACGATTGCAACCTTTCTAGTCATCCGATACAAAAATTTTAAAAAGGTTCTTAATTAGTAAGAATGTCGTTATAGCCTCTACCTCATAGGAAACGGGAATTTTTTTTCGTAAAATGGCAACTGTCTGAACAAAAAAAAAGGCATTTTTTGACTCCTTTTTCCATAGTTTTCAATTTTTGTACAATAGTAAAAAAAATAATTTTGATACAAAAGTGGTAGGAGCGATGGAGAGTTATCCATTGAAGATTGGTAAAAAATTGGTAGTAAATCGGTTGAGTAGAACTTGAGATCACCCAGAAAAAAGATCTAGTCGTAGGTACTATAATCGTTTATTTGATTGTTTTTCTATAATCGGATTTGCTTCGGCGTGACGAGCGTACTTGCTGCGTCACTAAAATAGCTATAACTTTGTAAATTATTGGAATTAAAAAAATTTCTGTCGAGAATATATTCTTGAAGATCCAAACTTTAAGAATATGCAAAAAACAATGATTTTTTCAAAGTTGTAGACCGGAACACTTTCTTAAAGGGAGAATAATAAAATATCGTTTTTTTTAAATTAAATTCAATTTACTTTAATGAAATATAATGTATTTTTACCCTACATTCCTCTCGGGATAGGCTCACGCCCATGCTAAAATATTTTGCAGTGGCAACAGATTTATTTTATGGTCAGAGGAGAAATGACAATTATTTATCCTACAAAAACCTTCTACTATAATTACTTATTGAGCCTACCACTATTTTCTCTCTCAGTCAATGATTATCCACAAACGTTTCAGTCGAAAATGAATCGGCATGTTGATTGCTCGAGATTTGTTTCAAGTACTGCGCTTTGATATCAAACGACAGCAAAAAGTTTCGAGGAATCTTTCACAGTAGTACAAACGAGAATAGTCAGACGGTTCTCGAACGCTTCGCCGAGAAGCGTCTTTCGCACGAGAACAACGAGAAACAAGTCAGGAAACGCGTTTCGCTTCGGTGACTCCAAGTTTCAGTTGAAAGAATAATGCTCGATTCTTTGTAAAACGTCGATAAACGAGAAACGATAAGTCTCAGTGTTTCGCCCTTTTTTTTCCTTGTGTATTTTTACTCTCTACAATTTCGCGGTCGTACTCGGATCTACTTTATTTTCCGGTGCTTAAGTATAACCACCATAGTGTTTTTTCTCTCTCTTGAGATTTGAAGATATTTCATAACACAGTGTTTTCCCCCTTTTAGATTCAGCACCGATATCGCATTGTGAGCAGCACGAAGGAGACAAGTCGATAGCAGTATTTTTCTACTTAACGCCTTGACACTGGAAAAATCATCGATCGAGTGCATATAAAGTCTGTCGAGTTTTCTCAGCGATACTGTATTGATTGAGTCGCGATAAATATACTTCCGCGAAAATTTGTGTTCAACGAACGATGCAAACGAGATTATTGAATTCAGAGAGAAATTGAATCAGCTCTGGAGTCTTGGATTTCGCACTTAGGAAATTTTGTTTGACCAATTTGGGATAACCTAATGAGGCGAATGCTTAGAAGTAAATGGGGCGAATTTCGTGGACTAAATTGCGAATTGTATATTTCACTGAAACTAGATCAAGATCGACGAAGATCGATTTGCAATTGATACTTTCTCCATCGTTTCTACCGTTCGTTGTGTTTTTAGTCTGTGTTTTTTTTTTCCACAAACATCAAAATGATAGTTTTGGAGCGGGAAACAAAGAAGCAAGCTTCGCCGAGTCGACGTGCAGTTTTGTAAATAGAGATTGGTGGCTCACGCCCAAAGTGGAAAGTGTAATCACTCGGGATTTCGTTGCTTTGCGGATGGAACAAAAAAGCAAGTGGCGTATTCACGGCACCGCGAAGGAAAAAGAAAAACGTGAAGAGCTGGAACAGAGAGTTTGGTGGGAGGGAGTAAGACTTTTATCCCCGCAGACAATATCGGCAACCGTAGAAAAATACGCCCGAGTATTTACTCCGGAAGAGCTCACGAGAAAAAGACAGAAAAGAGAGAGTAGAGAACACACACGAAGGGGAAAACGAGGATTTTTTTTTCATCGTCGAAAATCTCGCCGTGTCGCAATGCGCTTTCCTCGGGGAGTACATTTCAGAATTTTTTTCACCGGCAGAGTATATGCAACAAGCTCAATGGATGGGATATAAATGAGGCATATATTCATATCTCGATATCGCGACGCTTCGCCGCATTTGCGATTTTCCTCTGAGCGCATATAGTCGGATAAAATCTCGCTTCGGTGGAGCTCGCTCTTCGCGATTGGAATATCGTCGCGAAGGGGAATTACCATCGAGGAATCTTCCGACCCCCGTATCCTCTGTTCCCTCTCTATATATCACAAATCTCGCGATTCACATCAATGTCGTATGGCATTTCATTTGTATTACGTCATACGAGAGTCACGGGCATAATTTTGACCTTGATTGAAGACCTTTGAGATTGGAGCCAGAAACGTAAATTGAAAAATCAATTGTTTAAAAAGAATTGTTTTTGATTTACGCTTGCAAATATTTTTATATCTTGGGCATACACTAGTAGAAAAAATTAAAGGATCAAAAATTTTTTTAAAATTTGTAGTCGTTTTTAAAACATTTTCTATAAATTTAAGCGCCGTTTGTGATAAAAATGTGGAAAGAGGTCAAAATTTTTTATTTTATTTTAATGATTATAAAGTGTTTAGGGGCAACAAACATGATCCTTTAATTTTTTTCAAAAATTGAAAATTTAGTCGTTTTATCAATATTTTTAATTTAGCCGTGAATTTTCTAAAAAACCATAAATAGTCCTTTTTCTCTTGTTTTTTTAAATTCATGTCAAGAATGGAAAAATTTTTTTTCCAAAAAACCATCGTCAATCCTTTCAGAGATTTACTTCAAGTTTTTGAAAGCCCCCTTTTATTTTCTGTGCGATTATTGATTGCTGAGATATCAATGGTCAAAGACAAATGAATCCTTTCTCATTAAAAGTCCGATATCTCAGCGAAAAATGGTCGCTTCGAGGTCACAAAAAAGTAAAACAAAGCTGAATGAACAAGCTATCCGGTCTATACAAAGGTTAAGCTGGAAATTTTGTTCCAAATCACTGCAGCCAAAAAAAGGTAGACAAAAATTGTAACATTTTTTGTCACACTATTTCTTAGGATTGCGTAGAACCTGTAGCTTCGAAAAAAAATTTCGCTGAGATCTCAAAATTAAAAACTTGAAGCTTCAAAATGCTTTTTTTAGACCTCGATATGATCATTTTTCACTGTGATACAGCATTTTTAAAAAACCATTAAAAATTTAGGAAATTTTTTTGATCCCTTCATTTTTTCCACTTGTGTATAAGGAAATTTTGTTTTTCACTATTTTTGAGAGAAAAAATGTTTTTAAAGAAAAAATACATATTCAGCAAACCGGGGAAATCGAGCAGTAAAAAGAATAATCGGTGATGACGATTTATATATTTTTCCTCATATAAAACTATCACAACCACCAGATTTACCGTCACAAACTGAATCATCGTTCGGATCGACGCGATAGAAAACCTCTCGCGATGTAATTTGATCAAAATACTATAATGATAATAATAGAGCATTATGGAAGTCGTTGAACTGGAAGCGTTCATGGGGAGGAACGAGAGATATCGGAAAGCGATAAGCTTCGATAAATCTCGATGATCCTCTACCCTCGATGAACCGAAGACTCGACCGCACTTGATGTGGTGGCGATGAGTTTAGCGGATATAAGATAATTTTTCGTTTTCTCTTGATTTTTTTAAATTCCTTTCTTTTCTCTCTCTCTCTCTATCTCTTCACTTTTCTCTGGCATCGCGAACGACGGTTAAAATAGAAGGAGAAGAAAGCTTTTGACGTGGTCGAGGTGAATGAGAATAAAGTCGTGATACGCGCAATGTCGGAGAAATGGCCAATCGGGGTGAGATAATTACCGGATTTTCCGTCGCTCCGGCGATATTTCCGCACGGATTTTACGGCCATCGTCGGCGAAAACTCGACGAGCCAAGCGAGGGTAAAAATGTTCTTTTGTCTTCGCACCCCGGGGCCTCGCGTACCAATATAACCTCACGGCTCCCATTTCCCACAGACGTAAAACATCCATTCTATGTTCACAGTTTTCACCGGAAATTCCGCTTGCATCGGTCCGCAATCCCGCAGTTCAAATGATGACTCGACTATTTCTGCAGTTTTTCAGAGGGTATGACTGTGTGCGTGTGTGTTTTTAAGGGGGTCGTCTAGTGTGAAACCTGTTTTTTCAAATGTTTTTTCCGGAATTTTTTTTTGACAAACCATTAAAATCGAATAATTTATGAATCGTGTATCATTTTTATTAACATTTGAACAAACTTTGTGAATTCTTTGAAGTGAATGTATTAAATATAATCGGAGATACACCGTCCAACAGGGACACATATATAAAAAAAGGTGCTCCACTGCTGCTATGATTCCGGCCGTTCTGCTTATCTGAAATAAAAAAACCAAACGCCATTTCCATTGTGAGCCTTGAGGCTCTACCGTGAACCAAGATAAAGTCAGAATTCCAAGAAAATCATTTTTTTACGCTTTAGAGAAAAAAATCAATTTTTCACATTGAATTTTTTTTTCTAAAGCGTTAAACAAAAATGATTTTTTTGGAATTTTGACTTCATCTTGGTTCACGGTAGAGCCTCAAGTCTCACAATTGAAATGGCGTTTGGTTTTTTGATTTCAGATAAGCAGAACGGCCGGAATCATCGCAGCAGTGGAGCACCTTTTTTTCATATGTGTTCCTGTTTGACGGTGTATCTCCGATTATATTTAATACATTAACTTCAAAAAATTCACAAAGTTTGTTCAAATGTTAATAAAAATGATACACGATTCATAAATTATTTGATTTTAATGGTTTGTCAAGAAAAAATTCCCGAAAAAAAAACATTAAAAAAACAGGTTTCACACTAGACGACCCCCTTAAGTAACGTCAACTATTTGAAAAAATGTTCGAGACTATTCTTAAGACAAGCATACTTAAAACGTTCACCAACCCTCCAGTTGCGTATTCTTTTCGCCTCGTTTCGTTTTCCCTTTCCTACATTATGCCTATATCAAGGGTATATCTGTGTATGTAAATTTTTCGCTCGCGTTGAAGATCCAAACTTCAAGAGCATTTTTCGCTCACCCTTGTACACGAGAGATACCCCTTCAAAGCACAGGGACACTCTAAACGATGCAGTCTCTCACGCCAGACCGCCGAGTGCAAGCAAGTTTACACATTAAAAATATTACAATTTCGCTGTCTATCTCTCTTTTTGTCGTCAAAGAGAAAGCAGTAATTGTTTTCTCGTCTGCGCTCCGTTTTTTGCAATTCTCTGACTAACAAGCTTGTCAGAGGCAAGTTGTGAAAAAAGGCAAGAATTAAAATGATGAGTTCGTTCATTACAATAATTTGCACAGAAAAATAGTTTGGAGACAAAAAATTAAAAAAAATTTTTTTATGAAAAGTCATGAAAGTTTTGAGTTTTTCGGAAAATTATTGATCGATTCGTATTTAGAGGAAAAATACATGCATATGAGGTTTAAAAAAAAAAAATTTCTGCATTTTGGCTAAAATTGAACTTGTTCATTAAAATGACCGTGATTATTTTTGTACATAAAATTTTGGTTTCAACTTGAGCTCATCCTTTTCGTAATCGTTAAACTCTCAAAATGCCGCTTTGTTCATCCGATCCTGATCATTTTTTAATTTTTGGCAGATTTTTAAAGTACGACCATCGATTTTCCCCTGTTCATTTTTTTCGGCGATTTTCAAAGTGCTCTCATTTCTACAAAAATTTAGTTATCGGGATGCACCAAACACCATTCTCTGAGTTTAGTGACAGCCTTTAAGTACGAAAAAAAAAAATTGGAATCGATTAAATCGAAGTAAAGTTATAAGCACTTGAAATTTCGCTATTCTGAGGTAACGGAAAAGTCACCAAAAATGAGCACATTTTTTTTCTTTTCGTTTTTAAACGTTATTTCAATGGGAAATTTACCGCTGATTATAAATCACGTAGAATTTTTGTCAAAAAAAATTATTTATGAGAAAAAGCAAGAAAAAGCAAACGCAAGGAGCAAACTCATAATTATTTTGAGTTTTTGCGGGAAATATTGGTAGATTCGTCTTAAGGGAACAAAATACATCGATATATAAGGTTTGGAAAAATAAATAAATAAATTCTGCTTTTTGGCCAAGTTTGGATTGATTCGCTAATATGACTGAAATTTTTTTCTGAATAATATTTCGGGTTCAACGTGAGCTTATTCTCTTTGTAATCGTTTAAGCGTTAAAATTCCGCTTAGTTCATCGAATTCGGACCATTTTTCGATTTTTGCCAGATTTTTGAAGTTGGACTTTCACAAATTTTTGATCCCTCTTTCCGTTTTTTTCGGCGATGTTCAAGCTGCTCTCATTTCTACAAAAATCAAGTTAATAAGATCAACCAAAGGGCAGTCTCTAAGTTTAGTCACAACCTTTGCGTGCGAAAAAGAAATTTCAGAATCGGTAAAACCAAAGTGAAGTTACGAGCACTTTCGCTATTTTGAGGTTTCTGAAAAGTCGCCTAAAAGTGAGTCAACATTTTTTTTAAATAACTATTTAGAAGCGTATTTCGATGCAAAATTTAATGCTGATTTGAAAGAAGGACAAAGAAGGTTGACAATTGTTTTTTCACCACCCCTTAATGAAAAAGTTTTGCTGACCCAAAATCGAAAAATGCAGTTATCTCGAGGGCCAATAAAAAATGATAACATTGAGGACAGGCTGGAAAAATCGTGCATTTTCAAACTTGCCCACTGTGTCCTCGTCACTTCAACGCACAGCAAATTCTTATGTTCGAAAATTTTTCAAAAATCCTCTCCTCAAGACGCTTTCTCTATGAGGAAGCAAGGCATGGGGTTTCTCCTGTTCAGTGTGGAATAAACGAATAAAACGCTATCTAAAGTAAATACAAGAAGAAGTGAGAAAATCCATCCACCTCGTGTCCGGTGTGCTGAGAAAGGTTTTTCGTTCAATCGAATCATAGAACGTAGAGTAAGAGAGCAAAAGAGAGAGCAAGGCGACACAATGAACAGTGGCAACCACTGTGTCGTATTACCAGTATTTTCTCTCGTCGTGATTTGGCCCGTATCCAGATACGCTATATTGCTCTGGAATTATGTTGCTCGGAGTCGCAGAGCTGCCACACGCGTTTCGAGATTGAGCCAAAGTCGCAATAAAAAAGGTTTCAGTGAATTTAAACGAGACCACAAACTACCACTTTCCCACTCGCCGTCGATTCAATATGATCTGATTTCGATGTCAGTAGTTTTATTGGAAATAGTGGGGACAGATGCTGCTCGATGCACTTATCGCGTTTGTATTTTCATTGTCATTTTATCTGTCGATGGATACCGATAGATTTAATAAATATATCTCCAAATTTATACAAAAAGATGGCAAGAAGATGTGGAATAGAAGATGCTAGATCTATTTGGTATTGAGATGAAAAAATTTACCACACACAAGTGTGAAATTGAAGAAGAAAAAGATTTTTTCATCTGATGAAGATACCATTTTTACATTATTTTAGATTACACGAATTTAATTCAGTTTTTTATTCCGAAATAACCACGAATCTCATCTATAACCTGACTCTAAGTATATGTACGATATTCTCAAAACTGGAATGTCATATTTCTCTAAAATTATTTCCTAAAATGTGATACTTTCATAATATTCGTAAAATTCCTAATAGTCGTCTGTGTCCTCAAAACTGGAATGTCATATTTTCCTAAAATTATTTTCGAAAATGTGATATTTTCCTAATGTTCGTAAAATTCCTGATATTCGTCTGTGTCTTCAAAATTGGAATGTCATATTTCTCTAAAATTATTTCCTAAAATGTGATACTTTCATAATATTCGTAAAATTCCTAATATTCGTCTGTGTCCTCAAAACTGGAATATCACATTTTCCTAAAATTATTTTCTAAAATGTGATATTTTCCTAATGTTCGTAAAATTCCTGATATTCGTCTGTGTCCTCAAAACTGGAATGTCATATTTATCTAAAATTATTTCCTAAAATGTGATACTTTCATAATATTCGTAAAATTCCTAATATTCGTCTGTGTCCTCAAAATTGGAATATCACATTTTCCTAAAATTATTTTCTAAAATGTGATATTTTCCTAATGTTCGTAAAATTCCTGATATTCGTATGTGTCCTCAAAACTGGAATGTCATATTTATCTAAAATTATTTCCTAAAATGTGATACTTTCATAATATTCGTAAAATTCTTAATATTCGTCTGTGTCCTCAAAACTGGAATGTCATATTTCTCTAAAATTATTTCCTAAAATGAGATACTTTCAGAATATTCGTAAAATTCCTAATATTTGTCTGTGTCCTCAAAACTGGAATGTCATATTCTCCTAAAATTATTTTCTAAAATGTGATATTTTCCCATATTCGTAAAATTCCTAATATTCGTCTGTGTCCTCAAAACTGGAATGTCATATTCTCCTAAAATTATTTTCTAAAATGTGATATTTTCCCATATTCGTAAAATTCCTAATATTCGTCTGTGTCCTCAAAACTGGAATGTCATATTTCTCTAAAATCATTCCCTAGAATATGATATTTTCCTGATATTCGTAAAATTCTTAATATTTCTAAAATGTGATATTTTCCTAATACATATTCGTAAAATTCCTGATGTTCGTCTATGTCCTCAAAACTTAAATGCATGTAATATATTCTTAAAATTATTTCCTAAAATGTGATAGTTTCCTAATATTCGTAAAATTCCTCGTATTCGTCGGTGACAATTTGCGCTCAGTTTTTAGGGATTGGAATTTGCAATAAATAAAGCATTTTCATATTTTAAAATAATTGATTAAATCACAATGCGATATGCGTTTGATAAGCGCGTTCGGATGACCCGACGATGCGATACGATTATCTCGCGAATCGACGTTCTTTCGTCCTTTTGTCGAGCGCCGGTGTTTATTTCACCGAGACTCGAGGCTCGGATGCTCACACAGCGATATAAATAATAGAAATATAGAACACTCGTTAATCCGACTAAATCCGCGTTATATTCCCGCAGTATAATTAACTTGGGTTTCGGGTTGCTCGCCCGCAAACGAAATTCATCCAATTCCCGTGTACTTTCGGTCGTATATCTTCACGTATATATACGTACATATGGCGACCTATTTATTCCTATTAAAATCCTCGTGTAGTTTTCGTGACATCGTGCGCGAGATTACACGTTGAAAATATCTGTAATCTAGATGAATCGTGAGCGTGAATATCATTGTACGTTGAAACGTACACAATTTATCAATTTTCGGTTCCAATAAAGCAATAACGATGACACTTTTGGAATTTTGTATCTGATTATGTTTAACATGATATTGATGTTCACGAACTTTCTGAATGATTTGTGAGACATGAAAAAATTACTTAAGGCGGTATTCTGGTCTAGAATTTTGGAAAAATCAATTTTTTTTTTGCATATTCTTAAAGCCCAGACCTTTAATAATATATCCTCGAAAGGAAATTTTTTTAATTGCAATAATTTACGGAGTTAAAGTTATTATAGTGACGCAGCAATCGTGTCAGCCAGCAAACTCCCCTTTTTTAGCCTCAATTTCCTCACCTTATAACTTATTAAATTAAAATTTTGTCCTCTCGCAAATTTTGTTGTTTATTTTCAAAATATTAATTAATATATTATAAAAAAAATGGTAAGAATATTTTTTGTTTTTTATATCGAGCTTGACAAAACGCTCAAAATATTCATCTTAGACCAGAATACCGCCTTAATTATAAAAAATATATTTTGCGTATGAATAATGGCCAATTAGTTAAAAATCCGTGCAAGCTTGAACCGCATGTTGACCGACATTTGTGAGAATCAGGATTTTCCCACGGGTTACATTGATGCAAATTTCGCTTATACGCGACGTCGGATACGTCGGAATTATGATAGATTCTATGTATATACGTATAATCTTTCTCTTCTCGCGAATCCGGTGTTTGTAATTGAGAATCGATGCTTCTCTCATCCGCATTCGCGGTGAGAGCTTCTGGTCGTATGCGACGAGTTGGAGGGTTGAAAACGAGGGTGCAGAAAAGAGTGAGACAGAGGAAGAGAGAAAGCGGTAGAGAGAGAGAGAGAGAGAGAGAGAGAGGGCGAATATGGCACGAGAGTGCAGAAACGTCAGAGGCACGCGAGAGTGTGTTTACCCGGTATATGAACATTAGGGTTTTGAAAAAAAAAAAATTCCTTCTAATTCTTTTGAATTTTAAACAATAAATGGTTATGAAACATTTTTTAGTTTCAAAGAATCAAATAATAGAAGAATATTGAAAAAAATTATTAACAATTGAAATATCGAGTTTGCGAAAATATTCTGATGAAGTTTAAATCGTTGCAACAAAAATAAATAAATAAATAAAAGAATTACATAAATAATTGAAGAAAATAATTTTTTCTATTCCTTTTCTATCATTCCTCACGCGTTTTTTACAGTTTTAGGATTCCAACTCCGCAGTGGAGATTCCAAAAAGTATTTAAACGATTTTTCACTTCTAAAACGTCAAACTAATTTTATGAAGAAATTGGCTTTCCTTCGAAAAAAGTTCGTAAGGTTTAGGATTGGCAGAAGCTTTCGTTATTTGACAAACAGTACAATATTCGATTATTTGACAAACAATTTGCGATATTTGAATTTCGAAATTCGTTGAAAAGTCGTTTTCAAAATAATCATAGCGACCTCCATTCTCGCGAGATAAATTTCTTCGGAAAAAATTATAAGAACTTTTCTGGGCAGCGCAGTTGGCAGAAAAAGTTTTTTTTTACAACCACTCTAATATACATGCAAGTATATATTTAATATAAAGCTTTGGCAAGGAGTACATCGACGTATACAGGTACATCCAGCCGGGACGAAAATTACCTATTCAGGGTAGAGCCCAAGGGGGATAATAACAGGGATGTTGCAAGGTACATATTATGCTCGTGGAATATATACATATATTTATAAATATATACATATATTATATATATATATATATTTATATATATATACATCGATGAGCGCGTAATCACGTATACGATGTGTTTGTATGGCTGATAGGGCCGCATTAACCAAAAGCTCAGGGTTTTACGGTTTACCAGAGATAACACAGAAAGAGGGAGTGAGAACAAGCAAGATAGAGATGAGTTTTTGCTGTTTTCGCGTAAAATACACGTCAAATTTCAAAACAGACGAAGAACTCCGCGATACGATGAGCTTTATTGGCACATCAATTAACATCGGATGATCAACGTGGCGTGTAATACACATTCAAAGATAAATTTCGACGATCGAATTTACATTGAGAATAGTGGAATGGCGTGCGGAAAAGCACACGCATGCATGGGCAAATGCGGTGACTGATGTACGTGGCACGAAAACTCCCGCAAGCATATCACGAAACTCGAAATTCAATCGGACTCCGAGAAAGGTTTCAGAGTTAAAATGAACGAGTGCGAATGATTGATTGATCGATGGATTGATTTATCAGCCTCGGTGATTATTATTCCTTGGTTTGCCGTGAAGTCATAATTGGATTAGTCATAGAAACAGGCATGTAAGTAGAAAATAGAGTAGAGACTCGATAAGATAAAACCAAAATAATTGCAATCGTAGACAGTTGTAATAAGATTGAAATTACAGTAATAGTTAGAGATATTAGCAGAATAATATATAAGAAAAATTAATAAAAATGTGCCTTGAGGGGAAAAGCTACTATAAAAGGATTGAACATTTTTTTTTTTTGCATTTTTTGAAGTAGGTATTTTCTAAAATATGTAGGTAAAATTTCGAGTTGAAATTCTGAAATTGTAACGCTGTAAAATCGATTTTTTTAAATTTAATTTTCATAATTTACAGATATCCAAGTATTTACACAGAAAATTTAATGTCAATACGACAAATATTTTTCAAGTTATAGGCATATTTGTAAACCCGTAATTACTACGTGTAAAGTGCTTTCGAAATTTTGAACGCGTTTTTCTCAAAACTGTGTTTTTAAAGTCGTTGAGCAAGACTTCGTCGTTGATCAGTCTCAAATTTTTACACAAGCTTTATAAATATATTTTTTAGTAATTAATTGAAGGTTTTTTTACCGATAAATATTTTCCATTTTATAAACAAATTGAAGCAAAAATTTCCATCAAAAGTATTTTTTTAGAAGCCGCCGTTTTGTTAAAAATAAATGTTTTGCTTATTCCTTTATAAATACGAGATTATACCTTATATTAAAAAAATCTTTTTTCTTATGTCCCAATTAATCCAGAGATATCGTGCTCACCGTAAGACGTCGTTTTTTAGAGAACTTCCCGGAGATCTGTTACAGCGACTTTAAAAATTATTATTTTTTAAAAAGAAAGATTTAAAAATAAAGTTAACATTACAAAGATATGTACATCAATTTTTACGCTAATAAATTGAAATGTTTTTCCAGAAAAAAATCTTGTAAAGTCGTTTTTTCGGCCACCTGAATGCGTATAACCCGTTAACAGAGTACAATGTTAGGATATTTATGATTACTTTTTACATGATGAAAAGGTTTTTCGACGTCGCACGACTAGTTATGAATAAATTCGAAAACTTAATATCGATTATTACATTTTTTTTAAATATGACTAACCACTGTGGCTAGTCTGTACGTAGTCGATTAAAAAATGTTGATAATTACTATTTTTTGAACCCGCTTGAGTAAGAAAACGGCCTTAAAAATGAAAAAAATCATATGGTCATCGTTTTGTAAAGGGTCAAAGAAATAAAAGAGGCTTCGCATAACGATACCCACATTCGTTTAGTGATTTTTTTTTGAGATAACCCTTCACCAAGATATGAATAGGACAATGGAGAGGGAGTTTTTTTTGTGTTATCATAACATCCATATCTCTGTTAATTTTCAAGATTTTCCAATAAAAATTGGTATGAAATGAGATGAATAAATACTGAAAAAAATAACCGTAATCCGAGCCATTCATAATTATTAATAATATTAATTAATAATTAAAATTCTCAAATATTGACAATTTTCTCCTTCATCCCATACAGTTTATTTCCAGCTCTAAATAACAGGGTGAGAAAGATAGAGAGGGGCAGATAAATCGGGCGATTCTAGAGCCGTCAGTCAGAAGCGCATCAATGCAATTCCGTAATAGTAATGCAGGGTTATAGATTGCTCGTTGCCACAACCACCAGCGCACCGCCAATTATCCAGTCATTCAACGAACCCTATGAATAGATATTCCTGGTTAATACCACGGAATCGCTTATTTTGGGGTCTCCAACGTTGCGTCAACATATGTGAACTTTGTGTGTGCAATTATATATGTGGCAGTGTTCCCGAAATCGATACAAACAATGGGTTAAATTCTCGATGAGAGATGAGGGTTCGTAAAGACTCGTTGGTGCGCACTAATTAGTTCGCCAAACACAGAGTACGCGAATAATATATTCCTAGCTCATACACAGCGCCTAGGTTAGGGTTGTTTGTTCACTCAAAAAAAGCTGACCTCGACACTCTATCTCCTCCTCATTTTGTTTTGCGATTAACAAACCCTAATTTGTAATGAGAAAAAATTCACTGGAAGTGAAAGGCCTCCAGCTTCGAGAAAAAAGTAACTCCAGCAAAATGTCGGCCTCATTTTCTCTTCGGTCCATCATTGAGATGCAGATCAGCTCGTAATTTCGTGACATGATGAAGACGTAGGAAAAATGTTACCCTTCTTTCTCCTCGAAGACGCCATTTGAATGCAGATCAGCTGTAAATTTCGAGGAGAAATAAATTTGAGGAAAACATTGAACGGGGATTAGCTGTGAGCTTCGAGGAGGCATGAAGCTGATAACAGAAAAAAATGGTACCCCCAGCGCGAAGGAATCATTGAGATGTAAACTGCAATTTTCGAGGAATGGTACAGAACTCAGGAAAAAATTGGACTTATTCGGAGGACATCGTAAAAACCATTCTGGGTCATAGAGCCATCGAATTTGAAAGCGTTGTTCTTCACCCTTACCACATCGACTTTAACCGGGGTGACACTGAGGTAACGGTAGCAGCGTAACGTTACGACGACGACTTATACCGACCTTCCTACCTCATTTTCTCGTCCGGTATCCGTCGAAAAAAAATTGATGGGGTCGTGTCCCTCTTTGTCTATTCGGTCGTTCTTTTTTTTTTTATCTCCAGCACAGAAATTCTTTCGTCCTGCTACCGCTACATATATTTGGAGCATTCTATGCCAAATCGACCACTTTTGAACCCGAGACCCCTTTCAATTTGGCTGCAATTTTTTTTATCCATTTCTACCCAATGAGAAAGGTTTCTCAGAATTTTTTCAAATTTTTTTACACAACCAAAAAAAAGTTACAAATTAGAAAAAAAAAAATAAAAACAAAAATTGATAATGGTAGTTATGGAAAAAATTTATTTTTTCTTTTAAATAGCTATAACTTTTTCAAAATTTGACTTATCGAAACGTTTTTTTCGAAATGTTCGTTTTTAAACGAACTTTTTGAAAAAAAATTCAACAAAATTATGCAGAGATTATTTCTATTTTTTATCTTAATTTTTTGAAAAAAATCAAATTTTTTCAATAATTACCCTTTTCAATTTTTGTTTTTATTTTTTTTCGAATTTGGAAATTCTCTGAACACCCTTAAAAATTTTCAGAATGGTGTTATGAGAAATAAGGCTTGTTGAAATTTTTTTTTGTTTCAATTGGAAAAAAGAAATAGAAAAAAACACCACTCTGAAAAAATTTGAGGATTTGCAGAAAATATCAAAGTTTGATATAAGAAAAAGAAAAAAAAATCAGAAATCGAGAAATTTTCGATTTTTTCAACAAATCTGAAAAAAAACTATAAAGATGGGTTTCAATAATTTTTTTTGTATTTTTTTTCAAAAAGTCGATTTAAAAACGAAAATTTTGAAACAAAAAACGTTTCAACAAGTCGAATTTTGATAAAGTTATAACTATTTTTAAAAAAGGCAATTTTTAAAAGAAATTTATAACTTTTTTTTGGTTGGGTAAAAAAATTTGAAAAAATTCTGAAAAACGATTTTCATAGGGTAGAAAAGGATAGAAAAAACTTTCAGCCAAAACGAAAGGGGTCGGGTTCAAAAGTGGTCAATTTGGCGTGGAATGCCCCATATATATCCTCCATGGCTCCTCTCGCGCAGGACAATATATATTTGCTATCCTTCGAGATGTCTCTATCGAAATGGGGGTACTGTGTATAAAACCTTGAGGCGTGCGGGATTTTCTTGCTTTACTTTATCGTATGAATAAAGCCTCACAACGAGGCAAGACCGACCCGCACAGGCTACCGAATTCCTATATCGTATTTCCAAGATAGCGGAATATTATGGGACATTATTTATCGTCCCCCCGTCTCCGTGAATATCCCTTCATTCCTCATCCCTTCGATACTTGAAATATCACAAAGTTTATCCATAGAAAAATGAACACTTTAAGTTTGGTATTGTCAAGAAATGCTGGTATGAAAAAGTCCTTGACTACGTTGGTTAAGAAAAATAGTCACGAGTGGCGAATCCATTATCGTGAAAAAATATTGGTTTTTTTTCGGTTTACGTAATTAGCAAAGAAGTGAAATTAGCGAGGCCACATTTGTAACTCCAATAGTTATTTTTCTACCGAAATAAACATTGCTATTCTGGTAAAGATTGTACCAAAATATTCTGCGAGAAATCACTGTTTTAATATTTTCAACGAATAAAAAGTCCACCAGAATTAGCGGAATAACTCTTCGCTGAATAATATTCCTGACAACGGCAGCCTGTCAACTTACCCATTTGACTAATCTACACAGAAAGAAATTATGGTTTACCATAACATATTGTTATGCGCCATTCTGACATAAATTGTGGGATCATACTGAACATAAATTGTGGTTATTGAGGTCTGTGAATTTATTACTGAGCTATTTTCCATTAAATCATTGTTATTTTTTTTTTCTTAAAATCAAGCAAGCACTTTTAAACCTAGATGAAAAAATTCTTCGAGTTTTTTCGATAAATCGAATTTTTTTCGATAAAGCGGAAAAAATAAAAAAGTTTTTATTCTTGTTTTTTTTTGTTTGATGAATATTTTTAGAGATGAATTAATGAAAAATTCAAAATTCTGAACGGACGCCTAAAAAAATCTAAAAAAAATCACGGACCCTTCTTTTGACTAATATTTCAAACTGGCAGATTTTGAAAAAAATTGGAGAGGTTGAAAAAAAAAGTGACCCAGTTGATGAAGAATGCCTCATATCCTAGAAAATAGATTTTTAAATTCCAATAATTTACGGAGTTATATCTATTTTAATATCTCAAGTTCTACACAACCAATTTACGTCAAATTTTTTACCAATCTTCAATGTATAACTCTCTATCACCCCTACCATTTTTGTAAAAACATTATTTTTTTTTACTATTGTAAAAAAAATTTTAACTATGAAAAAAAGACTCGAAAAACGCCTTTTTTGTTTAGCCAGATAATTACGATTTTTTTTTAAATTTTGTATCGGATTAGCCAGCACATCCCCTTTTTTTAGCTCCGACTTTACCAGCTTATAACTTATTTGATTTTCATTATTTTGTCTTAAAATTTTTTTTTATTGTCAAAATATTAATAAATATGTTGTAAAAAAATAATGGTGAAAGTATATTTTCTTTTTGATTGAGTTCGACAAAACGCTCAAAATAGATGTCTCTAGGCCAGAATACCGTCTTAATCCCTTCAATTTTAGGATACTAACGTCATTGGTTAAATTTCACTGTACATCAAACATTCACGATCGCCGTTTGCCTCATCGTGGCCATCGATGGCGACAGAGTTTATATTTACTCTCTCGGTTCACCATCGTACAACATGACTTCTCACTCGGGTGTCCTATAAATCTAGCGACGATATCCGCGACTCGAATTCACGTTCACGACGAACAACTTTGATACCGGATGGCTCCGTCCTTCTTCGTTATCCGAGCATCCGACAGAGGTGAGCGGATACTTCACGCTAGATTTCGCTCTTCGACTCTTCCCTCGCTCTCTTCCTCTCTCGGTTCACAGCGTCGCTAGATTTTGCTGTCGGTCTCTAAGCGCGGAGTGCGCACACCAACCCAGCACGAACGAGCACAGCTTCGTTGAAGCGTGAAAATGCAGCACGGATGAGTATGACCCTATCACGACCACGTGTCTACATCGATGATAAGCCAAGTCATACATATCTGCTTTGCCTGAACATAGTACACGGTTGCTATGCACAAATCTCTATATTTCAACATAAAACTACACGTGACGTTCAGCATGGCTCGTACGAGGCATATTTGAGCTTGGCAGTAAAGCCGGCGACTGATACTCAATATTCGTCCATCCGAGAAAAATGCGAGAGAGTAAAAAGAAGGAGAAACATGAGAAATTTCAAGAACTCGATCGATCGCGATTGCAATTGATCTTGGAGGGCCTCAGGAGGCTCAAAATCCGGTCTACCATCCACTACCGGCGAAAAGTTCCCGGACAATACTTCAAACTGTAAAAAGGCCTGGAACGTTTTTTTATGCCATTTCGCTGGAAGTCAACGTAATCTAATTTAACAAACGGCATTTCAAAGGGGGAGAAGTCGGCTTCATTTCCTAATTTTTTAATTATTTTTAGAATTTGTTTTTAGATTTGGACTCTATTTTGAAAACAACAGTTTTTTGCCTTTTTCCCCTCTCTTCAGGTGCACCCATCTTCTAGAGGAAATTTTTTAAATACATTTTCACGATGGGATTAATAAAGAGGAAAGTTGAAGCTTCGATTCCCTTTTCTTGTAAACTTTGAGCGATTTTTTTTTCCAAAGTTACTTTGTTTTTTACGAAAAAAGAGGGAATTTGACAAATCCCCTATAACATGAAAACAAAGAGGGATTCATGAAAAACTTTGGAATAGCAAAAAGTTGCGTCTGTTTTTGTTGAGCGCAGAGGTATTTTTTCAGATTTTTTACCAAAAATTTTTTATTCTCATTTTCTGGGTCGGAGCTCAGATCGTTTAATTACCATAATTCGAGAACTATGGGATTATTGATACAATGTCAGGAGGGGAAAATACTTAATTTTACCATTTTCAACACATTGGAATTTTTTTTCAAATTTGTTTCCCTCATTTGTTTTCCAGCCTCAACATAAGAAAACAAAATTTTGAAAAAAAAAATCTGAAAAAATTCTTCTGAACTCAACGAAAACAGACGCAACTTTTTGCTATCTTGAAGTTTTTCATGAATCCTCTTTGTTTTCGTGTTATACGGGGTTTTCCAAATTTCCTCTTTTTTCACAAAAAAACAGAATAACTTTGGGAAAAAAAATCGATCAAAGTTTAAAAAAAAGGAAATTGAAGCTCAAATTTTCCCCTTTATAAATCCAATCGTAAAAATGTATAAAAAAAAATTCCTCTGGAAGATGAGTGCACCTGAAGAGAGGGGAAAAAAGGCGAAACAGCTGTTTTCAAAATAGAGTCCAAATCTAAAAGACCAGACCGTTTTTGAAGTTGTGTCCGGAAACTTTTCGCCGGTATTTTTCTGAAGAATCATTGGCCTCGAGACTTTTTTTCCAGGATCACGTAACTAATTGACCGTAAAAATAATAATGAAGTGGTTATCGATCGAATGGGGCTTGAAAATAGAATCTCTGAGCCAAGAACTTTTGGAGAAAAGTCTTTTACTCTGTCGAAACAATTTGCTGTCCCAGTTTTATTTTACTCGTACGAATCAATATATCTCTGGTGAAGGGATGCATCAGAGAAGGACGACGCTTCTAAGATAATTTCGATCACAAAAGCTACACATCCGGGGTCAAGAAAGCGAGAGAGGAAGGAAGGAGGCGAGTTCTACTGTCTGAATATTTCATGCTAGAAAACTAAACAATGGACTGAAAGCTAGCAGGAGTTTCGTCAAACTTGTTACAGTGATGGACGAGCGAGGAAAAGAGGGTTAAAGTCGGGAAAGTGGCGAACAGAAAGTGGATTTAGAGAAAGGGGTGAAGTGAAATGGCTTTATCGCACCTCCGATACATTTTTTATACAGTACAAACAATGGTGAATCAACGAATAACAGAGAAATTGAATAATCCACAGGATATGACATAAGCGATGACGGAGGAATTAGATTAATACAATTGCAAATCATTTTGTATAGAATTAAAAAACAAGAATGAATCATGCAAAGGGTCATCAAAAATTGATTAATTCTTCGGTTACAGATCGCTTGTCAACGTTAAATTTAGCGAAGAATTCGATGCGCCAGATTTATTCGACGATCGATATCTCTCTGGGTTATTCCAATGCGACACTCGAACGTCATCGGAGTGAAATTTATGCGAATACATACATATATATTGGGGTGTTATAAAAAAAATTTCGATACTCCATCGGGCCACGCCTGAAATAGTTAGTTTAGGTAGGAAAAAAATGCTGTTAAAAGATGAGCATTTTAGATTGAGTGGAAGATACGCCGCAATTGATTTTTATTTTTTTCCCTTTTTTTGAATTTAAGACGGATAATTATTGGGAAAAAAGTTTTCTTCCTCAAAGCTCCCAGAATGTCAGATTGCGTCCTAAAAAAATGGGTTTTGAATTTAATCATTTTTATTTATTTTTCAATTGGCTCCCAAACGCATTTTCACTATATTATTTTACAATTTTTCAAAACTATATTGTTCCTAATAAGTTTTTTTCTCTTTATTTTACATCTATAATCGGTTATTAGTGATAACAATGAACAGTTTTGGGTGATTCATAATAAGTGAAAAAACCATCTGTGTTATGGGTATGCCTTTAAAAATCGAATAGAATCTTGAATAAACTCCTTTTAAAGAATGAGTTAGGTAGCTGAAGTTCCTTCAATTTGATTTATTCTGGATTCCCGAAGAATTAAGGTACTAGTCTACTTTAGAAGACCAAAAAAAGCAAATTTTTAAAATTTTTTTTTAGCTCCTTTATCAGATATGACTATAAAACTGTTATAACAACATCGTTTCATCCTTCGAAAGTACGAAACAAAAATTTATTTTTTATTTCGATTCTTTGAATTATCTACAGAAGGTACCAAAGTCGAAAATGTCTCGTCCCATGACCGACAGTTAATCTCAGGATTGGCAAGTTTGAAACAAAAAAATAAAGAAAACATTTTAAAGAGGAAGGTTTTTTACACAACAATTTGCCACTATTAATGAAAAATCGATTAGAAACAAAAAATGACGGATGTTTGAAATGAAAAGGAAAATTTATTTTTTCACCATTTATTTAAAACATCCACTATTTTTTGTTTCTAATCGATTTTTCATTAACAGTGGTTGATTTTTGTGTGAGAAACATTTCTCTTTAAAATGCTTTTTTCTTTTTTTGTTTCACTTGCCAATCCTGAGATTAACTGTCGGCCATCGGACAAGACACTTTGGCGCGTTCTATACATTATTTAAAGAATCGAAATAAATATAAATTTTTGTTTTGTACTTTTGAAGGATGAAACGATGTTTTAATAACAGTTTTATAGTCATATCTGTTAAAGGAGCTGAACAAAAAATCTTAAAAATTCGTTTTTTTTTCTAATGTAGACTAGTACCTTAATTCTTCGGGAATCCAGAATCAATCAAATTGAAGGAACTTCAGCTACCTAACTCATTCTTTAAAAGGAGTTTATTCAAGATTCTATTCGATTTTTAAAGGTATACCCATAACGCAAATGGTTTTTTCACTTATTATGAATCACCCAAAACTGTTTATTGTTATTACTAATAACAGATTATAGTCGTAAAATAAAGAGTATAGTACATAAACAATACAGTTTTGAAAAATAGTGAAAATGCGTTTGGGACCCAATTAAAAAATAAATAAAAATTATTAAATTCAAAGAGTATTTTTTTAGGATGCAATCTGACATTCTGGGAGCTGTGAGGAAGAAAACTTTTTTTCCAATAATTATCCGTCTTAAATTTTAAAAAAAGGAAAAAAAATAAAAAATCAATTGCAGCGTATCTTCCACTCAATCTAAAATGCTTATCTTTTGACATCATTTTTTGTTCTACGTAAACTAATTATTTGAGGTGTGGCCCGTTGGAAAATCGATTTTTTTTGAAACACCCTAATATATATATATATATAAAATATGTAATGGACAAGAGAAGATACATAACGCAAACTCTGTGAATTCAACTCTCGCTTCGTCATTTGGCTTTCATCTATATGACTTCGGTACAGATACCGAAGAGCTTTGGAACGTGCTGACAGCCCCGTTCCTCTCTCTCTCTCTCTCTTACTTTTCCTCCCTCTCGCTCTTTTTCTCCATGAAGAAGATCCTGATTTAGAGCTCCTCGAAGCTCCAAAGCTCGTCTCGAATCACCAAACGCGGAGGCTGCGTTCCATCCTAAACGCTGCCGAACGAAAGCGATAAATTGACTACCGGAATACGCCAACACGTACTGGGATGTGTGTTTTCATGTACGTGTGTGAATTCACGCATGTGTGAGAGACAAAGAGAGGATGAGAGAACCAGGAAAGAGGTGAAACGTGAAATAGGAGTTCACGAAGAAGAGAAGATGAAAATTCGAGCTAACGGAGAACGGAGAATAATGACAAATATGGGAAGTCTACCGTCAAAGTTTTCCAAGATTGAACAACCACCCAAACATTGTGCGAATTTTATAGAGACGTGTAAAACGTATTACACGTAACGAATTAAAATTGTGACGAATGATTTCTTTTTCCATCGAGCAATAAAAATATCACCTCGAACTGCAACCAATTCTGTAGAATGATGACATACATTCGTGATAATCGATAGATTTGTCAATCACAAAGTATAATTATTCTCCTCATTATAATGACGATGAAGTAAGAAGAAAATTATTCACCCTTCCCATCAGATATTTCGGGCCATAATTGCGATAAATCAATTAAAACTATTAACCTTCAAAGATTAAAAAAAATTGGTTTTTGTTTTAGAAAAAAAAGATTTAAGTCAAAGAAAACAATAATTTATAGTATTAGAGATAAATTTCTTCTTTTAAATAAATTGATAATTTATTACTTAAATCCGATGATACTAAAAAAAATTTATATAATTATTAGAATTTCAAAAATTAAAAGATTTAAAGCCAGAAAGATTCCACCAATATTTGGCAAATAATCCTTTCTGATGATGAAGAAAGATCAAGACATTTAATTTTTTCTATAAGATTATCTTTGCCATTATGAATCAGTTTAATAGTTTTTTGATGATTTAATAACACAAATTATATATTTTCTCATATACTTTCATCAGGAACTCTAATTTTTTAAAGACCTTTTATAGTTTTGATTGAAACAATTAGAATTTCAATTCTAATTATTTCTGGGGCGAATTCTACGACGAATTATAATTCTAATTGTTTCAATTAAAACTACCATTCGCCGTAAATTGTATTAATTCGATTAACCGCTAATATAATTGCGGGTCATATTTCATTAACTTATTTATTAAGGTATAGTAGCCCACTGTGACGGGTTTAAAAAATCGATTTTTTTTTTCACATTTTTCACAAGATAAACATCTTAAGAATATACTGTAAAAGTTTCAGATCAAAATTAAAAATGAAATGAAGAAAGTTTTGAGATAAATTTCAGGAAACGGAAGGATTGCTCTATGTGAGACTTAAGGCTCTACCGTGAACAATAATAAAGTCAGAATTCCAAGAAAATCATTTTTTTTACGCTTTAGAAAAAAAAATCGATTTTTCGCATTGAATATTTTTTCTAAAGCGTTGAAAAAAAATGATTTTTTGGGAATTTTGACTTTATCTTGGTTCACGGTAGAGCCTCAAGTCTCACAATTGAAATGGAGTTTGGTTTTTTGTTTTCAGATAAGCAGAACGGTCGGAATCACGGTAGCAGTGGAGCACCTTTTTTTAAATATGTGTTCCGGTTGGGCGGTGTATCTCCGATTATATTTAATACATTCACTTCAAAAAATTCACAAAGTTTGATCAAATGTTAATAAAAATGAAACATATAATTCATAAATTATTTTATTTTAATGGTTTGTCAACAAAAAATCCCGAAAGAGAACATTAAAAAAACAGGTTCCATACTAGACGACCCCCTTAATGTAAGTATAATTTCTTTATACAAAATCGGTTGACAAAACTTCAAACGCGTTTTTCTCGAAACATTTTCAAAATTCCGGGGAAGCACTGACGAAAAATTGTTCAACCGATTTGGATAAAAAATTCACCCGTTATTTTAGACACTCATAGCTATGTCTTTAACCTTTAAAACATTCAATTTTTTAATAATAAATGATTTTTTTAAAACAATTTATCAAAAAAAAATCGATTTCGGAGACCTTTTTGTTCACAAGTCCGCCATTTCTTTTTTTTTCTTAAAATATGCATATTATAGGTTAGAGCACTAGAATTAAGCGTACAAAACAATAATCTCTTTGGATTTTTGATTTCAGATGACTACGGAAGGCTGTGCTTCCCCGACACAAGACACATTTTTTTTGAGAACTCCACTTTGACGTACAAAATCATAAACAAATTCATGTAAAATTAAGGGAACAAAAAAAATTTCTGTACTCTTCAAGATGCAAATAACAACTTGTAAAAATGTCAAGACGATTTTATTTTGTTCTTTAAAAAAATTAATGAAAAAACATCGAGATTTCGGTCGTCGCAGTGGACTACTACCTGGAAAGAGCGGTTTCACTATTTTTCAACCCTATTAATTATCTTGATTCAAATTATTTTATTCATTTTATGGGATTTTATTCCTTTTATGGGAGGAATACATTTGTCGATAAAATACAATTTTTTCGCTCGCATGATTGGGTATATCGATTCCTGAGCTAACTTTGCCCTGTTAGAACATCCTATCCCACCATCATTAGAACATCCCATCCCATCATTACGAACGATTGACTTACTGATTGAGCGCCCTGTCGTTGCTCCCAACAATGGCCGAACCCTGTCCACCTCCGGTCGCTCCACCGCCGGAATCGTGATGCCGTCGTTCCTTGTGAACGATACCCATGAGCTTCATCCATGGGTTGTTTGCCGCGTGGGCACCCATGCCCCCGCTCTGCCACATTGCGCTCGCCAGCCTCGATCACGTCGTAGGGCACCCGTTCGGGTACCCGCTTTATCCCCGCGTTTAATAACAAGGAGGTCAACTCCCCGAGCAACGTCGTGGCTTTTACAAAGTTAAGCTTCCTCGGATTAAGCTCCACCGGTGCTCTTTGATCAACACTCGTGCCCGGGAGCAGGCTTTGGGGGTTGGTGCGAGGTGCCCTGCACGACCCCGTAGGCTCCCAAGGCCGCCACTCGAGCACCTCCACCATCTATTCTATCTAACTCGTCGACCTGATGCTCCTCGTCTCACCTTTTCACCACTCTTCTTCTCTGCGCTCTCTCGCCCCCCAATATCCTTTATCCTTCGACCTTCTTTTCCCCTATTCCACTCGCGTGCACCCACACACGGCACTTTATTTTTCTCTTCCTTTCTTCTCGTCGCGCGAGCCTTTTTCTCGCTTTCTGACCTTTTTTCCTTTTTTCAAAAACTTTATTTCATTTTATCATCGCTCCGCGCACACTTTTCTCACTCGGGACTCCGCCAAGGCGGGCTTTTATACATTTCTTTCCGTCACTTCGCACCTATATTCACTTTTCTCCTTCTTCTCACCCTTTATATGTTATTTTTCCTTGTTTTATCCCGCTACTTCGTTCCCTCCCTTTTATCACACTTTTTCCGTCCTTTCTTACTAATTTTTGCTTGTGACCTTCACCCAAATATCCCTTCTAACTATCCTCATCGCACGCAGCCGCGAGTTTCCATCGATGCGACTCTTTTCACCCGTGAAGATAACCACTGACACTAATCTTCGTAATTTTCCTGCGGAACACACGTTCCCGGATGTTCGAAGGGGAAATGAACTCTAGAATCTCGAAGAACGGAAAAATCGAATGGAGCGTTGGGTGGAAGATGATTCGGTGGATTCTATGCACGATCGTTGAAGAACGTTTCTCGATGAATAAGTAAATATTCTCGAATTTCGGCGATTCGGGGCCATTCTTTTTTTTTCGTTCTACTGTTCACAGAGAACGTGTATCAAATCTAAACGAGTATTTTCCCTGACCCCTTGTCGATCCATTAAAGCTCACTGTCGGTATATCATGCATTTTTAAGACAAATCTCCTCGTCCAATTTCGTATGATTGCATATATGTATGTATATGTATGAAGCGGAGTGAGCGAGAAAGCGGCAGAACTAGATTTCCTGCAGGATCAGAGAGAAACGATAAAAATTGCAAGGATATAGGCGAATAATGTCGGTTCGAGGATTTTCCAGTCTCGCGAATCGCAAGAGACTCTGCAACGAAAAAAGGAGATTCCAGGAAAAAAGGAAGTTTCGGATTACATCGGTCGACAAAGAAACTAGAGAAAAAGTAAAATTCACTTTTTTTAAAAATTAATAATAAATGTTAAAAAATATTATTAAATATTAAATCCTGTATAAAATTAATCATCGAAAAATATTGAATTTAATTTCACCATGCTTTTTGCGATGAGCAATAAATAAAAATCGTAAATTCATCCATTGCTATCAATTTACGTGCACAAAATAAATAGTACTACATTTTCATTGACTCCCCCAACCTAATAATTTGTTTATCCTTAAAATACTTTGAAAAATTCTTTGTCTCGGTATCACCGAACTTTCTCAGTGTCTCGTGCGCAGCTGTAATTTTTTTTCCGTGCCGGCACGAATGAATAAGAAAGTGTATACGATATGCGAAGGATAATACAGAGATCCTTTCTTGGTGTACTACATTAAAGAATCGACCCGTTAAAAAAAGCTTCCGAGGAGGGGTTGCAGATTTCGTTTAAACGGCATAGCGTAGTGGAAGAGGGGGGGGGGGGGGTGGGGGAGCGGGAGGTAGCGTTCGTATCCTCGATGGAAAAGGAAAAAGGACGAGTCAAGTTAACGCATTGCGGCTGATGCATGTATCGCTTGGCGCCCCCTTTACTTTATAAAATATATATATATATATATATATATATACACATTTATGTATGTATATATATAGTTGTTACCAATGCGCTCTTTTCGTTATATATTTCGTTGCGCGTTATAAAGAAGAAAAATAACGCTATCCTCCGCCAGGAAAACTAATTGGATTGTCGCACGCGCCCGCGTCCATTAGCGAATAAACGTTTCGTCGCCACGCGCTTCCAGATTGCACAACGAAATATAAATATACAAGCCAGGCGAAAATACACGGTCTAAAAATGCATTTCGATTTAAAAAAAAAAACAGGAGGGCCTTTTTATCGAAAGGTTTATCGAAAAGAAGGGATCTCATTTTCCCTGATAATTGAATCTAACGTTCTCCATGCGCGTGGACGAGGCTTTTTTCCACGGAAATTGGTTTTTTCATCGTATCAATGCGATCGCGCGTGAATATTTTGATGAAATTTTTTTTAGCCGATATGAATATCAACCTCACGATGGAAGGATGAAAAAATATCGTTAACCCTCCGTGGCCACACTTATCTGGGTCGATTTGACCTTTTCCATTTTTGAACAAGTATTTTATCAAACTATCGGTCGGAAAAATCTCAAAAAATTAGAAGATCCTTCAATCGTTCTAGTTGATGTATTAAAAATTAGTTTATAAAAAATCAAATTACTGTATATTCAAAAAAATTCATAAAGTAGCAAATAGAAAAGTTTAAAAGTTGCCTGCGATTCTGTATCGGGAAATTGAAATGTTCACAGGTGTAAAATCGAGGTGAAAGAAACGAGAAAGAAAAGCGGATGAGACGAGAATGCATGAGGATGAGGACTCGGTTGTCAAATGTTCACGGGCTTCGTTGGGTTGTGATTCACATGCCGATGAGGATTGCCAAGAATTTCTTGGACTTTATCTCTCTATCTCTCTATCTTTCGCTTACTCACGATTCCTGGCAAAAGAGCAATAATGAAAAAACTAGTTGAATGTGGTGGATCGAGATTCGGATATGTTTGATATTCAGAGAGCATACAAAGAAAATTAGAAGATGCGGTAGAAACCTGTGATGCGATTATTTAACTCAACATTTAAACTTAAATTTTTTGCATAAATCATTCCCGATTAGAGATAAATCGAAAAATTCGGCATTAAACCATAAATTTAATCAGATTAAATAAATCATATAGAATAAATTTCTAAATATCTTGAATCACGAATACTAAAAGGATCCTCTGAAAATTGTTCAATTCATATTATTGTTCAATGAATTTGAAATAATTTTGCTTAACAATTTTTCTTTCCCATTGATCGTAAAATTACTGCGAAATTCAGCGAGAATTTAATAGATTGACAAGATATTGGAGAAAAAAATTAATTTCCGCGAGGTAAAACGAGCTAACTAAGTATAAGGCCACGAGGAGACGAGAATTTGATACTATTTCGTAATTTTCCGTTCTTCGATTCCCCGATGAAAATCCATTGCTCTGGAATGGAGAATTGATAATTCCCCGGTGATATCCGATTTAATTTTTTTTCGTGACTATGAGAAGAAAAAAGCCTGGGAAAATGCACACCTTTTGGTCGACGATTTGCTATCGCACTGAACACACTTTTCAATTCAATATGTGCATTTCACACATATTTCCTAGAGAGACACCTTTTTCCTCTATTTTCCAGCAAAAGGTCTCATCCACTGGGTCGACGTCGTGAACGCATTTTCTCCCTTTTCTGTCTCTCTCGCACTCGTTGAACACTTTTTTCCACCCTCTGTGTCTCTGCGGTTCTCTTTTTTACTTCACTCACATTCAATTGAACGAGGTCGTTAATGTGGCCGCGAATACGACGCACAAACACGAGAATACTTGTGTTTTTGTATTGTTCGTATACTCACACATATATACATACGTATAAATACATATTGGCGAATATAGAAACGGGAGTCACGATGGAAAGTTGAAGATCGGTGGGCTCAGATTATTCGTCGTAGCACGCAATTCAGGCGTATTAGTCGAGCACGTTACACGAACTGGACGACGACCCTTGCTCAACATTTCGCGACCCTTTCTCGAATTACACCCCTCGCGTTCCTTCACATTTTCTTCTTGTTTATTACAATTTTGGCACAAACGAAAACTACCCTTCGACCATAGTCTCGCTTCAATTATTCTCCTTTTTTTTTAAACAATCATTTGTGCGCGAACTTTACTCTGTTTATACTTTTCCCCACCTTTCGAACGTCGTTTCAACCCCCTTTGTCGCGTATTTTTCCACTAGTTTTTCCCGCTTTCCCACGTACGATTCTTCCCTCTCGATTCCCTTGTTGGACTCTCTCTCGCCTCGTGTGTCATTTTTCTAGGTGACGAATAAAAATAAATAGCACGTGTCAAAAGTTCACACTCGACGCAAGTGTCGAGGGAATATTTTTCATCCTTCTTTCTTCATTCGTCCACGATCCATAGCGAAATCCACGAGCGATCTACACGATCCGCACATTTATACTCGAAGGTTTGTGGGTGGTTTTTTTTTCACTAATCATCTCTGACTTAGGAATGCTAAGGGGTCGTAATGGAGTTACTATTTCCTGCGTAAGTCCCGCGACTTGCGCCCTTTTCTCGCATCAGTGGAATACGATTTCCGCCTACGCGTGTATGCATATCGTCAATACGATTCGCCGTAATTGAAGAAAGAGGGAGGGAAAAGAAGGAAAAAAAAAATAACAATTCGAGCTGTCTGAATACGCGATAAACACAAAGGCCATAGGAAAAAAGTGTGCTTGACGAGTAATTTTTTACGCGATACTTCGCAGAAACGTTTTTTTTTTTTTACACGCGGAAAAATCAATTTTACTCGCGATTCTACCCTGTTTTTTTCACGATTTTTCAATCAGCCTCGACGTACGAAATGCAACGCCATTAGTACACACATCGCACGAAATATTCTGCCCTCAATTATGCGGAATTACGTGCTTTCGGCAAATTGATAATTGATCGAGTCCAATTAACCAAAATGATTTTCAAAATTTTATAAGAATTTTAAACGATCGATGAACACGCAACTAGAAGCGAGGATATCCAAACTCCGATAGTTCGGATAATGAAAAATATAGAAATTCGAAAAAACATTGCCTTGAAGAAATTTTCAAAATATATTGAGAAATAACGAGGGAGAATTTATCGTGAATTTTTAAATGATTGACCTCGATCGATTATTTCAGTAAAAAAAAATTCACTTTTAATATTGGAGGAGCAATTTTATTTATGCAAATTTTTTACTCGCTCCAGCGCAGATAAAATGGCGCAGGGAATTTATTTTGTAAAATCGCGAATTTATGAGGAAACGTCCGCGTGTACAATTTTTTTTTTCGCACATAGTGTAAACGCCGGTATAACCGCAATGCCGACGATGCTGTTCTGCTGTGTCTGTGTGTGGGTGTGTGTGTATATATTTTTTACTCGTATGTCATAGATGCACACGCGAAAAAACCGCATCCCCGCATCATAGAGCGAGGGGTCTCGGCTACAACGCGCGCAACCCCTTAACTACGTACACACACACACACACACACACGAATAAACGCGTATGTAATGGTAGCGGGACACCTGCACGTTTCCCAACATTTTCGTATGCAAGCTTCCTCCCTCTCTCTCCTTCCCTCACTTCCTCCTATTCTCATTGTTGGTTCAAGAAACCTATTGCCCTCTAGCACAACTATTTTCCCCTTTGTCGTCTAGCCTACTGTAATGAAAATTGCACTGAAGTTCTGAATGAAAAAAAAAAAAAACGTTCGAGTGCCCCAATATTTCCCGGATGAGAAAAATGCTCATTAAGATTGAACGATCGTTAAGGAACATTTGGGACAAAGAACTGATTTCTTGAACGAAATTCCTCCTTTTCTCTCCGTTTTGCAGTATGCTTTTTTGCCCCTTCGGAATGCCAGATTCTTAATTGGCGAAAAAATTGTTTGAACAATTTTCGACTTTACGAACTTTTCCTTACAAGGGAATTAATTTTATTTTGCAAAAAATGTTATCATCGCGATTCAACGATGCAATTTTCGGCTTCATTATTTATTTCACTCTAGAAGTGATTGGATCTTATTTATATCAGTGAAAGTATTTTTGATCGCACGATCAAGATATTAAACCGCAGTCATTGGATTGATTTTACATGAAAAATAATAATTTTCTCGTGATTAAAAAATTTCTTAAGCTTTTTTTTACGGGATCTAATTTATGGATTGAGCAGTCTTGCCATGACCTTTTCGATTTTAAGACTCTCGCGGGGAACATCAGAAAATACGTTTCTATTTTGAAAATCTAACGTTTATAAATTCTACGATTATACTAAATTCGATGTAGACGGAGAAAAAAAGGATTGATGGGAAAAAGCTCGCGATAAAAAAATAATAGCACGGGACACGGACAAGCGAGGAATGACGATGAAGGCTAATAATTTGATTTATATATAAAATGGATTAAAAATCGCGTTATGGTTCTGGGTAACGAACGAGAGGGACGAGGTTATATATCGATATCGCATAGTTAATCGATTCTCTCGTACAATCATATTAAACCATTTGCGCGATGACGAGAGCGAGCTTCGATGAAACACGAGCAACGTTGAATATAAACGACGAGCAACATCGAATATAAACGATCGTTTCTACGTGTAAGTTTTCCCAAAATGAATGTGACAGATGGAGACCGAAATTTTCAGGATGCAACGTCGTTTCGCATAAACAATTTCCCACGTAATTCTACATCCGGCGAACCTGTCAGAGCCCTTCGATGGGCACATGACAATTTTGAAAAAGAAATGGAGCAAAAAATGTCTACACAATTTTTTTTCAAAGTAATCTTTCGCAAACGACCCTCGAGAATTCCTTCGCAAAAACAATCGGCCAATTTCACTCGAAGTACCCCATATACCCCATTTTATCATTCCAGGACAAAGAGCACAAAGGGATCGAGTCAAATATTTCAATTTCCGTCACATAAAATTGTGTAAAATTCCGGAAACGTAATAAAAACAAACGAAAAATCGTGTCATTGATTTCCATAAATTATTTTGATGCAATAATCACGAAAAATAATGTTAAACTCGAGGATTAGCGGTTCAAACGCGATAGTAATCCAGTATTCATTTTGTGGTCTTCAAATCTTCTCCCTTCACTCCCAAGACGCTAAGATTATTTTTTGAAATCATTTATAACAAATTATCGTTATTATTGTTATTATTGCATTATTATTAATATTATTCATTAGAAATCGTGCGAAAAATCGAAAAAGTGTCGATGGACTTTTTTTTGGTCTCCCATTATTTTTTGTTTTTATGCGTATCGTAGATCGCTCGTGATCGTGCTCACTTGGGGCCGCAGGCGGACAGGTTAGGGTTAAGTCGCGTGTCGAGCTGAGGGTTGCCCGAATGGAATCGGGCGCGCACGAGACTCCCGCGCGGAGCTCAACGTTTCGCCTCACTGCCGGGCTCACTGCAGCTCGTGACGCACCATTCCCCTCCCCCCTCTCTCTCTCTCTTTCGAAAACCCCTCTCGCTCTCAGCGCTCCTTTCTACCCCACGTTTCCATTCCCACCCCTGAACCTTTTTGCCAACCAACCCTCTCTCCTCCACCTCCGGCTACTTCTTCCTCCTCCTCTTCCTCTTCCGCCACTCTTACCCACAACCCTTTAGCGCAATCTCTCTGTCTCACTTTGAACTAACCCGCCCCAGTCCCCTTGCCCTACCAAACACCGACTGTTCGCGGTAGTTCGCGTCGCTACCCAACGTACCCGCACCGGCGTTTCATCCCCTGCTGAACGTACACACAGAGACGAACGACGCCAACGGCCGGGACAAGAGTGGCGCACACCTGCGCCGTACGTACAACCTCCGCTAGCCGATTCTCTACGCGAAAACCAACCAACCCCTACTCCGTTCACCTCATCCTCGCATCCGTTCTCTCGCTCACTCTGTCTCTCTCTGCCTACCTCTCTCCCACCTACTGTCCAACTTTTCGCTTCTCGAAATTAGTCTTCTCCATACCATAACCGACAGACATACGCACGAGGATGTGCCTAGACTGTTCATCAGTTATCGGAAATGATGAGTATGCATTAGGGCGGCTAAAATAACACGTTAACCTCCCTTTGACTTCCGAATGAGGATTTTTCACCTTGTTCCGAGAAACTAGCCTAATTTGAGGTTATACCGATAGTGGGAACTCACTTGGTTCCCGCAAATTATTGTTTTTTTTATGAATGACCATAATAAGCAATAAAAATACCAAAGTTTATAATTTAAAGGATTTACATATTACATCTTTTGTAATTTTTTTTTGTATTTATTAAGGCGGTATTGTGGTCTAGAGACATACATTTTGAGCGTTTTATCGGCCTGACCCCCTCGGATTTTGACGTCCCATGAATTTTGGGTTTCGTTTAGCCCAAAATATGAGCTCAAATTTTTAAAAAATTTTATTTCATTTTTTGGGGGTTGCCTGAGCTAAAAAATCATTAAACTGAGGGAAAACATAAAAAGGGGCATTTTTCAAATTAATGCAATTTTTTACACAGAAACTAGGGCCCACATCAGATATTTTCGTCGTAATTCGATAATGGGCCAAAAATTACTTTTTTTTTAAATTATAATTTCTATTTTTTTGAATTTTTTCTTTAATTATCTGTTTTATTTCCGGTCGTCGAGGCTAATAAATTTTCGAAAAATGTTGTCGTTTCACTCTTAAACCAAGAAAAAAAATAAAGTTTCACTAGAAACATATTTTTGTCGGTGTTATTCTCACTACAAGAAACAATGAAAATAAAAAATGATGAAAAAAAATTAAAATACAAAAAAAATAGTAATTATTTTTGGCCCATTATCGAACTAAGACGAAAATATCTATTTTGGGTCCTAGTTTCTGTGGAAAAATGTCATTAATTTAAAAAATGCCCGTCTCTATGTTTTCCCTCAATTTAATGATTTTTTAGCTCGGGCAACCCCTAAAAAATGAAATAAAAATTCTAAACATTAGAGCTCATATTTACCATTCTTTTTTAACAATATATTTATCAATATTTTGACATTAACCCTTAATAGTCACACCTCGAAAAAATTACGTAAAAGCCATTGTGGTGTGAAATTCACCCCAATCATTTTGCAATGTGACAAATTATTGGAAAGTAGAAAAAAAATACTGCAATGTACTTTTAACTCTTTTTTGAATGACCATACCGATTATTTTCGAAAAGTGTGATTTTAAATATGCAAAAAAAATTCAAATTTTCCCGAATATTATGGAAGGTATTCCAGGTCAAAAAATAGCTGGGTTATATTTCACCCGGTGTAACTATTGAGGGTTAAACAAAAAAAATTTGAGAAAAAAAAATGAAAATTAAAGAAGTTACTAGCTGGTAAAATTGGGACTAAAAAAAGGGTGTACTGGCTGACACGATTGCAATTTTTCTAGTCATCCGATACAAAATTTAAAAAAAAGATTCCTAATTAGTAAGAATATCGTTATAGCCTCTATCTCAGAGGAGAGAAAAAAACAAAAATTTCGCAAAATGGTGGCTGTCTGAAAAAAGGCGTTTTTCGATTCTGTTGCATGGTTTTTCATTTTTTTACAATAATGATGAAGAATAATTTTGATTCCAAATTGCAAGGGTCGATGGAGAGTTATACATTGAAGATTGGTAAAAAATTTGACGAAAATCGGTTGAGTAGAATTTGACATATCATGTAAGCCGTGTTCAGAAAAGTAGTTTTGAGAAAAACTGCGTCACTTTAATGGCTACAACTCCGTAAATTATTGGAATTAAAAACATTCCTTTTGAAGATATACTCTTGAAGGTCTGAACTTTAAAAATATGCAAAAAAGATTTAATTTTTTCAAAATTCTAGACCAGAATACCGCCTTAGACATAAAAACGTTCGAAGGTGCAAATATGTTATTGGGATAACATGTTAACTATTCCACTGTTCTAATTTCTTTTACAAGAGAAATTACAGGGTGATACCACAATATATAGACCCTTTAATATCCCACCATTTATACTGAAATACATAGAATTATTTATATAGAGATAATTATTCTTTTGAATTTCGAAAAAATGCGTTTTTACTCGATTTCTTATGAATGAAACTTGTTCGAAATATTCACGCATTTTTTATAAATTTTGGATCCAATCATTTTGAGAAAGATTAAAAATTCAATGAAAATTCGTAAAATTTGAGAATGTGAATTCAATCGACGAGAGACCCAATAGTCAAACACGCCGCGAAGCACGTGGTAGAAATTTAATAGCGATTTGCAAAGTTTCAATTTTTACCAGGGCGATAACTCGAATTATGGGAAAACTTTGGTCGTGTAAAGAGGAGAAAACGATCGCGATCCCGCATGCTTTGTTCTACTGAAAAAATGGTGTCAGGCTATCGTCGTCCCTATTCCCTTCCGCGTGTATCTCAAACATCCAATCACTGTACCGTTTATCCTTAAATATAGCTCGTGTTAACCAGACGGAAGAGAGGGATATAGGGGTAGTGACGATTCTCCGCAACTACCACATCGAGGCAACCGCACGGTTCGCCACCTCGCCAGTGTCGACCACTCAGTCCTATATCATCGGATGGCGTTACATACCATCCGTGCTATGACCATCGAAAATATAATATGAACGCCTATATATTATACCAGAGGGAGGTTTTGTCGACGCTGTCGCCACCCTCAACCAAACTATAAACCTCTTTCTCTTTCACTAACCCTCTATTTATCAAAGAACCACGCGCATGAAAAATTTCTAACAATCCTCAGCTCTGCAATTTCATCACGAATACATAAAAAAATTTAAAAAAAAAATTCATTTCACACGATTCCATTAATTGTCTGCTAGCTTGACATCAAACAAGCAAACAGCTGGAGAAGGTCCGGAACGTTTTGACGATTTTCCATTTTCACGATTTATCCTCTAAAAGAATGAACTTTATAAAAAAACTCATTTTCGATGCATTCCAACGATGCAAACTTCATTATAACATGGATCGGGCTTTTTGGGTTAATTAAAAAAACCATTAATCAACCCTCTGTTAATTGGCGATATCAAGTGCGGACGAGTGGTTATTTTTTAAAATGTTTTTTTGCTCTCACTCGCTTCTGGCTCGCCCATCATTATTCACGTATTCACATGTCGGCGGAACAACAAACGACCCGAATCTCAGTTATGAGCTCGGGGGTATTTTTTTTTCACCCTGTTAGAATCACTCGCGTGGATTCAAACATTCGTCGCCGGTGTTGCTCATGGAGTCTCGGGTCTCATTTTCCTCTTCCTTTCTTTGTGATTTTAAGCGGAAAAAGATACATAAAGTACTCAGGTGCATGTGTGGGTCTGTGTGTGTGTCCTGGTGGATGAGCGGTCGAGAAACTTTACGCTTCCAGGGTGGTGTATTAACTCTGCCGTAGTCTATATCTACTGTACTGACGGCGGTAGAAGGGCTCTTTGCTTTGCCACACGAGCGGCTGCTTCTCGTCGTTGATGAAACTTTCTTCGGTCGAGTTAACTTTTGGCATTCTCAAACGATGCTCCTCTTCATTCTTTACTCCTTCTCCAAAGTAACACGATATTTCGCGTGATGAGAAAATTCTTGAAATTTAAACAATCTTGAAATGATTTTACTCGGAAATACACTCCGTGAACCGTCAATGTAAGAAAATATTCTGGCCCAGAATTTTGAAAAAATCAATTTTTTTGCATTTTATTAAAGTTTAGACCTTTAAGAATATATCCTTGAAAGGAAATTTTATAAATCCAATAATTTAAGGAGTTATAGCTATTTTAGTGATACAGTGCCCATCACGTTGGAGCGTAACTTTAAGGGGGTATTCTGGGCTAGAATTTTGAAAAAATCAATTTTTTCATATTCTTAAAGTTTAGACCTTTAAGAATATATGCTCGAAAGGAAATTTTTAAATTCCAATAATTTACGAAGTTATGTAGCTATTTTAGTGATACAGTGCCCATCTCGTTGGAGCGTAACTTTGAGGGGGTATTCTGGGCTAGAATTTAGAATATATCCTTGAAAGAAAATTTTTTAATCCCAATAATTTACGGAGTTATAACTATTTTAGTGACGCAGTAACTACGACCGACGTAATGTTGGAGCAAATCGGGCTTTTTTCTCAAAACTATTTTTCTCAGCACAGTTGGCATGATATTCCGAGTTCTACTCAACTGATTTACTGCAAATTTTTTACTAATCTTCAATGTATAATTCTCTATCGCCCATACCACTTTCGTATCAAAATTATTTGTTTACTATTGTAAAAAAATTAAAAACTATGAAAAAGGATCGAAAAACGTCTTTTTTGTTCAGACAGCTGCTACTTTGCGATTTTTTTTCGTTTTCTCTGAGGTAGGGGCTGTAACGATATTCCTACTAATTGAGAACCATTTTTTAAATTTTGTATGAGATGACTAGAAAAGTTGCAATCGTGTCAGCCAGCACACCCTTTTTTTTAGTCCCAACTTAACCAGCTTATAAGTTATTCAATTTTTTTTCCTCGAATTTTTTTTTATTTATTGTCAAAATATTAATAAATATGTTGTAAAAAAAAATGGTAAAAATATTTGTTGTTTTGTTTTATCGAGCTCAATAAAACGCTCAAAATCTATGTCTCTAGACCAAAATACCGCCTTAAATCTATCGGATAAGAACTAAATATGACCAGAATGGGATATGTTTTTTCTTCAAGAGCAATTCGTGTGAGTAATTCGAATTCCCATTGAGATACAAATGCCGATAGATGTTTTCATGGGTATAAAAAAAAAGAGTTCAAATGTCGTACTTTCGTATGAGGAACTACTCAATCTCGTCTCATGTCGGTGGGATCATTAACTCTTAGGGATCATTATGCTTTTCGGATAGTCACAGCGAATATCAATGAACATAAGTGACTTAAAAAAATACAGCATAAATTTAGTTCACGAAAAGAAAAGCTTCAGAGCCGTTTAAACCATAATCAATGCATTTCTCATCATCGATAATGACTTTGAGAGCTCGTGGTTTTTCCTCGTATATATTAAGTTATTCGAGTGCCGCAACTATTTTTTTTTCAGTCTCCTGATTGCCTTATATGACGTCGACATGAGCTATAGTTATTGGAAAATCCATACATATACACATATAGAAGATATCCCATGTCGACTCGACCAACGTTTGACCCTTTGTCCTCACGAATTTCGTTTATGATTTTTTCTACAATTGTACTGCAGCCAATTGGAATACTGCAAATGATATTTTGATCTTTCTCCTGAGCTTTTTCTCATAAGACGCGGAAAAGCCCAAATACAGGTATCTAAATAAATTCTCATATAAAAGCTCATGAAAATTTATGTACGGTAAAAAAATGTGCCTGCACAGTTTCGTTAATTGGTTCAAATTTTTTATTGTGAGCTTTTTCGTTTGGTCAAAGATAATTTTTATTATAGCAGCCGATACAAAGAATCTAAAAAAAATGTTAAGTGTTTATTATCTGCAATACAATGTTCGGAAAAAATATGTACTTGAAGTTGTGAATTAAAGTTTTTAAAATACCGTAACGAAAAATTTAAAAACACCGCCAATACTTGATTAATTGTTTTTAAAGCTTTTTGCATTACTCGAAACAATTATTTATCAAGTGTTGGCAGGGTCCTGTAATTTTTTTGTTGAAAATTGAAAATTTATCAACTTTTCGCTCAGCTGAACGTTCGGCGCTTCGAGTAAATGAAAAATCGTGAATTAAATTCCAGAGAATGAGAGTCGGACGTCGACTGAGTTAACATGGAATACCCCATATATGAGCATGTATATATGTAGGTGGCAAAAAGGAATTGAGGAGCTTGCTTATATCATTGTATCTCACACCGGTTGATTGTACCAGCCACTGTTGCACACATGCACATAGATATATAGTACATATATACATTAGGGTGGGTCAAATAAAATTACTAATTTTTTTTTCCTCCATATAATGAAAAATGTATTGTTCGGCATCTCAAAAAAAACCCTCTGCAAGTATTAGCCCTTCATATTTAAATTAAGAGGTCCCTCATCGCAAATTTTTATTTCCCATTTAAATAACATAGGAAACTTTTTTTCACTTTGGAATTTTATTAGACTTTAACCCTTGAGGTTAGGAGTTTTTTTAGCAAATTTTTGTAGAACATTTGATGCTCTACAAAAAAGCTCTCTTGTGTCTAATCGATGAAACTAACCGTTTAAAAAATAATCAGTGATTATTAGCTCTGGATTCTACTAACTTCGTTTTGAACGGTTAGTTTTATCGATTAAACACAAGAGAGCTTTTTTTGTAAAGTATCAAATGTTCTACAAAAATGTGCTGAAAAAAACTCTCCTATAATATCAACGGTTAAAGTCTAATAAAATTCCAAAGTCAAAAAAAATGTTCCTGTGTTATTTAAATGGGAAATAAAAATTTGCGATGAGGGACCTCTTAATTTAAATGTGAAGGGCTAATACTTCACGAGGGTTTTTTTGAGATGCCAAACAATACGTTTTTCATTATATCGAGGAAAAAAAATTAGTCATCTTATTTGACCCACCCTAAGGTACACATATATATATATATACATAAATGTGCTGGCATGTACACAGATAAAATGAAAGGACAAGCTCGCTGGAAAACGTGTATTAGTTATACATAGACGTGGAGTAAACACGTAAATATATATAGATATATATGTAGATCCAGAGTTGCATGCAGATACTCGTAGAAACGAGTAAACAGCCGCAAGGTGCTTTTCTCTCATTTTGCCAGCGTACGTATATGATTATTGTGTTTGTTATAGAAACTTTCGTCTCTCTTCATCTCACTGTCTTTCTCTTTCACTGAGGCCCAAAGGACTGCAGTTGGTAATAGAATTTGACGAACTAGTTTGGAATATTTAAAGGCCCCTAGACTTGCGTTTTCGCGAGAGCAATTGCGTTGTTAAACATAATTCAAACAAGAGATCGTCAAGAAAATTGACAAAATGTAAACCGGTTGATGGAGCTTTTGTTCGCAACGACATAGCAATTTGTTAAATTGCAGAATAATTCTTTTATTTTTTATCGTTCGTGAATTTAAGGGAGTATTCTGGTCTAGAATTTTGAGAAAATCAATTTTTTTGTGCATATTTTCAAAGTGCAAACCTTTTAGAATATATGCTCGAAAGGAAATTTTTTAATTTCAATTATTTACTGAGTCATAGCTATTTTAGTGACGCAGCAAATTGGACTGAGACGTTTTTTCTCAAAACTAATTTTCTCAATACAGCTGAAATGATATTTCAAGTTCTACTAAACCAATTTACTTCAAATTTTTTACCAATCTTCAATGTATAATTCTCTATCGCCCCTGACTCTTTTATATCGAATTTTTTTTTACTATTATAAAAAAATTAATAACTAGGTAAAGAAGAGTCGAAAAACGCATTTTTTTGTTCAGACAGACGCCATTTTGCGAAAAAAAAATTTTCCGTTTTCTCTGCGGTAGGGGATATAACAACATTCTTCTTAATTAAGAATAGTTTTTAAAATTTTGTATCGAATGACTAAAAAAGTTGAAATCGTGTCAGCCAGCACACCTCTTTTTTTAGCCCAACTTTACCAGCTTATAACTTTTTTAATTTTCATTTTTTTCCTCGAACATTTTTTTGTTTATTGTCAAAATATTAATAAATTCGTTGTAAAAAAAGAATGGTAAAAATATTTATTGTTTTTATTTTATCGAGATCGGCGAAACGCTTAAAATGTATCTTTAGACCAGAATACCGCCTTAAACGTAATTTAAAAAAGATCTTAAACAAGATTTAACAAGATCGTCAAGAAAATTGACAAAGTATTTACGCCAATTTGTCCCGACATGCAAAAATATAAATTCGTAATAAAATTGTTAAATTTGAAGCTATAAATCTATCTTCATCATTTAAAAAAATTAATCTAGAAATGACCACGTAATTAAAATTCCAGAGGATAATAAAATAATAATATTTAATAAAGGGATATTATAAATAAGAATCAAATAAAAGTAGAATGAAATGAATGTAAGTAGAATAAAATTAAATTTTTGGGGGGCCATATTATTCCAATTTCAATATTAGGGGCTAAAGAGATATGAAAAAAAGCTCAAATTTTAATTTATCTAAACAATTGATGAAGTTTTTGTTGAGAACGAAATAACAATTTGTTAAATTGTCAAATTATTTTTCAATATTCCATCGTTCGTGAATTTAATAGAATACAAATGGAAAATTGTGTTGAAGGAATAATCGGAGTAGAGAGGAGAAAAAAAAATAGAAAACGCTTTTTTTGGGATCGAAATAAATCGCGTCATCAAGGGTTACGGTACATTGAGGGCTTTCGACCGTATAGAGATGCTCACACCTGCCTTTCCGATCAAACTTTATCACCGATCCGCCAGGGTTGGGGTTGGAATCGCTCCCGCCTCCACAGGGGACTAATTACTTTCGCGTAGTTCACGGTCTCTCTTCGATCGTGTTCGCGTATACCGAACATACCGAGAGAGGAAATTGGAACTTGGGGCTCTCGGAGAAAATACCGGACTCTGCATTGGGAGAGAGGGGCAAAAAGGCCATGCTAAAGAGATAGAGCTGCTAAAACGCTAACAATAAAACAACTCATTGCTCATTGGTATCCAAAAACGAAATTTCTAATGTACTTCCAGTTTCGAACGTTCAAATAAACGTAAAATCAGAAAAAGTATTCATGTACCGAAAAATTAGAAGAGCTTTCAAGTATTTGCTAAATAGTAATTTCAAAAATTTGAGGATATTTCAAGAATTATTTTCAAAGTACTAACAAATCGCAAATTGTTCTGTAAAAGAATAAATTTGTCGATTATTCGTTCATCTGAACGTTCGGAACTTCAAATCCATAATTTCTATCAGTTTTTCAAGCCTTTAAAATCGTTGGTTTATTCGCATTTTTGTCAAAATTGAATTTGATCATTGAAATGGCTATAATTGTTTTTTTGCAAATAAAATTTCGGCTTCGATTTGCGCTCATTCTCTTCGAAGCCCCGCTCGATTCATCCAATTCGGATCGTTTTTCAATTTTCCACGGATTTTTAAAGTTCGACGATCGACTATTCAAAATTTTCGAAAACTTAATGGTTTTTAATTATTAATAAATAGATTTCCCGACGGTTTGGAACACGTTAAATGTATTACCCTACAATAATTGGGAAAGCAAATAAAAAAGCAGAAGTGATTGTAAAATTATCGTGGTTAGATAAAACAGTCGCTTACCACCGGCCGGTAATGAAGTTTCCGTTGCACCGTCTTTCTTGTACTATTCGCATGTGTATTTGAAATCGGAGAATGATTCTGCGTCCGTATATCACTTTTGTCATTAAAGAACCTGCACAAAAATTTACCGCGCCCCAAATCTCACGTTCCACCGGTGCGAAAGCACACTACTTTATCCACGCGATGCCCACGAGAAGCGAATCACATTTGAAAGACAATATCCCAAATTTCTCGCTCGCTCGGCGAGTTTGGCAATATTCGGTTGCACAGGAACAAGATTTACAAGTTTTTCACGAAAACAGTAAGAATTTCGGTCTACGAACGACTAAAATGAGCGGGAATTTCTCATAAATGTACGTAGACTCTTACCGGCGTTTTACGACGCTTGCGCCAACTCGCGGCGTTTGCCGGAAACGCAAAACTTTGCGCCCGATCGAACGCCTTAAAATTTTTCAAAAAGAAAATCTATTCAATCATTTCTACATATAAGTGATCTTGATGCTCTTTAATGAAATAATTATCAATATCTATCATTGTTGGATTGATCATTAAATAATGCTTTTCAATGTTATTCGTTAGTCACAGAAATGAACACGATAAAATATCGAATGAGGTTAGAATGGGGATGAATATTTAAATCATTATTACGTCTCGCGTCTTATACATTGATTAGGAAATATGTCTCAGTTATTAAAGTTAAAACAATGTATTATTATTTGTATTAAAGATTTTTATTTTTACCGACAAGCGTCCCGACGATTCCCGTGCTCTCGAAGTGCGACCACTCGTTCCAAACGCCGCTGGCGTTGTGCTTCTCTTCTTCTCACTGCGTCAGCTGAGCGGGAGAAAACGTTCTACAATAAGGCGCATGCGCAGATGCGCTATAGACAATAGACGCAAGGAGTCGTCGTCGTGCGTCGTCGGCAAAGTCTGTAAACAATCGCGACAAACCGGATATTTCAGTCGACTACGTACTCATAATTATGTCATATATACTATAATACAACTGTAAACTCTGTATTTGTTTTCAAGCCGTGGGTGTATTTTGAGTGTATCTCGTGTAATTCACTAATGATGTCACTGTCCAGTCTGTTCGTGTGACAAAGATTTTCACGATGCCCGTCGGTAAAAAAGTATTTTGTACATTATTTATTAAGTTGTTATTCGTCGCATGCCGGGCGGAACGTGATTACTTTGCCGAAGAATCGTCCACAGTCGAGTAAGTCACGATTTTTTTTTTTTTTCAATACATAACCTCACTTCACGCCACGAAATAACGAAGAAATAATTTATAATTTTTGTCGCAGATCGGACGGGGAATATCTTGATCCTCATTCATTTTACTACGACAAGCACACGCAGAAGGAAGTGCTGCCCATCGATGATCATCAAATGTAAGCAAATTTTGTTAACTTTGTTCGAATCTATCGTTTGTGGCGAATGAATGTTTCGCAGAGATGTCTGCAATTGCGGTGAATTTTTCTTCCAGTGGCAAATTTATCGGACGCGATGACAGCAATGGTCAATGCGATGATTTCTGTAACAAACAGTTATACTTGTGCAGAATTTCGTTACGCAACAGACCCACCAACACCGATATCGCCGATGAAATACTTTCCAGAAGATTCGTCAATATGCTCCTTTCGAGAACGAAATTCAAGGTTATTCATGTTCACTTAATGTCGATTTATATTTCTTCAATTCCACGTATTTTGTATATTCATCGACCAACTTATTTCTCAGTGAGAATTATTGTCTCCTTGTGGGAATTTTTTTTCTTGAAATGAGCTTTCATGCCAAAAAATATTATAACTTTGATAATCAGCGGTAATGATAAACTTTTTATGCAGCAAGAGGGATCACTGTTCACCGGCTTTGTCGAGCTTGAAGCTACGGATTCTGAGTTACGAGCGCTGAAAAACTTTGGACAAGGAAAATTGGGTCTCAGAGAGGTGGACGCGGTACTAAACAAAGTCATGAAAACGCCAGAGTACGATCGTTTTTTTCAATCAGCTATATGGATTCACGATTTTTCCTTGTGGATTTGGTCGTCGATTCGTTATTCCGGGAGATTTCTGATAGATTATGTAAGCACAAAGATGTATTTTTTTTTTCCAATGTTTTTTGTAAAAATATTCATAATATTGAAAATAATTTAAATCGCTATTGCAGAAAGAAATCGTCGCGTCGATTATTCTTACTCTGTACATTATACGCTCGTTACGGAAAATGCGATACAACTCTTGGATGATTTTGTCTTTCGGCACGGTGATAATATTGATCATGAGCTTCTTCATTACTTGGTGGAAACTCATACAAGTGAGCATTGCTAATTTTTTTTAAATTCATGATTGAAAAACTTTTAAAAATTCCTGTCTCATTGAATTTTTTTATTGATCACGGAAAATTAAAAACTTCAAATATGTGAAAAAAATCTAAGATTCTCCAGAATTTGAACAGTGAACTTTTCAATTTTCCATATCCACCGATTTATCTTATTGAGGATAAGAATTAAAGAGTAAAATTAAAATATCATCGGCGGTTGTATTTTAATATTTTTTCTCATTCCGAAGGAAGCTGAAATCAAACACATGTCGATGCAGATGCAAAACTTGAAAATGCCAGTTCATTGTCAACCCGAACGAATGATGTGGTGGGATAAATTAACAACACTTTTTGCCTGTAAGTATCGATCGACATTCGAAATTTAGATATTGATTTTTTAAGTACAGTTAAATTTGCTTCATACGCACAGAATAAATTCAGTAATGATTTTATTTGAAATTTGAAAATTGTAGGTATTCGGAGAAATCAGTGATCGCGACTGATTAATTCCGGTAATCGTCAAAGAAACAAATACTTTTCTGTAAAATAACAAATCTTTTGCAGCCAACGCCGATTGTGAGAGATACTACGAGGCTGTAATGAAAACTCCGTTTCTTCAAGTTACACCAGCTCAGGCATTGTCACATATGCTTTCTCATGCTCTTTTCGAACCCATAGCGGTCAGCGGCAAAACAATTGCGAATTTCTTAAATCACATCACTGGTAAGATATCATATTGATTTGTCATAAAAGGAAAACTTTGTTTTCGTGAAATATATTTGACTTGTTTTTCAGGTCAACATTTTTAAAATGTTCCAAAATTTTGTTAAATCAGATTTAGAACAAACGATATTCAATAATTATGATGCTGATTGTATCGTTGTAATGCAACTGCAATTATTTATCTATTAATTAAATTAATTTTTCTTAAGAATTTTCGAAGCGAAAATTAGTTGAAATTTTTTTTTTGCCTAGTGTGGCTCGCCCTCTGGTGAGGGCCTGTACCAAATTAAAATTAGTTTAAATGCATTTGAAGGTCTTTATTAAGGTTTTGAAACTATAAATGCACAAGCCAAACGTAACCTCACCAGAGATGTCAGCCCTCGTTACTTTTGAAAACGCGCTCTTTCTTTATTTTCTCTATTACTTGCTAATAACCAATTATTTTATTAAAATAAGCCACAGTTTTTGTAACTGCATATGTTAACTTTTCACTTCATATCGTAAATTACTATGTTTTAACTGCGTAGCTGAAAAAAAATATAATCAAGAAATTTAACGAAACAAGTAACTCAGAAAATAGCGGAGCGTTACTTTTCCTCGTTGCATTTCTTGTTTGTTTATTTTTTCAGCAATGCAGTAAAAAACATAGTAATTTACGATATGAAGTGAAGAGTTAACATATGCAGTTGCAAATACTGTGGCTTATTTTAGTAAAATAATTGGTTATTAACAAGTAATAGAGAGAATAAAAAAAAGAGCCCGTTTTCATAAGTAACGAGGGCTGACATCTCTGAACCGCACTAAAAATTAATTGAAAAAACTTATTTTCGTTGCATTGCAACGATGCAAACTTCAACATCGTCAATAATTTTCAAATAATGTTCGTAAACGCTGTATCTTCCGTAAGTTTACAACTATCGCGCCGAATTTTTTTTTTTTTTGCGCGAATAAAATAAATCAACAAGGAGAATTGGTATTGAATTTCAGAAGAATCGTTTGTGGGGTTCGGAATGGATAAGATTTTCCAACATTCGAAAATTGATTGAACTAAAAACGTGCAAATTAGCAATTTGCATGATTTTTTAAAAATAATATCTCAAAAACTCTGATCATTTGCAAAAAATTTCAAAGATATTGAAATTTATGCACCCGCGCCCTATGTTGTGTTCTTGCTATTTACACCTGCCTTCTTTACAGCGGATATGTCATGGTTGATGGCAGCTCTCGTGCGGATAGTAATCTGCGTGTCATTCTTACCCCTCATGATATGCTGTTTTGTACTCGCGGTTGGTGGCTCACTGAATATCGGCGGTTTCGGTCCACTGTCATTTCTGTCGCTCAAAGGACCATCTCGTCCATCAGCGCGGCGCAATGAAAGTATCGAGAGTAAGCTCGAACGAAGGCCGATCGAAGTTATGTTGAATGTAAAAACAATTGTCTCAACATGGTTGATAAGTAATCTTTGTGTCTGGTGAAGACAAAATAATTAATACTTTTTTCGATTATGTTTTTTGCCAGATAAATGTACAGTCGCAAGGCGCAGGAGTGATCGCAGCTACGCCCACCGTAGAATCCAACCAAGCGGCTTTGACGGATAAAGCCGAGAACGAGAAAAGGAAGAACGAAAGGAAGACGAAGAAAAAAGCGATCGAGAGTAGACCGAAGAAAATGGAGAATGGAGCTCAAGGGTCAACTGAAGTAATTAAAGAAAATGGCAGTGGGGATTACAAAGTTACGAATACGTCGAAGCTTGACGATGATACGTCGGAACTTGAAGACGAATCGTCCACCGATAACGAAGGGATAATTATCAAACATCGCGTAAAAGAAAATAACGATCAGTCAAAATAATTCATTTAACTTATAATTGTTTCATATTTCAATCGTCTCGAATTATTCAATCGAGAAAGCGTATCTCGTATCATAATCTCGTATAATTTATTGTTCGGTATAAGGAAATGCGTATTAAAAAAAAAGAATGCTTCGTTTTTTACCAATCGGAAGAATAAATTTTATTCAAATAATTTAATTACTTTTCGGAATATTTTCTTCGGTTATGTTAAATATCTTTGGCGCATTTTTTCTCAAAACTTGCCTTTTGTTTTGCAAAATTTATTTTTATTTCCAAAGACTTCAATGTTCGAAAATATGAAGCAACGAAAGAGTTTGAATTACGATGTTTCTCGTGAAAATCTTGAAGATCAAGAAAGACATTTCATCGAGTGGGGGGTGGATCTTTTTTTTTAATTCATCGTTACCGCTGCACGGGATATCGAACCCGCGTCAAAGCAGCCATTGTGCGTGATTTTGGGGATCGTCAGTCTCATGAATAACGAAGAACCACAATATTTTGTACGATTTCACTGCACCGGAACAAAGTTTCCCCGGGGATCGCTCCACGGCTTTTATGTTCTTCAGTGCATGAAAGTAAAAATCTTTCATACAGATGGTACAATCTAAAGTGAAAGTATCGAAATTATATTCACGCGGTAATGCGCATACGCGAATGAATGTTTGGGTAGAATATCAAACATTCTCGAGGGGAGAGAACAAAAAATTATAGGAGCACTGAACATTTTTGATACAAAATATTTGAAGGATCTATTTATTGGCCATTTAATCAACTATTTTTCTATCTCGTTTTTTTACAATTCGTCGCAACCTTGGCAATAAAATTTTCATAATTACTGTTTTCAAAACCTCTTGAAACAAAGAAAAGGCCGTGAAAAAAAAGATATATATTTAGCAAATAATAGAGAAAAAAAATGATTACACATAGCGAGATTCGTTTAGACATTGATATTAACAATATTAACTAATTTAACGAACGGCATTTTAAAGGGGTAGAATTCGGCTTCATTTATTGTTTTTTAAATTATTTTTACAATTTGTTTTTAGATTTGGACTCTATTTTGAAAACAACTATTTTTCGCCTTTTTCCCCCTCTCTTCAGGCGCACCCATCTTCCAGAGGAAACTTTTTAAATACATTTTTACGATTGGATTCATAAAGGGGAAAGCTTGAACTTCAATTACCTTTTTTTTAACTTTGAGCGATTTTTTTTTCAAAGTTATTCTGTTTTTTGTGAAAATAGAGGAAATTTGAAAAACCCCGTATAACACAAAAACGAAGGGGATTCATGAAAAACTTCAAGATAGCAAAAAGTTGCGTCTGTTTTCGTTAAGTTCAGTGGCATTTTTTTAGATTTTTTATTCCAAAATTTCAAGAGGGAAAAATACTTTATTTTTGGGATTTGGGGATTATTGGGATTTTTTTCAAATTTTTTTTCCAAATTTTTTTTGTCAGAATAAACAAGAGAAAATTTTTTTTGAAAAAAAGCTGAACAAATTCCTCTGAACTCAACGAAAACAAACGCAACTTTTCGCTATCCTGAAGTTTTTCATGAATCCTCTTTGTTTGCGGGTAATACGGAATTTTTCAAATTTCCTCTTTAAAAAAAACAGAATAACTTTGGCAAAAAAATCGCTTAAAATTAAAAAAAAAGGAAAATGAAGCTTAAACTTTCCCCTTTATAAATCCAATCGTAATAATGTATTTAAAAAAAAAATCCTCTAGATGATGGGTGCACCTGAAGAGGGGGGGGGAGGGGGAGGCGAAAAACAGTTGTTTTCAAAATAGAGTCCAAATCTAAAAACAAATTGTAAAAATAATTTACAACAGGGAAAAAAACAGGAAATGAAGCCAAATTTTTCCCCTTTAAAATGCCATTTGTTAAATTAGTTTACGTTGACTTCCGGCGAAATGGCATAAAAGAACGTTCCAGACCTTTTTTGAAGTTTTGTCCGGAAACTTTACGCCGGCAGCGTATATTTTTTTAAATTAGTAATTTTTTTTTCTATTTTAGCATAAAAATTTGAGCTCGCCAGCTGCAAATTCACGAAAATTAGAGCACCCACAAAATCTCGAATAAAAAAATCGATTTAAGATTTTCAACGTCGGATCAGTTGCGCGCTTGACAGACATTACACGCTGAAAATGAGGTTCTAAGTATCAGGTACATCGGTGATCGGAACATTTCCTTTGCCAAGCCCGAATGGCTCGTACATTTGAGAAATCAGCGCAAGGATAACGGGAGCCATCGGGAGCCACGTATACATAAATCCTTGATGCTTTGTGCACAGCCCTTCATCACGGAAGCCACAGCGTGGCTTTGGTTCATTCAGCTCTAAGACTTGTTTGTGTAAACTTACGCACACACATGCGAATGCATGAAGCATATCCAAAGAAAGAGAGAAACTCAAAGAGAGTAAGAGAGAGAGAGAGAGAGAGAGAGAGAGAGAGAGAGAGAGAGACGGTGAAGGAGAGTTTGGAGGTAACTTGGAGGAAACCCTCTACGCAATCTCGCTTCATAGACGCCCCAACGAGCACCTTGATCCTGGCTATCGAAATAATGAAAACCCATGTAATATCGGAGTTGGTTAATCTCGCACGGTTGCACCTGAAATGGCTCCCGTGTGTCTAGTCAAAGAGAATTTCGAGGGAGAGAGTGGGATAAAAAGTGAGAGAAGGTCTCGTAGATCCTGGCAAACTCATACTCGGTGCACCCGGCGAAAATGCACACACGATCTTCACCTTCCTCGTTCTTGCTCGTTGGACCAAGTAAACGCACCTGACAAAATCCACAAACATTGTGTGCGAGAGAGTTGGATGAAGAGGATTTTTAGCGGCACCATCTGCGCCTTCGCCATTGATGCTTTTTTTACGGTTCATTCCACGTACGATCATTGAAGAAAGTCAAACTACCGGAAATCTGAGGTCCCGGAGCTAAATTTTTCCTCCCAAGATGAATGTCTGCGTATTGCGGGCGAGAAAAAACTTTAGCTTGCTCATACAAGAGGCAGATGAAAAGCCACGTGTCTTATACCGAGTTCTGTCATTCTCGAGGACACTTCGCGGTGTCATCACGTGCCCAGTTTGAATGAAGCTCGTAAAAATGTTTTGGAAAATAATGGATTTGTTTGTAGGCATTTTTTAATTTTCTTTTTTTCTTCGTAGACACACCTTTTTTCTTTGAAAAATACTTTTTTTTTGTGATTTTCATCCCAGTAGGATCAAAATATTGCCGAACGTTCGCTAGTCTAGCCTAAAAAAAAATATGTGGAGAAAGTATATGTGTAATATAAGAGATTTGTTGTATGTATGGGGCATTCCATACCGATTCGACCTGGATTTGACCCTTCACCTCTCCGATTTTGTCCACAATTTTTTATGGTTTCCTGGTACCTCTAAAAAGCACTCAGGATTTTTTACACATTTTTTGGAGCGATTTGACTTAATTATAATTTTATAAACAGATTACTGTCAGCCAAAATTTAAAAATGTGAACAAATTTACAAAAATCCCGTTTTTTATATGAAAAATTTCAAGCCAAAGTGGGGAGGGGTTTCCTTCTATTTATAACAAGCTTTTTCGATTTTTTTTCGTTTTAAATAGAAGGAGAAACCTGAATTGAAAGGGCCGTTATCCAAACATTTTTGTGTGAAATGAAGATGCCTTACAAAAATGTTTGGATTAGGGCCCACTCAATTCAGGTTTCTCTTTCTATTCAAAAAAAAAATGTTCGAGAAAGCTTGTTATAAACAGAAGGAAATCCTTAACCACTTTGGCTGAACGCTTAAAATTTATCATATAAAAAACGGGATTTTTTCAGATTTTTAAATCTGGACTAGCAGTAATTTGTTTATGAAAGTATAGTCAAGTAAAATCGCTCTGAAAAAATCTGAAAAAAATCTTGAGTGCTTTTAAGAGGTACTACAAAACCATAAAAAAATGTGAACATAATGGAGAGGTGAAGGATCAGACCCAGATCGAATTGGTGTGGAATGCCCCATATGCTTCGTATACGAGAATTTAAGAAATCAATAAGAAAATAATTAAATCTTTAACGATCAATTTTCTTTTACATTTCAATGTTTTTGACACTGAAATTCTCGTGAAAAAACGTTTTTTCAATTGCATTGGTCAAAATTTAAGGGGATATTTAAAAAAACATTTAGACCAAAAATAATCGATGGATCTTTGATTGTAATCATGTAAACGAAGTTGTCGGTAGATCTTGATCCTAACGATGACAAATTCATCTAACGTATGAAAAAAATTTATTTTCGTTATACTTGGATCAATTTTTTATACTAGCTTTTCTCTCTATCTATCTCGATTCTTATCGTGTACGATGAATACGTTTTCACGCGGAGTATCTAAATTCCTATGTTCGACGAAAATATATACATTTCTTTTTTTTTTTATTCAACCTGCCGCAAACTCCATGGGAATGAGAATGTGAGAGTAGGCTAACGGCAAAGAACTCGAAGAGAAGATAAGATATACATTATAATGTTATATCTCCATCGAAAGACCAAAAATGCGTTTTCGGGGTTCCGGTACTCTCGGGTCTTAATTACCGGCGAAGGATCGTCGAATTTTAAATACGACATGCCTTATCGCTCTCGTATTATCGCATTTTTTTTCTCGCTACGTTACTAATGCCCCAATAACGGATTCCTCGGAAGTGTGACATTGAATTATACGCTTTTTTACCGGGGAAAAAGTCTCTTATGGAAGGTTTGATCAAAGTGAGAAAAAAATTAGGAGAGAAAGTCCAATAGTGTCAATATACATATATGTATATGTGCAAGCTACAGCTGTTTATAAAGACATATCAACCTGTCTTTCCTGCTGTTCCGGGCCTACAATTATTTTCCAATGCCGTTACGATCGTCCATAATGATACGAATCTGTCGTGACCGTTTTTTTGTTTTATTTTTTCGAATAGATTTTTATTTTCAATGTCACACGAGCGGTAGGTGCCAATTGAAATTACACGAAGAAGGAGAATTAATGGAATTTTAGTTTTTACAACTCTTTCGTTCGTTATCTCGATGCGGCATCTAAATTTGTCATGGAATATTTTATTATACGTTTTTGAGCGTTCGAAGAAGAGCTTGTCGCTGTTATTACAGACGTAACTCATCGCTGTATCGTCGACTTTATTGTTTTTGTGAGTTTGGATCGTGTGAGGAATTTCCGGAGAACGAGAAAGCGCAGAGGAAGATTGAATTGTGACGATCTGCCGATAAGCGAATTTAAAACTTCATTTTTATAACTCACAATTGAGACTTTATTGATTTAATACCGGAGATCGAGCAGTCGTGAGTGAATTTTTATTATTTTACAGCAAGAATCGAGCACTCTGCGTTTAACCACAAGATTTAATTACCCTCACTGATCCATTAGCGCGAAATGCGCAAATCCCTCATTTATTTTTTCATTGGTCGATAAGTCTTTTTGACGAGGAAGGTCGTACATCAATTTTGGTAAAATAATTATGGCAAAAATGTGGGAAACTGATCTTTCGAGAAAGAACATAAAATAGAAATGCCTCAATAAATGCAGAGCTGGGTAGTACTTGAAGTACGTACTTGAAGTAATCAAAAAGTACTTTAAGTATTGTACTTAAATTTTCAAGTACTCAAAAAGTACTTTAAGTATTGTACTTAAATTTTCAAGTACTTGGCCCATACTTCAAGTATTGTACTTGAAAATTCAAATACTTCTCTGTACTTCGAGTACTCTTTCAAGTACAAGTATCAAGTACTTTTGAATGTGTCTTCCTAGTAGTTGCACGTACAAAGCCTTTGAATATGTAATTGAAAATAATATTTCGTGACATGGACATACTGCCAATAACAGTTTTAACAATATTATATTCTTTATTTCTTCGTTTTCAAACTTGTATCGAAATAAATCGTAATTACAATCGTCAATACTATTACTCGTCAATATAATACTTCAAGTACTAACGGTACTTTGTACTTTTTACTCGAAATACTTTCCGGTACTTTGCCCATCAGCTCTGAATAAATCGATGCACATGTATCGTTAATGCTGACCGTCGAAATATTGTTGCAAAACAAAAACGCTTGTCCAGCACGTATTTTTTTTTTGCTACTGTCAATTGTCCAAATACGGACATTGTGGAGAAAAAAATGCATTGCAGCACAGAAAGAACGTGGTCACGTACTTGAGGCGAAGGAATGTCGTGCCTTATCCTTCGGGGTCAATTTTACCTCGAGGCGATCCGGCGATATTAATTATCCTGGTACTCGAGCCCGACGTTGTCGGTGGGAATCGTTAATTAATTTTTTCTTCTCTTTTCTCTCCCGACCTTTTTTCCCCTCTCATCATTCTCTCTCACTCGACGTTCTCGAGAACCGCGAAATTTTCGACTGCAACACGCTTGTAATGCGACTATTCGTTGCTATAATTCGGTACACAGTCCAGTAAGGCTCTTGTACTTGTATATAATACGAGGTACATAATGAGTCTAAAATCATTCGAGAAGAAAGAGAGTGAAGGCCTCGGGGCACAGAAATCGAGAAGAAGGCCACTTGCATGTACGTATATATGTATATAGAGTATTAGGGGAAGAAGGGGCAAAATGACCACCCTTGAAAATTAGTGTCAAGTATAAAAAATTCAAAAAATTAGGAAAACGAGGAAATCATTATTGTAATGAGCGCAAATACAGCTTGCTATCGAAAATCGTTTCTTCAACGTTGTTCCGTTTTTTCTTCAGTTTTCTAAAAAAAAAAATCTTTCAGGGTGCTCGCTTTGCCCTTGAATTTTTTTTAAGCACATATAATCGAGCAAAATTGCACTTTTAAGTTAAAAGCAACGAGTTTATACCGCGTGTGGTGTCCCAGCTGTGCTATCTTCTTATGGTGGCCATTTTGCCCCTTAATACCATATACATGTATGTACCTTGCCCGAGGATATACATCGGCGATTCTGCCATGTGGCCCACGGGGCAGCCCAGAGATTCTGGAATGGATATTCGGTTGAGGTAATTACAGCCATTAGTCTGGAGCATACATCAATTATATCGATGACACGATGACACGGCGACTGAACCTTCGGGGCGTGCGATCATCCCCTCAATATGAATCCAAAGTGCTTTATATATCTGTACGCAGATTTAGTGCAAGTGAATGTATATGCACGATGCAAAAAAATACTTATTTTGCGATTGCACTGAACGAAGCACACGTAGCAAAAAAAATGTTGTTAACAATTCAAAAATTAAGATCACGAAAACTTTTAATGGACCTCAAGATTTCTGCATCTGCATTTTTCGATTTTGGCTTTGCTTAACTTATTAACTGTAGCGGGAAGAAAAAAAACTATCAAACTTTTTTGTCCCTCGTTCAATTCTCCGATGGCCAAATTTTTCTAAAACAAACTCGCACCTGTAATTAAGGTTGTTTCGATACAATTAAAAGTTTGGCACGCTGTATGATCTTAACGGGCTTTCGGGGAACTGAAAGTTCAGGACCTTTTTTCTTTTTACCTCAATTTTATAGGGGTCGATTAAAAAAAAAAAATGTTAACTCTTGAATAATGGAGGAGAAGAAGAAGAAGAAGTAGGTTACCAATTGGGTCATACCAATATCTTAGAAGCTACCTTAATTTTTTTTATTAGCATTGTGTAAAGGCAATTTATCGTTCTCAAACCATGTTTCAATGAGAAATTCACCGCTAATTGCAAATCACGCAGTTTTGGTAAAAAAAAAATTTATTCATTTGAAAAAGCAAGAAAAATCTGGAAAAAATGTTTTTTAAATGAAAATTCATAAAAATTTTGATTTTTTACGGTAATTATCGGTAGATTCGTGTTCAGTGAGAAAAAATACATCAAAACAAAGCTAAACAAATAATTTAAAAAAAATTTCGCCCTTCATTCTGCCCTTATTCTCTTCATAATCGTTAAAGCTTCAAAATTTCGTTTGGGTCATCCGATACGGACCATTTTTCGATTTTTGGCAGATTTTTAAAGTTGGACTAACGATTTTCGCAAGTTTTTGAATTCTTTCCATTTTTTTCGGCGATTTTCAAAGTGCTCTCATTTCTACAAAAAATCGAAAGAATTTCTACAAAGAATGAACCAAACGCTATTCTCTAAGTTTAGTGCCAATCTTTGCGTACGAAAAAGGAATCGCTCCAACCAAAGTAAAGTTATGACCACTTGAAATTTCGGTATTTTGAATTTTTCGAAAATTGGGCAAAAATTGAGCCGAGGTGTTTCTGATGAAAATTCATAAAAATATTAATTTTTTGTGAAAACTATATTTTAAGATTCGTGCTTACAGGGGCAAAATATTACGTCGACTTCAGGTTCTGAAAAAAATTTAAAAAATTATATTGCATTTTGGCCAAAATCAAATCTGTTCATTAAAATGACCGTTATTTATTTTCCAGATAAGATTTCGACTTCAACTTGGGCTCATTATTTTTATAAAAATCGTGCGAATGTTGTTGGCTGCGTTTACTGGGGAAATATGTGTGAGCCCCTGTGAGCTCGGGGCTGGGAAAGGTCTAATCCGACGCGAATGAAATTTCGGGCGAAAGGAGGGATCCTGATGTTCAACGCGCTGGATATATACGGGCTGAGATGTATGTCCTGTAATAAGCTTATGCGAGAGAACGAGTCTGGTCTCGTTTTGTGCATGCTCAGATGGTATATTTTTGTATGTATGTATATTTGTATATCGTATGTACACTGTGGCGCGTGACTAACAAGACTAACGCCACCGCTCTTCGAGTGCAGAAGCCTTTGGCGTGGATGTGTGACTCCCATTGTGCGAGAGCGGTATAACGAATATCTGGGTACGTGGCCTAATCTCTGACAGGGTGCGCATCCCCCACATTCATACTCGACCGGATGCCGTCGGTTTCTCAATTTTTGTCCTCTCCATTTCAACGTCCTCTAGCTAATCGCAAAAATCATTACGATCTTTATGAAATTTCTTACACAAATGGATCATGTGTAAATTGTATTAATTTTGCAAAACAATTGTCGATTTCATGAGGTTTTTCATTTTTCGCCAAATATTTTTGGATACTTCCCTAATTTTGCAGCTAAGGAAGTCAATTTTTCCAGACAGTTTTCAGTTATGATGAATCTTTTATCTTTTTTTTCTATTGTGAAATGCCATACACATAAGCAGAACCCTATTGTTCAGGATCGCGGAAATTAGTCAAGCCCTGGGAATTAGCATCTGATCTATCTAATCTGGGACATCTCGCCTTCTCTCTTGAGGGAGACTCGAAGGACTAATTTACCCCTCGCAAGACACAAGAGATCGTATTGCATATATATATATATGTCCAGGGTGAAACTACAGAGATTTCCGATCGTTCCATACAGGCAAAAATATATTTCCCTTCAGTTCACCCCACGTTATACTCAATCCAGCGTTTTGTCATTGAATTATTTCGAGACTCTCAGTTTTATGCACGAAGGGGAATGAAATCCCGGATTAAATGCTGCAGATGGAGGAGGCGTGTCTTTTCTGGCTTTCGCGATATTTCGATCAACGTGATATACAACTGAGCTTCTGAATTCACCCCCAGCTCGTATTTATCCGCGTACAATTATTTCGTTCCGGTATCCATCGGATATCAACGTGACGTGTGTCCACCCGCGTCATTCCACCCTCTATTCTCGTGCCATTTATTTTTCCATGCACTTATATATAATATCCATCCTCGTATAGACGTTATTCATTCTCCATGATATCGATATCGACGTATACAGTTGAGCCTTCGACAATTTTAAGGTCGTTGAGTCCCAAATCGCAAATGATGAGAGAATTCTGAAAATTTGGTATGTTTTGGGATGAAGTATTTAAGAGGTTGTGTAAAAATTTCACGTCTATTAGGAAGCTTGTTATCGAACAATTAACACTAACAAATCAAATTAAATTAAATGTAGTCTTATGGAAACTGATCGTCGTGAAATTTTTACACGACCTCTTAAATACCTCATAGAAAAACATACCAAATTTTCAGAATTTTCTCGTCATTTTTCATTTTAACCCTTAAGGAGGTTGAAGTAATGATGATAGAATTCTGAAAATTTGGTAATTTTAGATGAAGTATTCAGGAGGTCGTGTAAAAATTTCATGACGATTAAGAAGCTATTTATTGAACAGTTAACATTTAAAAGTTTCATAGGGACTCAACATCCTTAAGTATAATATCCAGTTTTTTGACATTTAAAGTGTACAAAAATCTTATTTTTTTCATGTTAACATTCTTTAAGGTATTTGTCAACTGTCTCGTCATTTATAAATTAAAAAAAAATTTGACCAAATAATTATTCATTGTTTTCTTCCATTTTTTTCTAGACTTATTGACGCTACCATTTTTTTATATTTTTCAATGCAAAAATTATACAGTAGAGCAGATAAGAATTGTTTCAATTATTTAACAAAAATTAATTTATAAATTAAATGTATTGAATGTATTTTATACCTATTTGATCATTGAAAAATCTTCGATAAAATTTATTTATCCAATTCCATCCAAATGGAACTTAATCCTGAACAGTGTTAGGATAAGAATGATGAATGATAAAAATGGGATAAACTGGAGAAAGTGAAAAGATCTGTGACAAAATTTCTTTGTCTCAGAGTTCTGACTAAGTCAGCTGTTTATGGTTGTAGTTGATCGATGACACCCACGCCTCACCATTATCGTTCTCTTTTTCTACGCCCTCCCTATTGATCAAGCTGCGATTACACCAGAAGAGAGATGGCTGCGAAAATGATGCCTTCAGCAACGATGATGGTGTAGTGAAACGATATTACGAAATGAGGAGAAGTTTTGTCGGAAGATGGAGAAAAATCGAGGGTCTTCCCAGCAAGAGAGACACTGATGGAGCGAGAGATCCAGCAAAAAACGCATCAATTGACTCCCATTCACGTTCTATATGATGGAATCTAACTATCGTAAATGTCCACTAAATATATAGCTATTTTTTGTTTTATCTCACTCCGTTGCCAATCCATGATTAATTACAAGGAATTAATCTATCTAAGTAGGATAAACTTTCTTCAATTTTCTTTCCCTTCTGTTAACTTCTATCTTTTCACGGTCCGAGTGAAATTCTAGTGTTTTTACAGAAATAACCAGCACAGTCTCGCGCATTGTTAAAGATTCGAGAATGAATATTTCGTATATGTAGCGAGGCAATTAGCATTTGAGTTGAGAAATTCGCGAGCGTTTGCGCCAATCAGTTTAGCGGGTTTGAGAGGGTTGCTCTTTTTCACGCGTGCATGAGGGTTGAAATCGTCGAACGGGCTAACTTTTCTCTTCCTCGTGGGAGAAAGAGCAGGCGAAAAGGGACGAGAGGGAGAGAATGAATATGGACCAATAATCGTTAAGGATTTCCATCTGCTTTGTTCCCAGTAGCAAAAGCCAGACCGGGCAAGCTCAAATGATGGCAATAAACGTGTGGCCGTCCTTAATGCCCTCGTATTCCCCACGTTTGCACTTATACGCGGTAGATATGCCTCGGGCGTACAACTGCGGTTCCTATCTATCCACCTGCTGGAAGTCGAATTGCCTCGGTATATTCTGTGCCAAGGAAGGGAATCGTGGCGATAGAATAACGTTGGAATTTCCTCTGCGCTTTGAGTGGACGCTGGCAATGCGTTCTGTAGGATCAAACTACCTCCAAGAATGAAGATATGGAATCGAAAATTAAGAGGTACCCAGAGCGGTGAGAGCTGTCGACGAAAGTGCACACATAAACGTAATTTTCAATTTTTTGAAATATTTGCGTGAATTTGCCCCCAAGTGAAAACTCGCAATTGAGACTACTTTTACTACTTTCTTGATATTTTGGCCATCCATGAATTTTCAATTTCACTCAAAATTAACATTAAGCTCGATATTCTGTTCTAGAGCCACACATTTTCAGCGTTTTGCCGAGCTCGATAAAAAATATATATATATACACTACTGGCGAAAAGGTTACGGACAAAACTTCAAAAAAGGTCCGGAACGTTTTTTTATGCCATTTCGCTGGAAGTCAAGATAGACTAATTTAACGAGCGGCATTTTAAAGGGGAATTCGGCTTCGGATCCTGATTTTTAAAGTGTTTTTATAATTTGTTTTTAGATTTGAACTCTATTTTGAAAACAGCTGTTTTTCGCCTTTTTACTCCTCTCTTCAAGTGCACCTATCTTCTAGAGGAATTTTTTTAAATGCATTTTTACGATTGAATTCATAAAGAAGAAACTTTGAGCTTTAATTTCTTTTTTTTTTAACTTTGAGCGATTTTTTTTCCTACAGTTATTCTGTTTTTTGTGAAAAAAGAGGAAATTTAAAAAATCCCGTATAACAGGAAAACGAAGAGAATTCATGAGAAACTTTGAGATAGCAAACAGTTGCGTCTGTTTTTGGTGAGTGCAAAGGAATTTCTCAGATTTTTTTTTTCAACATTTCTTTTTCTCATTTTCTGGGTCGGAACTCAGATAATTCAATTACCATAACTCGAGAACTATGGGATTATTGATAAAATTTCAAAAGAGGAAAATATTTTATTTTACCATTTTCAACACATTGGAAATTTTTTTCATATTTTTTTCCCTGATTTGTTTTTCAGCCTCATCATCAGAAAAGAAATGTTGGAAAAAATTTTTTTAAAAAATTCCTCTGAACTCAACCAAAATAGAGACAACTTTTTGCTATCTTGAAGTTTTTCATGAATCCTTTTTATTTTCGTGTCTCACGGGATTTTCGAAATTTCCTCTTTTTTCACAAAAAACAGAATAACTTTGGAAAAAAAATCGCTCAAAGTTTTTAAAAGAAGGAAATTGAAGCTCAAACTTTTCCCTTTATGAATCCAATGGTAAAAATGCATTTAAAAAATTTCCTCTAGAAGACGGGTACACCTGAAGAGAGGGGAAAAAGGCGAAAAACAACTTTCAGCGGCTGTGCGAACAAAAACATATATTAACCGTTACAGCTTCCTCCCAGGCTTCGATTTTGTAAACATTTTTTGTGGTCGACCTTTTCATGCTCAAAATATCCTATAGCTCCGAGAAATTACACTTTTTTAAAAGGATTTCTATATTTTAGATTTTCAATGGATCGCCATGTCTGACGCTATTTTTCCGTTGATCCTTGCAACCCTTTTTTTTAGTGCGATTGCGCGAGTATTTTTTTAAACCTCCCATCTGTGATTTTCCGTACGCTTTTTGGACGGTAAAAAAAATACAACGTGTTTTCATTCGATTATTTTTTTTCCTCGTGGTGCACCTCGGTTGTGCTTTCGCTTACGCAACTGCGAACGCGAAAGAGCAAACACGAAAGCTTCGCTGACGCGGGTTGTCCGCACTTTAGGCCGCAATTACATCGCGGCCCGGTCACATTTGTGGTGTACGCGGTGCTGAAAGGACGCGTGCCTTCGTCCTGATTCCCCTGATGCCCCGACATTGCGTTATATCGCTCGCACACGATACTCCATCACTCTCGCGCATAGCCGCGTTTTGCAACCCCCAATAATGGATATACAGAGCGTGCAAGTAACGTTCCAAAGTGCCATCTATATGTATACATAAATATTAGGGTGGTCCTTATTTGGAGATTGAACGAATTCTTTATCAGACGCCCTCCAAATCGACTTCAAATAATTCAAAAACAATACCCTAATTTTTTCAGATTTTTATCTAGACTCTGACCCCTCCCGAAAAGAGGGTGGATTTCCCAATTGCAATTCGTCTGGATTGACCCGTATGATAATATAATTTTTTCCTCAAATAGTAGCACTAATGAACAGTAAAATCTTGCAGTGACAGGTTTTTTTAAAAATGATTACACTTAGAATAAAATATATCCTGAGAATATGGCCGAAACACGAGTATTTCAAATGGGAAAATCTATCCACTTTTCGGGAGGGGTTAGATCGAGTCTAGATAAAAATCTGAAAAAATTAGGGTATTGTTTTTGAATTACTTGGAATCGATTTGGGGGACGTCTGATAAAAAAATCGTCCGAGCCCTAAATAAGGACCGCCCTAATATATATATACATAAATATATATAATGCATCCCGCGTATGATTCCGGTCTTCATTTGGGGTTAAATTTACGTCCGTATGCTCACTAAGCCCCATTCGCCAATATATAAGGGCGATCATCCCTTCGCGTTAACCCTTTGTCAACGGCAATGGGTATTGCTTGAGAAGAAAATTCTGCGACCGTTTAGAATTATTCGTTATAATTTTGATTCATTAATGTAAAAAAATTCTTGAAATAATAGAACAATGTGACCACCAAAAATTGTCGAAATTAAAATTTCAAAGCTACGCGGAGGGTGGATAAAAATTAGCAGCAATCGATGATGACTTTGAGGCTTAATGATGCAAGATTCTATTTCATGATTACAATAAAAATAATTGAATGTGCAGACGTATATTTTCTCTGTGCAGAATGACTTTCTGTCAAAATTTCTCCTGTAAAGATACGTATAAAAACTGTTTTATTATACCTTATATATGCGTATATGTCGAACACAAGCGTACACAGGGAACGAATTTCTTCCTTCCCCCTGTTAACTTTATATCCCGACTCTTTCCCCCGATTTCTCGTACCGGAGGTGAAGCTCGCAATTTGCCATTCCGACGTCTGTATATTTTCCAGAAAAACGAGCGACCGGAGAAAACCAGTTCCCTCGTTCAATTTCCTTGCTGTAGCGAACCCTTTTGATACTCCCGGCATTGTCTGAAAACATAGTAAAAATACACGTACATGAATATATGTGTGTATGGGGTGTATTTCACATAAAAACAATTAGTGTCAGAATAGTGTCTTGGAAAAATTTACAAATCTTCATACACTGAAAAAACAATGTACCAGGATTTGTTAACAAATGTAAAGTTGAATATGACCAAATCAATTATTTTTCAACAGTTAATAAATGTAATTAATATTTTTTAATAGTTAATAAATTATTTTGACACGAATAAAATATTTCTTCACGACTAACAAATTTTGTAACAGTTAAGGAATATTCAAGTAAAAATCTCAATTCAATATATTTCTTTTTACTACAAATAAACTGTTTTCTCAGTGTAATTGTTTTCTTTTTCATTTCTGTGAAAAATTAGCGGAAAATTGACACTTGTCCTGTTCCCCACCATTTCTTTTCATCTTCATTTCTTTCATGAAATGACTGTTTGGAGCACAGTGATAAATTTGAAAAATTCGAAATTTATAACTGCGCTCGTCACTGAGCTTTTTTTGTTCTTTGATTTTTTTTAAGGGCCACTAGAAACATTTAAAATTTAATGTTTATTGGTCTCAGTAGAATCGTAGAAAAATTCCTTAACCAAATCCGAAATCCGAGGCTAGAAATTAGTAGAGCTGACTTGGGTACAGCTTGAGTGATTATACAGTCTCCAGGGTGAAACAATCACTCGAGTGAATATATATGTATTGTTTTTGTCTGGAAAGTCTGGGAACGGGGGGTGCGAATGGGCAAGGGAGACCCATGGAGCTTCTGGACTGTCGACTACAGGCTGACCGATCGCCATGCACACCACTTTACTCGAGAGTTTTGGCGCTCGCGAGAGCTTCTCGTACAATAATCGCGCTGAAACTTTCTCTTCGTAAGGGCGATTGCTAAAAATATATATATCTCCTCGGACAGAAATACCCTTGATTCTCGACGATGCGTGAATACAACGCCGGCGTTTATTAGCGATAGGGAAGGGGTTCCTATATCGTCTGGTCTGCTATACACGGAAGATCGATTTTTCGCGATAGGACTTTTCGAGTTTCCGAAAATAAGGACGAGGATTCGGCTTTATTCAAGCTGTTCCTCTGCAACTCCACCCTCGTTTCTTCATTCATCGCGATTCTCCCGGAATATTTTCTCCTATCTGATCAATGGAATTTTAATTTTTTCGATTTCAAGTCGGAATTGGAATAAGTTGCAAAGAATGGGCATAAAATTGTGTAAAAGTCCTCAGAATCGTAAAACCTCCCTGTAGAAAGTGTTTAATTCAATTTAATGTTCGTTTACGTCGATTGAAAGAGTCCAAAGTGATAATTTCTAGCAGTTTTTATACTGACTACAGTTTCTATTATTGAATTAATTTTCAATCAGGTAAACCTCGCTTTGGTCAAATTCAAATGGATTCATCCCAACGTTCTGGGTCACAAAATAAAATTCCGTTATCCATATGAACCTTTGTGTACTCGATGTTGTAATCACCATCAACGGATTACCATCCCTCACAAAGACCTACGGGAATTTATCGTAACGTTACATTTGGCCTCGATGGGCGATTGAAGCTTCGTCGAATTGCTGGGGCTCCGATGGTGAGCTTTGCTGTATAACACAGCGAAGGGAAGGGAGAATGTCGGCGTGATGGTTTTCCCGATGGTGGAGAGACGAGAAAGAGGGAAAAAGCCTTCCTCCCTTCCTTCCCTCCCGACCGTTATTTTCAATTAGATAATTGGAACTGCGGCAACTGCGGAGAGCTCGATGAGCTCTCCCGTAACGCGAAACTCTCTAATGGTGATACTCCTCTTCTGGCGGTGGTGCCTGTTAGCTGATGTTATCCTTTATATATAGACATATACATATACATATAACTATATAAGAGGCATTCCACGACATTCCGATCAAAATCTTGCCTTGATGATTTCGATTTTCCTCTAAATTTTTTATATCAAAAAACATTGAAAACAAATTTCCCAAATTTTTTCAGAATTTTTTGGTCATCCGTTTTTTAGATTTTTTTTTTAAAGGGACCTCTTTGTAAATTTTGAAAAAAATCACAATAATCTGATTAAATATAACAATATTTTTGGGCTTTGTTCCAAAATGAAAATTTTAATACTCTATGAGTAACATTTTTTTTTGTTGCAATTTTTTGAATTTTACTCATAGAGTATTAGAATCTCCATTTAGGAACAAAGCCCAAAATTTTAATTATATTTTATTAGATTATTCTGCATTTTTTCAGATTTTACAAATGGTCCCATTGTTAAAAAAAAAAATCTAAAGAGCGCGTGACCAAAAAATTCTGAGAAATTCTTTTTCAATATGTTTTTTTATATAAAAAATTCAGAGTAAAGTCGAAATCATCAAGGCAAGATTTTGATCGGAATGTCGTGGAATGCCTCATATATATTTACAAATCGCTCTCTATGGCGGGATACATTCACTGGTGATGAAGAGACCTCGGACACTTTGCGAGCTTTCGAACACAGCATATATATATTCATAATAAACAACGAGAAAAATAGTTCGCTTTGTTCAAATAAAGTTATTCAAAATGAATGAAATTTTATTCAAATATTGAATAATAATTATTTCAAATAATCGATCAGACTATTTATCAGGCTGATATTGAAAAAAATTATTTGAATCTAAAATAAAATCGTCAAATTCTCAAATTTATAGAATCCTAAATTTATTTGAACTTATTTGAAATAAATCTTCTTTCTGGGTATAAAAGTGGCATTCTTGATCAATTTACAGCATGAATTTCAATCGTTTTTTTGCGTCTATACATTGAGAAACAAATTCAGTTAAAACAACTTAATCCATTTAGTTAAAGAAAATTTGGTTGATTAAATATTAATTTGTTTGAAATAATAAAACTATAATTAATTCAACAGATGGATTTGGTTAACCATAAGATATGAGGGGAACGAAATTATTTGGTCAATTTCCAGATACAGTTATTCCGTTGATTTCTAGTATGTTTTAACTAAAAAAATTTAGCTGTAACAAAAAAACAATTCGTATTTTCAATCACACAATTTATTTGGTACAAAGATATTTATTTGATTGAACTGAAACTTTGCCCATTCAAGCAACGATTTAACCGATTTAACTAAAACTTCCTCTGTGTCTTTGTTGAATTACCAAAATGATCTCGGTGAACGTCCGGAAACAAATATTTGGTTGAGTCAAACAAATTTTTGCATTTTCAACAAACATTTTTTCTCAGTGTAATTGTCAGTCCAATGACCAAAGACAATGCGTTGATTACACAAAATACTGACGTAGGATTTCCTGCGTTAATGCCGATACTAAGTCGAAATTATTCGTTGCAAAATTGTTCATCGGGGCGCGAAGATCGTGACTAATGAGAAAATCGGTCGCATATACGACACAACCATAAATACGTATGAAGACGATGAATTTTCGTTCCCCCTCGACAATTTTCTTGATTAAGGAAAAGCTCTCGCCTATTTGCACTGGTGGATGTACTATATCTACGAGACTGGGATTTTCTCGTCACGCGCTCGGTATTATAGTGCCGCCATGCACGACGCAATCGGTAGTCATTGCGCGGAGAAGCGTGGATTTCGTTTTCTTTTTCCTCTCGCCTGCATCGCCCTCGACTCTGTCTCGTATCGAATCGCCTTTCTGATTTCCCTGTATTCGCCCCCTCCAATCAGCGCTTCTCTCTTCCTTGTGATCAAGAGAGATAGAGAGAAAACCACGCACATATTATACGAGGAATTCCTGATCAAATCGGTCTAATCCCATCCCCGACCGTCTCTGATTTCAACGCTGATTTTTAATATAATTCTGCACCTCTCCGGAGCAATTTGAAATATTTTAGGATTTTTTAAAACAAATTCGCAAGATTTTTCTTGTTTGTTTCGGATCTGCAGATTAAAGCCACAATCTTCAATTGAAAAAAATATGTAAAAAAAATTTGGCTCATCAAAAAAAATTGAAAGAAAATGTCGATTACGTTTGACAGATACTCCAGGTGTTAAAAAGTAACGATCAAATTGTCAGTGGTCAGAGTTGAATATTGACCAGTTTGGCCGAAGAATTCCTCATACATTTATAAGGAGGAAGATATGAAAGGGAAAGAAAAGTTCATCCATGATGAACTGGTGAACAAAATGGCGTGATGCAACATTGGCTTTTCGCGTGAGATTTCGCAACTTCCGCCCTTCCCTTGTGCGCTACACCTCCATTTATATACAACAGTACGATTAATTCAAATAAAAGCGACGAGAAAAGAGCAACGAATATGCAGAAATGAGTATTAAAATAGCGTCGGGGGCAAAAAGAGAATGTATGGAATCATTAAAAGAGAGTCAGACGAAGGAAAAAGATACATTCGAGAAAAGATTGAAGATTGGAACGAGGAAACGAATGCAGAAGCGCGAAACGTATAGGGGAATCGAGAAATAGAACGAGAAACCGAGTGACGCAGAAGTGAGGAGAAAGAAAAAGGAATGATAGAGAGTGAACCCATTTGCTCCTTCGCCAACCCTCTCCCGGGTGATATTAAATATTAATCCTGCGAAATTACTAGAGCCCCCTCCATCTTTCATGGCAATCTTTCCCTCTTTCCTCGCGGTTTGTCCTCTCTCCGCATCGTCGTTCCTTCCACCCTCCGCCCAAAGCCCTTTCATTCCTCATTCCTTTTTGTCTATGTTTTGCCAGCAATCTCTAACTCGCTGTACCGTCGCACGCTACTCCCAGCCTCTTTCTGCTCTCTTTCCCTCCCGCTACTTCTCTAAGCAATGGAAAGTCATCTGGGGCATGGATTAACCCCAACCTCCGAGGGGTTATCTGTCGGGGAGGTTTAAGGTTTAACGGGCGCTCTCATTTCTACATCTATCACTCTCTTTCTCTCGCTCAAGAATCCCTTCCTCGCTGCATTCTCTTTTTCCCTATTTCTATATCTCTCCCTCACTCTCCCTTAATTCTCCTTCACCATTTTCTTATTCTGACTTTCCTACCAAATTCCTTTTACCCGCTATTTTAAATTATCAGTTTCCAGCCACGATGCTTTTCTTTCCTCATAATAATTTTTTGGGTCGCAACTACTTTTTTAACGGTCCATAAAGAGGGATATTTCTTATTTTTGCGCTGGTCTAACAGATTTTTATTAACGAGACTTTTGGCTTTTTTTAAATTAAATTTTTTACGACAAAGTAAAATTTCATTGAAGAGTCTTGAAACACACTTTTTCGGCTCGCTCTTGGTTTATAGATTCCGTACTTTTTTTTATTATTTGTGCAAGAACCAAAAAGATTGCGAATCGTTCAAGAAGCGCATTTGATTGTTTATTTGCACGAATGGTGCGTGTCTCGATGATCCACTTATCCGTGTCAACTCTTTTCCATCGTGATTTCGTCGACATATTTTCGAGGTAAGAATAAAATGCGCAGCATAATTACAATTGATCGATCTATTATTGAGTGCGACGGAGAAGATAAATTCGACGATGCGATGATTATAATTGACGGATTTATCGGTCAATCGGGCAAAATTGATAATATCGGTGATCGAGTGGATTTGTAATTAATAAAAATAAACAGGAAATTTTGAATTTCGAGATCAGTTGTAAATGACGAGAAAAAATATGGAAATACCGTGCCAAACAACATCGGCATATTGATTTATCGTCATTTGTTATTCTCAAATCTTACTCGACGAAAAAGCCAATATTGAATTATATCTCAATAATAAAAAAAAATTTCCGTGTAGATTTTTTCTAAATAAGATAAAATTGTGTTAAACTTATTATGAATCATTCAAAATAAATTTAAATAATTAATTTTACATAAATTTTTCAATCATGCTAAACTTATCGCCAAAGGTGGAACACACCTGGCCATTCTTTCAAAATTCAATGGAAATTCAGAGGCGAGAAAATCTTCATTGATTCAATTTGAAAAAAATTCTCTCGACGTGAAAACAATTGATTCAAAAAAAATACTTCTGCTGGATTGAGATAGCAGCAGTAATAATAGCTTGCCCTATTGTCACGCGTCTCTCTTGTAAGAGAGGATTCGATAGTATTTTCAATATCCTCATGCTCTCGTGCACGATGCGAAAGAAAGAGACGTGCGAACGTGCAAGTTGACGCTTTTGGCACGCAAACAAACGCCACGTGATCCATTGTCATATTTTAGCTGTCAAGATGACATCTCCCCATTCGTGAGAACGAAAGGGATCACAAAAGTGCATCCAAAATCCTCGGAGAATTAACAACATTCATTGGCGACGTGCTGAAATATTTACAAAATATTCGCTGAATCACGTTGATTAAAGAATAAGTATTCTGACCTAGAATTTTGAAAAAATCATTTTTTTTGTGCACACTCTTGAAGTTTAGACCTTTAAAAATCAATCCTCGAAGGGAAATTTTGAAATTCCAATAATTTACGGAGTTATAGCTATTTTAGTGACGCAGCAACTCTGATTGTCACGTCAGACGTTTTTTTCAAAACTACTTTTCTCAACACGACTGACACGATATCGACGATGAATACCGCCTTTAGCAATCTGGATTATCATAAGCAATCTAGATCTTGAAATCAACATAACGTTTTATCAGCCGTTCGGCAGACGCATGATTATTTTTTTCAATTCGTGATAATGGTGGTTCCATGTTTGGCTCATTTATTTTATCATTGTTCGATCGAAGTGCCAATAGCCGGCTCGTTCATCATCGAGCACCTGGAAATGGGAGACCGCGCATATACGATCTTGTCGCAAGCACCTCTAATATACCCGACGACGGTTAGGGCCAATGGAATTGCAGATTGAGTACTGACTCAATTCGGAAATTGCATTGGGATTCAGGCCGTAGATCCAACATAGCCGCATACGCTATGGTAAACCTCCGGATATGTATGTATATACTCGACAGGGCTGGGGAGAGAGAAAGAAGTCTCCTGGCTGTTGATCCTGTCACGTACGATCGTCCTTGCCCTCGCGATCTCTCGATTCGTATAAGGGACCAAACGCATATATTTGGACAAAGGATTAAACCCTTCGACGTGTGACAGTGGGCACACACGAGCCAGTCCCAGGACTCAGGACCTCTATGAGGAAAAAAGGAGAGGATTATCCACCGGCAATTTCCGATAACCCTCTCGTTTGGTATTGACCACTCCCAAAATGTTGTGCGAATGATTAAGATTGTCAATACCGAGGTAAATAAAAATTTTAAGTGTTTTCCTAAATTATGCGTATACATATTTTTCTGCAAAACTTCTCAAATGGGAATGACGTAACAAAATTTTGGAAATTATAAATATTGGTGAAAATAAAATGATTGTGGATAAAAAAAAAATTTTTTTGTTTACCTCTCAGTTAAGTAAAGTTGAGCAAGCATGTAGTTTTTTAATTTTAAGCAGTAAAAAAAGTAAAAGTAACAGTATTATGGTAAAAAAAAAATGTTTGTACAAAAATTAGCACAAAGTATTACATTAAAAAAATTCAACAAAAAATGTAATGTTGATCGTGGATTTTCACGAATTTAAAAATTAAAAATTCTCCAAATTCATCATTTTTCAAAAATAATTTCAGAATATTTTTTTTTCCTAGCCACAAGTATACTCTTCAAGACGAATCTAGAACGATTTTTTTTGTAACTGTAATAGTTTTTGAGATATTTAAAAAATAAACTAGAACGATTTAAAAAATTTGCATAACTTTCGAAACAAAAAATTATTCTTTTTCCGTTGGTAGAACTTCGTTTTACACATTAAAAACAAAAACTTCTGACTAAATTTCATGGATATTGAAAGGGGTCGATTCCAATTCTTGGTCGATTTGACATGGAATAACCCATATATGATTCTAGTAACACTTTGGTTATGCTTTTACATAATAAATTTTTCTTATAAATGTATTTAACTTATATTTCGAAATATAATAATTCTTTTGTAAGGGGAATGTTTTGATAGCCTGTCTTAGATACCTAGTCGATGTCTCATCGAATATCGAAATATCTAAGACATTGTTAGCGTTTTATTCGTGAGTCGCCCGACAATTACATACTTAGTGCCGTTATTATAAATAATACATTGCAATAATACATAAGCTAGCATTATAAATGATAAAAAATAGTTTAAATTTTCGACCAACGTTCCTCGATATGATTGGAAATATATACATTTATTTTCGATGTATGATATTTAAAAGAATCGTGCAGATTCGGTTATCGTGCTCATCGCCACACTATAATCTGAATAAAAATGTGATACAGATATCTTCGGCGGTATTTTCGATAGGAGCTTTTTAATCGTACTGTCGAGATTATATGCAGCCAAGTGTATGAAAACAATATGCTCGGATAAGACTTTATTCAAAATCAAAATTACCTGAGAGTGAACACATTCTTTTACACCTTGTAATTATTGTTTTGGAATCATGGAATTAATGAATCTTACCGCGTTACCACTGTTTGCAATCTTTGTCAACGGTAGGCTCATTGAAATCCGTCTTAACGGCGCAGGGAACGACGTAATTCTCAGGATAATAAGGTGGCGGACATTTATTGTTCCTCTGGAGAGTGTGACGACTTTCACAAAAATATCTTCCAGCCAAAAACGCACCGATCAGAGTCACGACGAGTATCACAATGCTTAAAGCTATCACTAACGCGCTGACGATTTCCGTATCGTCATTCAACGACATGAGTTCTATCTTCGTCCATTCTTCGCTGTTGCTTGCTCGATTCATTGCCACGCATGTCCATTCGCCAATGTCTTCGGGTTCGACAGCTAAACACGTAGATCGATAATAACGATGATAGAAGTAAATGCGCGGACAAGCAGATATTTTAAAGTAGTTCTTGGAGAATACGATCAGGTCAAGAGTGGTTTATAGATCTCTAATCTAAATGGTTAATGTATCTGCAGCTTCAATTTGTTATGAATAATTTGACCCATTTGTAACTCTACCGGAAATTTCTCTATTCATCTACGTCTTCACCTGAAATCACTCTACCAGAGAATCACTACCGAATTATGACCCTACCGCAAGATAACCCACGGGCTTGATATCTCTACCACGTGAAAACTCATCAGATGTATTTTGGTAGAGTTACAAATGCCTCCAATGTATGACAGCTTGAAGAACGATAATAAAACTCACCTGTAATCGTGAGTTCGCATCTATCGATTTTTCTGACGGTTCGATAACGCCATGCATCCTGACTGTTGATGCCAGTACCATTTGGTCGGACCCATCGACAATACTGAACGGTTCCCTCCTCATCGAGGAAGGACCGACAAGCCAATGTTGTATTTTTGTTTGCATGCACTTTTGCAACCAAAGGGATGATATAAGACTCTGCGAAAAACAGGAGAAGTCAATTTGTCCTCGTAACGAAATTGAAGGATGATAAAAATTAAATGTTTATAGAAATGATAGATTGGTATGGTAATTATTTCATAGCGACATTATCGTTAGATTCAACCACAAACCTGTGACATGAACGACAACTTTGTTGGTGATTTCAGCGTCGCCCTTTATTCCCAAATGACAGGTCCACTCCCCATTTTCAGATGTATTTGCGTTTTTAAAAACAGCACCACATTCTCCCATACCAAAACCTCTGCCAACGTACTTGAGACTCGTGTTCGAAACACTTGGAGCCAATACACTGTAAATCGTTCCATTTGGACTGGTCAACCAGCAATAATCCAACAACGCGTTTACCTTGCATCGAACCTAGAGAAATTAAGTTAGACTTTTCATCCGTTCAAATGATAAATCTACGTTCGTTCTTCAGCTGCCAAATTCATCGACGAGCTTATCATTCTTTTTTGGGCATTTACTTTGAATTCATCTCCACGTTTCACGAATACGTCGGAACTGTCGACTGTGTACGAGCGTTGGGTTCGATTTTTAACCACATCGAGTACGGTACCACGAATATCGTTACCGACACCCATCTCACAAGACCAGAGACCAAAATCCGCCTCCCATGGTTTGTGAATCGTCAAACCGCAATCGGCGTAACGACGATGAATCGACCCATGTTTATCGTGGTATCCATCGCCGTAGTAAGAATAACTTTATCGATTTTAGAAGAAAAAGTACAAATTACACGTCTGGCCGTAGAAATATTGTGCCTAAGACTGGAAATCCTGCCGAAAAATTTCTACTTTCAAAGTGAGAATAATAGATGAATTCTTAATCGAGTCCTACTTGTCGTTTCCAACGCCAACGGGTGAGTGGATGACGTATTTATCGGGCCTCATAAAACCGCAAAATTTAAGATCACGCACTCCAGTTCTGCAAAGCAAATTAATTTCCTGTCTTGGACCGGGTATAACGTCGGCAGTGAGGAAATTCAAGTCTGAAATTAGTCCCGAAATGAAGAATCAACAATATCGTTCCAAACGCGTTGAAGGAATAGGAATAATAATTGACTTTCGCGTGGATTTTTTGTAATGCGAATTATCGGATCATACCCCAAGCTTCGACGTTAATTTTCACTCGGTCGGGTTCCATTTTTCCGGTGGTACCGTAAGAGGCCCACCAGATACCTTCATGAAATTTGGTGACGACGCGTATCTCGAATCGACAGCGACCGTACATCATGTGGGTCACCGTACGATCGGGCCTCGTAATTTGACAAAAAGTCATATTGGTCGCGGTCACTTCGATTGTTCCTGATTCACCAAGATTCCAAGTATAATTTTGCTGGCAAGGAGAAAATGATATTCTCTTTCTCATCACGGATCTTAGGAATTCTTCTGGAATTCTTTGATCAAGAAATAAAATAAAATTCACTCTCGATGGGAAATAATATTTACGTATCACGAACCTCACGGTTTCCATCGCCCTGATCGTAAAGGACATCAATTTTGAAGGTACCATTTTGTGACAAATCACCGATCTGTTGACTGAGCTTCCATTCTCCGCCTCTCTCTTTATCGATTAGCATTCGGACACCGCATCCCCGATAACGAATCATTCCCGCAATGCTGCCATTTATGAGGTCGTAGGTCTTTGACTACAATTTACGACAGTTTTACGAGAAAAAAAAAACCTAGAGTTACTTTCACGTGAACGTCACCTAATTAACGATTAAAATAATCGACGCGTGCTCAATTTACCTCTGGAAATGGACTAGTGATAGCGCAGGCTTTCACATCGGCCACTTTCCCATCGAGCCATACAGTCGCCCATTGTCCTGTATTTATCGAAATGTCACTAGAGGGTTTAACCTCCACTGTCTGAAATAAGAGTACACGTTTTTTCACACGGAAAAAACGACTTAGTTGGTTCAACCAACCAGCTTAGTGCTCTGAGCGCCAGAAGAGAAATTAGTTGGATCAACTAGATAGTTGGTCGAGTCAACTAACCAAACCAATTTTTTAGTTAGCACAACTAATCGACTTAGTTGTGGTAACTAATAAATAAGGTTCGTTAGTTGACCCAACCAACTATCCAGTTGATCCAACTAATTTCTCTTCTGGCGTTCAGAGCACTAAGCTGGTTGGTTGAAGCAACTAAGTCGTTTTTTCCGTGCATCTTTCCATCAATCAAGGATCATCATTTCAATTGGTTCAATTTCCCGTTATTTCCTTATTTCATCATTTTCTCTATGATCAAGACATTCTTACCTGCGCGACTCTCACAAAGAATTTATTTTCAATAAACTCTTTATCGTTAACATACGTCCTCAATGTCCAAGAACCGGCATGACTACTTCTGACCTCCCAGATACGCAATTTACAATTCTCAGCTTTACTTTCGTCACTACCTGACGAGTTACTGGCCGGATAAAATTCATACGTTTTATCCTCACTCGTTTCGACGGTACAACGTGATTTTTCTGTCTTGATATCGTCACCTTGCAGAACCATTTGAGATCCTTCGTCGATCTTGATAACTTCCAGTTTTTCTGCGAAAAGCCGTATTATAACTTTTGCACTTCGATCTTTAAATAATTCAGAATTACTTTTTTGTTATTCATTTTTTTTGTTAAATAATTTACCGGAAGCTCCTTGAACGATCGAGAGAGCGAGAGCGCAGCTCGCCAAAGCGACAAATCTCTTCATTCTGCAAGTGAATTCAGATCGTTTTTGACGATTCAAAGGTTGACGTTAAATTTTTTATACGTTTGTGACAGATAAGCCGTTATCGGTCACTCCCACTATATTTGTATCGATTATTTCTATAAATCACGGAAGGGGGGGGGAATTTTTAACCCTAAAATGTTGGGGGATCGAAGCACCACGAATAATCGATTAAGCTTTCGTCGTTTTCTTTAATATGAAATATTTTTTAAATCGTGGGAATAATAAGTTCCCTCAGAAGTCTTATTTTTTTCAACTAACAAATTTTTATATCCTAAAAATACTTATATCGGTAATTCTTATAATATATACTAAGATCTGGAGATCAGCATAAAAAAAACTAATTTTTGTTTCAGACCTTTTTTTTTAATCACGTCCTCAAAAAACGGAGAAAGCTTGCTCCCGAAATCGCGACTGATACGTGATTAAAACGTTACCAGACGATCGAAGAAAAAGTATCATTGAATTTGAGAGTGTTGCAAGATTTGAGCTTCCCTTATACTTTATATTCTCGTTATCACTGGTCACAGATATTGATATAAAAAAAACGATATGTAAGTCGATTGTGCTTTGCACCATCCATTTATTGGTTGTACGAAAAACGTTTTAATATTGATAGAACGATGTAAGATTATCTATTTAAATCGATTCTCGTCACACTCTTATCGGAAGCGTGACGTATACCGGACGTATTCATTTGGAATTTTAACTGTGATTAAATGAGACTACAAACACGTAATTTGATACGAGAAAAACGCTGTTTAAATCGTACAGATATCGTTACACTGAGAAATCAATGTACCAGGATTCGTTAACTATTAACGAATGTAATGTTGAATATTCTGAAATCAATTGTCTGTTAACAATTAATAAATTAAATACATATTTTTTAACAAATACTAAATTATTTTGACACAAATAAAATATTTCTTAACGACTAACAAATTTTGTAACAGTTAAGGAATATTTAAGTAAAAGTGCCAACTAAATATATTTCTTTGCTACAAATAAACTTTCAGTATATGCAGGCGTAATAACGCTGTCATTTTTATGTAGTTTTTGCGTTAATATGACTTTTTACATTTGTATATATTTTATTGACTCCAATTTTTAATATAAAAACTGTCAACTGTGACATTTATGGTGATAATTATCCTCAATATACACCCCCGCTCAAAAGTTTGGATACACCTGTCGATGTTTTCTTGCCACACTGGAAGTTGCATAACTCCGTCAAAAAAGAACATAATCGAATTTTTAAAAAAGCGTTTCGACAGGAAGGAATTCAGCTTTGTTTCCCTCTTTTAAAATATTTTTTATGATTTTTTTTCGACCCGGTATGCACTTTTGAACGTGACTGTTTTTGGGCATTTTTTTCACCATCGCGAATTGAACGCACAATTTAAGCACTTTTTTTTTGTCTTTTGTATCTACGGTACATCTAGAAGGATTAACAGATGCTCCATTTTCGTTGTTTAAAACTTTTCGTACGAATTTTTCTAGCAAAGTTATTTCACTTTTGGCTAAAAAAGACGAATTTTGAAAGAGCAACGTAACTCAAAAACTATAGAGCTTAAAAGAAAATGTCAAGTATGAAAAAAGTAGCGTAGGTATACACGGAATCGCCTGGAATTATTTCAGAATTTTCCTATAAATTTTTTTTTACTATTTTTGCTCGAAACTCTGATGATGACGTTCCAGCAAAAAATTGTATCTGATTGAAATTTCTGTACTTTGTGATACAATAAAAATCTGAAAAAATCAGCAACATTTGGCATGCTATATACAGCAATTACCAATAACAATTTTGCCCAAAAGTTATTAATAAATTGTTTAAACAATTGTTTGAACAATTCGTTATTGGCAATATTATTATTGATGAACAATGATCAATAATTATTATTAATAATTGGTGTTTATAGCATGCCAAATGTTGCTGAATTTTTTCAGATTTTTATTGTATCACGAAGTACGGAAATGTCAATCAGATACAATTTTTCGCTGGAACTTCATCATCAGAATTTCGAGCAAAAATAGTTTAAAAAAAAAAAAAATCTATCGGGAAATTCTGACATAATTCCAGGTGATTCCGTATATACTTACGCTACTTTTTTCACACTTGACATATTCTCTTAAACTCAATAGTTTTTAAATTTCGGTGCATCTTTCAAAATTTGTCTTTTTTACCCAAAAGTGAAATAACTTTGCAAGAAAAAATCGTACGAAAATGTTCGTGAGACAAAAATAGAGCGTCTGCTAACCCTTTTAAATATGCCGTAGATAAAAAACACAAAAAAAAATGTCGTTAGGATGTGCACCCAATTCGCGATGGTCGAAAAAAGGCGAAAAAACAGTCACGTTCAAAAGTGCATACCGGGTCAAAAAAAAAAATTTTTTTTTAAAGGGAAACAAAGCTGAATGCCTTCCCGTCAAAACGCTTTGTTAGAAATTCGAATAATCTTTTTTTTGACGGAGTTATGCAACTTCTAGTGCGGCAAGAAGTATCGACAGGTGTATCCAAGCTTTTGAGCGGGGGTGTACATCAAATTTCACTCAAACTCTGATTTTGTCATCGACGTTATCAAGTCATTCGATAATATCGTCGGCGAATGTTCTTTGTCTCCTTTCGAGTACATATTTTCATTTGTCTTATCCAATGGCACAATTTCGGACTATCGAAACTGCGTGAAAAGCTCATTTCATGATTTCGGCGACCCATCATCGACAAATGTCATACCTCGCGCAACTAGATAACCTCATGCCGAAGATTAGGCGAGCACAGGCGAGAATTGTATTACCTCGTAGTTTGAAGCGGATCAAAGGCGAATTCCCCGGTTGTGATGCATACGGGCGTAATTGATACGCCTGATGGAGATTTCCCCAAGTCGGATAGTCAATTACCATAATCTTGTTGCGGCTGAGCTAGACAGAGCAAGCGTCCGATCTGTATTCATCTCCTATATTACAGATATAATATATACACACACATACACACATTTGTTTGTGTGTGTGTGCGTGAATAAACTTCCCCTTGCTCTCGACTATCATCAGTCGTGGACCACGTCGGTTTCTCTCCCTCACAATCCACTCGGGAATATTTGGGAACTCGATCATGGTGGAGCGAGAAAAAAACGAAACAATCTCCCGCCTGTTCAATTCGCCTATTCGATGTGTATACATACTTTCAATGATAACGAAAGAGGAACTCAGACTAACTAGTGCATATCCTCTTGGGAATATCCCTGGTTTTGCATTAAAGCTCGCAGCCGATGATAAAAATCGGTGATACAAAATATAAAGAATCACATAGAACTCCCGGATCGTCTCAGCGGATAATTAAATTCTGTCTTTTATCGGGATTGACAGTGTTTTTACTTCTTATTCTTATCGCCTCGCGTCAAGATGCTATCGTTGAAATCCTGGTCGATTCAATCCTAGATTAATTCGACTAATATGCTCTTTGTTCGCAAATAGCGATCGAAGAGGTTGCACGTGGATAAATTTTCAACAAATCCGAGCGATAAACGCTTTCAACGGACGTATCCAATCGTCGATAAAGTGCTTGGGTATGAATCAAATTTTGTTCCAATTTGTCATCTGTATGAATCACTAATTTTTCGGGTGATTGGACGTGAATTATTCTTGGCATTTTGGCGATTCAAAATGAATACACGGAAATACATGAAAACGTCTTGCGCAAATAAAAACGGTCATTTAGAGTGGAACATGATAAGGAAGATCGAAGAATATTTTATAAATGTTACAGAATGACCTACGAGGTCAGTTAAATAGTGTCGTGTACTTGTCAATTTAAGGATGTCGAGTCCTAAATCGCAAATGATGAGAAAATTCTGAAAATTTGTTATGTTTTTGGATGAATTATTTAAGAGGTCGTGTAAAAATTTCACGACGATTAAAAATAAATTAATTGTTCTTATCAAAATGTTGATATTTTACTAACGAGCTTCCTGATCGTCGCGAAATTTTTACACGACCTCTTAAATACTTCATACAAAAACATACCAAATTTTCAGAATTTTCTCATCATTTTTCATTTCAACCCTTAAGGAGGTTAAAGTAATGATGATAGAATGCTGAAAATTTGATGTTTTTACATGAAGTATTCAGGAGGTCGTGTGAAAATTTCACGACGATTAAGAAGCTATGAATTGAACAATTAACATTAAATGATTTCATAGGGACTCAACATCCTTAAGTATCCATGTCAAGAAAGCAAGAATATTGTTATAAAAATTCTATATCTTCATAGACTCGAAAATAAATGGCTATGGACAATTTTTTCATGAGTACGCGAATTCGACAAATAGTCGGAATAATCGACCACGCGCGATATACACCATTTTTTAATCGCGACGAAAAGGGCAATGCACTTTTTGTGCAACTCTGTGGCGAAAATGCCGGGTCGATTGAACTTTGGCATCGCAGTCTGCGAATATACGTATATGTATGTATGATTGTGAAATATACAACAGGCCTGTGCTCGAGGGAGTTGATAGTACACCGAGGTGTAGGGTTGGAGGTCGCGCCCGAAGCGCACAAATATGTCAACGCATATCGAGATCCCTGGGATGCGTAATGTTGGCTCTGCGCTTTGCTATCGATCTCGAATAGAATTTTTCTGTCACATATCGTACGATGCGTGTTATCGGACGAAGTTACACCAGCGATGAAAAATACAGTGCAAAATCTTAAGGAACTATTTTATAAGGTTAAAAAAGCAAATTTTTAAGATTTTTTTTCTCAACTTCTTTATCAGATATGGCTATTATATTTTTCTGACAACATTGTTTCCTCCTTCGAAGATACAACAAAAAATTAATTTTTTATTTTGATTCTTTGAATAATTTATAAAAGGCGCCTAAGTCGAAAATGTCTTGTCCCATGGCTGACAGTTAATCTCAGGATTGGCAAGTCTGAAACAAAAAAATAAAAAAGCATTTTAGAGAGAATGGTTTCTTACACAATAATTTACCACCGTTTATGTAAAATCGATTTAAAAAAAAAATGACGGATTTTTTAAATAAATTCAGAAAAATTCAATTTTTCATTTTCATTTCAAATATCCGACATTTTTTAAAATCGATTTTTCATTAACGGTGGTAAATTGTTTTGTAAGAAACCTTCTTCTTTAAGATGCTTTTTTATTTTTTTTGTTTCAAACTTGCCAATCCTGAGATTAACTGTCGGCCAAGGGACAAAACATTTTCGACTTTGGTGCCTTCTATAAATTATTCAAAGAATCAAAATAAAAAAAAAATTTTTTTTTGTATTTTTGAAGGATGTAACAATGTTGTGAAAACAGTTTTTATAGCCATATCTGATAAAGGAGCTGAGAAAAAAATCTTAAAAATTTGCTTTTTTTTTTGGCCTTCTGAAGTAGACTTAAGTATTGAACCGCCTCAATGTTCATTAGAATGAATGAAATTTGTGTTTCATATGTATAAAGATATGGTAATAGAAAAGTTGTTATTATAGTGTGATCAAATAAACTTTGCAAAGGCTTCATGACTTTGTCAGAAAGTAAAAATTTTCGAAATCACCCCATTTTCCATCAATTTTCAGAAAATATAAAACTTTCTAAGCTCGAAAGCCCGCAAGTTAGACTCAAAATTCAATACCAATTATCCCAATCAACAGCTGCAGAATCATGGAATTTTGGAAGATCGCATAGTTTTTTTTTCGAAAATTCTGAAATTAAAAAAAATTTGAAACGTTTGAGCAATTCTTATAAAATTAAATTCAATTCAATTCGATTCTACAACAAAATTGTATACTCGATGGCTAAAAAATTACAAAAGTCAAAGCAGTTACATTTGTTTGAAAATTTCAGAATTTTTTTGAAACTGAATACCTGGACCAATTTTTTTATAATCCAATTTCAAACTTCTTCGTTATAGAATCGTCAATCAGCACAGAAAATTCTATAACAAGAAAATTGGCAGTAATTAGATTAACGTGTCTGAAGTATCAATTTCACGTGTATCAGGCAATATCAACGTAAATCAAAGAAGTCCCGGAGGACAAGATTCTCTTTGATATATAATATAAGTTTCTTATAAGCCGAAACGTACGTCAGTATATGAAGATGTACATCTTGCAGCAATATTCTATGATTCGAGAAATATCATCGATTCGATGATTCGACTTGATTATGGATCAATTGGCCTCGATCCACGCCGCAAATCTCGAACGAGCTCGGTGACTTCCGTAATCGCACAATGCAGGTCTCTATATACATATGTATATATCGGTACAAAATTGGCTTTGGCTGGGAGTGCAGAGGAGCAGAGGGCTGGTAAGGCTTTTGAGGATAAAGCGAAATCCAGTCTCGTATTTCCAATGGTATTGGCCTCACAAACACACACACACACACACACACACACACATACACGTGCATCCACATCGATATACATATATTATGCAAGACTTCGTCTCGAGAGATTGGAATATATCCAGTTCTCGGATTATTGATATTCGGCTTCGTGTTACCCCCGAATGTCGCGAGTCATTATCGATTCACGAATACGCCCTTTCGCGGTGACTTTGGTATAATTATACAAGGAGCTCTGCGAATGCGGATCGGAGAATCTAGAGAAGAGGTAGGATGTTACATATATATATATGTATAGATGGCTTGTAAGCGGATTACATTTATGCTGAATGCATATAGTCCAAGACATATAGCTAGCGTTTATACCTATATATATATATATATATATTAGGGTGATTCGTTTCAGGGCAACTTTTTTTTGACCCATCGTGTCCGAAAACCTTTAGTTGGTGTCCAAAAACGAAGTTTCGTGAAAGGGGGGTGTTGTCAAAAAATATTTAAAGGTCGCGAATCAAAATTGAAGGTTTCCCATTTGATTAACATTGAAAACAAAAATTTTCTCATTAGTAGTGTTACCATTCCGCGAATTTCGATATCGCGATATTTTCCAAGTGGTTTTCCATAGGAAATGTGATACTCTACAATAAAGTTCATTGAGCCATGTCCGTAAATTCAACCGTTTTAGCGGTATCATTGTTTCGAGTGAATATTGTATGAAAATATCTATTTAAACGTCTGTAACGCCTAAGCTATTGGATATATCGAAAAAATTCAAATGAGAACTTTGTAGAGAAAGTAATTTGCTACAAAATAGTCTCATAAGCCGAGCTCGTAAATTCAACTCTTTCTCATCTATAGGTGGATAAAGTAAAATAAATAAATTTTTTGTTTTTGTTTTATTGATTCATTTGCATAGGGAATTCGTTGTAACATTTGTTGAATGGTTTTTCTGATGATTTTGTACATGCTATCTCATAGAAAATGGAGGTCGTATGATTGAATAAAACAAAAAAAGATCTATTTATTTAACTTCATACACACCTATACCTGAGAAAGAGTTGAATTTACGGGCTCGGCTTATAAGACTTTTTTGTAGCAAATTATGTTCCCTACAAAGTTCTCATTTGAATTTTTTCGATACATCCAATAGCTTAGGCGTTACAGCCGTTTGAATAGATATTTTCATACAATATATTCACTTGAAATAATGATACCGCTGAAACCGTTGAATTTACGGATATGGCTCAATGAACTTTATTGTAGAATATCATATTTCCTATAAGAACCGACTTGGAAAATATCGCGATATCAAAATTCGCGGAATGGTAACACTAAGAATGAGAATTTTTTTTTCCAATGTTAATCAAATGGGAAACCTTCAATTTTGATTCGCGACCTCTAAATATTTTTTGACAACACCCCCCTTTCATGACACTTCGTTTTTGGGTACCAACTAAAGGTTTTCGGGCACGATGAGTAAAAAAAAAAGTTGCCCTGAAACGAATCACCCTAATATATATTTGCGAATTAACACGGAACATGTACTTTTGAAGTCTCCTTCACTTGAGAGATTTCATTTGATATTCCATGCACATCGATCTTAGACGCTTATCAATTGATGGGACGACGTAATCTCGGCAGTGTCTCCTACAAGCTGAGCACAGGGCTCTGCTGAAGAGAAGGGATCGCAGACTAAACGTACGAGAAACATGTCCCATTCTCTGAAAAGACCAGAGGGAATATTTAATAAATAATAAATCATGAAGCATAAATAATAAAGTACGTAGGATGCACTCTCCATCGGGTTTCATTCGATGTTTCGATCAATTTCTCTGTGAAGTTGGCCAATCGCCGCCAACGGCAGAGAGACGACGAAAGCGGATCACTGTGAATTTTTCATGGTGATTCTCTCAGAGATATATTGTGCAGAAGGTGCGAGAAGAGAGTAGGAAGGGAAAAAAGGGAGAGAGGTATGGATGCGTTTGCATGTTGGAGAGTTCACTCGGGCGAAAGGTTAATTCTGTAATCCTGCGCTCGCGGACATGTACTTTCCATACTCGCGGATCATTCAGGGGATGAATACAGAGGGAGGGAATGAGAGACACAGAGGAGGGATGTAGTATGTTCGTCCTCAGTCATTTGCACAATAATGGCGTAATTCTACCGGTCCCGATGATACACAAGCGAGGCGAAAATACACGGGACGTCTCGCGCTTTCCACCCCCGGATTTCGACGCCACATTGACGCTTTTCCCAACCGCGCGTGATATAAACCCACAAATATACACTAACGGCCAAAAGTTTTGAAATCCTCGCCCCGATTCCACGCCGCACAAAAAGTTTCACTGCTCTTTAAAAAATGACAATATTTTGATTCGCCAGGCGGAGTTTTGAAGGGGAAATATTCAGCTTCATATCGCTTTTTTCAAAAAAATTTTGCGATTTTTTTTGAACCCAGTACGCCCTTTGAAACATGGTCGTTTTTTGGCTTCTTTTTTGGCATTGTAATTTTGTCGCACGACCCATGCTATTTTTTTTCAACTGTTTTCCGCATGAAAAATTTATGGCGGGGAGTATTGGCTTCGATTCGTTTTTTTTTAAAGTTTCGCACAATTTTTTTTCGCAAAAATATTCAATTTTTCGCAAAAAACGACCACATTTATAAAATGTAGCGTAACTCTAAAACTACTGGGTTTTCGTGAAATCACTAGAAGGGTAAAAAGTTGCATACAATGGCCAAAATAACAATGCCAAAAAAAGCCAAAAAACGACCATGTTGCGAAGGGCGTATCGGGTTAAAAAAAAATCGCAAAAATTGTTTGGAAAAAGAGAATTGAAGCTGAATATGTCCCCTTAAAGGTTGTTGAGTCCCAAATCGCAAACGATAAGGAAATTCTGAAAATTTTGTATGTTTCTGGATGAAGAGGTCGTGTACAAATTTCACGACTATTAGGAAACTCGTTATCGAACAATTAACATTAACAAATTAAATTAAATTAAATGTAGTCTTATGGAAACTGACGTAACTTTGCGATAAGTTTTTTTTTGACCTCTCAAATTTTTTATATCTACAATATATTGAAAGCAACGGAAACAAAACGAAGTTTATTGATAAATATTTTTTTTATCTGTTTAAAAAATTGTTCTTAACAAAATGTTAATTATTTAATAACGAGCTTCCTAACCAACATTTTCAGAATTTTCTCATCATTTTTCATTTTAACCCTTAAGGAGGTTGAAGTAATGATGTTAGAATTCTGAAAATTTGGTATGTTTTTACATGAAGTATTCAGGAGGTCGTGTAAACATTTCACGCCGATTAAGAACCTATTCATTGAGCAATCAACATTAACAAGTTTCATAGGGACTCAACATGCATCCTTAAAAGGCCGCTTGGCGAATCAAAATATCTTCATTTTTAAAAGAGCAGTGAAACTTTTTGTGCCACGTAGAATCGGAGCAAGTGTTTCCAAACTTTTGGCCAGCAGTGTCCGTATATATACATATTATACATATATCGTGGAGTGCGCGTTACAAGCTCCTCGATGCGGTATGCTCGAGTGTCGCACTTCACGCGTGTGCGAGCTTTACCATGTAAATATACGGCTGTGTGTATATTATTTTCTCGTTGTTGCATCGTGATGTCGCGCGGGTTTTCGTGAATCGCGGCCCGCGCGACGGGGATTAACAACTCGCCAAAATGAATGCACATTGATGGGAAACGCACGAACTGAAAGGGAGAGAAAAGAGAGAACGCTATATTGGGTTCTACTGCAGTGATGCTTCTACAGAATCGAACATGGTGAAAAGCGTCTCGTGTCTCTCACTTTCTCTCGCTCTGTCTACCACGATCTCCTCCCTGACGCTGAATCTCCCACTTCCAATTCCATCATCACCCTCGGTTACATCATATATATGTATATATATATTTAGGTATATATAGCGGGTATACCGAGTATACTGGTAAATTTGCTTGTTTCTATGTATATATACACCGATCGTTCGTAATTCAGGGCGTCACTCGGCTGGTGCGTTGTACGAATCCCCGCGAGACTTGTCACGCGCATAATGCACCTGCATCCGCACATGGCGCACCGACGATGAGGATTTTGGCTTTACCGAATTGTGCGCCAGAGTCCGGGGTATTATTATCGCTCCGCACTTGGATTATTGAGTGCAAACTGTCTGTTGAATTTACTTCGAAGATTAACTTTTCCTCGATTCAATGTATTTGCAGTCGTTCGATAAAAACTTTGCGTTTAATATATTCATATTGTAATGGTTATTAATTATTAATATTAAGGGAGTATTCTGGTATGAAATTTTGAAAAAATCGAATTTTTTTGCACGTTCTTAAAGTTTAGGCCTTTAAGAATATATTGTCGAAAGGAAATGTTTGAATTCCAATAATTTACGAAGTTATATTTATTCTGATATGATATCTCAAGCCCTCCTTAACCGATTTACTTCAAATTTTTTTACAAATCTTCAATGTATAACTCGCTACCACCCCTACCACTTTTTTATCCAAATTATTTTTTAAACTATTGTAAAAAAATTAAAGACTGTGAAAAAAGAGTCGAAAAACGTCTTTATTTGTTAGGGCAGCCACCATTTTGCGAAAAACTTTTATTCCGTTTTCTCTGAGGTAGAGGATGTAATGACATTCTTACTAATAAAGAGTCGTTTTTTAAATTTTGTATCGGATGAGAAAGGTTGCAATCGTCCCAACGAGCACACTTTTTTTTAGTCCCAACTTTACCAGTTTATAACTTATTTAATTTTTATTTTTTTCTAAAATTTTTTTTTGTTCATTGCCAAAATATCAATAAATATGTTCTAAGAAAGAATAGTAAAAATATTTTTTGTTTTTTTTCGAGCTCGTCGAAACGCTGGAGATGTATGTCTCTAGACCAGAATACCGCTTTAATAGTCATAATTAATATTTTTGTGGCAATCATCTCCGTAAAAAAGGTGTTTTTCGCTGTGTTCAATTCCGTGTACAAATTTTCAATTTTCTGAATTTAACAACTGGCGATCTCAATTTTTTGTATGTAAATGCACCAAATGATACAAATGATTAGTATCAAATTTAAAAAAAATTGCTTGAATCTTGATTGATCACTAATTTTCCGATTGTTATTATATATTAATTATCATTCTTATTATTGAATATTATAATATTACATAATATAATATTATATATTGATATAATAATTAATATAATAACATAATATAACATAACAATATTAATTATTACCAGTCCTAATTTTCGTAAATTTGCAGCCATGCAGGCCAAATTACGAGGAGATAAGTATGGTTAACATTGAACGAGAATGAACTTCCATTATAAAAGTTAGGGACTTTAAATTTCCCATATTCTATTGCAACTATTAAAGGGTCTTTAATCAAGGATCAACTACTGAATTTTCAATCGAAGGTTAATTATTGAATTTTCTTCATACCTTCGAAATTTCAATGAGGCAGTTAAAGTTTGTTGATGAACAACGAGCTAACTAGATCGGTAATGGCAACCCAGTTTGTACTTTATCTATATTTGCGATACATTGTCCGAACGCATTATCCAAGAGAATTAGAGCAATTTCCGTAAATCTTCAACAATACACCTAATTTGAGGATCTGCTCTTTTTCAATATTCAGCTGAACGCAATCGCGATAAGAAAGACTCGACACTGAAAAAACAGTCTTGATAAATCCAAATTCATGTACGTATATGTAACATAAAACCCTTATAATAGATTTCGAGAGGGAGAAACGTGCATCCCTTTGACAAATTCACTGATAGACAGAGTGCGAGAGCGAGGGAGACAGATTTAAGATTATCTCACTTGATAATAAACGGGCTCGCTGGATGCTGCAGCTTATCGCTTGCAGAGTGTACGCGCATGTCGTATACTCGCCACCTACGGTGATTTCAAGAGCCACAATAGAACGAGCATGTGGGGATTGGAAGCAAAAAAAAAGAGGGAATCGGGCGCTTAGTCGTAGGCACTTTAGATCTAACTATATAAATTAATTGTACTTCGGGGGGCGCGACTTATACATACACGGGCAACGCATAAACACAAACTACGTAGTGGGATTTTTGTAAGCATGTGTATCATATATATAAGGAAGGAGAGGGGCAAAATGGCCACAAAAAAAAAATTTATAAAATGAGAAATAGCGGAAATTATCATTATAAATGGCTTAAATATACTTAAATAGACTCACCTACATAAAAACTACGATTGAAATTGAATTTCGCCAAAAATTTAATTGGAAAAATGTATCAACCAGCTTGGTCCAAGTATCTTGGATAATAATAAGATGATGCTGAAAATTGAAAATTAATAATCAATGATTTAATTTAAAAAATTAATAATTAAGGATGGTCTCCATTTTGCCCCCAAGGATTTTTTTCCTTCCCAACTGCCTTATCTTCTTATGATGTCCATTTTGCCCCTCCCTCTCCCCTATATACATGTATTTTATATGCCCTCGCGCGATTTATATATGATTTTCAAGTGGGTGCATCGCGTGTCCCGAGATTAGGGGCTCGTTGGTTTTTGTTGGATTTGCACAACAATGACGAGGAGAGCGACGAGCCGATTCAGGGGTGCAGGCCAAAGGATCAGTGAGAGGAGCCGCAGCATGTGCGCGAACCCACCGCTGTTTTGGTGAACCGCGTTTTCACTGATCACACTTACACACATTCGGATCTCATTCTCTTCCTCTCTTTTTCCATCTCTCTCTCGATTACGCCTATCTCCATATGAAGCTTGCATCCATCGAGGGATCCTTAATCCGCCGCGATGCTCTCTCCAGTCTGATACAATTTCCATCCTTCGTCGTATAATGCAATTTCGGGTTTTTTTTCGTAGCCCTTTTTCCATCGCCCTGCGTGTCTCCCCCTGTATTATACATATAAAATACACGTGAGTGTAATACTCGAGCGTGGTCTGTCGGAAACTCGAGAACCATCCGCGTTTGTTACACTCTCGAAAAGGGTCCGGAGGGTTGAAATATTATTTTTTTTCCCCCCGGGCTGTGTATATATACTTATAGATATATTGTTCCTTTTATTTGTTTTGGTTAACCGTTAAACTGTTTCGGAAGAACACGCCGGATGGAAAAAAAAGGGAATTGTACTCTTTACCGCGAGTTTCCGCATCCACGAACGCTGATATTTTTATGCTTCGAACGATGAATAAGTTGAGAAATTATTCTCAATTTATTTGACGATAGAGATTGATCCTGATACTTTACGAGTTGCGCCTGTACATCTCACTTGAAAGTATAAATTAAATTTTCAAGGATGACTATGCATTTTTTGCCCAAGCTCTCTTTTTACTAACAGGATGTAACTGCCTCTTGTGATCCTGCGCTGTTTCGAACGATGAACAACGAGAAAGACGGATAAAACCAAGGTGAGGAAAAAAAAGGACACAAAGGAGGTTAGCTCTGGTGTTTTATACCGACGTCACGTTGCGCGGATCTTTCCATCTTGAAAAGTACAATGGCTCGAGCGAGAAATTTTCCCTCAGGTCTAACTATCAATATGAATTCCTTGCGTTTTATAGAAAATTGTTGAAAACTATCGACCTAATGGATCCGAGCATGAACGAAGATGAAAGAGCCCGCATATTCCGCATTTTTTTATTCAACGACATAAAAAGTTTTTTTGTTTCGTCGAGGGTAAAATTATTTCCGGAAAAAAAGTTCAGTGCCAGAGATGTCTGCGGAATGAAGAATGAAACGATAAACGACTCGGAGATCCGCGTGTGTAATTAGGAGAAGCGCATTTTTGCCCTTGATTCGGCGCCTCCGGCACGAAAAATCCACGATCAATAACAATCAGTCGAGAACGCATTCTGTTGTCCCGAGTTCTCGGCAAAGCGAGAGTGAAGGAACGATTAAGCGCCGAAGAATTAGAAGGATATCGCTCTAAATCACAAGTCTCAACGGCTAATCCTAGTTATGTGAATTACGGGTTGATCCTCGGAGAATGAATAAGAGAAAGGGCGATATATATGCTCACGTGCGAACACACACACTCACGCACACGTTTTTGTCGGCTACTATTATTTTAATTGTTCTCTCTTGATGGACCTTTCGCTAATTTCGTACCTTTTATTCGCCGTGGTGCGTTTCCTCGTCCCTATAATTACGCACATGTCTCTTTGCGGAGGAGGAGCTCGTTGAATGCATCATTCGAGCATTTATAAATTTATTTATTGTAAATAAATTTATTTAAAATAAATAAAATTTTATTCCAATATCGATTTAATATTTAAATTAATTGCATGAACATATTTAAATAAATTGCATGAATTGCAAATATGTGGCACAAAGTTAAGTGAGATGCCTCATAAATAATATGAGTGAATTTTCCATGATGTTTGTTGAACTTCAAATAATCCAAATAATCGAAAATGTAAATTGTAAATAAAGGCCCTAGGGGTATAAGTATGGTGAATCTGCCCCCGAAAAGTTTTTAAATGATACTCAGAGCATAAGTAGGTACTAATAAAATAATAAGATCCTGAAAGTTTCAGATCCCTAACTCGACTGGTTATTGAGAAAAAGTGAAATATGTGAAAAGCAGAAAAAAATGTTGTCTCAGGATTGACCAAACCGATTGAGCTAAATTTTTTATATGTTTTGGGGGCTGATAATAGCTCCGAGAAAAAAAATTAAGGGCTATATAGCTCTATAAAATCTTTGGCAAAAAAATTATTTTTCTTTCACTTTCAATTTTTAACCGTGATACAATTTTGGCACAATTATGAAACAATTTTTTTTTCAAACCTTCTATATTTCATATTTCTTCTATATTTCACTATAACACTATGCATTTTTAAAATTTTCAAAAATGGTACGCCATAGTAGAAAAAAATAAAAACCACTTTTTGGCTCAAATAATGAATTTATTTATATGTTTTGAGGTTTAATTTTTGGTATTTTAACGCATATTTACATAATTTGTATTTATTAAAAATAATATTTCATATTCAAAATAACAAATTTTTTTTTTGCCACAGTCAAAAATTAAACCAAGTAAATATCAATAATCAATTTTATAGTCATTTTAACAAATAGTTTTAGGAACAACATTTTATTATAAAACTCGATTATTTATATATTTTTTATAGACTTGAGACATAGAGATAACCGAAAATTATCGAATCGATGAAAGACAAGAACTTTTTTTTCTAAACAAATGTAAACTTTCAACAAAATTTGAGTTTAATTTTATTCATTTATTGTTTTTTCTTAAAAATTGAACTGTTGGGTTTATTAATTTTTAAGAAAAAACAATAAATGAATAAAATTAAACTTAAATTTTTTTGAAAGTTTACATTCGTTCAGAAAAAAAAATGTTCTTGTCTTTCATCAATTCGATAATTTTCGGTTATCTCTATATCGAACTTCAAAAATCTACAAATAATTTAATAAATTTTCCAAAATGTAAATTGTAAACAAATTTATTTACAATAAATAAAATTTCATTCTAATATCAACCCAATAGTTTGTTTATTAGGTCGATATTCAAATAAATCGCATGAATTGCAAGTATGTGGCACAAAGTTAAGTGAGATGCTTCATAAATAATATGAGTGAATTTTCCATGATGTTTGTCGAACTTCAAAAATCTACAAATAATTGAATAAATATGCAAAAATGCAAAAAAATTACGATTTTTGAAGGGCTGGCCGTTTGGCTCAGACAATTTTTATTGACGCGAAAAAAAAATCAATTAATATTTTCGATAGCCGCTTTACCCCTCTTTCTTTTAAACACGTACATGTATACGTATTCAAAGCTGAAAATGCATTGCCTGTTGCGCTCAGAGTTGCTACGGCTGTGCCGCGTCTGCTATCTGCTCTCGTTTTTCGCGGCCCTCTTTCTCTTTCGTCTCTCGTCAGCGTTTTCCTCGCAATTATTCGTAATTACAGAGAGCCGCCTGGCGCCCACCCCCGTGTGACGCGGACCGTTTCGTTAATTGGCAGAAGATGGAAAAACAGCCGTGAAACGAGTCATCTATATACCAGCACAGGGTCCGCTCACTCATTCCGGTGCCCAGAGAAATAAAACTATGCTGCGTAAGGACGTTTGTCCTTTTTTTTTACCTTCTCTTTGTCTCGGTTCTTTTCCCGTGACTTTTCACCCGTGCATAATGTGTACATATATAATATATATATATATATATAAATATTGCACCGTGTAATTTTTACCTCGCGGTTTTTCTTCAAACGTTTTCATCTCCGATATAAATTTCTCGTGACACGTAATTATTTTGAAAACTGCGCAATGGCGCCGCTAAATTATAATGACAGTACAACTTTTACTATTTTTTTTTGTTTCATACTTTAAATTATTCTAACGTACCACCACGAATTATGTCCCGTTACGTGAGTTTCGATGAATTTTTTATTTTTTAATTACAATCCGTAATTTCAATGAATGGCGATTTAAAGAAATCTCCTGCGTTTGGAGCAAAGTACCAATTCTTCATTAAAAGTTTTGTTCAATTAAAATAATAGTTTAGTTAAAAAGTAAATTAAATTCATGGTTAACCTTGTCGCCGTAATTTATGGTCACTTGGAATGCCTATTTTGTACGATGAACATAATTTTGAAGAATATGATCACCACAGCGATAAAAACTATAACTCAGACCAAAATAGGGATTACCTAATAGTTGTTTAATTGAAATTATAAAATTTTCGTATTTGTGGTCAAAGTCAATGTACCAATGTCAAGATACATTGAATTCCAAACTGAATTCTTACGCACAAATAATTGTCTTTAATATAAATGGCTGTTACCAGTCAAAATATTCAATATCCTAATTTTTTTCCAACTATAAATCATAGTTATAATTTCAATTATTTATTCTTAGTCTTCAATGTCGGTTTTAGGGAAATTTTGTAGCGCAATAAAAATAGGAGTGGAAAAGAATTAGGATCAAAAGGGGACGCTGTGAATTTTGGGTAGAGGTTAAAACGACAATTTGCCATGTTTCTGTCGAAACCATCTGTCAAAAGGTGGTGAGCGCCCGGTACTTTGCGGCAGTGTGAATGGCGCGTATTATCGAAGAGACACACGACGTTTGTGCTGCACATTTGGTCTACCTCTCTCTATTATACTGGGTGCCCCACGAATAAAGAGCAATACCCTGAGGGTAGATTCGTGACGTAATTTCGAGTAGAAAAGTCCTTTGCCATTTTTGGACATTTTGAACCCCTGCATTGTTATTAATTAAGGAGGTTGAGGCCCAAATCGGAAATGATGAGAAAATTCTGAAAATTTGGTATGTTTTTGGACGAATTATTCAAGAGGTCTTGTACGAATTTCACGACGATTAGGAAGCTCGTTATCGAACAATTAACATTAACAAATTAAATTAAATTAAATGTATAGTCTTATGGAAACTGATATAACTTTGCGATAAGTTTTTTTTTACCTCTCAATTTTTCAATATCTCCACTATATTGAAAGCAACGGAAAAAAAACGAAGTTTATTGATAAATATTTTTTTTACTTGTTTAAAAAAATTTTCTTAACAAAATGTTAATATTTTAATAACGAGCTTCCTAATCGTTTTGAAATTTGTACACGACCTCTTAAATACTTCATACAAAAACATACCAAATTTTCAGAATGTTCTAATCATTTTTCATTTGAACCCTTAAGGAGGTTGAAGTAATGATGACAGAATTCTGGAAAATTTAATATATTTTTACATGAAGTATTCACTATTCAGGAAGTCGTGTAAAAATTTCACGACGATTAAGAAGCTATTTATTGAACAATTAACATGAAAAGATTTCATAGGGACACAACATCCTCAACTGAATTAATAACTGTAATAATTGTTGTTAATAATTGTTTTTAATTAACTGAATTAATAACAATTCAGGGGTTTAAAATATTTAAAAAAATGGCAGACGACTTTTTCACGCAATATTACGTTAATAATTAAATAAATTAATAACAATTCAGAGGTTTAAAATATCAAAAAATGGCAAAGGGCTTTTCTACTCCAAAATACGTTAATAATTAATTAAAAACCAATTTTGGGGTTCAAAATATTAAAAAATGGCGAAGGATTTTTCTACTCGATATTACGTCACGAATCTACACTCGCGGTATTGCCCTTCATTCTTGGGGCACCCTGTATACATATTTGTCCGTGAGTACGTGTATTCGTAGTTCTTTCTCTCTCTCAACGTGATGCGGTGGTTACGCGGACGTTCGAAAAGCCGTTCGACCGCATCATAATGAACGCGCTCGACGATCGAATCGAAAGAGCACACACGAGAAACAAACGCTGGTATGTGTCCCTGTCGCGGTTTGTTCGGGGTTCCTCTATCCTAACTCTCTTGACTCTAATCGTCGAGAAATTATACGCCCCGGTACAATCGCTCATTCTCTCCCACACTCTATAGCGCCACATGTGGTTTTCACTCTCTGCGCTATTCTTCGGTCTCGAGGGATTTGGAAGAAGAATAAGAAGACAAAAAGGAGCCCGTTGGAAATATCCGTGCTGATTCACGCGCTTCGACAGCAGCGTTCGGAATTCGTGAATCGCGTTCTTATTTCGCTCTGACGATTATTTCCCAATCGTTATTTATCGCCCATTAGAATTCTCGAAGACGTTTCTTATTGTTTGGAGAATGAAAATCCTCATTCTGTTATTTCGTCATTCCAGATGAGACATCTCTACGAACGTATTCCCGCGGGCTCTCGTCTATCGCCCTCAACTTCCCTCTGAACCCTCATCTTGAAAAGTAAATTTCGCGAATAGTTTGGTACGAGGGCCAAAACGTTGTAACGCACAGGGACAAAGAGCGACGACGGGAGGTATCGGAAGATGGTTGCCCTACGGGAGGCATTTTCGTGCGCTTCTCTCGAAGAGAGCCCCGAGGGCAACACATCAAACCGAGAAGCGAAACGCACACCCTCCGCTCCGGCTCAACATCCATCTCAGAGTCATCAAGGGCTCTATAACCATATCTTAAGCGCTTGCCCGTCGAAGTTGCACTTTGCCAAGAGTCTGAACCGTAGTCTAGTGCACATATAGGTATACATATTCGATATAAGCAATTTTCAATACATATAACACAGGAAATTTCGAAAATGGTCGTCGAATCTAAAAAATTAAAAGCACGGTGCACTGAGCCTGTCTGTCAATTAAGTTATTAGTCTACTTTAGATAAAACTGTTCTTACAACATTGTTTCATCCTTCGAAAGTACAAAAAAAAAATATTATTCTTTATTTTGATTCTTTGAATAATTTATAGAAGGCTCTAAAGTCGAAAATGTCTTTCCCCATGGCCAACAGTTCATCTCAGGATTGGCAAGTGTGAAACAAAAAAATAAAAAAGCATTTTAAAGAGAAAGGTTTTTTACACAACAATTTACCAGCGTTAATAAAAAATCGATAAAAAAATGGCGCATGTTTTTAATGAAAATGAACCATTGAATTTTTCACAATTTATTTCAAACATCAGCCATTTTTTTTTAATCGATTTTTCATTAACGGTGGTAAATTGTTGTGTTCCTCTGTAAAATACTTTTTTTTGTTTCTGACTTGCCAATCCTGAGATTAACCGTCGGCCATGGGACAAAACATTTTCGTAGTCTCGACTTTGGCGCCTTCTATATATTATTCAAAGATTCAAAATGAAATATAAAAATATTTTTTTTGTACTTTCGAAAGATGAAACAACTTTGTGTAAACAGTTTTATAGCTATATCTGATAAAGGAACTGAGAAAAAAAATCTTAAAGATTTATTTGCCTTCTAAAGTAGACTGGTACCTTAAGTTAGTTGTCAAATGACACAAATATGAGGGATTCTTGGCTGAACCAGTTGATGTTCAACCCTGATCCCTTCAGATTTTATCCCCGATTTTCTGATCATCCGAACTACCTTTATTCTTTCAAAAGCCGATTTTTTATCCGATTGATCGTCAACAATATTTTCTATTTTTGAAAATTAATTTTTTTTTCTAATCATATCTGGAAACAAAATTAAAAAGGAGGGTATTCGGTGACGAGGTACTTGAAATTAATAAAAACGAATGGGCAGAGGTTTTCTTTTTGATTTTTCGAAAACTCAAAGATATTTTTGTCATTAAATGCTCAGGTATAAGAAAACTTCGAGCAATCGGGCCGAAATTGTCCAGAATATTGCATCAAAAGAAATGATTTATTTAGTTTAAATGTATTTATTTGAAATAGGCTAATAATAAATTGTACTTTTCGAAATGGAAAAATAATAGGCTGTTTATTGGACCAATATCCAAATTGATCGGAAAAAATTGTTTGAATCAATTTTTTTTTGGATATGACTGGTTTACCTAGGAAAACCTCGTATAAATAATTTTCAACGTATACGCATATACGTGCAAGTTTCTGTCTCGCCTGGATTGATGTTGTAATTACTATCTACGCCAGGGTCGAACATCGCGAAGTGCCCTATATAGTGCCCTCTCTATCTCTCATACATTTCCCTCGCGATGTAACATGCAGAGAGAACAAATTAAATAGGTCCGTAATATCCCAACGAATATCGAAGATTACTATGTACATATATATTATATAAATGAAATCTTATTTCACGATCCTCATGAAATATACACACATCTCCTTAATTAACGAAGATTTTCCGTGAAGGTCGCGAGTTACCGCCGAGTAATTTAATCAAATATATTATGCGCGTTATTCCTCCGAATATTCCGTGGCAGCTATAATCGACGACGAGGGAAGTGGATAAGATTATCCGGAGTTAATAGAATTAAGGGCTCACTGAGCAATGAAGCATCATCGAATTCGAAATTTTCTCCTTCCACCTAATGAAATATTTCATATGATCAATTCACCACGATAATGCAAGATTTTTTTCTATTTGGCCTTAAAAAATCGAAATTCATTATTTTATCATTTATCTGGGATTTTCCTATTGTGCACAATCAATCAATTCATATGCAAAGTACAATCATCGAGGAATCGTTAAGAGGTCATACGCAGTCGCGAGGTCGAAAAAAGCGATTTTTGAAGAATTTTTTTTGGAAAGACATTTTACTTTATTAACGTACAAATTTATATACATATTTTTATAACTTTCGACTTTATTTTGAAATTTTTCTTTAAAAAAAATAATAATTCTTATAGCCACTATAGCCGATCTCCGGATTGGATAATCCAAAATAAAAATAAAAAAAGATTTCGTTAATAATGTAGAATTTATTCGATGGAATAAAAAAAATATTTATTTTCAACAAAATGGTAGCTTCTTAAAAAAAATCGATTTTTGATGAAAATATTTCCCTCAAATTTTTTATAAAATGGAAAATATTGATGTGTTAAAAAACCTTTGATGAATTACTAAAAATTATGCCGTTTCTGAGAAATCTTGCTCATCGAATCAAAAAACAGTTTTGAGAAAAACGCGTTGAACGTTCTAAAAGCACTTTCCACTGAGTAAAAAGTTCAGTCAAAACAACTAAATCCATTTAGATGAAAAAAATTTAGTTGATTCAATACTAATTTGTTTGAAATAATGAAACTATAATTAATTCAACAAATGGATTTGGTTAACCATAAGATATGAAGTGAACGAAATTATTTGGTCAATTTCCAGATACAGTTTAGTCCAATTTACACGTTACCGAGTTGCTGCACAGAAATATTTCGTTGATTTCTAGTATATTTAAACTAAATAAATTTAGCTGTAACAAAAAAACAATTCGTATTTTCAATTACACAATTTATGTGGTACAAAGATATTTATTTGATCGAACTGAAACTTTGCCCATTCAGGCAACGATGTAACCGATTCAACTAAAACTTCCACTGTATCTTTGTTGAATTACCAAAATGATCTCATTGAACGTCCGGAGATAAATATTTGGTTGAGTCAAACAAATTTTTGCATTTTCAACAACCTTTTTTTTCCCAGTGTACACATAGTAATAATAATAAATAATAATAAATAAAATAAAGCTTTAAAAAATCGATTTTTTGAAAATCCTGATTGCGTATAACCTCTCAACTCGGGCCATGGATCGAAGGATATTTCCGCATCGGCGTGATCGATACAATGGCCATCGTGCGACGTTAAATCGAGTGGCAAATCGCCCACACCCTTCCCGATCGGAATATCTATCTCCACGTGCGATCTCTCGATATACAGGCGGTTGATCTTCGTACTCGTTGTCAGAGCACGTCATCCCCCTCCCGAAAGTGCAAACTATATATGCGTGGAGCATAGGGAAGCATAGAGAAACAGTGTGGATAGTGCACACACTCGGATAGACGATCGTGGGGCTATCGGGAGGCAAGTGCTCGGGGATTGAACGTTCATTAGATATCGTGTGACGATCATATACACGCGCGCTCAGCGTGCTTTCTCTGTCGATTGCGCGAATCCCCGAACTAACGACAGGACTATACGACGAGGACAATGTGTACTGTTTTCACTATGTGCCATCGAGGAAGGTGAGGCAAAATGAACACCACGAGAATTTAACGAGGAGAAAAATGGACAAGACCCTAAAATAGTTTTTTTTCGAAAATTCAAAATACCATTTCCTTCTCTTCTCACATTATCTTGATATTCAAGATACTTGGACCAAGCTCTTGGCGTATTTTTCCAATTAAAGTTTTGACGAAATTCAATTTTTACCGTAGTTGCAGTATCCCAGATTTTTTTAAAGATTATGGAGGCAGTCGTTTTGCTTCTGGTACCTTATTCTGTTTTGACCCTTGAATTATCCAAGTATTTTATCAAAAGAAGGTCACCGTAATACTATTGGAGTATATTGGGGTGTTTTTTTTTAATGCGATGAGGATCACAATTTTAAACAAATTTTTCCAACCAAAAACGACAATTATAATGATAATTTCCCCAATTTTGAGTTTTTTAAACTTTCCATTTTTTTAATGATTCTGAATATTGCCCATTTTGCCCCTGCTTCGCCTGTATCGTATAAAATGGATGGATCTGGGGTTGAAACAGGCGTACCAGGTATGCATATGTGTGAACGCAATATGCCCTTTTGCATTAGAGGCCATTGATGTTATGGAGGAAAGTATGGCATTGTGGACGGCTGTTATTAAGCCTTCGGCTTGGGTCAGTGCCACGTAGCTTTAGAGTCATGATAATATGACAAGAGAGCAAGAGAGGGAGAAAGGACCAAACTTCCCACGAAAGCGCACATCGTCAGGGTTATTAGCCTGGGATGCGAGTGAATACGGGGAAAGGGGATCGCAGGATGTATTTTGCAAATCCCGAAATGTCCTGTGTGCGTCGTAATAGGCTTTAACCGGGGCCCCTCGTTCTATGAAATCAATAGCTATGGACTCAAAAGGCACACACGAATCATTATCATTCGCGGCACGGTGATTATCGCGTATAACCCACTCGTTCTCCAGTCGATAAAGAGGCACCAAGGAAAATTGAGCATATTTATATATACATATTTCCAACTTGAAAGGCTCGATTTCTCCCTTTTCTTAGGACATTATGCCTTCTTGGATTCAGGTCTAAAAAAAAACTCGATTTTCACAATTCTTTATCTTAACACTAAAACTACCCAGAGGGGTCAAGTGACCCTTTTGAATGATCTTTTTTGTACATTTTTTTTAACTGACAAAGCGAAATGACGCTTTCATTTTACCACTTTCATAAAAATATAGATTTGAATTGATCCTTAACATTGCTGTACCTTCGGACTACTTTTTTTTCTACGAGAATTACATAAAAAATGAAGGCATAAAAAATATCGGTACGTTTACTGTTAATGTAGGATAAGGGGATGTAGAAATAGCCACCATAATAAAATAATGCAGCTGAGGCAGCTTTTAAGGGGGTATTCTGATCTAGAATTTTGAAAAAATCAATTTCTTTTTGCATATTCTTAAAGTTTAGACTTTTGAAAATATATCCTCGTAAGGAAATTTTTCAATTCCAATAATTTACGGAGTTATAGCTATTTTGGTGATGCAGCAACAACGCCCGTCACGGGAGAGCGTAACTTTGAGGGAGTATTCTAGTCGAGAATTTTGAAAAAATCAATTTCTTTTTGCATATTCTCAAAGCTTAGACCTTTAAGAATAAATCATCGAAAAGAATTTTTTCAATTCTAATAATATACGGAGTTATAGCTATTTTAGTGACGCAGCAACTACACCCATCACGTCAGAGCAAACTGGACTAGAGACGTTTTTCTCAAAAGTACTTGTCTCAACACAGTTGACATAATATCTCAAGTTCTACTCAACCGATTTACATCAAATTTTTGACCAATCTCTAATGTATAACTCTCTATCGCCCTTATCACTTTTGTATGAAAATTATTCTTTTGAATATAGTAAAAAAATTAAAAACTAAGAAAAACGAGTCGAAAAACCCCTTCTTTTGTTCAGACAGCCGCCATTTTGCGATTTTTTTTCCTATTTCTCTGAGGTAGGGACTATAATGACATTTTTACTCTAATTATCAGAATCTTTTTTTCAATTTTGTATCCGACGACAAGAAAAGCCCCAATCGTTTCAGAGAGCATCATCCCTTTTGTTAGCCCCAACTTAACCAGCTCAACTTATTTAATTTTTACTTTTTTCTCGAAATTTTTTACCTATTTTAAAAATATTAAAGAATATGCTGTAAAAAAAGAATGGTAGAAACATTTTTTTTTTATCGACAAAACGCTCAAAATGTAAGCCTCAAGATCGGAATACCGCCTTAATCTAAAAATACTATTCTTATCGATTTTGTCCCGCGTCGAAGGAAGAAATAGTCGAGAGGAAAACGGCCCTTCTATATTATAATAATAAGCAGGCAAATGGCTAAAATAATGGTCGAAATTAATGTTCGATATGGGAATTCAAAAAAGAATTGACGATCATTACGCAACGAATGTAACATCCGTTGTTAACGAGGAACGCAGCCTCGAGCGCTGCTCGATCATTTTATGCCGATTGCCCCGATGTTACGTCAACGAAGCTATATATGTAATGGAGCAAGTTGGATCAACTGACGATAATAGAAATGGCAATCTCGTAATCGTTGTGTAACTGTGGATATTCGAATGTGTATGAGAGAGAGGACAGAGAGAGAGAAGAAGAAGGACAGGGCAGGAACGAGAGATTAATAACGCGAGCAATTTCGATCCGGTTGTTAATTGATACTGCCGAAACTACCGTCAAATGTAGAGAGTATTGGCGGTTCATATTCGAAGCGTGCATTTGAACATGTGTATTATCAACGATCATTTCGATGATGCTTCATTCGGTGCAGAGTACTGTGCCAGGTAATATCGAGAGGTATCGCTGAGTATATTTAGCGCACAGAAATTATAGTATATATGGGGCATTCCTCGTTAAATCACGCGGTTATCGGCCTGACGCCCCCAGATTTTGATGTTCAATGAACTGTGGGTTTCGTTTGGCCCAAAATATAACCTCAAATTTTTATTTCATTTTTTAGGCGTTGCCCGAGCTAAAAAATCATCAAATTGAGAGATCATTAAATTTTTTGTATTTTAATTTTTTTTTTTAATAATTTCTTATTCTGATTGTTTCTTGTAGTGAGAATAACAACAAGAAAAATATTTTTCTACTAAAACTTGATTTTTTTCTTGGTTTAAACAGAAATAAAACAGTTGATTCAAACACAATTAAAAAATGTAAAAAAAAAAAAAAATAGTAATTATTTTTGGCCCATTATCGAACTATGACGAAAATATCTGTTGTGGTCCCTAGTTTCTGTGAAAAATTTCATTAATTTGAAAAAGGCCCCTATTTATGTTTTTCCTCAATTTAATTATTTTTTAGCTCGGGCAACTCCTAAAAAATTGAATAAAAATTTATAAAAATTTCAGGTCCTACTTTGGGTTAAACGAAACCCACAATTCGTTGGACATCAAATCGCGAGGGGATCAGGCCGATGACCGCGTGATTTGACGTGGAATGCCCCATATATACGAAAGCTCATGTACGAAATTTCCTCTTCTATCGTATATTCTGTTTGTCGATGATCGTGCATATGGGTGTTTATACGCGAACGTTCCTATCAACGCTAATCGAGAATCGATCGTAATTCGCGCAGAGACTTCACGAGCGTATGTAATTATTGTATCCCTAGCTTTGGGAAGGTCCATCCCCATCTCGCTCGCTCAACGCTGACGAAAATTCCATCGGACGTGTTGAGCATCCTTAATACGTTCGGATATTGCTATATTTATAGCTCTAGTGTTGATGAATATAGAGATAGAGAGCGCGAGAATCATGAATGCCTTTTGTTCATTTGGCGAACGTATTACTAAAACGTTTCATTATTCAACGCGTAATTCATTATGGTATTCAGATGGGACTCATCCATTGGAGCACTTTCTTCTTTTTCATCGCACACACACAGGGACAATGCTAATCGTGCAAATGGCTCTCGACTAGAGCCTCATCATCATCATGTGAACTCTCTCGTCGTTTATTATTTCAGCTCGTTCATCCGATCACTATCTTCGTACATCACATTTATATAAATTATTTGCTAAATCAGTTAATACTTGCTCGCAAAAGTTCACACTTGTATTGTGGGAGAAAAGGGGCAAGACAGCAGCCCCCCTCCGAAATAATTGAAAGTTCAGTTGCTGCATATAATCTGATTTCATCATTCATGACACAGCCACACAAAATTTAAAAAAATTTCGGCCCGGGGGTCTGACTATATATACTGTATATTTTTGGGGTCGCTGAATCCGAACCCGAGGTTGGTTTAACCCCAGCACGTCAGGGTTTGGCTATAACCTCAAAAAATAACACTCCAAAATCAAGATTATTTTTTTAATATTTCGAAAACTATTATAGCTACGAAAAAATCGTTCTAGCTTCGTCTTGAAGAGTATACTTGTGGCTACGAAAAAAAAAAAATATTCCGAAATTTTTTTGTGAGAAATGATGAATTTGGGGAATTTTGAATTTTTAAAAATCGTGCAAATCTACAATCAACATTAAATTTTTTGTTCAATTTTTTATTTATAATATCTTGTACTGATTTTAAAAGATCCTGAAATTTCCAGAAAGGTGTTTTTTGTTTTTTCAAAAATATGAATTTTGGAATTTTTAAATCCACCATCAACATTAAATTTTTTTTATATAATACCTTGAACTGATCTTAAAAAAACCAGGAATCTTCAGGATCTTTTAATTTTCGAAACAATAAACACCATCCTGAACATTTCAGGATCTTTTAAGATCAGTCCACGGAATTATATAATAAAAATTGAAGCAAAAATTAAATGTTGATCGTGGATTGACACGATTTTTTGAAATTAAAAAATTCATGGCTTTGAAAAAACAAAAAACACATTCTGAAAATTTCAGGATCTTCTACGATCAGTACAAGGTAATATATTAAAAAACAGATTCATAAGAATTCAAAATTCTCCACATTTGTCATTTTTCAAAAATTTTTTTCGGAATATTTTTTTTTTGTAGCTACACGTATACTCATCAAGATGAACCCAGAACGATTTTTTCGTAACTATAATAGTTTTCGAGATATTTGGAAAACAACTGAATTTTGGAGTGGTTTTTGAGGTTATAGCTAAACCCTGACGTGCTGGGGTTAAATCAATCTCGTATTCGGATGCAGCGACCCCAAAAACATACATACATACATACGTACGTATATATACAGTACATAGTCAGACCCCCAGGCCGAAATTTTTTGTTGTGTGGCTGTGTGATCAGTGGTCAATTTGCCAATACAATTTTTTTTTCAATTAATTTGTTTTGAAATTTCTGTTCGCTCCAATTTTGACCGCATTTTCAAAAACCTCGAAATAGCCTTCAATGCCTTCAAAAATTTGCAATAATCTTCAACGAATACTTTGAAACTTCAACGATTACGAAGAGAATAAGCTATGAGCAAAGTCGAAATTTGACCTAGAAAATAAATTAAAATCATTTTAGTGAACAGATTCAATTTAGGCCAA